>CM052885.1:17821413-17847459 GCA_028534135.1 Potos flavus
CTCCCAGGTATCCAGAAACATTTCTGGAGGCCTTGGGGAACAGAACATGCCACATTCCCAGCCACATAAGCGTTGGCAAGGTTGCTATGTCTTCCAACTCCTTTTTGGTTTCTGGGAGCCCACGGTTTCCCCGTCACATAACGGCGCCTCTGGCGTATGCTGGGGAAAGTCTTTATTTAAGGGATGGTCTTCTCTCAGCTGCCCCTGGCTTGCTTCTGTTCCCAGAGGGCAAGACCGAGCCATCGTCATCCCTGCGTCCTCTCCTGGCGCGTAGCAGATTGCCTGGTGCAAGGAGGGGGTGCTTGAGAAATGTTTGCTCTATTGATTAATTAAGATGAGCTAAAAGGGAATGAAGCCATCTTCGCCTCGCTGATTTTCCAGCTGATATTCTGGAGACCAGCCAGGTGCTGCAGCCTTCCTGGGTCCCCTGCTGCCCACTCAGCCTCCTCAGGGGCTGCACCCCCTCTCCCAGGGCTGGCTCGGAGCGCCCCACTGCCTCCTGCCATTGGGCTCTGGCCGGCGCAGGCGTCTTCGGGGCACGCCGAGCTCCAGCTTCTTGGGAGAAGAGCCCAGATGGGAAGGAGGAGGAATGGTAACTGGAGAGGGCACCGGCTTGGACCCCAGTCCAGAAGGCCTGGAGGCCATCGAGACACGGAAGGAAGAGAGCAGGAAGGCCCGGCTCTACCATATATGTGTGTGGCCTTGTCCCAGTGACCCAGCCCCTTGGCTCGGTCTCCTCAGCTGGAAAACCCAGGCACCTGCCTTCCAGAACGCAGCACCGAATCAACTAACATTGGCTAGGCTGTGCAAGGCGACAGGCCTCAATGCGTACCCTGACTCGGCCACTCACCAGCTGTGTGGTCTTAAATGAGTTTCGCGAACTTTCTGTGCCTCCATTTTCTCGCCTGTAAAATGGAGGCAATACCGCTCTCAGTAAGCTTTTGTGAAGATTAAATTAAATGATAAGCAGGAAGCCCTTGGTACGGTGCCTGGCACACGATTGCTCAATAAATGTGAGCTTTGCTATTTGTTATTTGCTAATGTTACCGCCGCTACGTTATTACTACCGGCCCCGCCGCCAGTATCCTTGGCTGCTGCGTGCCGGGCACTGAGCGCCCAAGAAGGACAAGACACCACTGCTCCAGAGGGAGGCTGAGAGGACAAAATGAGAAAAGGAGAGGGGGAAAGAAAAAGGAAAAGACAAGGAAGAAAAAACAGAGAGGCAGCCAAAAAAGCAAAAAGCAGCAAAGACGCAAGGCCTCAGGAGACTGGTCCCCAGAGCTAGATGGGGGTGCGGTTAGGGGTCCCTCAGGGCTCGGCAGTCAGTAGGGGGAACCTGGGGACCAAAAAGGCTCCTTGAACGCCCTGGCCCATCTTGGCCCTGGGACACCCAGGCAGGACACGTGGCGGTCTCCCCTCTGACTCCGTGTGGCCTCCTCTGCCAGGAGGCTGGGTGCGGGTGGGGTGGGGGGCGCGACTTGGTACCCAAAGAGAGGACCCCGGCTGTCCCACTGCCTCAGCTGGGGGGCGTTATTCAGGGCACTGCTGAGCTCCACCCCCTCCCAGGACAGTGCAAGGGTCCTCACGCGATCCCCTGCATCTGCCGGGGGCCAGCTGGGACAGCTCTGCAGACACGCGGGGTCCCAGCAGCTGTGTGTCTACTGTGTGCCCAAAGGCTCAGGGCCATCGTTCTGGGGACCCGACAGTGCTTTCTCCACTGTTCGTGGGGCAGGGCACACGGCCCCTCCAGGGGTCCGGAATCCTAGAATGTCACAGGGCCTCAAGAACATCTCCGGCCTCCTTCGTTTCCCACAGGAGGGCCTCCAGGCCAAGAAAAGGACAGGGTCTTGCCCATGATCAGCCAGTGGCACAGTTAGAACCAGAGCCCCGGTCTTCTGACTCTCATTCCCGTGGAAGAGTCCAGGGACAGATAGCCTGGGGCAGTGGCAAGAGAACCGCCTTTGAACAGAAAATATTCTTACTCTAGAACTTAGAGCACTGCACGTATTAAGGACTCCAAAATTCTGCTGGTTGAATGGATGAAAGTTTGAGGCATGGCGAGTGATGGATGAAGGGCTCCAGGAGTACTGATGCGTTTAGGTGGGTAGGATCCGGGAAGGCTTCACCGAGGAGGTGACTTTTGAGATGGGCTTTGATGGAGGAGTAGAAGGCCATCAGGAAAGAGGAAAGCATGAGCAGGGTCCACCAACGTGGAAACGCAGCCGTGGCCTCCAAAGGTCTGTGGTCGCCAATTTCACATGCAGGTTTGGGCTCCAGACTCGCCTCTCTCCTCCGGGCCTCTCTGCATGGTGCAGGGGACAAGGGGAGCTAGCATTTATCAAATCCTACAATACAACTGGGTCAGAGAAGAAATAACCTCCTAATCTAGCATTCCATTTGAGAGGTAAGAAAACTGAGGCTCAGGACGCTGGCATGCCTTCACGAAGGCCCTAGAGCAGACTCAGGAAACTAGGGCCCGTAAACTGCATTTGGCCCACCACCTGCTTTTATAAAGAAAGTTTTATTAGAACACAGCCACACCCACTCATTTACATATTGTCTTTTGGCTGCTGCCTCGATATCATGGCAGAGCTGAGTCGTTGCAAGAAACCATATGGACTAGGAAATCTAAAATATTTACTGTCTGGTCCTTTACAGAAGAAAGTTTGCCAGCTCCTGTCCTACAGCAAGGTAGTGGCAAGAGCTGAGATGGGAGCCAGGCCTCTGACTCCTGCTTGGGTGCTCTTTCATTCCGGCACCCTTGCCCCTCGGGGCCCATGCTTGCCGCCCTGTCTCACTGCCTACGGGCTGACACTGTGGCAGCCGGGCTCTGGACAGGCTCAACGGCGGGACACGCGGTGCAGCCAACAGACTTGGGCTGGCCACGGTTACCCCCATGACACGGAGGGGTTTCTTGCTGGAAGCAGTGCAGCCCCTTTTGGGGGGAGCCCGACGAGGAGATGCCGACATGTGCCTGCCTCTCCTCCATGGGCCAAACAGAAAGAGCCAGAGAGTGTGACATGTAGGACTCGGGCCGGCCAGATGCCAGAGTTACAGACACAGCCTTTCGAGAAGCACAAAGAGGAGGACTGGCGTGTCCAGCCATCTGCCGAGATGGCCAAGTCCACTGTAAATTGCGCCGAAGAATTACTTTCTCCGTGCCAGACTGTCCCTGGTGGATTCGTTTAATTAAAACCCCACCAGATCCAATCTGTTAGAAGTTCTGAGTTCACACATGTCCTGGCCAATTGGTCATAAGGATGCAGACAGGCCGCAGGCCTGGGCCACGGCCACCTGGTACAGGGACCGGCCTGTGATAGAGCCCAGAAGCCCCAGGTCCGCAAGCGGGTTGCAGTCCCGTTGTGTGACCCTGCCCCTTGAGGGCCTCAGGCTCTCTTCCTCCTCCCTGTCTCCACCCCCTTCCCCTCTCTGGCTCATTGGGGATGCCTCCCTTCCTGAACTGCCTCATTCAAAGGAGTCATTAAAGGCCAGAAGTGCCAGCAATGTCCCAAGCACTCTGCGGGGTGTGGGGAAAATGGTAGTAACAAAGGAGACAAAGATCCCTGCCCTCGAGGAGCTTACAGTTGAAGCCCACAAATGCAAGAACATCCCACACTGTGAATCTACTCTTTCCTTCCTCCCCTCTCCCCTCCTGAACTCAGGGTAGGCCTGAGCACTTGACAATGGGACCGACGCTTCTTTGGCATGTCCCTCCCCTACTCAGGAGCTCTCAAGGGCTCCCCTCTGCCTTCGAGTTAAGATTTGAACTCCCCGCACCTACCCTTCAAAGCCTTTCACATCTTAGTCCTTGCTTTCCTTACCAACCTACGCTGCTCGAGTGAACTTCTCTGTTCCAAGAAATCCAGGGTTTTTGTTGGTGTTAGATTTACAATAGTCATTGCTCTCTACTTATAAAAGTAATAGATTTTTGTAGAAATATACAATATGTAAGAGCAAATTAAAATTAATCATGAGCCCATGATTCAAAGATAAGGTCTCTGGGCCTTCTAGTATATTTCTTTCTGGCTTCTTTTTCTCCGTGTATGTAGATACCGTTGTTATGTTTATCTATTTAGTAGGACATCCCGTTTTACGTAGCGTTGGATCTCGCCATTTTTATTGAACATTCTAGGGCGGTTTTCTATGTAATTACGAGACTCCTGAAGAGTATATTTAGTGTCTGTACAATATTCCGCCACATAAATATACCTTAATATGTTTAACCAAACCTTATTGGTGAACATTTGGACTGTTTACAATTTTTCACAATGACAATGCTGCTATAAACATCCTTGTTCATAAATCTTTGTTCTCATCTCTGGTTCTTTTCCCAGCAGAGATTCCTCGAAGTGGCATTGCAGGGTCCCTGGGCAGACACATTTCCAACGTTCTTGATGCGTATCATCTCAGGAAGCTGCCTTCCCGAGTCTGTCCGTCCCCCTTCCCTGCCTTTGTGCAAATGCCCACTAGCCTGAGACAGGTGTATTTTCTCCGCCCCCACTTCTCACATTGTGCCTTTGCTCCGGCAGCTACCCTCTGTCAGAACCCTGCATTTCCCATCCCTCCTTCACAGCTGGGGGCAAAGGCCGCCTCCTCCAGAAAGCCCCTCCTGATAGCCCAACCCAAGTTCTCCACCTCTAGCCCTCCTTCAGCCCCTGTCTTAAATTCTTCCTAAGAGAATTCCCACTGAGGCCATGCATTTGAACAACGTGTGTAATACTAATAGCCTCTTCTCTGTACAGGACATTGAAGTTTCCAAAGTGCTTCCACTGAGATGTTTCATCTGATTCTCTTCAGATACAAAGCGTTTTGAGGTCAAGGACCAGGGTTTGATCATCTGGGCCTGCTTACCCCAGCCCCATGGCCAACCTCGGGTCTAGGCCAACCTCAAGCTAGCCCCCGATTTAATGGAGTCTGACAACAGCCTTCCCTATTCCTTGGTCCACCGGAACAGATTTTGGGATGTTCCCCTCTGCAGTGAGGACCGACTGGGACAGAGGGCCCTGGATGCCAGTCCTGGCTCTGTTAGTGACGTGATGTCCCTGTCCCTGTCCCTCTCGGGGCCTCAGTCTCCTCATCCATAAAATGAGCGGGTTGAACTACGTAGTCTCTCGCCCTCCAGGGCTCATAGGCCCTGCAGCCTCCAGCACCCGGAGCAGCCCTGGGGTGCCTCTGAGGGCCCCCGTGAAGAGCTGGCCTCTGGGACAGGCCGGAGGGAGCTGGCCGGGGAGGGAGGCCTGGCTTCAGGCCAGGCTGTGTCTGCAAACACTGACCTTGGCTGCCGCAGGGATTTTCCATGACACCAGCACCCTCCCCCTTAGCTCCCCCTAATCCCACGTGGGCCTGGGGAGGGTGGGGGATGGGGTGCTAGGGGCTCTTTGGCTCTGGAGGACCCTGAATCGTAGCAGTGAGGTTCATGTGGATGGGGCAGAGCTAAAAGGGAGACAGGAGAGGGCAGTGGGCGTCCACGTGCCGAGTGTGGTGGGAAAGCAGGGGCACAGAGAGCACCTGCTAGTGGGGAGAAGAGCCGAAAGAGGAGCTGGGAAGATGGGAAAGAGGCCTTGGAAAGGGGCAGGATGGAGGGAGGGAGGGTGCTGGGCTGCAGAGCTGTCCTTCCTGGGAGCGCTAGCCTGGAGGGGACAATCTCCAGACCCAGTTGTGCACACTGGTCCCTCCCCCCAAGCCAGGTCTGTGAGGTCCTGGGGGTTTCCCAGGCCTCGCTCAGGCCTTCGCCAGGCCTAGGGCAGGGGGATTCCTTCTGGAGCCCTGAAGCTGACCTCACTTTGCAGGGGCCTGGGGCCACCAGCAGGACAGGAGGTATGAGTCACTAAAGGCCTTCCTGCCAAGGCCACCTCCCCTCCCCCTGCTGGGTTTCTAAGGGGAGGTTCCTCTCCCAAACTCCACACCCTAGACTTCGAAGCCTACTGGGTTGAACGGCATTTTGTGGCAGCGGTTCCCACCAGGCCTTGCGCTGGACGCCAAGGGGACTTGCCGGCCCCCTGGGAACTCAGAGCCCTGCAGAGTTTCTCTTCAGACCTGCGAGCAGAAAGGCGGGTGCTGCGGCCAGGCAGGGGGAGCAGAGCCTCCAGCACTAGGCTAGACCCCGGAGGGTTCTGGGAAAGGCGTTGTCAGAGCTGGACCGTGAGGCTGGAGGAAAAGGCCTGCATTCTCCTTGCCGTCTCCCGCAAGCCTGGCAGCCTCCTCCCTCCTTCCAAGGGCCTGGGCACTCCTGCCAGCTTCCTTCCGCCTCATCTCCTTTAACACACCAATTAGACTCTCGTGGAGCCTCCTGTCCCACTTCCTGGCTCCACACTGGCCATCTCCAGACCAAGGGGGCAGCTCCCTGTCTGCGCCTCAGGCCCCTGAGGAGACGGGGTGCTCAGTGGGCCTGTCTGAGGGGACCCAAGGGTTCAGGCCTGACTGCCCTCTGCAGGCCCTGCAGGACAGCCCGGCTACCCTCTGGGGGCACCTGCGTCTTGCAGCTGGTCCCCTAGAGCTGCCTGTGTCTTCCTCAAGCCCCCACTTCTCTCTGGCTGCCCCGCCAGGCCCCGGCAGCTCCAAGGGCAGGCCCCCTCCCCGTGTCCACCTCTGCACCAGCCCGGCTGGCCCAGAGTTTGCAGCCTTTGGGGGCCTCGGGCCACAGGTCTGCTCCATCTTCCCTCAGGGCAAACATTAGCCTGGCTGGTGCCCATGTTGACATTAGATAACTAGGCCTACAGGGAACCAGGAAACGGGATGCAGCCAGGCATTGCCAAGGACTGCATGTTTCTAATCTACAGAAGGGCCGGGCCAGCCAGAGACGGGACATCTGAGACTCTCAAAGTCAGAGACCTAGAGAGAAGACCTTAGAGTTCTTGATGCTACAGACAAGCATTTCCCAAACAAGGAACATTTGTCCAGCTACGCGCACTGTAAGGAAAGCACTCAAAGGTCAAATAAGTGGGAAAACTTAGCCCATTCCCCCTACTCTGACCTGCCTCCCATCTTAGCCCGAGTGTGGCTCTGATAGAGTCGACACTTAAATCCAGTGATGACAAATCTCTCAAATTCAGCGTTCCTCCCATTTCATCGAACCAAGCAACTCTCCTCTCATCCAACAGTTAGGAGAAGTCCATGGAACTGGTGTTCCAGGAAATCAACCTTGGGAAACACGAATCAGACTGCTGGTGCCGAAAGGAACTTTTAAGACCATCTCATCTTGATGTCCTCCCAAAATATTCATACTCATAATTAATATTCATTGATGCCAATGCCCTAAGCATCCTAAGTCTGCCAACGCCTCAAAATGCCCACAGCAACTCTGGGAGGTCTGTGGATCATGGTTCCCAGCTTACAGATGAGGAGACCAAGGCCCTAGAAGATGAGCTACTCGCAGGCTCTGTGCAGTCACGTGTGTCCCTAAACTGCCGAGATCCCCTGCAGACAATAGAAATAATCTATTTTCGGTACTTCAAAAGCGTAACAGTAACTTAAGTCAGTCTCTAGATTCAGTTAGCCCATGCTAGTCAGAAGTTCTGATTGGCAGGGCTGCTCTTAATTCATCTTCATGGGGAAAGAATGAATTTTTGCTTTCACAATTACCTACCCAGTGCCTGTTTTGTTCCATGCAGTAGCTACACGGCCGTGAGCCACACCTTGTTCTTCATAAATAACGTCTTTCAAAATGTAGATTCTACAAATGGGGTGGGGGGGGTTGACAGAAAAAATCACAAAAGTATCCATATCAGGGTAAACCATGGGACCTTTTATCTTTGCCCCATCCTGCATGTCACAGAGGAGGGGGATCGAGGCCCAGGGAGGGTCAAGGACTTGCTCAAGACACAAAACTAGCTATGGCCAGGGCCGGGTCAGACCCCCAGATCTCCTGCCTCCATAGCCCTGTGCCTTCTCCGCCCAAGGCTGTGGCCAGAGTTCTGGCTTGGTAGCTAGCTAGGCCAGGGGTAGGAGGTCAGGCACGCAGACTAGGGGGCACAGGAAGTCGGTGGGGAATGGCCAGCTGAGCCCAGTCCAGCCAAGGCCATCACGGGTTCAGACTGGCTATTTGTGCTTTGACTAGAAGGAAATTGGCCACTGAGAGAGAAAATCCATTGAGCGGCAGGGGCTGGGAGGGAGGGGGAGCTGGGCCCCTAAGCCTCTGCATCTCCCCGGAAGACAGCTTTGGCCAGTTTCTGAGCTCCTTGGTGATATCAGGAGGAAAACAGAGAAACTGAGGCCCAGAGCTTCCTGTCCCACCTCTCATTTTTCCTGTTGCCCCAAATATCCATAATTAATATTTATGTCCGACCACATAATTAATTTCTACGTCCAGCCACCTGGCTTCCTCAGGTGAATTCTATGCCTCTGGCCGGGTTCCAGAGCCATCTCTTGGCAGAGTTGCTCGCAAGCGGGGGCTGCTGGGCCCTTGTTGAATGAACAAGTCAACCTTGGTCACACCGAGCCACAGGGCAGAGGACAGAGCATTGAGTTTGGAACTGAGGACCCTGGGGTATAGTCCTGGCTCTGCCACCCATCGGCTGTGTGACCTTGAGGAGCTCACTTTCCCTCTCTGGGCCTCTACGTCCTCATCTGTACAACAGAAGGGCATGACTGGGTCATAGGATCACAAAGCACTTTCCGGGCTCTAAGAACCCATAGGTCTGGTGGATTCAGGACGGGTGGCTGGGAGATGAGGAGGCGGTGACAGCCCAGGCCAGGGCTCTCAGAAGCAGTGGCTAGAGTCTCGTGGTCGGGCCGTGAGTTCTGGCTGGTCAGTCCCTCAGGCCCTGGGAGAGAGGGTCCTCAGGGAATCGGCCCTAGAGCTCAGTGACACGCAAAGACAGACAGAGCCCCTCAACCCAAGCCTCTTGGAGCTGAACAGCAAGGAGAAGGTGGGGACTACCTTTGGCCCCTCTCTTGTAAACCCACGCCTGATGTGGGCAAGGCCCAGGCAGGCGGCGGGCCTGCTGGCAGACGGACAGGCCTTGCCAAACTCCCAGTTACTTCCCAGAAGTTCCACGGCCCCCCCGGGACTGGCTTTACCCCAGCTGGCACCCCTCCCAGCTGGGCGCCCACGTCAGCTGGTCCTCACGGCTCCCTTGCCCTTTCACCCAGTGACAAGAGAACAGCTGAAGGGACAGGAGCGCGCTGACCCTGGGCCAGGTACTCGCAGAAGCATCTGGTCTCCCGGGCATCGCGCTCCCGTTGCCACTTGCGTCACTTCCGGCTCGGGGCAGTGCCCAAGGATGAGGCTCCAAGGGGAAGGCTCTCCCCTCAGGGCCTCAGTTTCCCATCCTGGTCACCCTTCCTGCGTGATGAATTGGCTCTGAGGCATCGGAATGAGCGATGAGTCAGAAAGTCTTAGAGGCCTTGGCCAACTCACAAGGCCTCTTCAGCCTTTTTCAGCTATAAAACAGAGATAGTCATAATAATGGCCTTGTGGAAGTTTTTCAGGATTAAAGTTTAAAACGTATCTGAAGGATAAGACCTTAAGCCTCAGTCTGTGGTAGGGAGGGAGGGTGGGCCTTGCGGGGTGGGGGGAGGGCTCTGACCCCAGGGGTGAGGCACATCCAGCCTGGGGCCACCCTGGACCTGGACGGAACGGTGGGTAGAGCGGGGCACCAAGCTCCGGCTTGATAAGAGCCTTTGGGTAAGCCGGGCTGTGCCACTGCTATGAACACCACCAGGGGGCAGGCAGGGGACGAAGGTGTCTCTTCCGGCTGGGAGCTGGGGAACAGCAAGGGCACTCGGAATCAGAGCCAGCAGAGGCAGGGAGGTCGCCATGTGCAGACAGGCCCAGGGGAAGAAGGTGGCCTTGCGCTGCTGGGACAGGGGCAGTCTTCAGACCAGAGAAGGCCTCTCTGCAGCTGGGGGACCTTGCGGGCAGCCGCAGTGCCGCCAGGCCTGCAGACACTGGGTTTCCCTAAAGGACGGCGGCTCCAACAGGAGTCGGAGCCTCTGAGGGAGCACAGGGCGAGGTGGTGGTGGCAGCGAGAGGCGGTCCTTCTCCTCTTGTGTGTCGCTGACCCCACAGAGGCTGCCCGACCCCCAGACCACACTCTCCAGTGGCCTTTACCCTGCAAGGTCCCGTCACCACTGCTTCATCACGAACCCCACAGGTTCTGAACTACCTGCACCTCCAGTCTCTCCTTCCCCCACCCCACCCCGCAGGAAAAAGAGGTCCAGAGAGGGAAATGGAATTGCCCAAGGTCACACAGGCAGCATGCGGTCAGGCCCGGGCTGGGCCTGAGTGGCCCACCGCGGGGTCCCATCCACAGTGCCGTGCCCTCCCCCACACCCAGTGCAGTGCCGGCCCCGGGGGACGGGGAAGGACAGGATGAGAAGCAGCTCTGGCTCGGGGCCTGCCCAGCTGTCGAGGTGAGTTGTGGTCTGGCTGCCGTGGCCGGGCTGGCGGGCACAATCTGTTCTCACCCTGCTGGGACGCAGACGGGCCAGGCATGGCGGCTCAGCGCTCAGCTCTCCAGGCCCCTGGCACAGAGTGACACCAGCTTGGTGCCCTGGCAGGGAGCAGGGGAGCCCATTCTAAGGGCATCCCACAGCCTCACACACTCCAGGCAGCTGTCCCCAGGTCTCCCTGAGGTTTAAGATTCAAATGGCCTTGGGCCGCTAGAGATGCCAACTTGACTGGAACCGAGCTGCCCCCCCCCCCCAGCCTGGAAAAGAGGGAAATCTGCCACTTCATTCATTGCTAATCATCGTGAGCCATTATTGAGTATTTGATATGTACCAGACTTTAGGCTAAGTGCATTATACACATTATCTCATTTGTTTCTCCCGAAAAGCCCTAGGAGGCAGGTTCTGCTTATTAGCCCCATTTTAAACACGTGGAAACTAAGGCTCATAGAGGTTTTTAAAAACAAAACAAAACAAAAAAACAAAAAATGGTCCATGGCAGAGTCAGGAGTTGAATTCAGATCAGACATCAAAGTACAGGGTACCCTACCTTACCGTCCACGTATTTTGGGCATACTCTCTGGGCGTGGCAGGCAATGGGAGGGGAAGCTTGTAAGAAGCATGACAAGGTATAACTGTGCCCACCCTGCCCCCCCCAAGCCAGCTGTACATATGTGGTTGGGGGACCTAGTGGACAGAGCGGGGATGGTGGTAATATTGGCCCTGGGGTTCAAAGCTGAACATTCTCAGTGCCACTCAAAGCAGAGAAGATCACTTCCAGTGAGGAATCCTAAACAGCTGCATGGAAGAAGCATTTAGTTACATTTTTGATAAGGCTTCGAGAGGAGGAAAAATTGGAAATCCTGCCAACCAGCATTATTTTATTATAATAATCCTATTAATAAAAGTAATAAATATCTTAACAGCCCAGTGAAAAAAGCAGGTCCAGGACCAGCAGACTTCATTTTACGAATGAGGAAACATGCTCAGAGAGGGTGAGTAATTAGCCCAAGGTCACACAGCCACTAGTGACCGGGTCAGAACCTGTGCCTAGGGCTTCTGAGTTTCCATCCAGGGTCTTTTTCCCTCCAGGTCTCCAGGCACAACTCCTGACTTAAGGCTATTTGATGGCTGGCTCAGAGGGAGGCTTTATTTCTGCCTGGCTCTCGGCTCAGTGAGGGCTTTGGGTAGTGTGGAGGAGACAGGGGTTGGGTCTGTCTTGCTGATAACAGTAACACCTGGAAGGACAGGCAGGGCCCCTGCTTTAACAAGGGCAATGTCACCTCTTCATGAGGACAGATCCTACTTCAGGGCCAGGCCCAGAGGCTGACCCCAGGGCTCCAGATGCCTCATGGAGACTGGCGGCCCCCAGTTGCCAACTACCCCTCATAAGCTTTGGCTGGAAGTAGGGAAGTCATTAAGGAGCCATCCATGCCTCAGTTTCCCTCCCTCCACACTGAATCATGGGGATGTCCTACCTCCGCCCACTACAGCCAAGGAAACTGAGGCCCAGAGAGGACAAGGAACAGGTCCAAAGCCCACAGACACTGAACTAGAACCCAGGTCTCCCAAATGACCTGCCGGCACCCTTCACACTCTCCCTGCTCCCTCCCTCGGCTCCATGCGTCAGCTCCTTCTCTAGATTTAGAAAAGCTAGGTCTTTGAAGTCAAACAGACTCTAGTTCAAAGGCGTGCTGCTCTACTTCCAAAGGCTGTGACCTTGGAAAAGTCACTTAACCCTCCCTGTTTGCTCCTTCCTTCCTACCTACTCTAGGGAGTCAACCAAGAGCATCAGCAAGGAGCTAGCACAGCGACGGGGGTCAAACATGCGCCCATAACTGTGTGCTGTCTTCTCTCCTGCTGGAAGGGGAGGCCCGAATCTGCAAAGCTGGGGAGGTGGAGGACAGAGATCTCGGGGAAGGGGGCAGGTTTTGGGAAGAGCAGCCCCACAGCGCAGTGCTTTCTCTCCTCTTCCCCCCGCCCTCCCCCCAGGCTATGGCCACGCGGCGCCCAGCACGGATGGCGGCAAGGTGTTCTGCATGTTCTACGCGCTGCTGGGCATCCCGCTCACGCTCGTCATGTTCCAGAGCCTGGGCGAGCGCATCAACACCTTCGTGAAGTACCTGCTGCACCGCGCCAAGAGGGGCCTGGGCATGCGGCGCGCCGACGTGTCCATGGCCAACATGGTGCTCATCGGCTTCTTCTCGTGCATCAGCACGCTGTGCATCGGCGCCGCCGCCTTCTCCTACTACGAGCACTGGACCTTCTTCCAGGCCTACTACTACTGCTTCATCACGCTCACCACCATCGGCTTCGGCGACTACGTAGCGCTGCAGAAGGACCAGGCGCTGCAGACGCAGCCGCAGTACGTGGCCTTCAGCTTCGTGTACATCCTCACGGGCCTCACGGTCATCGGCGCCTTCCTCAACCTCGTGGTGCTGCGCTTCATGACCATGAACGCCGAGGACGAGAAGCGCGACGCCGAGCACCGCGCGCTGCTCACGCGCAACGGGCAGGCGGGCGGGGGCGGCGGGGGCGGCGGGGCGGGCGGCGCGGGCGGCAGCGCGCACACCACGGACACCGCCTCGTCCACGGCCGCGGCGGGCGGAGGCGGCGGCTTCCGCAACGTCTACGCCGAGGTGCTGCACTTCCAGTCCATGTGCTCGTGCCTCTGGTACAAAAGCCGAGAGAAGCTGCAGTACTCCATCCCCATGATCATCCCGCGGGACCTCTCCACGTCCGACACGTGCGTCGAGCAGAGCCACTCGTCGCCGGGAGGGGGCGGCCGCTACAGCGACACGCCCTCGCACCGCTGCCTGTGCAGCGGGGCGCAGCGCTCGGCCATCAGCTCCGTGTCCACGGGCCTGCACAGCCTGTCCACCTTCCGCGGCCTCATGAAGCGCAGGAGCTCCGTGTGAACGCCCCCGCGGGGGCCTGGAGCACCTGGGAGTGCCGGCGAGGAGCTGCAGGGGTGGGGAGGAGGCCCCATGGGGCTCCCCCACACCCCTCCCCACCCTCCCCCTGCCCCCCCATCTCCAACTGTGCCTGCTCGCTCACCAGCCGGCAGGAGCCCAGGCTCTGAGGATGTCTCGGGACATCCGCGCCCCGCAAATTCCGAGAAATGTGAAATGGGGGGGTGGGGGTGGGGGGTGGGGGAGGGAAGGCAGAAGCTGGGAGCCTCCCATCCCTCTGGAAGTCTAAGGAGCTCCCCAGTTCTCAGAGGCCCTGCTGGTACCCAGACCACCCCCCACCCTCCTCCTCCATCCGGAGGGAACTGCGTGTTCCGTGTAAGTTTGCATCTCTATTTATACCTCTGTCCTACCAGGTCTCCCACCTTCCCTAGGCTCCAAAGGCCAGGGTGTCTATGTTTAGTCACCCCCACTCAGCCCCACTCCCCTTCCTCATCCCCGGCTGTGTCTCCCAACCTCCCACTACCTTTTGTGTTGTTTTGCATGGCTTTGCAGTTAATGGAGAAAGTGGAAACCCAGCAGTCCCTAGAGCTAGTCCCCAGGAGGCAGGCAGACTGAAGTAAGGACAGGCAGGCTGTAGGAGGGACAGGGAAGGGATGGGAAGACAGTGCCCCCGCCCCCCAGTCTGCAGGGTGGTGATGAGAGTTCACTGGCCTCCAGCCACATGGGGCTAAGAGAAGTCCAGCCTCCGACATCGCCCTTAGAATCAGAGAGAACACTTCATGCTTGCCAACGATGACCAACTCTTAAACCTGTGGAATGAGTTTCAGCCTCCGAAAACCCTGTCCTGACTACTCATTCATGTGATTCTCATGGCGCCCCGTTGAGGTCACCAGGGCGGGAGTTCTCATCCGCATTTTATAGATGACACGGACACCCGGACGGGCAACATGACTTGCCCAGGGTGACACAGATGGCAAGAGGCCCAGGGGCACGAGAACCCAGGCTGCTTGTTCTGAGCCTCAGCTCCCTTTCCCTCGGACTCCTCTGCCCGCTGCTGAAGGCGAGGCTCCTGCCCAGCGCACCGGGGCTTGAGTGAGCCCCTGGGGCTTCAAGCAGAACCAGATCCCAGGACGGAGCCGGTGGCAGGGCTCGGCCTCTACGAGACTTGGCCGGAAGGCAGGCCTTCTGAATGGGCCCCTGGGGCTGCATAGGAGCCCTCGGTCCCTGGACTGCCTGCTTACATACCGAGAGGCGGGGCCGAGGCTCATGGAAGAAAGGCCAGGAGCGGGGCCTGTGGGGGTTGGGGAATGGGGCAGAATGAGCTAGAACTGTCAGGCATATCCTACCGGGACATCACCCCCAGCTCCGCAGCCACCGTTGGTGCCTGTGTCCCAGGTAGCTGGAGGTAAATCAAGGCTGCAGGGAGTTTGGACCCAGGCAGGGAGTTTGGACCTGGTGGGCCCACTGCCCACCCCGCCTGCAACCAGAAACCCGGGCTCAGAGCAGCAGAGGGAAGTGAGGCCCGAAACGCCACTGTTGGGCCCACAGCTGGAGCCGGCCCCGTGTCTCGGGGCAGCCTCGAGGGGTGGGCGTTGTTGGGGGGGCCTCTCCCCACTCAAACTGCCCTCCCGGGTTGTGCCCCCGTCAGCCCTCCACCACTGCTGCGCCAGGTCAGCCCTGGTATTCCGGGAAGCTGGAGTGGGGGGATGCACAGGGCGCTCGGCCTCAGCCTCTGGGAACCCCGAGGGAGAAGCAGTCTGGCCCGCGTGTGAGTCCTGTGTCCGTGTGGAGGAGCTGGCTGGCTGCCCAGGGGCCAAGGAGGAGAGGGCCCGGGACCCAGGGGCGCCCTCCATGTCTCTGTGTGGGGGTGGGGGCAGTGCTGGCTGCCTCTGTCCTGTGTGTGACCCTGCCCTCGAGGGGTCCTGTCCCGTCAGTCCCGAGGGAGCCACAACCAAAGTCGCAGGGAGATGGCGAGGAAGGAGGCCCAGGGGTCCTCCGCAGAGCGTGGCAGACTGCTCGGTCTCCAGCAGGGTGTTTCCCGCGGAGCTGGAAGGCCAGTGTTGCTTCCCCCTCACGCCCTCCCACTGCAGGCAGCCTTTCTGCTTCCCCAATGCCTTATGCCTGGGCACACTGCCACAGAATATGCAATACGTGTGGGTGATATACCCCCACGCCCACACGCCACCCCGGGCAGCCCCTCGACCCCAAAGCCTACGGCTGCCGCAGCCTCCCTTCCACCCTTCCTGCCTATCTGTCTTCACACTGAGAATGGCGTCTAATAAATGCTGTCCATGGAGACCGGGCTCAGACTCAGCTGCCTCTGTATCGTATACCCTTGGCACTGCCAGGCAGTGGCCATCCCCCCACACCCCGGCCCCGCCACCATCTACAGACACACCTAGCTGACGCCCCCCAGGCTGACCAAAGCCTTTGCTTCGGGGGCCTTAGGAAGAAATCCGGGGACAACCCCGGCATCCTTTTGTAATTTCCTCCAAGATTCAGATTTTCTCAGTGTCATCCTGGAAAGCCTATGAGAGCAAGATAAGCCCTTAGAAGAGAAATCACCTGGTCCAGTCCTCCCCTTGTACGTGAGTACACGGAAGCCCAGAGAGGGCAAGTCACTTGCTGTGAGTCACACAGCAGTGAGTGGCAGGCCCAGGATTAGAACCAGAACTGAGCATTCCAAATCCAGTGTTCTCGCTCCTCACGCAGCCTGCAGAGTCTGGCCGGATGCACCCCAGCTGATGGGGACCCCTTCCTGTCTGCCAGAGGGGGGATTCTCTTCTCTACCAGTGGGGACTCCCAGGCTCAGGTGTCTGACTGACACAAAAATGTCTTTTTCAAAGGAAGACACATCACAAGCACCTGTCTTCGGGGTTTATTTCTCTCTGGGTGCGGAGGGATAACTCGGTTGGGACTGGGCCCCAGATCCCAGAACAGACCCGGGGAGCAGATGCGCCCTCCCAGCTGGTGCCAGAGGCTTCCAGATGGCACTGAGCATGGCCCACCCACAGTAACACCTTGTCCACCACGACCCCCTTTCTATCTATCTGCATGCCTTTCTGCCTACCTATCTTTCAGGAAATAAGACGTAACCCCTACTATAGCCAACGCCGCACTCCAGTACTTTCTATTCTAGTTCGTGTTATAAAATGCTGGTCACGACCCACTAAACTGATTTCTCTGTCTGCTAATGGTTTGCTCATTACAGGTCAAAATGCTCCAGGGAAATAAAAGGGGAGGGGTGGCTGGGGCAACTTCTCCAAGTCCCCCCATCTATTCTCTTGGATCACCTGAAATATACAGGGAGAGACCTATTTCTCGGGGGCTCAGAGTTCAAAGAAAGAGGTGGTGGCACCCGGACTCCTCTCCCAGGAGGCAGGACCCAGCCGGTCTTCATGGGACCGCGCTCCTTGCACCTGCCTACGGGCTCCCGGGATGAGCTCCTCGCTGGCCCGCGGCTCTGAGGGCGGTTGTGGCAGCCCTAGACTTTAGTGCCTGTGGGCTCACGCACACCCAAGACCGCCCCATCCATAGCCAGGGCTTCCTGCCCGTGCCCAGCTGTCTCTGTCTTTCTTAGCAAAGCTAAATGCGACAATAGAAATGATGTCATTTCTGAGGTCGGCAGGGACCAGCGCAAGGTCGCTTTTACTTTCTTAAGCGGCTCTTACGGGACGTAAATATGCTGACACCTGCCCTTGTTTCTTCCTCGCCAGGGGCAAAATAATCAGAACTTGGAAGAATCCCAAGGGGCTACATCCACCCCAGTCTTCCGAGGGGTGACCGGAATGATGACAGTGATGACCTGCACCCCAACCCCCTGCCCCCAGCTACTAAGGACTCAGAACTGTCTGGAGAACTACTGCGGGTTCTTTATCTCCGCAGGATGCCATCCCCACCCTCCTCACTTCCGCCCAGCATCGGAGGCATCCTGCACTAAAAAATATATGTACAGCAAAACAAAAATAGAAAACCAGCACCGCAGAGTGGATGTGGGGTATAAATATACCAAGATCCCCGCTGATGTGGTTACATCGTGTAAGCTTCAGTTAGAGACAGAGTCTTCCTGGGAGCCCAGAGAGAGAGAGGCGTGCAATGACAGGTCCTCCCCAAATGGGTCCTGTGGTATGCCTTGTGCAAAAAGGGTTCCGTGGGCAAACGAATCTGGGGAAACGCGGCACATGTCACTCACGCGTGGAGCTTCCTGAGCGATCTTGGCTGACTAAAGGTTAGGAAAACCCTACAGCAAACACGGCTGTTTACCTGTGCTTAACCTAGCCTTGCCCAGACTTGCAGCACCAGATCCCTCTGCGTGCCATCCCCACACAGCCTGGGTTCACAGAGCACGCTTTGGGATGTGCCAATCGAGTGAAATCTGTCTCGTCGAGAGGCTTGTCCTTCCCCCTCAGTAAATTCTAAAAGGACTTTAGCTTATAAGTCCTTCTGTAACTGAGGACCATGACCTTTGCAAAATACATATGTTATTCTCAATCGTGTGTCCGCTCAAACCAAGGCTCGGAGCAGCTCTCTTGCCAGGATCAAGCCGCGGATCGGTGGCGGAGCTGGGATCTGAGCCCGGAACCGATGGCCCCCGAGCAATGTGCTCTCACCCACCTCACTGTGTCCTTTCACAGAGCTGTTCAGGGTGCGTTTTTTCTAATTCAGAACCTTGGTGAGAGGGGATACTATGAATCTAAAAACATCACCCTCCAAAGATGGCAGATGCCAATGGAGCTAAGAAATCCTGTCCCACCTGAGGTCCTCCCAACTCCCACTGAAGGCCATCTAGCTCTTTCCGCAGGCTCAGCATGAACCCCTGCCAAGCCCCCCAGCATCCCTACTACTTATCTCAGGAAGCCAGCACCAGGGGAAAACTTCTGTAGGACAGATGATCACCCATGTTGGCCATGACAGCCTCCCTTCCCAGGGCACCTGTGGCTGGCCATCTCCACTGAGAAGCATCAAGTGGGGGCCCCCTCTGACTCCCAAGGCTGGGTCCCGGTTGGAAGGCTGAGAGACCATTTCCCCAAGGGGCCCCAGAAGGAGCAGTCTACAGAGGACGCTGTCCCCTCCTGTTGCCCAGGTGACAGTGATCCTGGAACACAGCCTTGGGCACCGCCACCACCTTTGGAAGATTGCAAAGACACACACACACACACAGACACACACACATACACCAAGATCCTTGGCCCAGGTCCTCTTTTTCAGTGGAAGAGATTTTGGCTCACAGAGAGGAAGTGAGATGCTCAAGGTCGTGAAGCAAGATAACGATGTAGCCAAGATTAGTATCCAGAGAGGGTCACTTTCCACTCTCCTACACACACACACGCACACACACGCGTGCGCGCGCGTAGGGGCCCAGATGAAAGTCTCTAATCTCTGAGATTGAGTCATTCTGATGCTGGAAATTTCCCACTTGCACCAGGAGACCTGCCCCTCAGTCTCCCAGCGCCAGCGGAGGGCTTTGTGTGTGGTGCCAGCCCCTGAGGCCAGGGGCCGTGATGGAATTGACCTCAGTGATCTTCTCTGGCCATGACCCCCCAAGAACCCACGTGACGGCATTTTCCATTGACAAAGCTCTCTCACTTGGTTCTCTCATCTGATCATCGGAAAACGCTGCGATTTAAGGGACAGTTAACATCCCCATTTTACAGCTGGCAGAACCGAAGCTCAGAATGAGGTCCTGAAAGCGGGGACCATTCCGCGGTGACCTCTGTATCTGAGAGCCACGCCAACCACTGGGGCGTTTCCTTGGCCTCGGACGTGTGTGGCCAGGGCTCGGTCCCAGCTGCTCGTCATGCTGTTCCCATGGGTCAGGGAGTCCCCAGGTGTACATGGCTCACAGAACCCACCAGCAGAAGGAGACAAGGGCTCATGAGCACTTTCCCCACCTCACTCTGTGTCCTGGGCAAACTCTGCCCAGAGCCCTAGACTTGGGACCAAGGGAGGCCGAATGTCCAGCCAACAACTCCTGCCCTGCACACGGAAGGGCAAAGGTTCCGGCGGGAAAAGGTAGTGCCTTCGACCCGGGCCAAATTCCCCAAACAGCACTCTTCCACAGTTCTTGTTCCCTAAAGAGGGAGCATGGGACTGGGTCATCCCCAGCTACAGAATGTTCTGGTCTGACCAGCGGATCAGAGGGGCAGGAAGAGGGCCCACATCCCGGGGCTGGCTTTGGAGCCATCATCGGGGTTGGAGAGGGACTACCCTTCCATAGTGCACAGGTCCGGCTGGGGAGACCACGGGCGCTGCTGGGGCAGGAAGCCTGGCCTGGGCTTTCTTGTGCTCTGTCCTCGCTTGTGTAGGAAAAACTCTCATCCAGGGCAGGAAAAGGACACTTTCGGCTAGCGGGGACACTGCACAGCTGGTGTTCTTGCCAGGTTCTGTCCAAAGGTAAAGGAGACACCAGAGAATTAAGGGTCTCTTCATTCTCGAGCCTCTACTATGTGTCACAGACTTTACAGACCTTACAAGCACCCTGTGAGGCGGGTACTGATACCCTCGTGTTCAGTAGATGAGAAAGGTGAGACTGAGAGGTTAAGGGATTTACCCAAGGTCACACAGCTAGTAAGTGGCAAAGCCCATCCAGGACCCTCTGACTCTTAAGCTCAGGCCCTTTCTCCTGCACCTCCATCCTCCATGCCTGGAAGGCATGCAATCCAGCCTCCTTCCCAAAGCAAGAATCACCTCAATGGCTTCCCAGCAAGTCATACAGCCTCCATTTCCAGGACCCTCACCCTCTGAGGCAGCCCCGTCATCCACTGAACAGCAGCGCTAATGACCATAAATGTCTTCCTTCTATTGAGACAAGAACTGCTTCCGGGTCTGGCTGTGCCCTCTGGAACCACATGAAGTAGTTCCTTCTGTTGCGGGCATCTCGCTAAAGGATTCAGGATGGCTCCCCACATGGAAAGGGGCTCCCCTCCCCTTCTCCAGGTTAAACGCCCTATTCTTTCAACCCTACTTTCCACGACAGAGCAACTAGACCCCACCCTCCCACACACCAACTCCCTGCTCTGTGAGGGCTTCAGCTTGCCTCTTCCCCTGGGACTTGGCACACCATGTGCAGTCCAGCCAGCACGGAGAAACAGCGGCCATTCCCTCCCTTGCTCTGGATGCTGTCCTCTTATTAGTACAGCCTGAGAATGTGTCTGACTTACTGGCTCATGCAGAGATTGTAGCCCCCAAATCCGCCCTGGAGTTTGTTATGGGAACCACTGGGGCAGACATGATTGGTTACCTAATCAAAAATCATCCCTGAGCGCTCGTGCCTCGATGGCAGAGGATTGACATTTCTCAGGTGCTCACCCTTTCCCAACTTCATTTCTAGAGACTAAGCCGGTCTTGCTGACCTCCAGCATCTTTCCAAAGGTCGGATAAGGTATGAGTGTGTTCAGTTCTGGTGAATGGGCTCTTCAGGGAAGTCTGCTGGGGCAGAAAGGCTTTCCTCCTCCTAAAAGAAATCACTGTGGAGGAAATGCCGGTCTGCTTTGACTAGACCTTGCCAGGTCTATGTGTGATGGCTGGAACAGTGGCAGCCATCTTGTGACCACAAGAAAAGCCATCATGGACGCAGTGAAGATGGTAGAAGGAAGAGATGGAGAGCTTACTTGTCACCGTGACATTGAGCAATCTCTGGAGCCCCGGACAGCAGTACCTCTTGTCACAGAAGGTGGGAAGTGGTGCTGCCGGAGCAAGCTTTCCCCTTCTCGGCAGCTGAAAGCACCATGGCTCCCAGGCTCCTGTGACAGGATTATTGCACGGTATGAACCTGGTAGGCCACAAGGAAGAAATGGCTTTTTTTCCTCCCTTCATGGCGCTTAGCAACACTAGGTTGAGGCCCCCATTCCTGTCTCTTAAATAACAGCCGGAGCGAATCCCAAAGCTTTGTGGTCACTCTTGGTCTAAGGAAGTCCAATCTTTCTAGTTCAGTTGAAAACTTTAATCTCAAATCCATTTTAATGCTAATATTCTCCCTACTCCAGAGGGACTTCGGGGTTGGCGGGGAGTCCTGCTCTTCTCCCCACCCCCCCCAACCCTCTATTTCTAGCTATTCCACAGTCAGGCTGCCGAAGAGGGCTGAAAAGAGGAGCAAAGCCCTCCCTGCGCCCTGGCTCCGAGTGCTGGCTCTCCAGGGCCTTGTGTGGGGTTTTCAGAAGCCATACAGGAGCCTCTTCACTTCACAGAGGGGCAACCCAGTGCCCCCACAGCTCCAGCCTTTGGAAGGGGGAGGTGCCCTTACAGCTTCCTCTGTCCCCACAGCTAGAGCTCTTGGAAAGCTGTAAAAATCCAAAGCTGGCGCCTCCACCTTCCAGTGTCTACTTAAACCACAGGACACTCACACATCCTGAGCACAGCCTGTGGCGATAGTGCAGACAGCCCCCAGTGAGCCCCGCGACCGTCCCCAGTATTCACCCTTGTTCAAGCAGGCAGAGGGTAGAGCGGCAAGTTCATTCCTGAAGTAGACACCCAACCTGGGAAGCAGACGCCATCTCCCCGTGTTGTGTAATTTGTAGGAGGGATTCCCGGGAGCCCACTGCCCCCCTTGGCCAGGTTGAGGGAGGGGACACAGCCTTCCTCCCCCAGGCTGACAACTCACAGCTAAAGTGATCCTTCCTCCTCTCTCTGCTCTCCTGCTTATTGATCCAAACCAGGGAGGATTGAGGACATCTCTTTGCTCTTGACCGAGCATTCTGGTAGCAAATTCCAGGTAGGAGAAAAAGTCAGTGCCTACGATGTACGTCGGGAGCCAGGCCTCCCTCGCACGAAGCTGAGCGGTCGCTCTTTTTAACGTCAGTGCACAATCTCCCCGACTTAGCACTATGAGATCCTATCTGGTCTGTTCCAGGCTTTTGAGGGCGTTCCAGGTGTTGACGCACAGTTCCATTATTGGATCTATACTCACTCTCTTCCAGCTCCGTGTCACCCACAGATTTGATAATCCAGCCTCTGGTGCCATTATTCAAGCCTCTGATGAAACTATCAAAGAGGACAGGACAAAATAGAGGCCCCTTAATTCAGGGTGACATTTATTACGGCATCTTCTTGGTGAGCGGTTACTGGCTCCAGCCACTTACCCCTTCCTTTTATCTGTGCTCTCAGGTTGTCTGTTTAATCAAAGCTCACAGGTGGCTGGGCTCCAGTCACGTGAGCACAGTTCTTGAGTCCCCGGATGTCACTGACCTGGGCTGGGGATTTGAACTTGCTGAAAACAGCAGGTGCTTCCTCACCTAGCTCCGCCTTCGCCCCTTCCCCCCTTCCCCCCCTTACCGCCACTTTTGGGTTTTTTCCTCCTGCTCCGCCCCAGCCCCAGCTCCTGAGCTGAGCTCGGCCCTTCCCCGCCCGCTTCCTGGCTCACACTCAGCCCCTCTCTCAGGCGGCTGGTCTGACCCTGAGGGGACAGCCGTCACTGGAGCCATCAGGGTGCCCCTAGGTCAGTTGGGGCAGAGCTGAGTGGAGCAAAGACGATTTATTAAGCGTGTGTCAGGAGTGGGGCTAGGTGTGTGACCAGAGCCGCATCACAACCCCGGGGGAAGGAGGCACAACCGTCTCCTGGGAGAGGAAAGGAGGGGAGGGCGGTCACATCACTTGCCTAAGGTCACTCAACCAAGCAGTAAGTTGCAGAACCGGGGTTTGACCCCAAAACTGTGTGTCTCTGCCTTCCCCGCCCAGCCACCACACCCCCTGGCTAGCTGTGCCAATTTGTTGAGTCACCTTCCCACTGTTCCCCTCCCATTGCTGCTTCAGAAGCCCCTGGGGGGCAGGGTAAGCCTGAGCACAGCGCTTCCCGGGGCATAGGGTGCAGGGGGTGACATCAGGCTGCAGGGAATCCACTCCATTGTTCCCAAGACCTGAGCGATCTGGGATTAATCTTCCAGATTTGGCAGCACACACGCGACACGAATCTGCTGCCACCACCCCCCTCCAGCCCGTCCCGGCGAACAGATGGGCAGACCCCTCCCTGGGGTCTAAGTAGGGCACTGCTGAGGCTGCTGGGAGCAGGGGGGGAGGCCAGGCAGCCGGGGGGGGAGAGAACGGGGACAGACCCAGCTCCACTGCACCCTGTCTGTCCTTTAGAATAGGGGGGGAGGGGTAACCTGAAACTTCGTGCCTCTGACTAATGAACCGGGGTCTCCCGGGCCCCCGCACCTTGGAGGTAAATGGAAAGTCCCCCGAATCCATGAAACACCATTTCTTTGACAGTCTCTTAGCTTTTTAATCACCCTCTTGGCTCCTACCAGGAGTCCCGAGGGGTCTCACACCACCTGAGCCACCGTGGAGTGGTCACCATTACGTCCTCGGCTCCTGGGCCAGCCCCCACGCCAGGGTGACAGACCAAACATCACGAGGCCCGATCGTCGTGCCACCTGCCATTTGGGACCGAAGTCGCTGCTCAGGCCGCAGGGTCCACCCCAACAAGGAGAGGCCCCTCCCCCTACACACACCCGGTGCCACACTGTGTTCTAGAAGCGACTTCAGAGCGTGTTGTCTGATGCTCCGACATCTCGCGGCGGGCCTCGTGACCATCCCTGCAGGTTCGCACTCTCCCGAGGTCATGAGGCCTGACGCGAGAACTTTAATGCCGCCCTCCCTGAGTATTTCCCCGCTAGGCTAACTGCTTCCCCCCAGATGAAGACGGCCAAGAAGCACCTCGAATCCTGATGCCAAGTGACCCCCTCAGACTCCGCGGTGCAGCAGCGTGCACTCCTGGAAGAGTCCAACTTCAGCCCCCTGCGGACCCCCATGCTTTCCGCCACCCTAGGACCTAGGCCCCAGGGACAGACCTGGACGAGGCCCACTCCCACCCACCCCCGCTAGAAGTGTGGTCGCATGGCCAACCGAGCTGTGCGGAAAGGGCTGCAGGTCAGGGTGAAGGGGCGGTGGCTGAGCGGCGGCTGACACGGAGGGGGCTCCGGGGCTGGGGACGAGGCGGGTGAGGGTAGAGCAGCTCCTGACCGGGCCCTGAAGGAAGGCTGGGGTGTAGCAAGTGGCAATTCAGAGACAGGAGCCTCATCTGGGCTCACACGGGGAATGCTCTCAGAAGGATCCAGAACAAGGGGAAGAGCTCAGGACTGCCTTGGGAAGGGAAGGGAGTGGGGCTGAGGAGAGTAGCTCTGTATCGGTCTCCTTCCCGGTTACCTCTCTAGAGCCTCACGGGCATCAGAGGATGGCATGCAAGTGTGGGAGGGAGGGAAGGAAGAAAAGGAGGAGGAGAATGGAAGACCTTGGAAGTTTCCCCCAAGCTAAGGGGGTGGCTCTATCAGCTGTAGGCAACAGAGAGCCAGGGGAAGTTTCAAAACAGGGGAACAATGCACGTCATTTAGAGTTTCCAGAAGATAAACCTGCAGCAAAGTGCAGGCTGACGGTGCACCTGCTCCCTGAAATGGGGGGCCGGGGGGGTCCCCCTCCATACAGCCTGGGCAGAGGAGCAGCAGGGAGCACGCAGCAGTCCCCCTCTCCAAGGGCTGGGGGGCCCGGGATGCCCAGCTGCTGCTTTCAGGGCCAAGAACAAGCTACTCCCCCCCAACACCCCCCCAATACCCCTCTACCCCCATCTGCCAGGGAGGCCAAGGAAGGCCTGCAGCACAGCCCAGAAGGGAGAAGATTTTTAAAAACCCTGTGACGGACTCCCCCCGGCTCTCCCTGGCCTCCTGTTTCACGGGAACTTCCAGCCCACAGATCAGACCCCAGAGCCCTGCCTCGAGGAGGACAGCGAGGAGGACCAGAAGCCCCCGGGAGTCGGCCGGAGGGCAGGAGGGGCAGGGCCACACGTCCACCTGGCTCCTCCACCACCAACAGCTGAGGAAACTGAGGAAAGCCCAAGTCCCTCCCCCCCATACCACCTCCCTCGGGGCCAGGCTTGGGCTGGGAGTGGGGATGGGCAATGGAATAGCTTCTCCAGGTATTGGGGCCAGCGTTCTGCCCCGACCACCCACACTGCTGGCACAGGATTCCCACTGGGAGCACCAACAATGAACATCAGGGGCACCTCGGTGGCCCAGTCCGTTGAGCAGCCAACTCTTGATTTTGGCTTGGAGTCATGATCTCGGGGTCCTGGGATCGAGTCCCGTGTCAGGCTCCACACTCGGTGGGGAGTCTTCTTCAGGCTGCTCTTTCTCTCCCTCTGCCCCTCCCCCCCGTAAAATAAATAAAATCAATCCAAAAAAAAAAATGAACAGGGGCTGCCCTCACTCCATCCTGCTCTGAGGTGTTAAAATGGACATTGTCATCCACCAAACCCGGCCCCCTGCTTTGCAGTTAACCCCTTCGTCTGCTCCCCGACTGTGTAAAGCAGTTAAAATCATGTGTGTTCCCACCCCCCCGCACCCGGCGGATGAGGGCTCCGCACTTCAGCTAGGCCGGTGGACTTGTCCGAAATCCCACAGCTAAAACACCTGGGAAGAGGGAGCTCTCACTTCCAAGCCCATCAGCAGTGAGGCCCCGACGGACCCTCGTGGGGAAACTCACAGACGGCTGGGGTTCGGAACAAGCCGTCCCAGCCTCGTGGGTCTGCCATTCCTGAACGGCCCCCCGGGGGGCCGCCTGACCCTGCCCTCCCCTTGTGAATCAGGACACTGGATGTAGAAAGCTGAAATAACGTGTCCGAAGTGACACAAGGGAAGGGGCAGAGTGAGGTCTAGCCGAAAGGCCTCTGGTTTTAACAGCTGTGGAGAGCACTTGTCCCCTTCCTTGCTGTCAGTTCACGGTCAAAAATGTGACCCTTGCCCCCAGACAATGCCCCCTG
>CM052885.1:17847959-17889493 GCA_028534135.1 Potos flavus
CTGGAGAAGCCGCCTCTCCACTCTTTATCCACATGACAGCTACATCGACTGCCCCCTCCGACGTGTTGAGGGCAGAGATTACTAAGAACTACATATAGTATTTGATTTGCCAGGTCAACCCTATAGGGTGACCATGATTGTTACACTCATCTTACAGATGGGAAACTGAGGCTCGGGCAGGTCAACAGACCTGCCCAGCCCTGATTCCACAGCTCATGCCCTTCGAGGTTCCTAGCCCCCACCAAGATGTCCCTGAACTGACAGGACGTCTAAAACCTGGAGCCAGGGTGGGGTCCCGTCACCCTCTTAAGTCAGCCGGCACCCCCCCCTCACCCCCGCCATCCTGGTTGAGGACCACTTGACTGTATCTTCCACCTGAGCCCTCGGCCCCTCTATTTCGTCATTCTGCATCTCTCTGAATCACTCACCCCTACAATTCTCAAGATGGGGGATGCTTTTTAACGGGAAAATTCCCTCAGGTGACTTGATTTTTCTTACAAGGGGGGGGTGGGCCTCAGCCACATTCTCGCTCAGCAGCAGGGGCAGCACGCCACCTAGCGGCTGTGCGGTGAAACGCGTATTAGCCCGCCGGCTAGAGCAGAGCCTGGGATCTGGGAGGGCCTTAGGTTGTCACGTGGGCCAGCTGAGGTTCAGAGAGGGGGAGTGACCAGCCTAAAGGCACACAGCAAGTTAGAAGCCAGTCTCTCCAGGACCATTACCCAACTCTTGGGTAACAGGACTGTGCTTCCCCACTTCCCCACTGTTCTGGGGAACTGTGCGTCTAGAAGCAGCTCGAAATCCTGGTAGTTGTGAGTGTGAAGGCAGGGTCCCCATTCTCAGGGTGCACCATCTGGTACGGCATCCTTTATTCTATTTATCACTTTTGAATAGATAAAGATACATGGGATAAAGTCCAGAAGGTATGGACTCCATATCCAGAGGGTATGCGGTGAAAAGCGAGTCTTTTCACCCCCCACCACCCAGCTCCCAGCCACAGAGGCATCCAGTGTTACCCATTTCTACACATGTGTCCGGAAATTGTCTGTATCTTTACAAGGGTGGGTTTTTTTGTTTTTTGTTTTGTTTTGTTTTGTTTTTTACACAAATGGTAGCATTTCCTACACAGGGCACTTAACAAAGCATGTCGGAGGTCATTGAACATCGGCACGCAGAGAGCACCCTCATTCCCATGGAAAGCCTCACTTTTTGGGGTGTATGAAGGCATCGGCATATATTTAACTATTTTCCTTTTGATGGACATTTAGGTGGTTCCACTCCATTGCCATAACACGCATTTCGGACAACCTCTAGAATAAATTCCTTGAAGTAGCATGGCTGGGATTATCGGTTATGACTTACTTTGGTCTCCTACACCAGAAAACCCACTCCAACAAGAGCTTAAATACTGAAGACCTCTCACGTAAAACAAGTCTAAAGGCAGATGGTCCAGAGGCACATGGCAGCCCCATGGAGGAGCAGAAGGTATGCCTGTGAAAATTTGATAGATATCACCAAACTGCCTTCCCCAGAGGCTCTATGTCTTTATTTCCACCATCGGTGTGGAAGTGTTTCCCTAAAGTCTGGCCAACATCACATTGTCATACTTTGCTTAAACTTTCCCAATCAAGGGGCACCTGGGTGGCTCAGTCAGTTAAGCATCCCACTCTTGATTTCCACCCAGGTCATGATCTCAGGGTTGTGAGATCGAGCCCCGAGTCGGGCTCCGTGCTGAGCCTGGAGCCTGCTTAAGAGTCTCTCTTTCCCAGGGCTCCTGGGGCGCTCAGTTGGTTAAGTGTCTCCCTTCAGCTCAGGTCATAATCCCAGGGTCCTGGGATCGAGTCCCAAATCGGGCTCCTTACTCAGTGGGGAGCCTGCTTTTCTCTCCCCCTCTGCCTGTCACTCCCCCTGCTTGTGCTCTCTGTCAAATAAACAGATAAAATCTTAAAAAAAAAAAAAAAAGAAGATTCGCTCTCTCCTTTTGCCCCTCCCCCTACTCTCTCTCTCTCTCTCTCTCGAAATTAATTAATTAAAATATATACATGAAATAAAATTTCCCAAGTGCCTGGCTGGCTCAGCGGTTAGTACATGTGACTCTTGATTTCGGGGTTAGGAGAGTTCAAGCCTCTCATCAGGCGTAGAGATTACTTAAAAATAAAATCTTTAAAATAAATAAATAATAAAAGTCCACAAGTGAATAGGTAAAAATGGTATTCATTGTACTTTTAATTTGTATTTCTCTTATCATGAGTGAAGTCGGTCATCCTCTCATGGGTCTAAGAGGCCTTTCCTTTTCCATGGATTGTCTGCTTATGTTCATTGTCCATTTTCTTTTTGTGTGTCTGGCCTTGCTCGTATTGAATTTTTGTTAACACTGTTATTAGGAAGCAATTCACATCCCGCAAATTTCACCCGCATAAAGCGATGCCTATCAAATTTTCACAGGCTGTGCAACCACTGCCACCACTAAATTCTAGAACATTTTGTCTCCCCCACAAAACGAAACCCAGTGTACCCTTTATTAGTCACTGCTCCCCTAACCCGGGTCCTCACCATCCCCCACCAGGCCAAAGCAACCACTAACTCTTTTCTCCATAGTTTTGCCTCTTCTGGACATTTCACGTAAATAGAAGCATACGGCGGACTTCTTTCACTCAGCGTTTTGTTTTCAAGGCTCAACCGTGTGGTAGCGGGCACCAATATTTCATTCCTTTCACTGTTGTATAATATTCCCTTGCGGGGTTGTACTTCATTTTGTATTCTTTTTTCTTTTTCTTTTTTTAAGATTTTTATTTATTTATTTAAGAGACAGAGAGAGAGAGCATGAGCTAGAGGGAGAGGGAGAAGCAGGCTCTCCGAAGAGCGGGGAGCCCGACGTGGGGCTCGATCCCATGACCCTGAGATCCTGACCTGAGCCGAAGGCAGACGCTTAACCGACTGAGCCACCCAGGCGCCCCTCATTTTATATTCTTCATTCTTCACTTGATGAACACTTGGATTGTTTCCACTTTTTTTTTTTAAGATTTTATTTATTTATTTGACAGAGAGAG
Source organism: Potos flavus (assembly GCA_028534135.1). Lineage (NCBI taxonomy): Eukaryota > Metazoa > Chordata > Mammalia > Carnivora > Procyonidae > Potos > Potos flavus. The sequence continues at coordinate 17,851,007 of CM052885.1, forward strand.
AGAGAGCTCGGCCCCATAACCGGGAGATCACGGTCTGAGCCAAAACCAAGAGTCAGATGCTCAGCTGACTGAGCCACCCAGGTATCCCTGGGTTGTTTCCACTTTTTGACTATCATAAATAACACTGCTATAAAACATTCATGTATCCATTTTTGGGCGGATGTATGTTTTAATTTCTCTTTGACAAATACTTCAGAGTAGATTGCTTGGTCTTATGGTAACTCTCTGTTTTGACCTTTTGAAGAACACCCAAACTGTTTTCCAAATAGCTGCACCACTTTACATTCCCACCAGCAGTATAAGAAGATTCCAGTTACTCTATATCCTCTTGCATATTTGTTATCTCCCCTCCCCGCCCTGCTTTTTTATAGCCGTTCTAGTAAGCGTGCAGTGGTCCCTCATTGTCAGTTTGCTCTGTATTTCCTTAATGGCTAAGCATGGCCGAGCTCCTTTTCCTGTGTTTATTAGCCATCTATATACCCTCTTCGGAGAAATATCTATCACATTGATTTTTAAGACTCTTTAAATGTCAAGGAAATTAGCCCTTTGTGACATGAGTTGCAAATATTTTTTCACAGTCATATATCTTCGATTTTATTTATGCTTTTTTCCTCCATGCAAGGTTATATGTCATACCCAGAAAGCCTTCAGCAGAGGAATGGGGGTGGGGGTGGGGGGCAAAAACACTCAGTCCATAACAAGAGCATTTTAAAGCAAATCATTTCAGCTGTAATGACCCCAGTCTCTAATAACTAAGAACTTTTTTAAGAAATGTGATCAAGGGGCACAAGGGTGCATTAGTCAGTTAAGCATCGGACTCTTGATTTTGGCTCAGGTTGTGATCCCAGGGTTGTGAGATTGAGCGCCACCCCCCCCTCCCCCGCCATGGGCTCCTCACTCAACTCAACGTGGAGTCTGCTTGAGGTTCTCTCTCTCCCTCTCCCCATGCTTCTCCCCACCCCCGCTCACAAGTGCTAGTGAGCTCGCTCTCTAAATAAATAAATAAATAAATAAATAAAACCTTAAAAAAAAAAGAAATGTAATCAAGACACCTCCATCACAAATGGGATAGCAGGAATAATGGACCCCTAAAGATGTTCATGTCCTAGTTCCCCAAACCTGTGACTGTTACCTCACTTGGCAAAAGGGACTTTGTAGCCATGATTAAATTAAGGCTTTTGAGGGGCACCTGGCTGGCTCAGTTGGTGGAGAACACGACTCTTGATCTCTGGGTCATGAATTTAAGCCCCACGTTGGGCCTAGAACTGACTTGAAAAAATAAATAAATAAAAGTTTTTAAAAATAAATTAAGGCTTCTGAGATGCTGGCGGGGAGAGGGTAGACTGGATTATCCAGGCAAGAGGATCAAAGTCTGAGAAGGAGACGTGATTCCAGAAACTGGTCGGAGTGATGTGGGGCTGGGAGCTAAGGAGAGCAGGCAGCCTCCAAGAGTCAGAAGAGGCAAGGGAACAGATTCTCCCCTAGAGCCTCCAGAAGGAACACAGTTCTTGATTTTGGTCCAGTGACTAAATTCTAGACTTCTGACTTCCAGAACAGTAAGATAATAAATGTGTATTGCTTTCAGCCACTATGTCTATGGTACTGTGTTACAGCAGCAATTAGAACCTAATACAGCTTATAAAATTTTAACGTTATTGTCCAGACCATGTTCAGTTTCTCCCAAATATTTCACAAACTTTTTTTCAGTTAGTTTGTTCACAGATTGTATTGTTTTAAATGTCAACAAGCATATATAGGGCCAGTGGATTTTTTTTATTATGATCTGGTTTAAACCAAATTAATAAAAACTGAATCCAAATAAATAAATACATAATCCATAATATAGCTCACAAGTCACTCGCTACTGACCTGGGCAAGTCACCTCCGTTCTGGGCCTGAACTTCCTAATCTGAAAAGCAATGGGGTGGGACTAGACAAGGTGTTCCCTCTGGGATCCTCGAAATTGGATGTAAAGGAGGGAGGGTTCTCAATCCCATCTGTGCCTTAAAATCCCCTACAGATGCCCTAACTCCTCCTCTAAAGGGTGTCAAACACAGGAGCCTGGGGGTTCTCCTGCGCGAGGCCCACTTCCTAGAGGCTGGTGTAAATTTAGAGACTTAACAGACTCGGGGAAAGAAAATATCCTGGGCTTACTCAACAGCATATTCAAAGGAAGATATCTGCCTCTACGACACACCCATTCAATTCAGCCATCATCATGGTTCATTCTCTCTGAGCAAGGGAGCCGAGCTGGGGCCAGACAAGCAGAGCTGCCAGTCTGAGCAGATAAAATACAGGAAGCCTGGTGAGATTTGAATTTCAAATAAATAATGAATCATCTTTGAGATCTTTTAGTATAAGTGTACCCCCAAACAATATTGGAGATATGCTTATCCTAAAAAATGACTCATTGCTCATTTTAAATCACATTTAACTAGAAGTCCATGCTTTGTCTGGATCTGAGTCGATCGGGCTCCCAGAGGACCAAGAAACACCTGCTTCCGGGATCTAGCGAGGCGCTCCAAAGGAAGGTGGGAGGGGCTGCCAAAAAGATGTTAAGAAAGAAAGGCAGAGAGAAGGTTTGAGAATGACCTTCTGAGAGTCTGAAGCTGGAAGGAGCGGGTGAATCCCAATCTAATCATCTCCGGTCACCATAGAAACCACCAAAGTCCGCCGGAAAAAGCTGGTGAACTCCAACATCCACCGTCTGTCTTCCAGGATAGCTCGTTCACGTTCCCCTCCTAGGATAGGTCTGGTCGGGCTTGGTTCCACTGCCTTGGTTTCTCTCCCAGGAGACAGCCGGGACCTGATCCTGCCCTCTTCCTCCCAAGCCTCTTCTTCTGGCTGCAAGCCACAGCCTCAGATGGCTACCCTGCCACAGCCCTCCTACTGGGAGAGATCACAACTGGGTACCGAGCCCCGGGTCGCAGAAAAATCAGAGCCAGATAGCAGTTAAAGCAATACAGACAGATTTTATTCAGGACTATTGCAGTAGCGGAAAAGAGACCTTGGTGTGGAATGGGGGTCCATTCCAAATACAGCCTGGGCAAGTGGGAAATTATAACCAAGAAGTGGGGGGGGGGGTGCATGGAAAATGACTAAGAGGGATAACGCGGATTCTGGCTAAACCAACCGAACGAGATTCTTGCTGAAGACAGGCCCAGGGGATCAGATAGCACCTGGGAGATGGTGGAGGATGAAGAACCTAGTAAGATATGCAAAGAGATCAGATATGGAGGGTAGGGGGCTTCCGGTTAAACCAACTTAGCAGGGCTCTTGCCAAAACTGGATTTTATATGGAAGTGCCTGTTCGGGCGCAGGAGAAGATTCAGGAGCTCGCCTAAAGTTTGGTCAAGCAAAAAATCTTTGTCACCTGTCCACGAGGAGGTCACATCCTGGCAGGGGAAAAGGACACAGGAGGGAAATGGCCCAAGGACATCCAGGAAAAGCTTGTTCAGAACAAAACAGGGCTGGCCGGACTGTCCATCCACATGTCTCTGTCCCTTCCTGGGTAAAGTTACTCTCCTAATCCAAAATGTGATTAAATTGATTAGGGAAATGTTCAATCTTTCAGACTAGACACAGGCAGGCAGTAAGCTTTGAATATAAATGCGGGAGTTTGCAGTGACGCATCTTCTATTTGACTCTGGAAATCAGAGGCTCTTTGAAGGTAGCATGCAAATTTGTTCAAAATGTCCCCAGCCAGAAAACTGGATCGTGCATTTATGCAAATCATGAGACGTGCTTTTGAATGCACAGCCTCGGGTCCTTCTGTGTACCTCTCTGCTGGGCCAGCCCTGACCTCAGAGCAGCTATACTGGTTCTCCCCATGGGGCCTCCCACAGCACTTCCCCATCTGTTCTCCTTCCCTTTGCACACAAGCGCTGAATGTTATTGTTCCCATTTTACAGATAGGAAAGTAGGGCTATGAGTGATGAAGCAACTGAACCATGGTCACTTTGCTCTAAGGGCCAGAGCCAGTCAGAAGCTGCCCTCTCTCTCTTCCCTAGTGTAGGACAACTTGCAGAGATGTCATCCCACTCCTGAAGATTCTGTGCTTTTAGAGGAACATGAAGAATGTCCTATCTCTGTCCACCAGCCTATCCACACATGGGATTCTGTGGAAGGGGCACCCTTAACACTTAGTAAATCTCTTCCCTTTGCTAAAAATTTGCTAAATTCGCTCCCTTTCATGTACCTCCAATCCTCATGGAAGCTGTTGTCTTTATTTTTTTTAAGATTTGTTTGTTTGTTTATTTATTTATTTATTTGACAGTGAGAGGGAGAGAGAGAGAGCACAAGCAGGGGGAATGGCAGGCAGAAGGAGAGGGAGAAGAAGGCTCCCCGCTGAGCAGGAAGCCCGACATGGGGTTCCCAGGACCCTGGGATCATGACCTGAGCCGAAGGCGGATGCTTAACTGACTGAGCCACCCCGGCGCCCTGCTGTTGTCTTTTTTTTTTTTAAGATTTTTTATTTATTTATTTGATGGAGAGAGAGAGAGATCACAAGCAGGCAGAGAGAAAAGGGGAAGCAGGCTCCCCACTGAGCAGAAAACCCGATGTGGGGCTCGATCCCAGGACCCTGAGATCATGACCTGAGCCGAAGGCAGAGGCTTTAACCCACTGAGCCACCCAGGCACTCCCCGGCTGTTGTCTTTAATCAAGACAATCAAATCTGAGCAATTACAAGACAGCTGCTCTTCTGATGGCCAAGAGCACCACACAGAGAAGACTGGCCCACCTTTGACTCTGTACGGGCTCAAAAAGTTTTGAGGTTTGGTTTGTGGCCATATTACTTAACCCAGGAAACCAAAATTATGAAGCCAATTTGTATCCAACATACGCATTAAGCTCCATCCCTGAATTTCACCAAATAAGAATCTGGAGGATTTTGCAAACATTCCCACTCAGATTCTTCTCTACTTTTCTCAGACTTTCCATCTCCTGAGGCTCTGATGCCTTAACCCCGGGCTCACTGCCACCTATGGACACTAACATCAACCCTAGTTTTCACCTGTGAAGCCGAGCCACTTTGGCAAAGACCTGGAGCCTTGCTCTAGGTCACCCCCCAGTGTGAAGGTTTGCTTGTGGTGTCCACATAGTTGTCTCAGCCTGGAATGCCCCCTTCTCCACCTGGAGCAATCCTGCTTCTCCTTCAAGTCCCTGCTCAGATCTCCCTGGAATTCCAGCTTCATGGCGCTGCTCTGAGAACTGAGGTCAAGTACAGGTGGTCACAGACAGGGGCACTGAGCCAGGACAGCACTGATTGTCGCTGTCATCCCCTCGCTCCTGCCCCTCTTGAGATATCCACCCCCTTCCCAATTCCTTCTGCCTCTTACACTGCTGCGTGGTGACTGGTGTGCTCACCCCTCTCCTCCATAAAATCCCAAACTCCTTGAGGGCAGGGATCTTATCTTGCTTGTCTTTGGGGCCCCATTCCTGGCTCTGGGCGTGGCACTTAGTTTCCATGTGTATTTGCCAATAAATCCTCCTGTCTCCTGGGCTCCAGGGAAAGCAACTTGATGAAAGGTGTGTAATAAATTAAAAGTCATTGTATGATGTGGCTGTGGACACAGACAAAGACTGTTCTGCCAGTGACATCATGTCGGGCTGGTGACACCACTGGTCATTAAGAATGTTTACTTCAGGACAGAGCCCTTGGCTTGTGGGGGAAATGGTCCAGAGCCCCACTGAGTGTGTCACTGTGGCTGTAGGAACTGTCTCCAGTGGGGGCGGGGCTATCCAGCTGGTGTAGTCTGCTCTGTCTGCCTTCATGCCTCTCTACAGGCCCAGGGTCTCAGTTAATATTTTTTGATAACTGCATGGATTCCTTTGCAATCACATGAAACTAGTTGCGTTATGGAGGACAAGAAACTCAGAACTTCCTCTGTACCTGCATCTCTCCCACTGACTGAAGACAGCAGGCTCCCGAGAAGGAAGCGGAAAAGTTCCCAGAAGGTCTGTGGATCCCAGACACACTCGATGCTCCCTCGTGCCTCTGTGCCATCCCGCGGGCATTCCCTCCTCCGAGAAAGCGCTTCCCCTAGTTACCTCCAACCTTTTGTCCAGGACCCCACCTGTGCACCTTCCCTGCCAGGTCCTCCTGCAATAAAGGGGTCTGGTGCAGTCCCTTCAGAGTTCTTCTGATTCGACACTGGTCATTTTCACAAGTCCAAGGAGTCTTAGGGTGAGAACGAGGAGTCGGCAGACAGGTCCTACATCTGCACCTCAAGTAGTAACGAGATCTGCGGTAATGGGGAGAATGTATCCACTAGGTCTGAAGGAGTTGCCCCAAGGCTTTGCACTCCAGCATGTGGTGTGACAGGGACAGAGGACAGCTGGGGAGCTGAGAACTAGGATTTTAAAAGCCCTAAATCCTCAGCAAACAAGACCACTAGGTCTTTCTGCCACAGATGCCTCAGAGCAGCATCCTGGGAATCCACGAAGGAGCACTGGTGAAGGGGCTGTGCTGAAGATACGGATCTGGGGGAGACTGAAGAAGCTACACGCACATCCCCATTCCATCCCTCACTAGCATGATCCTAACCTTGGTTTCTCTCAATTTCGTTTCCTCGGCTATCAAATGGTCTCCCGGGGAACTGGAACTAGATTCCTGCGCCACTTTTCTGGAAGAAGTGAACAACTCATCCAGAGATACGTTCCAGACTTCTCTGGGGGTTCCCCGTAGGGAAGAGATTCCCAGGAGGACGTTTCCACTTTGTGATCGACTCTGACATCATTCAGCTCGCGATCTCTTTAAACGGTTTACAGAATGCTCTGACATTCACAATGCATTCTCGTTGCACCATCCCCATCGGCCGCTTTTACAAACGGTAAGACCTGGGCCCCTAACTGGCCACCGTCAACCTGCAGAGACCAGCGCGTCGGGGACATGCCCCGCGCAGACATCTCGCTGAGGCCCGGGGGGCGGGGCCACGGCGCGGGGCGGGGCGGGGCGGGTGCCGGCGCTGGTCACGTGACTCCCGGCCCGGAAGCGCTCGCTCCCGAGACCCCCGGGTGACGGGGTAGGGAGCTGCCGCCTGGAGAGACCTGGGAGGTCTCGGGGGTCCCTGCAGTTTCCCGCTCCCCGCACCCGCCGCCATGGCCTGGACCAAGTACCAGCTGTTCCTGGCCGGGCTCATGCTTGTCACCGGCTCCATCAACACGCTCTCCGCCAAGTGAGTCCGGGCCCGGCCGGGAAGGGAGGGGGCTCAGCCGGACCTCCCACGGCCCGCGAGGGCGCCGGCCACCCCGAGCACCTTCGTCCTCTCCCTTCTCGGCTCTCCTTTCCCGGTTTCACCGGCTAGCCTCGTTTCTCCGGTCGGCTCACGCGGTTTTGGGTTCCCCAAAGGGCGCGCGGCCCGGGGAAATATGGACCTAGGCCGCGTCGCCGGCTGCAGGATCCGAGCCCCGGCTTTGATCGCTGTGTGCTTGATCCCAGCGAGTCACCTCCCGTCTCCACGCCTCAGTTTCCTCATCTTTAGACCAGTTCCCTCTCTGGCCCCTTCCAACGCTGGCTGGAGGCCAGGCCCTCCGGGAGCTTTGGGCAGAGGTGGGGTGAAGGGGCACTCCCGCACTTGTGCACGCAGACTGCAGTAGAAGCGTGAGGTCCTTGTGACCAGTGAGCGTGGCAGGCTGCCGTGATCCCATGGGCTCCTCATGGAGGAGAGGTCACAGCTGGGCCTTGACATTTTGGTGGGATTTCTACATGTGGCCGGTCGTTGTTCCTGGGAACAGCAAGGCCACATCACAGTGTATGTAACTAGCACCAAATGGTCAGGCCGGATGTTATCCCCCAATCAAAGAAGGGGTTTTGAGCAGGGACTGACATGTTAAAAGTGATACGATGAACCGGGTGGTCAAGATTAAGAGTAGTTTGGTGCAGGGAAGACCACTCCGGGGCTGCTGCAGAGCAGATGAGGGAGGTAGGAGGGGGCAGATGGGAGAGACCAGGTGCAGAATGAAGCCATAAGGCCTGACCCACAGGATCGAGAGAGAGAGAGAGAGAGAGACTCCTCCAGGGTTTCTGGGAGAACAGAAGTGTCATGAACTCAGACAGGGAGGCCAGGTGCACAGTTCAGCTCTGAAGCAGGAGGGTGAGGTGCTTGTGGGACCGTGAAGACAGAGCCCGGGAGGTTAGGGATTGAGGCCCCAGGGCTGTCATGAGGCGGGGGGGTTGAGCACGGCCTCCTCTGTAATGTACAGGAGGCAGCCCCTTCTCTTGGCAGCGCTTGGCAGTGGAGTTCTGGGTGGACCCCCCTCCCCGGCTCTGGTTTGTCTGTGTCTGTGTTTTGAGCTGATCTCCTGAGCCCTGTGGCCTCCTTCACTATAAAGGAGACAGCCTGAGAGCTCCCATCCTGGGATCTGAATGCAGCAGAATGAGTCGTCCCGTCTGTCCGTCTGCCCTACCATCCAAGGTCTCAGTCCTGTGCTTAGAGAGTGGCTCTATGTCTGCTGGGGCTTCTGTGCCCAAGGAGAGTCGAGATGGCCAGTTATTACTGGGGTAAACTGACTCGGCTCCTTCCTGGTCAAGTAGGAGGCCCTGGGATTCTTGGCTCCAGGAGACCTTGCCCTTGGAGGCTGCCTGAGAGGCAGGAAAGAGACTCACACCTGGGGACCCAGCCTTTGGCCCCGTCCCATGACAGGTCACCTGATTTGGGGCCTTTCAGGAGCCTCCCTACCTCAAATGGGCCCCAGAGTTAGGCCCTATACAGTGTTCTAAGGCCAGAACTGGGAGAAGGACGCCCTCCAAGAGAACACGTGAGAGAGCGGCTGTGTACATCCTGGTGGGAATTACCAATTTGAAATTACACTCCCACCTGCAGTTTCTGGAGGGGACAGACAGACTAGAATGGGACCACAGCAAGTGCCTAGCAGCTGCTGTAGCCAGTGCCTGGCCCTTTCATGTGTTAGTTTAATGAACTCTCGTAACCAGCCTATGAGGGAGATAAACTCCCTGTCCCTGGATCAGGAAACCGAGCTATGGAGAGATGGGATTGCTTGCCCGAGTTCAACTCAGCTGTGCAGCGGCAGAGTTGATATTCGAGCCAAAGTGATCTGGCTCAAGAATCCAGGCTCTTAACTACCAATATGGGATGAGGCTGGGACTTCTCAAGTCATTTCTCAGGCCATTAAAAGCTGTTAGAAACATAGAAATCTCCCATCCTAATGCCCACGAGAAGTTGCTTTTTGTGCCTCGCTGGCTGGCATCAGAGTGGGGACCAGAAATCCTTTTACAGGCAGTACTCCCAAAGTCCCACTTCCTTGGGGATCCTCTCTCGCATCTCCCCAGGGAGAGCAGCCAAGCCCGACCCATGGAAGTTGTGGTGCCGCAAGCAACGGCTCTCCTCCCTGCCACCAGAGTGCCCTCCCTCTGGGACGGGGCAGCAAAGCTCTGTCCCAGCCCAAGGGATCCTGCCGTCATCCTACTCAGTTTCCCCCTGGAGCTGGGAGGGTAGGTGGTGGCACTCACGGTTCTCGTTTAGTGTCTCTTTCGGTTCCTTGACCTGTAAAGGGTCCCGGGAAGACGAAACTTGGCGGAGGAAGTAGGTGAGCACCTGGCCCCTGCTGTGCAGGGACCACAGGGCAGCCGTCCCCTAGAGGAGGCCACTCCACTTGCTCAGCAGGTCTGGGTAGGCTGCAGGAGACGGGCCTGCCCTTGCTGGGGGCAGGGGCCATCCACCAGCCTGGCCCTTTGGCCCTGGCCCTGGGCCTCAGCAAAGGGCCCCCCCAGTCCAGTGGCTGCTTCTCCTTTCTGTGGCTGCTTTCTCCCCCCTCACCGGGACCTTCTGCCCATGCGTCTCCTGCACAGCGGACAGTCCCCATGCCCCTGTGGGGTCCTGCCCATTTTGGAGCCCCATTCTCCTGAACCCAGCCGGGGTTCTGCATGTGAAGAGCCAGGGTCAAGCAGACGCTTGCTAAGTAAGGCTCAGATGCCCTCTGAAAGGCTGCAGGCTGTAAAGCCCACCCAGCCAGAGAGGGGTCCGGGCGTGACTTCCCCTCCAACAGTCAGGCCCCCGGTGCGGGGACCCTGGCAGGAGAGTGGCAGGAGGCCTGGGACCCCTGGGTCTCTAGTAGGGAAGGACTCACCGTCCTTCCTGTGCCAGCTCTAACTTTTGCCTTGGTGGCTGACCCCACCCTTAAATTCCAAGAGCTGGCCTGGGATAATTGCTTCAGAGGGGTTCCTGCAGCAGCCACGGAAAGCCCTACACCAGGAGGGTAGCGTGTAGAGTGAAGAGAGCGCAAGGCGTGGGAGCTATGGGATTCCATGAGTCACTGGGCCTCGCCAAGGCTCAGGTTCGTCTGTAAAATGGGTGTGACTTCCCTCCCTTCAACCCAGACACAAGGTAGCATCTACCAAGGCAGATTGGGTAATACTTAGATGAGAGGTCTGTGATCGTTTATCACCAGCTGCTGGGACACCGAAGAGTGGAGCAGCCCCAAGGCCTTGCTGGAGGTCCCGGGCAGGAGGAAGGAGCTGACTCACTGGGCTTGACAAGCCGGGGGCGCCAGAGGAAGTGACAGATTCTGCAGGGGGGACTGGACAGGACTGCCAGTCTGAGGCAGCCACATCAGCCACTTCCTCAGTCTGTCCGCACCCGCCGCCCTCACGTGGCCACGCGCGCCCCTCGGAATGCTGAGCTCTGACTTTGGCCAGGCTGAAATGACTCACCCCCGGCCAGGGGAGCCCGCCCCCGGCTTGCCTGCCTGTCTAGGCCCCTCCTAGAAGAAGCCGGCCTCCTGGCTCAGTCAGTAGCGTGTGCGACTCTTGATCTCAGGATCATGAGTTCGAGCCCCATGGCGGGTGCAGAGATTACTTTAAAAAAAATTTTTTTTAATTTAAAAAAAATTATAAAAGAAGCCGGCGTCTGCCAGCAGAAGGCATCTCCTCATGTAGCGTCAGCCTGACTCTCGAGGGTCCCCACAGGCCTCCTCCTGCCCATGAGACCATGGCCTTCCTTTAGAATATGGTATCTAGAGGGGTGGGAGGGCCCATCTGCAGAGCCGCCTCTCTCCGCCTCAGCCAGGGGAGTGGGAAGAATCTGGAATAAGAAGGTGATGGGAGAAAGTCAGGTGCTGAGGAAAGAGCAGGGAACTGGAGGTGGAGGCTCCTGGGGACTAGCCCCTCTCGGCATTGGATAAGCCCGCTATCCCTCAAGCGCTCTCTGATCCCTGGGGCTTTCGTCTGTCGAACAAGGAGCTTTCTGAGCACGTTGTGGCTCTCTGGCCCCCCAGCCGCCCCTGCTCCAGCCGGCCAGGTGGGTCCCAGAGAACGGGTGCACTCTCGGGCTGGAGCAGAGTGGGCCGTGCGGACCCAACACGAGGGGAGAGACTCCTGCCGGATCGAGGGGAAGGAGGGAGAAGGGCTGAAAAGGACTTTCACTGACTCCCTGCCAGGTGCCAGCTTCTCTATACCTTACATTATGTATTACTTTAGATTACTTTTTTTTTATTTTATTTATTTATCTGACACAGAGAGAGAGATCACAAGCAGGCAGAGAGGCAGGCAGAGAGAGAGAGGGGGAAGCAGGCTCCCTGCTGAGCAGAGAGCCCCCAATGCCAATCCCAGGACCCTGAGATCATGACCTGAGCCAAAGGCAGAGGCTTTAACCCACTGAGCCACCCAGGCGCCCCACTTTTGATTACTTTTGATGCATAATACATTATGTATTACTTCCTCAGTGCTGGCCTTATTATCCCCATTTTATAGATGAGAAGACTTATTAACTTGTCCAGCCTGTGAGACTCAAAAGTCATGAGCTTTCCATGTATTCTGCTGCCTTTTCTGAATGCAAATTCAAGCAGAAGGATCTGGCCCTAGACCCGCCCGTCGTTAACTGTATGGGTCCGCACCCAGCTCTCGCCGCCCCTCCACCCCAAGCCACAAAATCCCTGTCCGTAAGGTGAAGAACACGAAGTCTCCAGCACAGGCCTGGCGCGGAGTCAGTACTCAGTGAATTGTCCATTTATAAAAACATGCAGCAAAGTGTTTTTGCAAACAGCGGTCCCACCTTAGGGGCCCTGGCTGTCCCCCGCTGGTCAACAGAGGCTGGATTCTGGCTCTTGTTCTGTGCTATTTGGGGTGCATCGGTGCCTGTGCAATGAGCCGAAGCCTGTCTCAAGACCGGGATGAGACGCCTGACTCTAGCCCCAAATCTCTGCAGGCCTGAACAGGCAGGGCAGCCTGTCCGGATACCCAATCCCTTGGGCTGCAAGCCCGCCCCAGGCGTCCAGATACAAAAAGACTCCCATTTCCCAGGCTGGGAACAGTGCCAGCCCCAGCTTGTTGAGGCAGACCCACCCCTTGGGGGAGCAAAGGAGCCCCTAGGGGCTTAGCATCGGCCTTAGAGCCAGCTCTGCACTCGGGGCCCACCCCTGGGGGACAAGCCCAGCAGGGCCCACCAGCAGGCGGCACCTCCCGCGGTGGGAAATGAAGAGTCATGCAGACACTGCCCATTTGCCAGGGGAAATCTGGAAATGCCATTGATGCAACAAAGAAAAAAATGTCTGAGCTCCTGTATGCTGAGAGCTGGGGATCCAGAAGTAGAGAAGTTGCTGGATGCTGACACTGCCCTGTCAAGTGATAGTGACTCGAACACACAAAGTGATCGGTGTGTGAGTGGTCGTCGCCATAAGCTGCATGGGCAGCAGCCCAGGGGGAGTTCGGGGAGGCGGCTTTACCACTAGATCTGGGGGTCTTCTGGAGCCTGCCATGGACCTGGGTGTACCGCCGTGATGGGGAAGGGGCTGGCTCACATGCCCACGCCCTGAGCTTCTAGCTGACCTTCGTGGGCTTGGCAGAACCTCCCTTGTTCCTCCTGGAGGAGCCCTGGCTTCAGCCCCAGAATGTCCATCTCCGACTTGCTCTGGGGCAGTTGGCTCTGCACTTTGGGAAAGCAGAGCCTCCTTACTCTTCCTCGCTTCTCTGTTATGCTCAGTCGCCTCCTGCAGGCCCTCCCAGAGTGCTCTCTCTGCGAAAGCAAGCCTGACCTGCCTTGGGGGGCCACACCCTTGGTCTACGGCCCCCCTCTGCATCCCCCGTCCTGTCCTGCCTGGGGATCCAAGAGCCAGAACTTGCAGTACATGGGACAGAAATGAGACCCCACAGAGCAGGCGGTTTCTTTAGTTGTGGCTTTCTTTGCACCATTGGTACTGGGACTGGTTACAGCCTGGATTTCTCTCCCCATTTCCAACCGGTCCTCTGAGACCTTCTCCCCACCCTTCAGCTCTCCTTTGACCCTCACCATTCCCAAGAACCACAGGCCCTCCTAACAGCCCCTCCTGGCATCTCTGGGGTGGGTGGGGTCCCCCCGCCGTGAGCTCACTCACTGTGAGCTAAGTTCGCCCTAGCCCTCTTTTGTTCACTGGCCCTGGGGTCTGTTCAGATCAATGAGCAATTGTGGTCTCGCCCTCCGGGCTGATGGGGAACTCTACTGCCATTCAGCCTGCCCTTCCCGCTGCCCACGTCCATGTCCATGCCTTATGCCCGTGCCCGGGCTGAGGCAAAGAGCTCCCTGTTCCCCTCCCTGACTTCAGGGCACGAGGAAGCCAGGGCTGGCCAGAGTCTTTGTTAAACCCAGCCCCTACCCAGTGTCCCAGGCTTGCTGCCCTGTGGGGGGCACAGGAGACAAAAGGCTTCCCCTGCCTTTTGAAACCTCAGACTTGTTGCAGAAATGAGCCAGCAGAGTCCCCAGGGCTGGGGACTACCACGCGGCTGCTCTTCACAGACATTGCAAGGAAGGACGTTTAAGAAAAAGAAATCCTGAGTCTTGTGGTTTAGAGACAGCCGCCGCGTAGGCGCGGGGCACTGCAGAAGAAATGAATCCAGGCCCCGTAGGATGGGGCCACATTGACTCGAGTCAGCTGCGTGATGTGACAGACTCGGTTAGAGCCATGTCCGCAAGCGACAGGGTGTCCAACGTGAAGGAGGGGCCGCTGTCTTGCCAGGCTCTGTCCGGGCCAGATGCCAGGGCCTGGGTCCCCTGAATGCTTCCAGAAGTCAGCAGCCAGGGGAGTGAAAGGTTAGGGGCTAGGGCTGTTTAGCCACAAGATGAGAAGATTCAAAAGAAGGTGGGAAAGTCTCCAAATATCTAAAGAACTTTTTTTTTTTAAAGGTTTTATTTACTTATTTGACAGAGAGCGCGCGCACAAGCAGGGGGAGAGGGAGAAGCAGGCTCCCGACCCCAGGACCCCGGGATCATGACCTGAGCCGAAGGCAGATGCTTAACTGACTCAGCCGCCCAGGTGCCCCTAAAGGACTTTTAAATGAAAGAGATTAGACGAGACCTCAGGGACCCAACGAAGCCCAGCAAGAGTGAAATCGGGGGGCCGGGGCTTCAGTGCACGGGCGGCAAACAGTGCAGAACGATCAGTGGGAGCCGCCCCAGGGCGCTGAGCTGCCGAAGATTCTGGGCTTGCATCTGGGGTTGCTGGGGAAGCGTGCCAGACTCAGTGATGCCATCTGGCAGGGCGCTGGCCGGGAGGCCACTCCACTAGTGCCGTGTACTTGCCACTGCTTCCCCGTCAGTGCTAGAAAGACCCTCCAAAGCCTTCAGGTTACAGGAAGGTGACCTGCTGGTCTGTGTTAGGCAGTCGTTTCCCAGGGGCCCGAATGCCCTTAGCAGACCACAGGCTCCTGATATTTTTTGTGCCATGGGTCCATTTGACAGTCGGTAAAGCCTAGAATATTGTTTTTAAATGTGCAGTTAGGGGCGCCTGGTGGCTGAGATGGTTAAGCATCTGCATTCAGCTCGGGTCATGATCCCAGGTCCTCTGATCAAGTCCCGCGTCGGGCTCCCAGCGCGCGGGGAGTCTGCATCTCCCTCTCCCTCTCTCTCTGCCTCTCCCCCCGCTTGTGCTCTCTCTGTCTCTCCGTCTCTCCCTCTCTTTCAAATGAATGGGCCAAATCTTTAAAAAAAAAAAAAAAAAAATCGATTAAAGGTTTGGATTACAGAAAAAGCCACTTATGTTGAACTAAAATTATCAAAACATTGGAAAAGCCAATTCGCGATATAGTAATACGTGTGCGTAGACGCTTCTTGGCACAGAAAATTATAAGCAGTGGGTCTAATCACTGTGATTTTCTAGTAGTGATGATCGTAAATGCCACTTCCCGGTACCTGCAAGGACTGACATGCTGAGAAGAGTAGCCATGACCGGTGTGACAAAGTCACAGGCGGGGCTACATTCACAATGTGAGGAAATGCTACATTTCAGCTAAAGGTTTCTAGGCCCCCCACTTGCTGTCCACGATCCCAAATGAAGACTTCGTGCTGCGGGAACCGGCCTCTTGGACAGGGAGTCTCACGCTGGGCCTGGTCCCCGAAGTCTGGCCTCTCGGATGAGAGGATCAAGCTTGTCCGCAGACCCCGGGGCCAGAGTTGCAGAGCCGGCGGCCGCCAAGGGTTTCACCTTCTGTTTCTCTCTGCTGCAGGTGGGCAGACAACTTCGTGGCCCCAGGCTGCGGAGGGAGCAAGGAGCACAGCTTCCAGCATCCCTTCCTCCAGGTATCCGCCCCATCCCTCCCCACCTCCTGTTGCCCCGGCCTCTGGTCAGGTGCCCCCGTGAGGCCCTGCTGCCTTCTGACCTGGGTGGAGCCTTCCCCTGCTCCCAGAAGAACCTTCCACTCCCCTCCCTCCCTGCTTCCCTCCATCCCTCGCCAGAACAGAGGCCAGGGTGTGAGTGCCTGTGGAAGGGGGCAGAGGGCACAGCCCTCCCTGGGAGGGCTGCAGAAGTCCCGGGGAGCAGGCATGTCCCGGACACTGTAAGGCCAGCCGTCGCACATCCACGTCACGACCCATCTGGAACACATCAACCCCGGTAGCAAAACCCCTCCACCCATGGGAAGCCCAGACCCCTGGGTTGGGGCAGACAACATAAACGAAGGCACTGTATGGCCAGATTAGGAAGCAAAGGCTCATACTTCAGCCCCTGCTCTCCCAGCAGCTTGCCCTGTGACCCTAAGAAAGTTCTAGCGCCTCTCTGGGCCTCCGTTTCTCCATCTGGAACTTGACCGGAGGTTGGCCTTCGATCGGTGGTTTTCAGACCAGGCTCTATGCAGCCTTAGGGTTTTCGTCGAGACGTTTCTCAGGGTTAGGGCTTAGACCTAGGAGGGGGTGTCTGGCCCTCCATACACAACAGCTCTGCTCTTGTCTGGTTTATGTGTCGGGGAACAGGTAAGCTTCCGTGTGAAGAAGGGCTGTGTTAGACTTGTCCAAGGTGATCCTCCTTCCAGCGGTGAACTTGCAGGGTTCCGTCCCCGCAGGCGGTGGGCATGTTCCTGGGGGAGTTCTCCTGCCTGGCGGCCTTCTTCCTGCTCCGGTGCAGAGCTGCGAGGCACGCAGATGCCAGCGTGGATCCCCAGCAGCCCTTCAATCCCCTTCTTTTCCTGCCCCCTGCCCTGTGCGACATGACGGGGACCAGCATCATGTACGTGGGTGAGTAGCCGGGCCAGGCTGAGAAGGGCCCGAGGGGGCACTGGTGAAACAGCCGCCCCTACCCCAGCTCACTTCACCCCTGCCCCCTCCCAGACTTACACACACACACACACACACACACACACGCACGCGCGCACTCACGCACACGCACACACGAGCGAGATATGCTGAGCACATACCATGTGCAAGGCATGTCTTCAGCCCTGAGGGCCCCTCAGTGGCTAGATAGCCTTGGCCCTCAGGAGCTAACCTCGTGTGTCTCTCCTCTCCCAGCCCTGAACATGACGAGTGCCTCCAGCTTCCAGATGCTCCGGGGCGCGGTGATCATATTCACGGGCCTCTTCTCGGTGGCCTTCCTGGGGCGGAGGCTGGCGCTGAGCCAGTGGCTGGGCATTCTTGCCACCATCGCGGGGCTGGTGGTTGTGGGCCTGGCTGACCTCCTGAGCAAGCACGATGATCAGCACAAGCTCAGCGAAGTGATCACAGGTGCGACGAGGGGCGGGGACCCAAGGGCTGCCGCTCCTGTCCCGTCCTCCCTGGGAGCCCAGCACAGTCAGTCAATAGACTGTTGCAAGCTCTCCCGTGTGCCAACCTGGGTGAGGGCGCGAGGGGGATGTGGGCCGCCACCTGCTCTCGAGGTGACGGCTGGAGTGCAGAACGGCGCAAGCAGCACAAGAGCAGGTGGATAGGAGCGGGAGGTCAGAGGAGGGAGGTTTGTCCTATGATAAACACGCACGCAGCCTGCCGGGTCTGGGAGAGGGAGGGACCGAGTGTCTATGGAGCATTCCCCAAGTACCCAGCCTGGCAGCCTA
The DNA here is from genome assembly GCA_028534135.1 of Potos flavus. Taxonomy (NCBI): domain Eukaryota; kingdom Metazoa; phylum Chordata; class Mammalia; order Carnivora; family Procyonidae; genus Potos; species Potos flavus. The sequence goes on from CM052885.1 coordinate 17,868,255, forward strand.
TTCGACAATGACGGGACCCCTCCGGTCCTCGGAGGACGGACTAAACAGGAAACGTCTATCACCAAGCCTCGTGCATCTCAGAAGACCTGCTTATTATCCCCACTGTGCCCCTCACAGGCCCAGGCAGTCCTCTGGATCTTGCGGAGGCTCGGCCCAGATGCTGGCCTGCCCCCCACCTCAGGGGCCAGGAGGCCAGGCATGGGGCTGGCATGACTGCCTCTCGAACCATATAGGACCCCGCCAAATCAGGGGCTCTGGGGGTTATCGTGTCCCTGTGGGAGCCGTCTACCCCAGCACTGGGCCCACCACCCTGCCGGGGGCTGTGGCCGTGCTCCGTCCCTGCCCCCAACCCCCACCCCCAGCAGCCCAGCCTCACCCTGGCTCGCTTCCCCACAGGGGACCTGTTGATCATCATGGCCCAGATCATCGTCTCCATCCAGATGGTGCTCGAGGAGAAGTTCGTCTACAGGCATAACGTGCACCCGCTGCGGGCAGTGGGCACTGAAGGTGTGTGAGCACAGGGGCTGGGGGCGGGTGCGGCTATGGGGGCACCCTGGACGGTAGCTTGTGGAGTGGATGCACAAGCAGGAGCGCGGGGCGGGGTGCCGGGGCCCACAGGGAGGAGATGAGCGCCCCCCTCCACTTCTCCGTCCCTTCCCCATGCGTGTGGTGACAGAGACTCTGACCCAGGAGCTGGGGGAAAGGGGGGACGAGGTCGAGGATGAAGGGGACGTGTGCCCCACTCTAGAGGAGTTGGCCAACAGGAAGGGCCAGACAGTGCGTTTGCGCTCAGACCACTCAGAAGACAAGCACACCTGAGTGTCTTCAGGATGGGGAAGGTGGTGTTCGAGCTACAACAAGAGCGGGAAGGAGGGAAAACTCCAGAGCCAGGACGTGCGGAGCTGGGCCTGAGGGGCGAAACCAGTAAGGCGTGGTTGGTGATATGCAGGTTTGGTGTCGGGCAATGATCGGGAATTGAATAGGTGAGGGTCTTATTACGGAGAACCTTGAATGTCAGGCAAGCGGATTTAATCCAGACTTTAAATGACAGACAGGGAGGAACCACCAAAAGTTGTTGGGCAAGGAAGTAAGAACCAAAACCTTTACGCTTGAAGAATACGAGGCCAGCAGGGCGACTAGCGCAGCACGAGCCACGTGTGGCCTGTGGCCCCGTCCGGGAGCCGTGCGAGCCCCACGGGCTCCTGGCGCGATGATTGCCACCTCCACCCCCTGCAGCGTCATGCACGTCGTTGTGTCCCCTCGGTTTTGTTCCCAGTGAGACTCTCTGAACGGAGCTGCACTGATTCACATTCTGGTCGGCTCCCGGTCACAGACCAGTGACCCCGAGTTCGAGAACCGTGTTTTTCCGCGCTTGCGAGAGCAGTGTCGTGGCCGCAGCGGCTGTTCTTTTGTAAATGAACACAACAGAGTTAAGAGTGCTGGAGAACTCGGGAAGGGTAGCTGCCCTTCTGTGACAGTGCGCGTGGGTCCGCGCCTGTGCATACGCACGCCGGTCACAGTATAAAATGTAATTTCTATTCTTGGTCCAGTCAGAAGACATGATGAGAGTGGAGCAGGACAGCTAGAGCCCCCTCTCGGGGCGCTGTGAACTCGGGGTGAACAGGAAGGAGCTGGCGGGAGGCCGGCAGGAGGGGGTCACCCAGAGGGGGACCAGCGGAGCCCCTGCCGCGTGGGCTCAGCTGGGGGAGGGGAGGGGGGCGCCGGGAGCCCAGCGGAGAGAGCAGCGTGCTCCCTCGGCCCCCACAGGCCTCTTCGGCTTCGTGATCCTGTCCCTGCTGCTGGTGCCCATGTACTACATCCCGGCCGGCTCCTTCAGCGGAAACCCCCGCGGGACGCTGGAGGACACGCTGGACGCCTTCTGCCAGGTGGGCCGACAGCCGCTCATCGCCCTGGCGCTGCTGGGCAACATCAGCAGCATCGCCTTCTTCAACTTCGCGGGCATCAGCGTCACCAAGGAGCTGAGCGCCACCACCCGCATGGTGCTGGACAGCCTGCGGACCATTGTCATCTGGGCCCTGAGCCTGGCCCTGGGCTGGGAGGCCTTCCACCCCCTGCAGATCCTGGGCTTCCTCATCCTCCTGATGGGCACCGCGCTCTACAACGGGCTGCACCGCCCGCTGCTGAGCCGCCTGGCCAGGGGCCGGCCCCCCGCAGAAGATGGCGAGCACGAGACGCTGCTCGGCGGCTCCCGGACTCCCATCAACGATGCCAGCTGAGCCTCCTGCGGGTTCTCTGCTGCTACCCGGATGCACCTTGTCCCCCTGAGGCCGCGCCCGCGCAGGCTGGCGAACCTCCAGTGGCCTGTCCCCGAGGCCTCACCCTGCTCGTCCCCACAGACACCCCTCCCCCAGGGCAGCTGCTGCCACAGGAGTAGACCAGACACCCGGGTCCTCCTTGGTCACCACCCCCTGTGCCGCCCCCACAGGCCTGAGTACGGTGACCTGCCCCTGCCAGGGTTCCCCCCAAGCCTCTCCTGTGACACAAGCACTAAATCATGAAGTGGAATTGCAGGAACTAACAACCCGAAGATTTCCTACTAAATCATAAGCTGAATTTGGTTCTCCAGAGAAGAGAGGTCAGCGAACAAATTCAAACCGGAACTAAGCGCCATATTTTCTAGAACCTGTAGGCTATTTGCTAACCCTGCCGTGGAGACCTAAGTTTTTGCTGGACTGTGCCACAAACTCAGCGTATGTCCCCCAGCCCATCACCTAGTGGCCCTGGGCCTTGGGGTCCTCGTCTGTAAAGCAGAAGGTGCGGCTGCTGTGGCTTCGGTGCCTTCCAGCCTCAGCCGGGCCCATCCTCTGGGAAAGGAGGAGCCCCTTCTTTGGAAATGCCCCTCTGCCCACGGTGCCTCCTCCCCATGCCAGTGTTGGCGTCCTTGCTCCCATGCCCTCCAGGCCTCCCTGCTTGGCGGGGCATGACGGGGAATTCCAAGCAGCCCTTAATAGCAGCTTTTACAAACTCTTCACCTTCCATTTTAAAGATGAGAAGATTGAGGCCCAGAGATGTAGGTGGTTTTGCAAGAAGGCTCTCGTGCTGTGGACTCCGGCCATGCCCTTGGGATCCAGAGCCCATCTGGACCTCAAGCCCACCCCCAGCAACCTGACTCCACAGATAGCCCTCCAGGGGGACGAATTTACCAGCACTCCACCATTTAGAGTAATTCTGGTATCCCGGGCGTGTGTTAAATGCTCAGCGGTAATCCTTTGTCATAACAACCCGCACCAGTGGGCACAGATGAGGGAGCCGCGGCCCAGAGGGGTTTCGCTGACTTCCTCACGGAGCCCGCAGTCCCAGCTGGGTTTGCCTGATTCCAGACCTACAGCCCACCCACCATGCAGGTCTGGGTAAATTTCCCAGGGCCGGAATAAAAGTTTCATGCGCTGTTCTCCCCCCCCCACCCCCCCCCCCCAACCCCGAAGAGGGGGCTGGCACTGGGGACCCCAGGGAGCGGAGCAGCCCTTCCTTGCGGAGTTCCTCACTCCATGGCAATTTCTGGAACCTCAGACCGTTTTTCTGGGCAGCTCCATGGTAAGACAAAACACCGAATGCCTTCCTTAAAATAGATTCGGGGGGAAGGGCTCTTTGACACGCAAAGCCCTCAGGCGTGTGGGAATCAGCAGGTTATTACAGACTGTTGGGAGAGGAGGGCCTCTTCCTGCCACCAGCTCCAGAGTCCCAGGGGCCCGGAGCTTCTGTGGGCCACAGTGTGCGCCCCAGAAGAAGGAATGGAGGGTGAGCCTGGTGGAGACTCCAGCTTCCTTGTCCAGAATGACTGGGGCCTTACAATGTCCTCTGAGGCTCTATTTTAAAAACAAAAGGGAAATTGGCAGTGTGGCTTTTTTTTTTTTTTTTTTTTAATGGGAGGGAAGGCGCACAAGGGTTAAACATCAGACCTGCCACCAAATCGGGCAAATCGCTTTACCTCTGGAGCTTTGGGTCTTCACATCTCTAAAATGGGAAAGTCGGCCCTCCCTCTTGCGGGACGAGCGTGAAAATCACATAAGATAATAAACTGAAGGTGTCCGTGAACGCCGGCGCGTGGCGGAATGTCGTGTCGGGGCCGCACTGCCCTCCGGGGTGGTTTGCCAGGGGCACGGGAGTCCCAGCAGAGGGCCAGCGCGGAGCATCAGTTCTCCGAGGGGAAGAAATGTCTTATTAAAATACACCGTCATGGAAAAAAAAATACACCATCATTGAGAATGTAAAATTCCCATCTATTTTAAGACAAAACAAGATGCCTCGAAAAACTTTATGCCGACAGTAGGTACCCTCCCAGGCCCCGGAGATGCGTTCCCTCTCTCCTGCCGCTCAGGGGGGAGTTCTGCCCTGGAGGGTGAGTTCGAGAGGCCTTGCTGGTCGAGTGGGCAGAAGGGTAAGGACCACCTCTTTCTGGCTGAGGCTGGAGGGTGGTGGGGAATGTTTTCAGTGGAGTAAGGGGGTTCGGAAAGGTGGAAGTTTGATGTGGAGGTTCCAAACCCCAAAATCAGAACTGACTGATAACGGCTTTCTATAAACATCAGTTCTGAGACAGTGTAGTTTAAACCACGTGCATCGTAGCGGACTGCACAGTCCCTGCCCCTTGCAAAGAGGTCTTGGGGGTGGGTGGGCTAGGGTAGGGGCTGCCTGCAGGACTGCCATCCAGAACCTGGGGTAGCCTTCCGGCTCCTCTACCAGGAATCTGCCCACAAGGCAGAGATTTAGCACCAGACCAAGTGGTTCCGTTTGCCTTCACTTTGTCCAAAGGTCTCTGCTACTTTAACAAACAGCACTGAAAGAGGTCAGAGCTCTGACCCCCGCTGAGGACAGTAGGAGGAGTGGAGCAAAGGGCCACCTGATGTAGAAGAAATCAGCAGAAGTCAGAGAGCTTCGACTTTGAGTGACCTTGGACAAGTCGTGTTACCTCTCAAGGCCTTAGCTACCTATAAAAAGGAGAGGTTCTCTGCATTACTGAATACATATACCTCCCTGACCCGCTTACAGATTAACCTCATGCTTTCATATGTGCCCTGGTTAAAAGCCCCTTTGGCCTTTTGTTGACTACATCCTTTCAAAACTTAAGGTCAGCAGGGAATTTCCCCTAGCTATGAAAGTTTAGAAATCACCCATCTTCATTAGGAACACTTGTCAAAAAATCTTCAGTAAAGGATTACTCTCCCAGAATTTAGCCAACTGTATTGAGAACGGATGTGCTCCAAGGGTTGTGGATCCAGGAAAGAAAAACAGGAGACAAATGTGTAAAGAAAGAATCCCAGCACAGTGTGATGTGCATAAGAGGCCTTTGTATGAGATACAAAGGAGGCCGTACAGGAGCGATCAGCTAACTCTGTCCCGGAATGCCCAGAGAGCTTCAGAGCTGGGTGTTAGAGAACGGGCAAGAGTCTCCCTGGCCGGGAACCTGTAAAAAGCCCCGAAACACGTAAGTGATGTTTCAAGTGATGTTTCTTAAACCTTGCAGATTCAAGAACTGCAGGTAAGTAGACAGGTACGCCTGGAAATAAGCATATAATGCTAAAAGGGGCCAGAGACAAGGTCAGAGAGGTGGGCAGGTGCCCACGTGGTGCTGTGCCTTTTAGATTTTGCTGCGTCATGAGAATTCTGTAGACAGTAGAGTACCCTGGGGAAGTTTTAGGCAAGGGAGTGATAGGATCCAAATTGCCGTTTGGAAAGATCACTAAAGGCAGAGACCAGTAAAACAACATTTAATTAATTAGAGTCTGAACTAGAGAAGTGGTGAATGAATACAAGAGCCATTCAAGGAGTGGACTTTTATTTTAGAGCGCTTCGCTGTCGGACCTTCTATTGCCTAAGCCGCCACCAAAAAGTGGGTCTTCTGGACCCACCCTCCATCACGGTGGACCCACGCAGTGTCCCCAAGTACAGCTGTCTCCCTTTTTTTTCCCTTCCTTCCTTTGTCCTTTTTTTTCCCCTCTTTTTAAAAATCATAAAATACACTCAACAAATCACCATTTTGATATCAGTGGCATTAAATTCTCCTTGCTGTGCAGCAGTCTCCACCATCCATCCCCAGAACTTTATCTTCCCAAACTGAAACTCTGTACCGTTCAACACTAACTCTCCGTTCCTCCTTTCCCTTGAGCCCCTGACAACCACCATCCTACTTTCTATCTATGAATTCGACTACTCTAGGTACCTGATGTAAGTGGAATCATACAATGGTTCTCCTATGGTGTCTGTTGTATTTTGCTTACCCCAATGCCTTCAAGGTTTATTCACATTGTAACATGGGTCAGAATTTACTTTCTTTTTAAGGCTGAATAATATCTCATTGTATGTATGCACTACATTTTGTTTATTCATCTGTTTGAACATTTTGGGCTATTGTGAGTAACGTTGATGTGAGCATTAGTGTACACGTCCCTGCTTTTAATTCTTTTGAGTGTATACCGAGAAGTGGAATTGCTGGATCATATGGTAATTCTACATTTAATTTTTTTTGGCTGACAACATACTAGTTTCCACTCTGGCTGCACGAGTGAACAAGGGTTCCATGAAATCGCTGATTTTGTAATGACATTTTCCCTGATTACGATACATGTTAACTGGAGAACATTTAGAAAATGCAAGGAAATAAAGTGTAGAAAATAAAATCTCCTTTATTCTAACTACCCAGATGTACATTTGGCCGGAATGCGTGTTATCTCCAACATGAAGGGAAGGGGCCTTTTCTCTAGGATTCTACTGCAGTGCGGGAGTGTGATCCAAGACATCGTCAGATCCTGGCTGTCCCACCACCCCAGTCATCGGTAACGTTCACGCAGTTAAACTGGCTTCTGAGCCATATTCGTGGGGTGTTACTGGAGGGTGCCACAGGGGCGACATGGGGTTGTCCCATTCTCTGTAGGTCTGTCTCATCTTTAAAAACCACTTCAGGGTGATAGGGCAAAACACAAATGTTCGAACAAAGTTATTTCTCTTGAGGTACGCATTCTACAAACGTAGCAACTACATTTTCAGGACAGAGCTTTCTTTTTCGAACCACAGGGTACCCGAAGACGAGGGTCTGATCCCGCAGAACTCCGCACCCGCAGGGGCAGAGAGCAGAAGTTCCCACCTTCTCTCAGTTCTCCGGGTTCCCATTGGTTGATTCCTACCATCGGTCCGTTACGTTCCCGCGCTCTCCTTCTGTCGTAGCGCGCCGCTCGCCTTCCGGCCTGTGCTCTCATTGGCCCTCCCTGCCGTCAGTCTGCGCCAGGGGCGTTCCAGAGTCAGCCACTGGGAGTCGCTGAATTCGGGTTTTAAAAAACGCCGCCAGTGAATCGGTGAATCGGGAGTGCGAGCACTTGGAACCGAGGCCCCGCGGGGGGCGGTCGAGCACTCACCCGGTCCCGGTACGCGGCCGGGACGTTCCTGGGCTTCTCTCCGGAAGCCAGCCTCTGTCCCCGGACCCCGAAGGCCGAGAAGGAGCCGCGGGGCCGCCGCCTTCCGCGCCCGCCATGGGCCCGCGCCGCCGGAGCCGCAAGCCCGAAGTCCCGAAGAGGCGCACCCCGAGCCCGGCCGCCGCCCCCCCTCGTCGGGGCCCCTCCTTAGGTAACAGGCCACGGCCCCTTGCCCTCGAGCCGGCCTCCCTGCAGCCTGGCTGTGAGGTGGGCACGGCCGAATCCGCGTGCCCATTTCATAGACCAGAAAACCGAGCTCCCGTGCGGAGCCCGGGTCCGAATCTCCCGACTTCCGGCTGGCGCTCCCCTGCGGGCGGGCAAAGTCCTGCTGCCCGTCGCACCTGCTCGGGCCTCGCCTGAGTTCCAGGCCCCCAACTGGGGAAAGCAGTTCGGAGGAGGAGAAAGGATGGCCCAAGCGAACTGGCTCCTAATACTAATTCTTGCTACTGCTCGCATTTATTGAGTGCTTGCCACTAACCAGGCACTGTGTTCAACTCCTTCCGTGAATTATCTCAACTTTACATTGTGCCCATTTTACAGATGAGAAAACTGATGCTCCGACAGGCCGGGTAACTTGAACAAGGTCACACAGCTTGCTCCAGCAGACAGGATTTTTAAATTGCAAAATTATTGGCCGCTTTTTGTGACAGTTTCAAACAATTCTACTTTTGGAAGGTGCCCTTCCAGGTGTCCTTATGTGGGGGGGGGGGGGGTATGTGTGTGTGTGTTTCTTCAGTGAGTGGCATTGTTGGGCCTTCAGTAGCGTGCTCACACCTTGTTCCCTTCCTGAGGTTTTGGGCCGCAAGAGAAGACAGGTCTGTGGTCCTCAGTTTCTGCACTGTGGTCTGGTGGATGGGAGACCCATGGGTCAAGAACTTCCTTGTGGAACAATTGCTTTGTCTCCTGCTACATAGTTAAGAGCAGGGTGAAAAAAGGCTATTATGGGTTATTTTCTTTCCTGAACTTTAATAGCCTTTGCATCCAGCCAACTTGCTGAATTCTCTTGTTAATTCTATTGTTCAGTTGCTTCAACTGAAATCATTAAATAGGTTATTGTCTGCAAATAAGGACTTTTTTTTAAAGATTTTATTTATTTATTTGACAGAGAGAGATCACAAATAGGCAGAGAGGCAGGCAGAGAGAGGGGGGGGGAAGCAGGCTCCCTGCTGAGCAGAGAGCCTGATGCGGGGCTCGATCCCAGGACCCTGAGATCATGACCTGAGTCGAAGGCAGAGGATTTAACCCACTCAGCCACCCAAGCGCCCCAAGGACTTTTTTTTTTTTTTAAGATTTTATTTATTTGACACAGAGAGAGAGCAACGTGGGGGAAGCAGCAGAGGGAGAGGGAGCAGACTCCCCACTGAGTGGCTTCATCTCAGGATCCCGAGATCATGAGCCGAAGGCAGCCGCTTAACTGCCTGAGCCACCCAGGCGCCCCTGCAAATAGGAACTTTTGAATCTTCTTTTTCACTTTTATATATTTTATTTCTTAGTGTGTTGTATTTTAGTGAGCCCCTGAGATTGGTATCGAAATAAGAGCAGTGTTTTGGCCATCCTTGTTCTGTTTCTTTTCTTTGTGTGTGTGTTTTTTTTTAAGTAGACTCCACGCCCAGAGTGGAGCCCAACCTGGGACTTGAACTCATAACCCTGAGATCAACACTTGAGCTGAAATCAAGAGTCCCACGCTTAACAGACTGAGCCACCCAGGCGCCCCCCACCCCATTTCTATTTTTAACACAAATATTGTTAAGTATGTTGCTTTGCTCTTGCTGGTACTCCTGGTTAAATTAAATGTTTTATCTCAAATGGATGTTCAGCATGTCCTGGCAGTCCCGCTTTTCCATTCTCCCCGGTGACTCTTTTTCTTCAAATTCCTGCAACTCTAGCCCCCCAAACTCACTCTCAGCTGATGATGACCTTGTCACATCACATGCTTGCTTCACTGAGGAAACAGAAGCCTCCAGACTGCATTCCCCTTATCTTCTCACAACAGAGAACCCTGGTCTCCCCTTTGCATCAGAGCCACTCCTCCTACACGGGGTCTTGGTCATATTTTTCTCTCACCTTCGCTGGGCTTTCTGCTAGCCTCTCCATCTGTACTTAGAATTAGATTCATACTCCTTACGTTGGCATTTCACAAATGTGCTCTGCTCTTTCTGATCTAAAGAAAAGGAGAGGGGTGTTTCCTATCCCCACACCCCTATCTCCCCTACTCCCCATTTCTCTCTAATGCCCTTCATAGCTACCTTTTTTTAAACAGCCAGACTTACGTCGACTTAGGACTGCACACGTGTGTGTTTCCCTTCTCCCAGGCATCCTGGAACCCACTCTAGTCTGACTCCCCACAACTACTTCCCCTCCTTCTAGTGCACGTGAAGTAGTCTTTTCAAGGTCGCCAGCTACTTTAGTGTTGCTAAATCCAATAGACACACGTCTGTGTCCTTCTCTTGCTCTGTCTGAGAAGCATTTGACACGGTCACTTCCTCCTAGAAACACTGTATCCCCTTGGCACACACTTGCCGTCCCTGCATGGTGGTCTTTACTGCCCGTACCACCTCTCCACAACGACTTGATGTTGGACTCCTTGCTGTCCTTCTCCTTTCTTTCTTTCCCCAAGTGGTCCCATCCGTTCCCAGGGCTCTGCTTACCGCTCCTACCTCGATCGTGCTCATGTTTATTTCTCTAGCCCAGATCTCTCCTGTGACTCCAGGTCCCCGTATCCAGCTGCCTTTCTACCTGCGGGCTCTTGGGTTTGTCAGTGGAACATATCTAAAACCAAACTTTTGATTAGTCCCCTCCAACCTCTTCACCCAGTTTTCCCCATTTCAGTAAAGGCACAGGCACCCCATCGTTGTGCAAGCCAGAAACCTGGGAGATATTCTCTTATCCCCAGACACAAGTATGTTCAGGGCGTTCTACCTCCAAGTCACATCCTTCGCATACCACTTGTCATCTCCGCCCACCCCCCAAGTCCCAGCCACCAGCGCCCTAACCTGGCTACTACTCCTCTTCCACCCTTGTCCCTTTTCACTCCTTCCCTTGCGCCGCAGCAGGACTCATCGCTAAAATATACCATACATTAGGGCGCCTGGGTGGCCTAGTTGGCTGAGCATCTGACTCTTGGTTTCGGTTCAGGTCGTGATCTCAAGCTTATGGGATCAAGTCCCATGACAGGTGGGCTCTGCGCTCAGCATGGAGACTGCTTGAGATTCTCTCCTTCTGCCCCTCCCACTCGTGCTCTCTCTCCCCTCTCTCTCTCTCTCTCTCTCCCTCTGTCTCTCTCAAATAAATAGAAAGAGCTGGAATGCAGGGAGGGGCAGAAGGAGAGGGAGAAGCAGACTCCCTGCTGAGCATAGAGCCCAACATGGGACTTGATCCCAGGACCCCGGGATCACGACCTGAGGCGAAGTGCAACTCTTAACAGACTGAGCCACCCAGGCACCCTAATAAATAAATCTTTAAAAATTAAATAAATAAAATGTAAGTGGATCACCTCTCTGTCTTGCTTAAAACTCTCCCATAGCTTCTGGTTACTTTGGGATTAAATCCCAACTCTGTATCCTGGGACCGCAAGACCCAGCGATTGAATATCTAACCCCAGTTCTTTCCCATGATCTCTGCCGAGAATTGGTTACTTTTCATAACCACTGGTTCTGGGGCCCGGATTTCAGGTCAGTCTTCTTTTACACCTCTGAGGTTATCATGCATATTTCTCTCAAAGTCTTTTTTTTCTCTGTTAACTCAGCTTCCTCCAGTATTGCTTATTTTGCTTATTGAGTTTGGTTCCTTCCTTCTGGTGCTGTCCTTCTCCCATCGGTGAGATTTGGTTGTGTTCATCCATTTTCTGCGATGGCTGTGTCTGTCTGTTAAAGGTTGCCTCCAAGTGGGTGTGGATTGCCGACCAGTGGCGGGGGAGGGGGGGGGGAGGCAGACACCAGTAGCCTGACTCCTGAGCGCGGAGCACCCCGCTTTCTCCTAAATGTCGCCAGTCCCCTGGACACTGCCCTGTTTCTCCGGCCCCCGTTCCCCACCGGGAGAGAATGTCTCCAGTGCCAGCCGCGTGGCACGGGCATCTCTGGATTGCCTCACTGTCCCCATTTGCTCACGCAGCTCTTCTAACACTTTGTAATTAGGTCACCATTAAATGCCTCCCGGGGATTTACTACTTGGTGCGGCTTCTCTTTCCTCGGCTGGACCTTGAGTAACATTTCTGAAACTAACTTTCTCCTTCAAAATGTTAGTTTTTGGGGATTCCAGGGTGGCTCAGTCGGTTGGGCATCTGCCTTCGGCTCAGGTCATGATCTCAAGGTCCTGGGATGGAGCCCCGAGTTGGGCTCCCTGCTCAGTGGGGAGGTGCTTCTCCCTCTCCCCCTGCCTGCCGCTTCCTCTGCTTGTGCTCTCTCTGTCTCACTCTCTCTGTGTCAAATAAATAAATAAATAAACCTTATATATTTAAGAATGTTAGTTTTCATGGAGGCTTTTTCTCTTTTTATTCTTTGTTCAGCTTATGAGTGGTTTAGTGATTTTTGTTAGTCCTTGATTTTATTTATCTAACAATCATACTGTTTTTTGTTTTTCTCTTTCATTATTTTATTATCTTGAACATTTGGTTATCTTCTTTTGGTTTGTTTTAATAATTCTCTTCCTAACACTTGAGTCGAATACTGAGCTCAGCTGCCTTTTCAAGCTTTTGTTTTCTAATGGAAAATCAATCTGGAACCTGTGCATTTTCCTCCAGTACCATTTAGCTGTATCTCATAAGTTTTGAGATGTAGACTTTAGATTCACTTCTAAATAGTCTAATGTCAATTAAGTTTCCTCTTCAACACAATAGTTAGAAGTTTTATTGTGGGTTGGTTTTTTTTGTTTGTTTCGGTTTTTTTGGATTTTCATGCTTTTAATTTCAAATCAGAGAATTTGGCTTTTTTGACCTCTACTTTTGGGAATACTTTTAAGATTTTTTTTTCTTTTTTGTTGTTGTTGGAACTGGTCTTTGAGCCAAAGGCTTTGGCTCCATAGCCCAGTGGCCCAACACAGGCACCGAGTTATGCCACATCCAAGGTCCCTCCTTGGCCACAAATAAGCTCTGGCCAATTGTCTTCACCTCTTTGGGTCTTAGGATAACGGAGACAGGGAATTGTGCTAGAGAATCGCTCAGATTCCTTCCAGCTCTTAAAAAAAAAAAAAAAAACTAAACATAAAATAACTGAGTTTCTAATCTAGATGGGAAAGAGAAGAGATGCCCAAAGTACTGCGGGGCTCAGAGGAGGGAGGTGACCTATCAGTTTGGAAGTGACTGGGAATCCGGACAGGCTTCACGGAAGAGCTGGCATGTCAGATAATACCCTCAAAGGATCATTATTGAGGGTAGGATCCTCAGAGGATCGCTCGTTCATTTAGCAAATATTCACGTAGCATCTATCCACTGTTCTCCAGTTGCTGAAGATAATCGTAGCAGATGATAGACTGAAATTCCTGCTTCTGTGGAGCGAATGGTAGGCTAGCGATCCGGCAGTTTGCCTGTCTCGGCCACGCTGAGAGGCACGGCTACTGACCACTCCATTTGCCCACCCAACTCTTTCCCTCAGGCGCTTCCTCCCGTCAGCGTGGTCCCCGGAGGTCCCGGATTCTGAAGGAGATCCGAACGCTTCAGAAGACCACAGGCCTGTTGATAAGGAAGAGCCCCTTTGGCCGCCTGGTGAGCTCCGCCAGCCCCCACGCGGCCTCCTTTCCTTAAATCTCCCAGGTAGTGGGGGCCCTATCATCTCTTGCCCGAATGGCTAAGGGAACCTCTTCTCTAACGTGGCAGAGGACTCTTCATCTTCGGAAGACGTGAGCCCGCCAAGGGCACCTTCCGGTTCTTTATGGAATTAATTTCTAACCCCCACCACCTCTGAAACTGTGCTCTTTGACTATATAAATAGGAACTCTCTCATCCATCCATGCCTTGATCCCTGTTCCTACCCCGGGAGATTCCCTCCTCCTCTCCCCACCACCAACGGGAGACATGGCACTTCCGCAGCTCCCCGGAGTGGACGCCGGCTGCCGGTTAGGTCCTAAGATTAAGGGCCACAGAGGTATCACAGAAATGAAGATTCACAGAAACTCACGGAGAGACTCTTCCCCTTGAATCTCTCTTCTTTTACTGTCTACCCCTCCCCACTCCCCTTCCCCCGTGCTCCCCATCCCCCCCTCCTTCACAGGCAAGAGAGATATGCGTTACATTCACTCGCGGGGTGGACTTCTCTTGGCAAGCCCAGGCCTTGTTGGCCCTACAAGAGGTAAGAAGGGGGCCCAGGTACAGTTGGGTGGGGACGGGAAAAAGGCATTCTGGAATTCCACGGGGCTGACTGAGGCGTGCCACGCGCCGACTCTTGCCTCCTTAAAGACAGCATCAAGGAATGCCCGGGGTCTGGAGGCCGGATCCTGGTGTGGTGGTAGCGGAATTCCCAGGCGTGGTCCACCCTCGTTCTGTGGGCAGCCTTTCAGACGGTGCTGGGAGCCCTCAGAGACCGAGGGCAGTGGGGCTCCGGGAACAAAGCAGCCCACGCCCCGTCGTGTGTCTCTCTGCCTCCCACCCCCCCAGGCCGCAGAAGCGTTTCTAGTTCATCTCTTTGAGGACGCCTATCTCCTGTCCTTACACGCCGGCCGCGTCACTCTCTTCCCGAAGGACGTGCAGCTGGCCAGGAGGATCCGAGGCATTCAGGAAGGGCTTGGCTGAGCCCCTGCCCCCGGCTCTGTAAGCCTGGCCTGCCCGCCGCAGGGGAAGGCAGCCCCCAGCCTCTCATCACTGGGATGGGAGTTTCTCTGATGGAACTGCCATCCGTGGTCCTTTGCTGTGTCACCTTCCCTTTGTTCTCTAGGAAAGGTTTGACTTGGTTTTAGCTTGAGTGCTTGGGATTCTATGGCTCCTGCCCTTTTGTACAATGTTAAATACAAATATTTATCTATTTACTGTCCAGACGACACGGGTCTGTCAGAGTTCAGCCTCTGTTTTACAAGGACCAGGTGACTCATTTTGATTAAGAGAAGTTTTGCTGTTGAAAATGCCTTGGTAGTAAATGTGATACCCGACTTTCAGGGATGACACCAGGGCCTCTGTCTGGAGCCGGGAACAGATCCGTGGAGGGCAAGGAGGCGTCTGGACTCGCTGTCCCTGAGCGGGGCGCATGTCGCTTTTGTAATCAGTTCTTTTAAGAAGGAGACTGCATGGCTTTCCTCTGTAACAGAGGTGATAGACGAGAAAATCAACCGCATTCCAAAGGACTGAGAATTCTTTTTAGATAATGAGACTCCAAGGTTCGCTCTAGTTTGCAAATGATTCACATGACTGCTGAATTATTGGAAAAAAGGATATTTACTAATTATTTTAGATCTTCCTGTACCGTTTAAATTTCTTGCCATATGTATATTTACTTTTCTTTAAAACATAAGGGGAAAATATAAAAGGCGACCCCTTGAGTCAGTTGCACGAAGAGCCTAGCTCGTCTGCACACAAATCTGTCCCTGGGTTAACCTCACCCTGAGCGGGGCAGCAAGGGGGGCGCGAGCCGTGCCTGGCGACAACTGGGTAGGTTTTTAAAGACTCGATTGGGGTTAAAATAGAAAATCTTTAAGTCCCGTTGTTCTGGTTCCTTTGAGTAAATTCCTGGGAAACATTCAGAAATTCTGAATTCTAGCTTGTAGAATTGATTTTATTCTTCTTTGTAAATCACAGACGATGTATCATGATTTATACTTTAGAATTTTTCATCCTGGGATTTTAAAGTGCCTTTTCAAAGTTTTTACAGGTGTCTTTATAACTTCTTTGTGGAGAGATAATAAAAATAATTCTTTAACGAAAAAACTGTAAAGCAAAGTGACAGTTACTGCGTATAGAGATGCTACATTTTTGTGAGTTAATGTTCCGTTCTCAATTTGCACACCGCGGGGCAAGCAGCCACCGTTTAAACAAGAGAATGGAGGGATGTGTTTTGGGCTCCAGCGGGCAGAGTGTGAGCGGATGAAAACCTTGCCCTTCTGTCACAACCGAAAGCAGTTAAAGAGATTTCCAGAGCAATGGAAAGGGCCACCCGAAGACTTGTAGACTTTGCGTGTGATGGAAATGATTAGCGAGGGCGGACCTCTGACAGTGATGTGTCGGGTGACCAAGTTCCGAGACGAACTGAAGGGAAGGACCAAGTTCTGTTGTTGGATAAATTTTAACCCTTTGGAAAAACCTCTTCCTGTTCAACATCAAGTCCTATTTATACAGACATTCAAATAAAGTGTATCTATTGATGAATATATTTAAAGTTCTTGTCAGAGTATTATTAATTAGAAGATTATAGTCTGCCTTGGGGCACCCGGGTGGCTCAGTCGGTTAAGCAGCTGCCTTCGGCTCAGGTCATGATCTCAGGGTCCTGCGATCGAGTCCCGCATCGGGCTCCCTGCTCAGCGGGAAGCCTGCTTCTCCCACTCCCCACTTGTGCTCTCTCTCACTCTCTCTCTCAAATAAATAAATAAATAAAATCTTTAAAAAAAAAAAAAGATTAGAGATTGCCGAGCCTGCCTTTAGTTTTCTTTAAATTGACACCTTTGCTCTCTTAAAATTGTGCTAACCACTGGCGCCTGGCTGGTTCAGTTGCTAGAGTAGGCAACTCTTGACCTCGGGGTTGGGAGTTCAAGGCCCAGGTCAGGCAGGGTGCTTACTTTAAAAAAAAAAAAAAAAATTGTAATAAATTAGATTGTTCTACCGAGGACACATGGAACACATCCCACAGGCCAGGCAGGATCCAGCAGGTGGTATTTACAGGGTAGGGTGAGAATAAGTCACAACTCGATAATTTGTATAATCCTATTACAGTTTACTGTAAACTTTGAGTACTTACATTGTTGGGAGTTTTGTATTTGTTTTTCTGGATGATTCCATCCACATGATCTTTCCACTCGATCTTTTATTTCTGCTTTCACATTTTTAATATCTAAGAACTCTTAGTTTTGGAATGTTTCTTTATTACAGTACCACAATCAGTGTTTACTCAAAAAAAAAAAAAACTAGAAACCAGCCTAGATATTTCAAACAAAGAAGAATTTAACGGAAGGGATTGGTTAAATAACATCAGGAGGGCTGGAAGAGTACACGGGAGGAGAGGATGCTACCCAGAGATCGGGAAGCCTCTGGAGCCCACAGCCCACCCCGCGGCAGCTCCACTGGAAGGGCAGCGCCCGCCCACACCGCGTCACAGCCACTCTTGCTACTGGGCAGGAACTCGGGGAGCCCCTGCTCCAGCCCGTGCTGCTGACGCTACCACCGACCCTGAGGATGCCCTGGCCCTTTGCTGCGGCTCCTGCCGCCACAGCACCCCCCCCAGACTGCAAGGTCTCCTTTGGCCTCCCACCTTCCAGGCCCTACCAGCATTTTCTACCTGCAGAACTTAACCAGATGCAGTGGCAGGAGAGCCTGGGAGAGCAGTTGGCCACCGTCTAATCCCCTTGTGTTACAGAGAACTTGTAGGGTGAGCAGGGAGCT
This sequence comes from Potos flavus, assembly GCA_028534135.1. Lineage (NCBI taxonomy): Eukaryota > Metazoa > Chordata > Mammalia > Carnivora > Procyonidae > Potos > Potos flavus. Next base: position 17,885,190 of record CM052885.1, read on the forward strand.
CGGAGCCTATAGAAACATCTGAGCACATCCCAGTCTCGTGGGTCTAATGCCATTTTAAGGATATTTATCAAATGTTTTGTTACTGGTTTTTGTCTTTGCCACACGGTCTCTGTTTTCCAGCTGATTTTTTTCCTGTTTGTTCTGGTCTCTCACTCACGACAGGACTTGCCTGGGAGCCTTGCCAGGGAGCCCCCCGTTTTCTCTGGGGAGCCAGCTGCCCTGGGGAAAGTCGTCGAGCCTGCGGGGAGGAGACAGGTCTAGCTGGATTTAGTTGCTGGCTGGAAGAGAGCCGAGGAAATCCATATTTAAAATCCACTGTGCATAAGCTTCCTTACTTTCCCTGGCTTTGCCCGCCCACACACAGCCCGGAGCCCAGAACCCAAGCGTCCAGACTTGTGCAGGGATGGGGAAGAGTCGCCCGGTGACTGAGTGCTAGGAAAGGAGCCCCAAGGAAGCTGCCTCCCAAACGGGGCAACCGATCCCCCCTGTTAGCCCACCTCATGCCCACCCAGGTGCAGAGGGACCGGGGTCTCCCAGTTCCTGAGCCTTGTGAAGATTTTGCCCTGTGGGTTGTGGCGGTCCTCCCTTTCCCCACTGCCAGCTGAAGATCCCGCTCTCGTGGGTCTATGCGCTCAGTTTCTTTCTTTTTTTTTTTTTTTAAGATTTTATTTATTTGACAGAAAGAGACACATCGAGAGAGGGAACACAAGCAGGGAGAGTGGGAGAGGGAGAAGCAGGCTTCCCGCTCAGCAGGGAGCCCAATGCAGGGCTTAAACCCAGGACTCTGGGATCACGACCTGAACTGAAGGCAGACACCTAACGACTGAACCACCCAGGAGACCTGTGGGCTCAGTTTCTTTCTTTTTTTTTCTTTAAGGTTTTATTTATTTGAGAGAGTGAGAGAGCACAAGCAGGGGGAGGGGCAGAGAGAGAGGGAGAAGGAGACCCCCGGCTGAGCAGGGAGCCCGATGCAGGGCTTGATCCCAGGACTCTGAGATCCTGACCTGAGCAGAAGGCAGAGGCTTAACCAACCAAGCCACCCACGTGCCCTGGGTTCTGTTTCTATTGGCATCTGCCTTCCAGCTTTTAGGACTTCGGTACCATTGGCCCCTCTCCCCATCTCCCTGTGAATTCATGCTGAGGCTCTACTAGAGAATTGCAGATGGGCAGCTGTTGGCTTTCTTCACAAGAGAAAGATGATTCCACTACCTTCTGGGTTCTATGTTTGCTGCTGAGAAGTCAGCTGTCAGTCCAACAGTGGCCCCTTTGAAGCTAATGTTATTTTTCTGGCTATGCCTCCTTAAAAGAGTTTTCTTCGTTTGGGGGGTTCTGCAATGTCATTATGACCTATCTTATGTGTGGATTTATTTTTCTTTTTCTTGCTTTTTATTTATCTTGACAGCTTTCGCTGGGCTTCCTGGATAGAGAATGATGTCTTTGCATCAATTTTGGAAAATTCTCAACCATTATCTCTTCAAAGAATGCCTCTCCCCATTCTCTCTCCTCTTTCTGGGTTGCCAGTTTTCTTACCACCAAATCCTCAATGTGTTTCTTTCCCTTTTCTGTGTTCCGTCTTTTTGTTTATCCCTTGCTGCACACCTAATTGTTTCTTCTGCCCTGCCTTGGAATTAATTGATTTCTTTCAGCAATGTCTAATCCACTTTTAAACCTGACTGAGGGGCGCCTGGCTGGTTCAGTTAAGCATCTGACTCCAGATTTCCAATCAGTTCATGATCTCAGGATCATGAGATCGAGCCCCGAGTCAGGCTTGGCGCTCAGCACAGAGTCTGCTTGAAATTCTCTCTCTCCTTCTCCCTCCGTCCCTACCCCACACGTGTACACATGCTTTCCCTCTCAAATAGATAAATCTTTAAAAAAAAAAAAACTGACTGGTACCTTAATTTCAGTTATTGTAATTTTTTTGTTGTTCTAGAATTTCTATTTGGCTGTTTTCAAAATTGCCATGTCACTTTTTTTTTTTTTTAAATAATCTCTACACCCATTGTGGGGCTTGAACCCACAACCCCAAGACCAAGAGTCGCACTCTCTACTGACTGAGCCAGCCAGGCACCCCTGTCATGTCACTTTTTATATTTAATGGGTACAGACGTTACATTTGTGATATGAAAAGAGTTCTGGAGATGGATGGTGGGGGGTTGCACAGTAATATGAACATACTTAATAATTCTGATCTATACACTTAAAAATGATTAAAATAGTAAATCTTATGTTATGTATTTTACCACAATCAAAAAAAAAGTTTTTTTATTATCCATGAGCCAGTTTATATCATAAACACGAATCCACAGCCTCCATCCACCAGAGGGCGCCAGGCACCTGAGGAGACCTGCCGCCGACAGATCCCAGTGTGTCTGGGGCTCCATTGGGCAAATGTCAGCGGTCTGCAGCTGTGGGGTCATGCCACCCCATTTTCATGGTCCTAAGCTGGAGACAGTCACAGTTACAGGGCAGAGACCACATTTGCCACTCTCTTCACCCAAAGAGCTAGGTAACAACTGTGCCCCAGAAGCTAAATTCAGTAAATGCAGAATTTTAGAATCTTCATAATTGGACCTTAGAAGCCTTCCTTCACAGCCTCTCTCTTAAAATTCAGAAACGGAGCCATAAAGATCACTCACAGAGCTGGCTGGTGAGCAACCTACTGGACTCTGAGCTCCCGGGGGACAGAGCCTGTGTCATCCTTGTCTCCGTGTCTCCACTTTGGAGCCCAGTTCTCAGCTTAGAATAACTACTCTTCGAGTGAACAAATGAATGAGTGGGTGAAGGAATCAATTGTGGCTAGAACCCATAGTCAACTAAGCATGTTAGACATGCCACATGTCTACATGTGGGCATCATCTGTCAGCCTCTGGAAACTTCTTCAAAGTCAAGAAGTTTATTCTAGGCAGATTTTTGGGCACCTGCCTGGCTTAGTTGGTGGAACGTACAACTCTTGATCTCAGGGTTCTGAGTTTGAGCCCCATGTTGGGTGTAGAAATTACATTAAAAAATAAAGCCTTTAGGGGTACCCAGGGGGCTCAGTCGGTTAAGTGTCTAGCTTCGGCTCGGGTCGTGATCCTGGGGTCCTGGGATTAAGTCCTCAGTCATGACCTGAGCCGAAATCAAGAGACAGATGTTTAACTAACTGACTGAGCCACCCAGGCGCCCCTAGAAATGTTTATCTATTAGGTATATTAACCCTTATTAAATCGAATATATTGCAAATATTTTTTTACTTCTGCGTGGAATGTATTCATATATACATGGTAAGAGGTGTTTAATTTTCTTTTTTTCCAGATGGCCAGCCAAATATGCCTGCACCATTTATTAAGTGAAGTGCCTATTGAATTTTCCTCTATAGAATGAAAAGACCTCCTTTACTATACATTAAGTTCCCATTGACACTTGTATCTATTTCTGCTCACTCCCTATTCTTCTGTTAGTTATAATAAAAACTGGGAAATTACCTGAGTGGTTAAATAGACTATGACCTATCCATCCAGTGAAATATGGTCTATCCATATTACATCACATAGCTATTAAAAGTAATAAATAAAACCTATATCTGGGTGCCTGGGTGGCTCAGTCAGTTAAGCATCTGACTCCCCTCCACTCTCTCTCTTGTTCTAAATTTTAAAAATTTAATTAAAAAGGAAAATTGAGAAGTAACATGGATATATGTGTGAAGCATGGTATTTTTTTTAAGAAGGAATAAAACTATCATATGTGGGTACACAACTCGGTGACTATACTAAAAACCACTGAACTTTCTGCCCTTTAACAGGGTGAATTGCACAGCATGTGAACTGTATCTCAAAAAAGCTGTCATCTTTTTAAAAATAACTTTACATTTGTGTTTGTGCATGTTTGCAAGCGTATAGAGAGAAGTGTGGGAATATCCAGCCCGAGCTGTCCATATGGGGGTGGGATTGGGAGAGGAAGGAGAGATCATCAACTTTCCTTGTTGCACTTCTGTATCGCTGAGTATTCTGCTAAGAGAATGTTAGTTTTGTCTTTTTTTTTTTTAAGATTTTATTTATTTATTTGACAGAGAGAGAGATCACAAGTAGGCAGAGAGGCAGGCAGAGAGAGAGGGGGAAGCAGGCTCCCCAGTGAGCAGGGAGCCCGATGTGGGCTCGATCCAAGGACCCTGAGATCATGACCTGAGCCGAAGGCAGAGGCTTTAACCCACTGAGCCACCCAGGCGCCCCAAGAATGTTAGTTTTGTCTTAATAAACATTCAGTGAGGGAGCCTGCTTCTCCCTCTGCCTCTGCCTGCCTCTCTGCCTACTTGTGATCTCTCT
>CM052885.1:17889993-17927747 GCA_028534135.1 Potos flavus
AGCAGGAATCATTTACAATTACCATCAATTCTCCACATTGCATTTTATTCTAGAGAGTTACAACATGATTAAAGATGATGAAAGACAGACAGAATAGATTCAGGTAAGCCCAGAAAGATCCAAGCTTGGCCTTCCACAGAAAGACTACCGCGTTCATCTCGTAGGGTTGAGTACCACGACACTGAATGGGTGTTATAAAACAACAGAAATGGATATTCTCCCAGTTTTGGAAGCTAAAGGTCCAGATCAAGTTGTTTGCAGGCCTATGCTCTCTGAAGCTGCTAGCAAAGAATCCTACCTTGCCTCTTCCAGCTTCTTGCTCCTGGCAAGTCTTGAAGGTCATTGGCTTGTAGACATCAGCCTCCATTGTCACATGGCATTCCCTGTGTATCTGTGCCTAAGTTTCTCCCTTCTTATGAGGACACCAGTCATACTGGATTAAAGCCTATCCTAATGGCCTCATCTTAATTTGACTAAATCTGCAAAGTTCCTATTTCTCACCGTTCTGGAGATGGGAAATCCAAGACCAGTGTGCCAGTATGGTCATGGTCTGGTGAGGGCCTTCGTCCAGCTCTCCTGGGCCTCTTTTATAAGGTAGGAATCTCATTCATGAAGGCTCTGACCTGATGATCTAATCAACTCCCAAAGACCACACCTTCTAACACCATCACACTGGGCATTAGGATTTCAAAATATGAACTTGGGACAAACATCCAGCCTAGAGAAGAGCCAAGTCTTAGAAGGGCCCTCATTGTTTCATGGGTTTTCTCTCCAGGAGCCCCACCGGGTTCTCATGGTAAAGACTGGAGAAGATCCCCCTTATGTTTCTGGCATGGTAACCACTTTGAAATAAGTACAGAGGGTTCTCCATAATAAGGGCCATCCAGGGGGAACCTTACCAGAGCCTCCTCTTACCTGAAGGAAGAGCAATTAGCCAGCTCTGACTCTGTCTAGCCTCCGTGTCTGATGTAAGAGAAGGGAGAAAAAAGGCTGAGAAATGCTTCTAAAGGTCACAGCCCAGGGACACGGGGCTGCTAAAAAAATGAGATTTAATCACGAGATTATGGAACACTTCCCTTCTCAACACCTTTCCACCACATCAATAGGCTCCAAGATAATAACTGTGGATTATAACTGGGAAAGCTGCAAATCACAGAGTCTATTTAAGAAGGAATTCTTAGGAAAACCCGAAGATAACAGAGGAAGAAAAAACAAGGAAATTAGAGGAAACAAGCCTTCGACACTCACAGCCACAGCAATTATTAAATATAGCCCAGCTGCCACCCAGATTAACACAAAGCCTTATACTAGAAACCTGCTTGCCTCAGTTTCTCTTACCCAATTGATCACGTCTGGTTTTCAACAAAATTTATAAGGCACGCTAAAAAAGCACAAAAGAAGGGTGCCGGGCTGGCTCAGTTGGGGGAGCATGTGACTCTTGATCTTGGGGTCATGAGCTCAAGTCCCACAATGGGTGTAGAGATTACTTAAATAAATAAAACTTTTTTTAAAAAGCATGGAGAATATCGCCTGAGGAAACAAAACGAGTATCAGAACTACACTCAGCTATGACATACATGTGGAATGATGAGATAGGGAATTTAGAGTAACAATGATTGTTATGTTAAGACTCTAACGGAAAAAGTAGACAACATGCCGAGACAGATGGGGACGGCAAGTAGAAAGATGGAAACTCTAAAAATCAAAAAGAAGTACTAGGAACGAACAGTGTAACAAAAGTGAAGAATATCTTTGATGGGCTCATCAGCAAACCTAACACAGCTGAGGAAAAATCAGTGCGCTTGAAAATATACCAATAGCAATTTCTCAAACTAAATGCAAAGAGAAAAAAAAAGAAAAAAACAAAACAGAATATGCAAGCATGTGGGACAATTCCAAGTGCTCTGAGACTCTGTAACTTTGAACAGCAGGACACATGGCTCTCTGGGTCCTTAATAGCACTCCCATGTGGGGTTTTCATTGGGAAGGTAAGGAGGCAAACTAATCAAAGTCAACAGAATCACCAAGCTGGACGGGATGGCTGCCGCTCTGAAAATTACACTATGAATCCCCCAAAACCACTATGGATTTGAGAAAAGGGCAAATGTAAATAGAATGATGTTCGAGAACAGGCAGTGTGGTCTAAATGAACAAATATGGATCCTGGAGTCAGACTTGGGTTTTGATCTGGGCTCTGCCCCGTGGAGCTGTTTGACCTCGGGCAAGTTACTTGCCTTTGAGATCCTGTTTCCCTCTCTCATAAAGTGGATATTATGATAACTTTCTCACACATCTCCTGCTGGAATTAACTGAATCACGTACATAAAGTATGCAGGAAATTCTCAATACATACTTGCTTTAATTCTTATTGAGATCAATTCCGAGTAATGTAAGTAAAGAGGAAAAAATTAGCTGAACTGTAGGGCTGGCTTCATAAAATAATATGAGAAAAAAATCAGGTAAAGCAGTGATGGGTATTTTTTAGTGTTGTATTTCTTTGGACTCATTTTGTAAATGAAAATCCAACTTGGTGGCAGGGTGAGGGAATTCTTTCCAATATTCACAGCTCTTCAGCACTCATCAGGGGTTTAATAAAGCATTGTGCTGTGGAGTGTGACAGGTGGGGAACAAAAAGATGATTAAAGATCTGGCTCTTAGAGTAACTGTTTTGTTCTCTGAAGGTGGTTCTATATATTTAAGTTGTTCCTTGCTGTCACTATTATTCTTGCTAATGCCCAGATGAAGTTGATTTGTTAAGGGAGAATATGGCTTAAAACAAAACCTCCTTATCCTTCTCTGTGTAATGTTGGCATTGTGAGACTACGCAGTTCATAGGTTCCTTTGGGGTTGAAGACTCTCTGTATGTGGGTGTGAAATAAATGTAAATTTCACATTATAGATTTCCGCTATGGGGCTACGGTAGCTGGAGTCACCCAGCGATTCTTGCTTTATGTTGGCTTGTGGCTATTCTAGTTCCAAGACAAGACACACTTTTATCTTAAAATTAAACTTTGAAATTTAAAAATAAAAGCAGAAAAAAATACGTTTCCTAGGCCAAAAGGAATGATTTAAATTTTTGGAGAGCTCATCAGCATTTCAAGAGAAGTGATAAGCCACTGGAATTTACTTTGATGTTTTCAGCTCAAACACAGCCATCCCAGCCTGGGGGGGTCCCCTCCCCTGTGTCTCAATGCCACAGCTCTGGAATCTGACACTCTCTTAGTCTTATTCCCCACCGCCCTGGTTTGTGTATCTGTTTAGCCCTATGCCTTTATTTTTATTTTTTTAATTATTTTTTAAGATTTTATTTTTAAGTGATCTCTATGCCTAACATGGGGCTCAAACTCACAACCCTGAGATCAAGAGTCACACGCTCTACCAACTAAGCCAGCCAGGCGCCCCCAGCTCTATGCCTTTAGATCTTCTACGGGCCTCCTCTCTTGTCTTTTTTTTTTTTTTCTTTTTAGATTTTATTTATTTATTTGAGAGAGAGAGAAAGCACAGAGGGAGAGGGAGAGGGAGAAGCAGGATCCCCACTGAGCAGGGAGCCCGATGCGAGACTCGATCCCAGGATCCCGAGATCATGACCTGAGCCCAAGGCAGACGCTCAACCAACTGGGCCACCCAAGCGCCCCTCTCTTGTCTCTCTCTCAATGTCCATTTGTCTATCTCTCTGACTCCATTTGTCTATCTCTCTGTCTATCTCTCTGACCCCGTGGCACTGACCTGAATACAGAAGTTTGACTGCTGGCTTACAATTGTTTTAATAGTTAAGTAGACTTCACAATGTGTTCTCCACCCTACGGTTATCATTGACTTATGGGGGATGGGGAGGGTGAACAGAGAAGGCCGAGGAAGAAATCTAATACAAACCACCTCGGGAATGTTGGAGAACATCCTTTCTCTGAGGACACCTCGAGGAGTAACAGGCTGAAACTGCGGAGGAAGGAACATGACTCCTTGAGAGTCATTCATGGGCACCACAGTCCCTGCACTGGAAAGTCAGCCTTCGGGAAGACTCGTAGGGTAGGGCATGCTGGGGCAGGAAGGGCTCTGCTCTGCATCAGGCAGATGTGGTTGGGAGCCCTGGGAATGCCACTGTAGCAGGGTGACTTTCTGGGCAAGTCATTTGACTTAAGTCTGGACCTCTCGTCTACAAGAAATGAGCAAAGCTACCTGCCACGTGGTGTTGTAAGGATCCAAGGTGTTCCCAAAACACCTACTAGTCCTACGCCCCTTCCCCCCATTTGATACCCCTTCACTTGCCCTTATTCGGAAGCTTGTTGTTAAGGCGATTTGGAATCCCAAACACATTTACTGATAAAAGCCAGTAGCCCTCAGCTTTAAGAAGTCTGGCCCCAACACCAGCCTACCTACTATCCTTTTTCTCGTCCCACCACCCCCATTCATGGACTTGACTTCCAAGTCATGATGGGTCCTCTTACTGCCTTCCAAACACTTCCCAGCTTCCCTACCCACAGACTTTCACTCCTTCATCCTGGAATCTCAGACCTCCGCTTAGAATCATCCAGCAAATAAATATCTAGGTGAAATCCAAATCAAGCTCCTCTGTTCCATGATGATCTGTTCAGAACTGACTTCTCTCTCATCTGAATTCCTTTTCTACTTCATCTAAACTGGTCATAGGAGCTTTATAATAAAAGTCACAACATACTGCTTTTCATAGCTATTATAATGAGAACATCATTTTTTAGAGAGAGAGAGAGCTCGTGCACACACGAGCAGGGGGCGGGGTGGAGGGGAAGCAGAGGGAGAGGAAGAATCTGAAGCAAGCTCCACGCCCAGCGCAGAGCCGGAGGTTGGGCTCCGTCTCACGACCCTGAGATCATGACCTGGACCAAAATCAAGATTTGGACACTTAACCTACTGAGCCACCTAGGTGTCCCAGCAATGTCATATTCTTATATCCCTCACATTGTTCCATAACAGTTTGCTGTTGACTAAACGAACCATCACAGCTCCATCTGTGGAGTGCGTGCTAAATGCCAGGCACTGTGCTATGCCCTTTATAGGTATTTCCTTATGTAATCCACAAGGCAACGTTTTTTTTGAAAACGTATTATGATCCTATTGCTCTGTAGAGAGCTAAGGCTCAGACGGCATAAGTCACTTTCTGAACATCAATTATCCAGAAAGCAGAGTCATGATTCCAATGTAGGGATGTATGACTCCTTGCCCTTATGCCCTTTCTACTTCCCAGGAGAGACAACCTAGATTGAACGTAAATGAATAAAGCTAAAATCACATACTGGGGACATTTGCAGCCTCGGGTTTGGGTGCGACTTTCATCAATGTCCCAGGCAGACAGATGACCTCAAGGCTGCTCTTTCTCTTACCAAGGGAGGCAGGCCCAGGAAAGGAAAGAAGGAAGAGTCCACAAATTTGAGGTCCCCTAAATACTGTAGAAAACATTTCCTCCACTAGAGGACTCCCTCCCCCCTAAGCAAAAAGTGCAGCTTCCATGGAAGGTCGTAGCCAGAGATCCGGCTATTGCCAGCCTGTAGGGGGCTTCACTCCACCTCCCAGAGGCTCAATCCATTTTGCCTAAATCCCTGAGTCCCTACAGAGCCTGGCCAGCCTGTGAATCCCGAGGGCAGTGCCCCAAGCTGGAGCAGTGGGAGGGACAAGCCACTTCCCCGCCAAGTTTTCACAGCCCGCATCCTAGCCTCCCTGGATCGGGGATGCTTTGCACCTTGCATGAGTTCAGGATGTGTGGGGCAGGGGCAGAACAGTAAACCTTCCTCCAAGGAGAAGCAGAGACTCCATGTGGGTAATCCAGCAGTGCCTTCCCCAGCTGCCAGCCTGGCCTGCTCCAGACCCTGAGCCCACTGCAAAGGATGGCAATGAACGTGGTCCAAGGACACCTCACTTTGGCAGGTTCTGTGACCCTGCCACCCTGGTAGGTTTTGCTTAGACGAGGAGGGGGGCGTCTTGGGGAGTAGTGAAGCACCAGTTTGGTTGAAAATAACTTGTGTAAAGGTATGAACTACCTCTCTGGCCATGGCTGTGCAGGGGAGGCAGCTGGGAACTCCCTCACCTTCACCCCTTCTCTCAAGTTGGGAAGAGAGGGGTTTCTGCAGTAACCCATTAGTTTCCCGGAGGGCCCCTGGGATGGGGCTGGAGGGGAGGACTCAGTGGTGCATTTTAATCAATAGGAACGCCTTTGAAGTGACATTAAGTGAAAAGAGGCAAATTACTAAACCATTTCTGAGCTATTATTGCCACTACATAAAACAAAAGATTACAGTAAAGGCTTGAGAGGGGTTTAGGTACGCGGTACAAAGGCCTGATGATCCTCCCTCTCCTTTTTTAGATTTGTTGATTTAAATTATGTGTTTAAAACGTGAAGAAAAAAAGGTGAGTGTAAATTGAGTTATAAAATATTTCCAGAGACTTCGCCGTGTCCTGAAAGGTGGTGTCAGAAATAGGACAGGCAGCTGGATCTGAGAGCTCGGGGTAGAGAAGCTCTAGCTCAGAGCAGCCCAGAGAATGAACTCCGGGTTCGAACCCCCAGAGGGGACAGTTGCGAACTTGGTCGGCCCCGAGTAGCCGTCCACTATGTACTTTACGTCAGAACATTTTGCCATAACGACCACCCCGCCCTCTCCATCCTGCGGTCCTGCGGAGCGCCCACTTCCAAGGCGTCGTACTGGGTCTCTCGGAGGGAACCAGGCGGCCAAGGGCAGGCCCAGGAGCAGCCGGGAGAGGCGGCCGAGGCATTGTTTCAGCCCCTCGGGTGGGGTTCTGCGGGGGAGGGGAGGCGGTGTGTCCTCGGGACCCGCCCCGTAGACCTCCCAGGGGACTTGTGCATCCGCGCGTCCCAGCTCCGGGGCTTTGTGAAGTGTCGTCAGTCACCAGGGAAACCCAAAGGAACGCGGAGAAGGGCGATGGGGGGGGGGGGTCAGCGGGTTCTCGGGCCTCACTCTCCCTCCCCTCTCGGACCCCAGCCCTGCAGCAGGGCCTGTCGGGAGTTGTAGTCCCAAGGCGGCGGCCGCGCGCGGCGGCGAAGATGCGGGGCGCCGCCTGTCCCCGCCTCCCCCTAACCTGCTAGCGCGAGGTGGGGAGCACTGGGGAGGAGGCGTCGGGTCGGTGATTGGCCGAGGCCGCCTCCAGCCCCCACCCACGTCCCCTCCTCAGCTCCCGGCTTCCGACTCCAGCGCCCCGCGCGCCAAGGCGGCGATCGAGCGAGCGCGCGTGCAGCCGCCGCCGCCCCGAGCACCCGCAGCTCCCGCGCCGCGGCGAGACGGAGGAGAGACGGACCGACCGACGGACTCTCGCAGCCGCAGCATCCTGGAGGAGTGCGTGATGGCGGGGCGGGCGGTGGGCTTATTCTCCGCGGGCTGGGACATCCTTCTCACGGCCTCTGTTTCTCTGGGAGGCGCACAAAAGGGCAGGGATAGGGGTGCGCCCAGGGGCCGGGCCGCAGGGGACGCGGCGGGAGGTGTGGTTTGGGATTGGGGCGGCCATCGGGGCTAAACTGGGGCCCGAATCCGGTGCTCTTTGTACGCCCACAGAGCGCCGTGCAGTGCCTTGCTCGTAGTAGGCGTTTCATGTGTGCTCGTGGGAGTGCAAAGAACTGGGGTGAGGAGACGGCTTAGTCGAGGGGTGTTCACACTCGGCACAGAGTAGGCGCCCAACCTGGCTTGTCGAGGTGCAGTGAATGGCTGGAAGGCTGGGCGGGGGCTTCTCTGGCTACGGGCCCGTCCTGCCCGAGTCCCTAGATCGTCGCTGCTTCTGGCCCCCCACTCCCACCCGTACACCCACCCTGCGTCCGTCTCGCCTCCGGCTTGGGATTTGCCCAGCCTGGACCGGACCCGACGGCCGGTTCCACCCGTCTGGCTAACGCAGCGGTCGCCTAAGGACGATTCGCCTGCCGCCTCCGAGGCACCTGCCTGAACCACAAAGGCCGCCTGTGGCTGCCCGGCCCAGAGCGAGAGCCGAGCTGGGTCCCTTCGCCGGAGCCCAGTGCGGGAGCTCTCCCCGCAGCATCGATCTTGGCGGGCGACAGACACCGACGCCCCAGGCCTGGGGAGGGGCAAGAGCCCGAGCCAGAGAGAAGCTGGGATGGGGAGAGGCGGACGCGAGGCCTCCGTCTGAGCAAAGATGGGGAGATAGGGAAGCTGGGTGGGGACAGGTGGAATGGGGGGTCTGGGTGGAGGGGGAAGTGGAGACCAGGGTTTGAGGAGGAAAGAGAGGGGGCGGGGGGCGGGTCTGAGGAGGGAGGAAAGGAGTGCGGTGCAGGTGGCGCGAGGCGGGGCGAGTCTGGGGCTGATGAAGAATGAGGATGGGAGGAGAGATGCTGGAGGGTGGAGACCGCCGGGGTTTGAGGAGGGTAGACGCCTGGGAGGAGGAGACCCGCGCAGGCTGGGGGAGGGTCTCTCTGGGGAGGGAGGTCTCCCAGGGGAGGAAGGTCTCCGGGGAAGGGAGGGGCGGGCGGCTGGGAGGCAGGTCTCGGACCCGAAGACCCTCCGCTCCTGAGGTGGAGCCTGGCGGTCTAGGTGGCCAGCTGGGCGTGGCCCTCGGACAGGCCACAGACCCGGGAAGGCGGATCCGAGACCGTCCCCACCAGGAGCTTTGTCTCCCGGCCTGACACAGCCCGTAGGGACTCGCTTCAGGTTTTGCGATAATCCGCAGCGCCGCAGGCACACCCCTTTCTTCTCGGAGCTGAAAGGCTTGGTCCAGTGGCAGATGCTGGCTGGGAGGCGGGATGGGGGACGTCTCCCGCCGGAGAGACCGGGAGAACAATAGCCGGCACTGGTAGCCACCCGACCCCGAACTAGCCTCCCCGCCCCCCGGAACTCAAGTGTGCAGTTTTCTGGTGCAGAAAATTCTCCCGCAGAAATCTTAGGGCATGCTCTCGTCTTTTGGGGTTTGTGTTGGGGCATCAACACAAACGGCGGTTGGGGCACCGCTGATAATCCCCTGGTGTGAGTCGTGCGTCCCCCCAGACTGGGGGCGGGCCGAAAGCCCACTCCACTGGCTTTGGTGCCTGGTGGCCTCCGCGCCGCCCGCCCCTTGCTGTTGACCAGCAAGCAGCCCAGACGCGCGCGGCGTGGTGGCCCGGCGGCGACCTGGAGGTTGCCTCGATGCAGAGCAAGCAGAGCGAGCTCCCCGAGCAGTCGGCTTTGTCTGCGGAGGCTGGCCATGTCTAAGGGCTGCTGCGTGTTCATTGAGGGAGCTGTCAGGGTTGGTGCGATTGTGTGCTAAAATCCGGAGAAGTGATTTTGGAGATACCCCGCCAAGGGTGCGGCTCCTGGCTTTTAGAGCCCAAAGCTTCCCATTGCCAGTGACCACACCCAAGCCAGCCTGTCCATCCTTTTCAGATTTTGCCCATATTGTCTGCTGACCTAAGATGGGGATGGCTCTGTGATAGGAGGTGGCTGCTTGCCCGTGGGAAAGCAGATGAACAGAAATGGAAGCACAAAACAGGGATTCAGCAGAGCTCTCTATGCACTTGCTGGAGGGTAAGCATCTTTCATGCTGGCAGGTGAAAGGACTGCCCAATTAAAATTTGGTTTTAGGGGTTTTCTTTCATCATTGTTTGGCTTATATTAAAGGTGACTCTTTAGCATAAGGTTTATACTTTTAAATTGCCATTCATTTAACAAAAAGGTGGGGAGGGAGGGCAAGGCAGAAGCATTTTTATTCCAAGAGTGAAGGAAGCGTGGAAAAAAGACAGCCTCCCAGGACTAATCATTGTGACTTGTATTTGCCGTTAAGTTAACTGGATGAGCCTTTGGCTCTGTCTAGCCTTGAAACCCAGGAATTTCTTTCTTAACCAGGTTGATGCATGAGGCTGTGATGTCACTGTTGGCTCTTGCCCAGAATGTTTCATAGTTGCCAACCTCAAGGCTGCCTATCTGGGCTATACCAAGTGGCCACAGGAAAGCACGTAGACTGTATCTTGCTGGTTTTCAAGGATGCTGCTTTGAGGAGGTGCCTCTGAGAATTTACAAAACTGATCTGAGAGGATTAGCTGGAATGTGGTCCATTGGATGTTTGAAGTTAAGTTAATAGACTAGACCTCTCTCTCGAGTGGATGCAAACTGAAATCTCAGTATTAGAAAACCTAAAATCTGACGTGAAGGTTTTTTTCTTATAAAAAAGCTCCAGTAGGAAATTTTTTTCTGTCATTACCCAAGGGGGAAAGTTTCAGGAGGGACTGTTTTGTTGGTTTATTCTTTTTGAATGAATTTTATGGATTTAAGGGTGTAATGCTGTCAAGGACTGTGTGAACATCCAACCCAATCTTTTCCTCCCGGGGAGTCCAGAGATGAGGAATGCCCGTATGATCAGCCCATTTCTACAGGGAAGGTGGAGAGAAAGCAGCATCCCCTGCCTACCTCCTGTGAAAATGTCTGGGAGACAGAGCCCAGAAGGGAGAGGCAGGTGACCCCAGAATTCTGGGGTGCCATCGTTAACTCCCATCTCCCTGACCTTGGGGACCTCAGCTAGGTATATACAAGATGTTCATAGGGGCTCCTGGGTGGCTCAGTTGGTTGAGCATCTGACTTCTGGTTCTGCTCAGGTCGTGATCTCCCATCCTTCGTGGGGTCGAGCCCAGCATCGGGCTCCATTCTCAGCAGGAGTCTGCTTGAGATTCTTTCCCCCTCCTTCTCCCTCTCCTTCTGCATCATCTCCTGCCTGACACGGGGCTCGATCCAAGGACCCTGGGATCATGAGCCTAAGGCAGTTGCTTAACCAACTGAGCCACCCAGGCGCCCCGGGAATTTTCCCTCCTTAATAACAGCCCCCCTGACCCAGGACTCAGCACAATCCTACATTAGCTCCAGAGAACTGTAGGCCAAAGGCCGTCACCACTGGACACCTCTCTGGGGTAAATTAGGATTTTAAATTATACAGAGCCAGAGAAGTCAGTATTATTAGAAAAGAGTATCTAAGACCCCAGGGTGTCTGGCTGGCTTAGTCAGTGGAGCATGTGACTCTCGATCTTGGGGTGATGAGTTCAAGGCCCACTTTAGGTGGAGAGATTATATTAAAAAATTAGATTATATTCAAAAAAATCTTAGATTCTATCTTTCTGGTGTAAAAATTAACCAAATTCTGATAGGATCTGATCCTGTTCTTTTTTGTTTTCTGAACTATAAGAAAAGAATTTCAGAAAAGTCTTCTAAGACTTAGTTCACAGAATCCTGTAGGAGAATAATAATACAGAAAATCTCCGGCAGGGTGAAAACCTGTAGGAAGAAGTCGGCGTAATGTGAAATCAAGTGAGAATAACAAGTAAGGTGTTTGATTTTATTGCACTGCTAGTGAATAAATGAGAAATAATTTCAGGATCGCTTTGCCTTAAATGTTTTGTTTTGTTTTTTTATCAATTAATTTATTTCAGAGAGAGCTTGAGGTTGAGTGGGGGGAGGGGCAGAGGGAGAGAATCTCAAGCAGACTGTGCTGAGCGGGGAGCCCCAGGCGGGGTGTATCTCACAACCCCGAGATCATGACCTGAGCCCAAACCAAGAGTTGGTCACTCAACTGACAGAGCCACCCAGGCACCCCTGCCTTAAGGTTTTTATATGAAGATGAAAAAAAGGTTCAAATACTGTGGTAGGAATCTTTAATGAAATTTGATATTTGTGTATAAAGCGAACACATTATAGACTTTAACAAGAGAAATTCATGACGGGATATTTACGATTTCTTCTATTTCAGTCTTTGAAACTTGTTTAACTTAAAAGAAATAAATTTAATTGTAGAATCCTCTGAGCCCTCATGCCCTCCTATTTTTAAAAAGATTGTACTTATTTATTTGAGAGAGAGCGTGTGTGTGTTCCCATGCATAGGAGAGGGGAGGAGGGTGGGGAGGGACAAGCAGACTCCCCACTGAGTGTGGAGCCCCAAAGCCAGGCTCGATCCCAGGACCCTGAGATCAGGACCTGAACAGAAGTCAGACGCTTATCGGACTGAGCCACTCAGGTGCTGCCCTCATGCCCTCCCATCAATCAGCCTAATTTGGTGCTTGTTCCCGTGCCCCTGCCCGGACCCTCTCCTCGCAATCTAGACTCAGAGGCAGTGTGCCCAGGAGGGAGAGCCTGGGCCTGAGCCAGAAAGCCAGGGGTCAAATCCCCACTCTGCCACTTTTTGTCTGTGTATCCTTGGGCGAATTGCTTTTCTATTGGGCACTCAGTTTCTTCGTCTATACAACGAGGATTATATGAGTTAGTGTTTATCTAGCATTGAGAGTAGTGCCTGGCACTACCTAGTGCTCACCACGAACATTAGTTATTACAGTCATCACACTACCCCCCAGTATATGCCCACAAAAACAACATTTGATTCCTCATTTAATCTTTCTTTTTTTTTTTTTTTTTTTTTTGAGTAATCTCTGTGTCCAACTTGGGAGCTCAAATCACAACCCTGAGATCAAGAGTCTCATGCTCTACTGACTGAGCCAGCCAGGCGCCCCCTTTATTTGTTAATTTTTTCTCCATTTAATCTTTTAATTGCAAGGGGCCAGGCAGGCCGCTGTAGGGTATCAACAGTGGGAACCGAAAGAATGATTAAGACCCCTTTATGAACTCCCACCCTTGCAAATAGTAGGAATAGCTCTGTGCTGAGTCTGAGCCTCTTTAAGCACAGCTGTTGTCAGCAGCTGAGAACTTGCAGTTAAGAATGTTCCAGAAATGCTCTGATTCCGGCTTTGCCAAATCATCACCCTGTGTGGAGTTGGCCTGGCATCTCACCTGCTCCTACACCATGTAAAAGAACATCTAAGCGAATCAGACACCTGTAATTGGTAAGGTGCTGCCACCGCAAGGTTCTTCTGGTTTTCCTGCGGGAAAGAGGGCTCCTGTTTGGTTGATGGCAATTTGTTGGGGATTAAAATAGCTCAGGTTTTTCAGCTAAGAAATAAACTCGGCACCACAGAATCACTTATTTAACAAACACTATCAAAGCATTTACTCTATGTTAGGGGTCGTTCTGGTTCCTATGAGTTAAATGCTATTATTACCCCCAGTTTACAGCTGAAATAATAGTGGTACAGAGAAGACCCGGCTAGAGAAGCGGCAGAGCCAAGTTTCAAACCCAGGGAGTCTGCTTAGAGTCTCTATAAGTCGAGGCTTTCCGGAGAAACAGAACAAATAAGGATTGGCCTATGTGATTGTGGGATCTGGCAAATCTGATATGTACATGGTAGGCCAACAGGCTGGAGACTCTCAGCCAGGAGCTGATGTTGAGGCCTTTTTTTTTTAGAGAGAGGGGAGAGGAAGAGGGAGAGAGATAATCCTACATAGGTTCCATGCTCAGCGTGGAGCCTGATGTGGGGCTCCATCATCTCACGACCCTGAGATCATGACCTGAGCTGAAACCAAGAGTCAGACACTTCACTGACTGAGCCCCACGGCGCCCTTGGTGTTGAGGACTCAAGGCAGAATTTCTTCTTCTTCAGGGAAACCTCAGTTTTTCTCTTAAGGCCTTTCAACTGATTGTGTGAGGCCCACCCATATTAGTGAGGAAAATCTCCTTTATTTAAAGTCAACTGATTATAGATGTTAACCACATCTACGAAATACCTTTCCAGCAGCATCGATAGATGTGTGTTTGATCGAATAACCAGGCACTATAGCTGAGTCAAGTTGACATAAAAAGCCAACCATCACAGAGTCTACGCTTCTGGACGTGACTCCAAGCTAAGAACCTTACCTGGTGGGTGTACAATTTGCAGTAAACGAAAGAATTTAGCAATGGGCTATTCCGTTATAAAATGGTTCTCACCTTGTTTCAGATAGTATTTGGATCTCTTTTTTGGTCCACGTAGGTTCCAGCTCACAGGAAGCATTCAATAATATTGCAAGAATGAATAGATAATTTTGAGGGTATGTTACAGGATTTTTCAGTCATTGAGACCTCTGCCTCCCCATTTACATTTAAAATCATTTGGCTCAAGTGTGGTTGAGGTTTTATGAATGACTGGATTCTCTTGGAAAAAGAAGAGTATCTGCATTGTGCATCGAGCAGAATCCCCCCCCACAATACCTGTGCATTTTCATTGGCTCAGCAAGGTTTTTTGGGTCTGTTGCTGCCTCCGCTCCCTGTGAATGTGTCTCCCACACATCAGCAGTGCCCCGTACTCAGCCACACCATCTTTGTGTCACCTCCGCGTCCATTGACAGGCAGCCCCTTTGTTGATTTCAAATCCGCCGTGGGCTCACTCTAGTTTCTCAGGCTTTGGGTCTTTATTCTCCCTGCTTTTGTCTGGTCCTGTCCTTGCCTTTGTCCCTCTGCAGAGCATGACCCACCATTGATGGAGAAGCCCTCTCCTTTCTCATTTTTACTACTTCGTCCAGATTTCTGTCTTTGCAGATTAATAGGTTCATCCTGTTATAAAATTCAAACACAGCCTCCGATTTTTTCATTTCATGTTTCTTAAGCTTTGTTTCCAACACATGTGAAACTCAACTTTAATGAAGTTACTTGGATTATTCTAAGGTTGCCCTGTTGCCAAGTGTGTGAGCAATACGTACGCACAAGATGGTGACTTTTGTGGGGGGCAGGTGAGGGTTAATTTTTTAAATATTTTTATTTTTAAACTCTTTAGTGAACTATAACGGAAATAAAGAAAATATACAAATCATACGTGTGTAGCTTAATGAATTTTTGCAACTAAACATATCCATGTAATCAGCACCAGACAAGAAACAGATTGCCAGTACCCCAAAGCCTCCCCTCTCCCCGCTTTTAAAGTAATCTCTACACCCAACATGGGGCTCGAATTTACAACCCGGAGATCAAGAGTCGCACACTCCACCTACCTAGCCAGCCAGCAGCACCCTCCCAAAGCATCCCTTTCAGTACCCTCCCAGTCACTGATCTTCCTCCAGGGTCACTAATCACCATCTTGACTTCTACAGCGTAGATAAGCCTTGCCTGTTTTTGAACTTTTCACAGATGGAATCATTATAGTGGATACTCTTTCATGAGTGGCTGCTTTTGCTCAATGTTACGTTCCTTGGATTTCTTCTGCTCATTTTCATTGCTATATATCGTTCCATTGTATAAATGTACCATAGTTCATTTGCCCATTATGTTGTTAATGGGTCTTTGGGTAATTTCCAGTTTGGAGCTATCCTGAGTAGTGCTGTTGTGAATATTCTAGTACATGTTTTGTTCACGAACATATGTTTGTTTCTGTTGGGTATATCCTTAGGGGTGGAATTGCTGGGTCAAGGGTTCGCATATGTTATTTTTTAGTAGACTGTGCCAAATAGTAAGATCAATGGTGATTTAAAAACATTTTTTAAAAGACGCTCTTAGGGATGGACTGCTGTGATTAAACCATTTTTAGAAACCCAAGAGGCTGGCATCATGTCGTGGCTTGATCAGAGTTTGGTTTCCAATTCTTATTCTTCAGCAAAAAATAGAACTTGAAGCTGTGTCTGATTCCACAGTGGCTGAAATGAACATTTTAAAACTAATGGTGTGGTTCAGCCATAGTCTTGCTACAGCAATTTCCTTACTCCTGTTCCTTAAGGAAAAGATGAGAATCAGATTATAATTGCAACATGGGTCCAAAATTCATTACAGAGATGTCCTATCAGCCTTGAACAAGATGAACAAGTGATTTTTTTCTTCTGTTAACTATTTTGGGTTTCTTGTACCGGGTCAAATAGCAATTTTGTATTATGTCATTTCTGTGACTTACAACAAAACTCCCTCAAAAGGTGGCAGCTTGGAATCACAGAGTTCAGATTTCTTATTTGGGAATTAGAATTATAGCATATATCCCTCCTTTTTTTTTTTTTGCAGGTTTCTAAAAAGATGTAAAATAGACATGATTTTTACAACTGGATTATAATGGAAAAAAGCTTCTGCAACTACTAAAAACCAATAGAGATGAGGCACAAAGAAAGAGCAGTAGCCTGTTGAGCCTTCAGATTGTGGAGATAAGCCAAACCCATCTCATCACCATGGCTGGCCTTTGTTGATCCACGAGAGATGGCAGTGGTAAACATGGCCAGTGGAGATCATGGGCAGCAGTTTAGGTGTGATTGCGGGATGATGGTAATGAAGCCTGGACCACCAAGGGAGCAGGACAAGGCAGTCATGAATTCCTAACTCTACAGGTTTTTCCATATGGGACCCATTCAGAGCCCAAGTTGTTCCTGAGAAAGACTTTTTCCTCTCATGTAACCGGCCATGTTTGTATGGGTCCTCATACAAGCAAGTGAGTGAGACAAGATTTAGCATTGCTTTAAAACCTAGGTTTACTGCTTGGACTCTTGAGTCCTTGAAACTCTTAGATATAATATAAGAATTAATTTGTACTTTAAAATGTATAATATTCCGGGGCACCTGGGTGGCTCAGTCGATTAAGCATCTCCCTTTGGCTCAGGTCAAGATCTCAGGGTCCTGGGATCAAGCCCCATGTGGCACTCCCTGCTCAGCGGGGAGCCTGCTTCTCCCTCTCCAGACTCTGCCTCTCCCCCCTGCTCTTGCTCTCTTAAATAAATAAATAAATAAATAAATAAAATCTTTAAAAATAAGTATAATGTTCCAACATTTAATCAATTATAAATCACCTATAGACTGTTTTGCTAATAAAGCTAATGTAATGACTGCTTGTTCCAGCAAACCTTTTTCCATACGCTCACATAATTTTTACCGAGTTGTAACAGCAACATGGATACTATTTCATATTGTTTCTTCATTAGACATTAAAAAAAACCTTTTCATGTTTCTATCTAATTTAGAAATGTAAACTTTTAAATGGCTGCCTACCATTCCATTAGAAGGTACACTATTGTATTTTTTTTTAAGATCTTATTTATTTATTTGATGGAGAGAGAGAGCACAAGCAGGGGGAGTGGCAGGCAGAGGTAGAGGGAGAAGCAGGCTCCCCACTGAGCAGGGAGCAAGATATGGGGCTCCACCCCAGGACCTGGAATCAAGACCTGAGCAGAAGGCAGAAGCTTAACCAACTCAGCCACCCAGGCACCTGGGTACACTATTGTATTTAAGCATTTACTTATTGATAAACATTTAGATTATGTCCAATTCTTTTCTATTATTTTAAATACTGTCCACATCTTTGCGAAATCACATACATGATTTTATCACCCAGCTGATATATTTTTGAGAATTGAAATTCCGTTAAAAAGTGTTTGCGTGTGCGATTTTAATCATAATACAACTTTAATCATAGTACCTGATAGTTTGCCCTTAAAGACAAATGCATAAACGTATATAAATTCGTTGATTTAAGGAATTTTAGTTAGCAAGTTGGTCATCAAAGAATTTGTGTAAATGTAGGCATAAAATGGTCTGAGATGATCGGTCATTAAAAAAATAGGACTGCAGTAATACACATGATCTTAGCCAAAAGGCCGAGAAGCGATAGGACTGCAGTAATAATTTGGAGGGCAAAGGACCCCGAGTAAAGCCGATTTTTAGCAATAAATCCTGTAAAACTCTGCTGTTTCTTAATAGCAAATAGCACCCAAAGTTGGCCATTGTGAAAGATAGGACATGGTCTCCAAGTCGTGGAGGGATCACAAAGTTATCTGGAGCACTCCGTACTTAGTTAAATTCTCAATATTTGGGAGTAGAATGCAAATGACCAGGAACCGGAAATGAATGTAGAAGCAGCCCCGCAGGTGAGAGGTTTAGTAACCCTGCGAGAGCCCGACTTGCGCTGCGCTGTTACTCCAGATAAGCGTGAACCTCTGATCTCGCGTTATTTCCTGAGTTCCCGCAAGGCGCCGAGCGGTTTCCTGGAAGGAGCTCGCCATTGGGAGAGAGGTGGGTTTGAATCCTGACTCTGCTACTTTCTAGGGGTGAGAGACCTTGGCACAGTCCGTCTCCCCAAGCCTTGATTTTCTCGTGATTTAAAAGAATGTTTGTTTGTGAGGAGGACTAGGGTGTACGTGCATGGAGCGTGGTGGGTGCGCGGTGAGCACTCAGCGAGCAGAGCTAATGGGAGTCTCTAGGTGCTTTGAGATATGTAAAAGTATGCCTGAAGCTCTATGATTGTCAAATGAACGGGCTGGACGTTGTGATCATTGCTGCAGAGGTAATAGAGGCCACGTAAGAAATTAGGTCAAAATGGTTTTGTTCCCTCTGTACAAGGAGGAAATGGAGCCTAGATTCTATCCGACAACTTTGATGTTCCGTGACAGCTGACTGTGTCTGCTGGGAGTGTCCCGATGTCTTACCAGCTGAAACCTGCTGGCTGTGGTTGGGCACTATTTAGCAGAATTAAAACGGCACACCCTTTCACCCAGCAGGACCACTTCTAGGAATTTATCCCAAAGATCTGCAAGCATACATGCACCATGAGAAATACAAAGGACTGTTATTGCGGCATTATTTGTACTAGCAAAAAATTAGACAGAACCTAAATTCCCATCATTGCAGAGCTAGTTAAATACATTCTGATACATCCTTACAAAGAAACATTATGCAGCCATTAAGAAAACAAGGCAGATAAAAAAAAAAAAAGAAAACAAGGCAGATATTTCTGTTTTGATATACAACAGCCTCCAATTTATATCACGATGGAAAGAAAGCAGGCAGAGCAATATTTAATGCATGATGCTCTTTGTGCAAACAAAATAGATACATAGATTCTTACATATGTATAGGTTGTCCGTGCAAAGAAACCTATGATGGTGCTGATCTCTAGAGGAGGGGACTATTTATATGGTCTTAAATGTTTGTCATGTATATATTTTACCTGTTCAAACAATAACAATAATTTGGCAGCCCTCGCTGGCTCTGGCTCACCCTGTTAGGGACTCACGAAAACATGAGAAAGGTTTAGTTCTTGGCCCCGTGCTCATGGCTTCTGTTCTCAAATGGGCCCCCATGTGGAGGAGCCCCCCCAAATAAGACACAAGTATGCAGAGTAGGGCTTTCGAGCCATTGAAGAGACAGAATGTGTAACCCATCCAAAAAAGAAAGGTGCTGGGACCAGGAAGTGAGGATGACCCATTCCTGCCATTAACACATAGCATTTCTAATATTTCCCCTTTTCATCATCTTTATTCAGGAAAATTTGTAAATTTTGTAAATCTTAGGACATAGAAGATGAGAAGCTCTAACTGGGCCTCATGAACCTCCCACCATCATGTGTGCGAGTGCCCATCACTTCATCCCTTCCCTTATGGAACAGGTGCTGTTGGATACCTACAGGGGGCCACGTGGCGTCATAGGATATGGGGGCTGAGAAGAAGCTTCGGCAGCATTTCATCATTTCACAGAGAAGGAACCTCCAGGACAGTTTAACTTCCAATGAGCTATTTCAGTGCAGAGCATCTTGGTGATTTTTGCCCTCTTTGGTCTCAAATGGTTAAGAAGCCCCCGGATCATCCTGTAGAATTCGTTCCGTTCTGCTTAATGTTTTGGTTACTTGTGGGCATGTTTTCTCTGTAAGGACTGGGAAGATAGGCTCTTGGTGTGTTTGGTGTGTCCCTTGCCAGGATCCCCAATTCCTGGTGTCCATGCCTTTGTGTAGTCTCTTCCTACGACTTGCTTTTAACCAATAGAAGATGGCAAAGGTGATGATGTCATTCCCACGACTATGTAATATACAAGACGCTGTCTTGCTAGCGTACTTACTCTGGAGACTCTCCTTGCTCGCTTGATGAAGTGTGTGTGTGTTGGGGAAGCCCACTTGGCAAGAAATTGGGTGGCTTCTCCGAACTCAGAGTGGCCTTTAGCTGAAAGCCTGCAACCATAAGGAAATTAATTCTGTCAATGACATGAGGGAGCTCGAGGCAGCTTCCCGCATGTCACCTGAATGTCCCTTTACGTTCACACCAAGCCAGCCACCTGCACTGACCTTGGCCCATCCCGCCCCTTTGGTTCTCAGCTCTGGAAGCCACAGCTCTGACACGGGCTGCAAATCAGCCTCCAGAACTGGGCTCTGCACCTTTGGTATCTTCCTTGCTGACCAGGAGTCGTGGGGACATTTCTTGACACCTGTACTCTAGATGCCCTCCTGGGAACCTGTTTCTTGACTTGCAGACCAGTCTGGAATTTCCATTCTTCCCTATTACTGCTTCTTAAAGCTTGTCCTGTGGGCTTAGCCTGTGGCACCCTGATGCAAGTTGAAAATCCTTGAACCTTTATTGACAGCTTTATTGAGATATAATTTACATCCTATAAAGTTCACCCCTGGAAAGGATACGATGCAGTGGTTTTTAGTGTATTCACAAGAGTTGTATAGAGTATAACCATCATCATGCTCTAGCCTTAGAACATTTTCATCGCCCCAGAAAGAACCCCCTCACCCATTAGCAGTCATTCCCCATTCCCTCCCACCCCCGGCTCCTGGCAGCCACTAGTCCACTTTCTATAGATTTGCCCGTTCCAGATGTTTCGAATGAATGGAATCATGTATGGCCTTTCATACTGTTCATTTTTTAATCTTAGGAAAAATGAATGCAATGTCTACACTCAATTCACAATATACCCTTTTCTTGTGTTGACATGAAGTTATAAAGAATTTTGGAAATTATATAATATTAAAACGTTCCGCCCCACCAAAGTGCTCCAGGAAGAGGCTCCCTGTGGGCCCTGGGCTCACTTACGCTACTCTCTTTGGGCCCTGGTCTGAAAGAACAGGCCTAGATAATTCTGACCACATCTAGATCTTTCTATCTAGAGCAGACGAAAAATCCAAAAGTTGGATTATTTGAGTAGATGCTTAAAGGGGAAGATGATGGACGTTCTCTGTGCCTCTGCCGCTCACCAGGCACCATGCTAAGGACTGTGGGAAGAAAAAGGTGGAGGGAGGCCTGGCCTTGCAGATCCTGTACTGTCTGCGAAGTGGCAGAGCTTAGCTAATGTCGCCCTCCGGCTGAGAGAGTGATCTGGCTGTTAGGATACATCAAAGGCCTTTTCTGACAAGGTGTTAGGCAGGATTTGGGGAAGAGGGTTGGGCGTGAAGCTATAGGATGGGGCCAAGGAGGTGGAGGGGATGTGTGTGGCCAGTGTCCCAGGGGAGGCTTGGGCAGCAGGGGGAGGGGCAGACTGAAGGTCGTTAGGGGCAGCTGAGCACATCCCCACCCCCACACTTCTGTCCCTTTCTGGCTCTTCCCCCCGGGGCCTATGTGCTCAGGGGAGTGACAAAGAGGGGGCCTAGAGGGTGGGAAATGGGGCCTTGTCTTTATCTGCCTGAGTTTACACAGTCTGACCAGTTCCCTGGGCCTCCAGACCACCCTCGGCGATTTTTCTTTCCTAATGAAAACCAATGACAATACAATGACAAGGTTGAAAATATATTACGCTTAATGTGCGTGTGTTTAAAGTAAGAAAATCGTGTGAATAAGTGCAACGCCTTTTCTCCTCTTAAGGTTGGGTTAAAATGCTGTCTCTTGATCCTCCTTTCTTTGACCACCTTTTGTGCATGTCCTTCATGCTCCAAATAGCCAATGCATAGCACGGAAAATGCGCTTTTTCCTCCCAGTTGTGGAATCCTCTGTTCTCAGCTAAGATGCGTAAATAGGTTTATGTTTTTCTTTTTAGGTGTATGGTGAGCTTGGAGTAATCCGAGTATTTTCTTGTATAAGAATTTAAGGTTGGGGGCGCGGGGCTGGCTCAGTCAGTAGAGCATAAGACTCGTGATCTCAGAGTTGTGAGTCTAAGCCCCACGTTGGGCGTGGAGCCTACTTAAGAAAAAAGAAAAAAAGAATTTAAAGTACTGAGTCTGACCCATGCGAAAGACCCTGTGGGTGGAGAGAACATCAAAAGCCTGGAAAACATAGCTCAGGGCTTCTCTGCTTGTGTTTTTCGACTCCTCAGTAGTGGTGAATATGGACAGGGCCCTGTGCCCAGTAGGAGCCCAGTAGGAACCCAGTTGTTCACAGGGAAATATCTGGGATGCCCAGTCCTCGCCCCTCCAGCAGCCCCAGGCTGAAATGCTAACATGGAGCTAGACTTGAGATTCTCGGAGGCAGAAATTCTGCAGTGCCCATGTTGCAGCTGCCGTCCAGGACAGTGAGGGGCAGCTGGGGTGGGAGGAGGACACACAGGTTGGCCAGACTCAAGGTAGATGCCGTGCGACCCGCAGAGCCCACATCGAGAGAGTGCAGTGCAGAAGTGGGCAAGAGAACATCTGCGAGTTAAATCTGGGTGCAGATCTTGCCTTCCGGACTTGCTGATGGTCTACTCGATGCCAAGCAAGCCGGCCGGCCTTGCTGAACCCCAGTGTCCTGAGTCCTTGCGGTGCGGCTGCAAGGCTTAGACATGAAGCGGGTCTGGTACAGTGCAGGGCACGAACAGGGGCCGCGGACGTTTGACTGGCCCTAAAGGTCAGATAGGTAGGTTCGCTTCAGTGACAATTTTATTGCTTTCCTCTCCCCCGGTTGTAAAAATAATACATATTCATTATGAAAAATTTAATGTAAATGAAATAAAGTAAAAGTCACCTGAAGTCCCACCACCTTAAGACAGCCACCGTTCACGTTTTGGTGACCGTCTTATCACACACACACACACACACACACACACACACACCCATCCTGTTTTAATTGTTGGCATTTTTTCTTTCTTCTTTTTTTTTCTTCAATACACTCTCACCCCTCTCTTTTCCACCCTCTTCAACTAAATGCCACCTCTCACCCTCTGGTAATCGGTGTAAGCAAACGGGTGTTTTCAACCTGTATTTTGCTCCCTACCATTATTGTGTATAAATAAGATACGAAGATATTTTCTGTCCTCGTACATTTTATCAGAATGGGATCCTATTACGTCTGTGTCTGTGTGCGGATGTATGGATGGATACATGTATTGGAGTGCCAGTTTGGTAAATTACATTATCTCTACGACTTGTCTTTCTTATCATTACAACTCGGAAGAAGCTATTTTTTTTTTTTTTAAGATTTGATTTTGATGTAACCTCTACACCCAGGGTGGGGCTTGAACTTACAACCCCCCCCCCCCCCCCCCCCAGATCAAGAGTCACATGCTTTACTGACAGAGCCAGCCACACCCCCCTGGGGGAGGGGTTTTGGGTTGTTTCGTTTTGTTTCGATTTTATTTATTTATTTGAGAGAGAGCGCGCGAGCAGGGTGGGGGCAGTGGGGGCAAGCAGACTGCACTCGGCGCGGAGCCCCACACGGGTTCAGTCCTGCGACACTGAGATCATGACCTGAGCTGAAACCAAGAGATGAAACCAAGAGTCGGACACTTAACCCACTGAGCCTACCGGGGCACCCCACCCATGGAAGAAGCTTTAAGGCAATTGGTATAGATCTGATTTTTTAGGAGTTGCATGATATTTAAGGGATGGACAATGCAATCTTGTGATATCATAGGAAATCTGTATTTGGTCTTCCTTCCCAGTTCCTGCCATGGAGATCCTAAAACCCTTATAACTTCCTGAGTGACAGGGGTGAGAGGGGCAGCTTTTGTTATTCATAATAACCCCCCTTCCCCAAACCTGAGTTATGCTAATGAGGTGACTGGGGGGGAGGGGGGAGCTGGTTGCCATGGAAACCAGCAAGGTGATTAGAGGGTTGGAACTTTCAGCCCCCATTCCCTACCCCTCCTCCTGGGAGGGAGAAGAGCTGGAGATTGAGTTAATCACTAGTGGCCAATGAATGAATAAATCAATCGTGTCTTTGTAGTAGAAGCCCCATAAAAACCCCAAACAGAGCTATTTAGAGAGCTTCCAGGTTAGATGCTGGGTGGGTGGTGCCCCTGGGGAGGGCATGGACCCTCCACGTGCCCCGCCCTTACCTGGTCCCCCAGCGTCTCTTCCAGTTGGATGTTCCTGACTTGTTTCCGGTCATAGTACGGTCATAGTACGTGAAGTGTTTCTCAGAGCTTTGTGAGCTGTTCTAGCAAATTATCAACCTTGAGGAGGGAGTCCTAGGAACACCTGGTTTATAGTCAGGTGGTCGGAAGTACAGGTGACAGCCTGGTCCGCATGACTGGTGTCTGCAGTGGGGGGAGCCGTCTTGTGGGACTGGGCACTCAGCCTGGGGGGTCTGCGCTAATTCCCGGTGGTTAGCATCCAAAGCGTTGTGGGTAGGGGTGCCTAGGTGGCTCACCCGGTTGAGCATCCGACTCTTGATTTCGGCTCAGGCTCGTGAGATCGAGCCCCGCATTCAGCTCCACGCTTAGTGCAGAGTCTGCTTGACATTTTCTCTCTCTCCCTCTCCCTGTGTGTGCCCCCCCCCCATGTTCTATAAATAAATAAATAAATCTTTAAAAAAATGTTGTGGGTAGAGGAACAGTTTTCCTTTAGATAGTACGATTCCCCGTTGATGGGCATTCAGTTTGTTTCTAGGTTTTGGGGGTCTTATTGCCCCCCCATTGCTGCCGTGGGCCTCTCTCTACCCATCTCCTTATGTTCTCTTGCTTCTGTTCCGATGGATAGAGTCTTGGGAGTGGAATCGCCAAGTCAGAAGCTTTTTAAATTTTTAATAGAGAACTTTCCAGACTGTTCTCTAAAAGCGTTGGATAATTCATGTTTTCATTAGTGTTTTATTAGCAACCCCCTTCTCCCCCCTGTCCCCTGCCAGTCCTGCCAAGGTCAGATGTGATCCTGGATGCCAGTCTGATGGATGTGGAATGACACCTCGTTGTGACTTTTATTTGCATCTTCTTGATCACTGGAGAGGTTGGACATCTTTTCCTATGTTGTGGGTCATTTCAATGTGCTCTTCTCTGTAGCACTTAATGATATCCTGAGCCCATCTTTCTCTTGGTTGTATTTTTCCTATCAGTTTGTTAGCACTCATTGCTGTCACATGCACTGTGTATTTTCTCGGGATATTTATTGTTTGTCTATTGACTTTTTCTGTTTCTATGATATCATTTACTTTACCAAATTTTTTAACGTGTATAAAGCCAGAAATGTGATCCTTCTTTTATGACTTCTGGGTTTCCAGACCGAGTTAAAAGGGCTCCCCCACTCTTAAATTGTACCTTTTGTTTCTTGGGCGTACTTCTAATATTTTTATTGCTTTATGTTTTACATTTAAATAAATTCCAGATGGATTTGGGTATATGCTGGAAGGTAGAGAACTGACTTAATTTTCTTCCAGACAAATTGCCAGTGGTGCCAGCCCCATCTATTAATTATTTCATCTCCACTGAATTGAAGTATCAGTTTTGTTAGATTTAATTGAAATCTGCTACCAAGCATCTTATTCTGCTCCTTTCATCCATTTGTCTAATCATACGCTGACACTATAGTTTTAATTATAGTAATTGCGTGTAGCATCTTTTAATATTCCTAGGACAGTCCTTTCCCTACCCCACAGTATTCCTTTTCATAATTTTCTTGACTCTTTTCAATTCCATTATTATCCATTTCAAAATAAATACATTAACAACTCTAATAGGATTTGCATTACATTTATATATTAATTTGGGGAAAATTCACATTTTATGATATTAGCTTTTCCCATCTAGGAATATATTTATTTCATTTTGTTTAGATTCTACTTTATGTACTTTAAGAAGCTCTAGAGGAATCTATGCCTTCCTTAGTTTTGTGTGTGTGTGTGTGAAGCTATATATATATTTTTTAAGATTTTATTTATTTGACAGAGAGAGAGAGCACAAGCAAGGTGACCGGGAGAGGGAGAAGCAGGCTTCCCACTGAGCAGGGGGCCCTATGCGGAGGCTGGATGAGGAAGCTTGATCCTAGGACCCTGGAATCATGACCTGAGCCAAAGGCAGACGCTTAATCGCTTAATCGACTGAGCCCCCCAGGTGCCCCTGTGAAGCTGTATTGAGGTGTAATTTACGTACAACAAAATTCACCCACTTTATACAATTCACTGATCATTAGTGTATTTAAGGAGTTGTGCGATTTAATCATGCAATTTAATTTTAGAAAATTTCCATTACCCCAAAAAGAAAACTTAAGCCCATTTGCAGTCACTCCCATTCCCAACCCCAGTTCTGAGCAGCCACTAAACAAAATCTATCAAAATAGAAAAAATACTTTATATTTAGATTTGCCTTTTCTGAACCTTTCTTAGTGTTTTACTGTTTATGCTTAAGTGTTTCACAGTGTTTTTCACTATTGTGAACACATTTTTTCCCTGTTTCTATTTCTAGCTGGCTGGCTGCTAGTATAGAAAAAAAAAAATACTAATTTTATTACATTTATCTTATTATCTGTTACCTTACCAATTTTGTTAGGTTTTCTAGGTATATCATCATAACACATTTTATGTCCTTTTTTCTCCTGTTTATCTTGAGGATTTAATTTTCTTATTGCATTTTTTAAGGAAATTGCAAACACTGCTTAATAATTACGGTCAGAGAAGGCATCCCTGGCATCCCTGCTTTATTTCTGATTATAATGACAATGACTTGCCATGAAAATGTAATGTATTGACAGCTTTCCATGAACTGGTAGAGGCAGAACAAGTCCAAAGAAGGTTGAGGGGGAGTTATTTTTCCATTGATGTTTGTCTTTTAAGCCTGGAAAGGAATATGCACTTCCTTAATCATTGCCTGGAGCTGCACTGTGTAATGCCTTAGCAACTTAAAAATAAAGAGAATTAAAATTTCAGTTCCTTAGTCATACTGGCCGTGCTCAGTAGCCCCACAGAGCTAGCGGCCACCTGCTCTGACAGCTCAGCTCCAGCCCCTGGGTGGGCAAACCCTGATCGTAGCCCACAAAGCCTAAAACATTTACTCTCTGGCCTTTTACAGGAAAAGTTTGGTGACCCCCTGGTCAAGAGCATTGTCTCCTCCCCTGAGTTGTTTGCATATACCTTCCTTCCATTTTACGTGCCGTCTATGAGCTGATACTTAATATTTTTTTTCAAATAACTCACATTTTTTGCTTAAATGTTTAAGAGAAACATTATATCAATACCATAACGGGAATATTTGCCATAAATAAATAGCTAGAAAAAGAAGTACAATGAAAGCCAATCAATGTAATTAAATTCCAGTAGCAAACTAGACCTTGCTCTTCCCCTTGTTAAAAAAAAGGAAATTAACAAGGGCTAGGTATTAGCAGGTGCACACCCACTCACTGAGATGTTTTCCTTGATGTCATCAGAAGTATAGAAAGAGAGCTCGTGATTCAACACCATTTATGTCCAAGTAGTATACCTCTTAAAGTCACCTGTACGCATTTTCCTCCATTTTGGAATAGTAGGCTGAGGGGAGAGGAAATCAAGGAGCATGACTTTGGCTTAGGTGATGGCTGAGGTTGTGGTGGCCCCACTAGCGGGGTAATATTTTTTTTAAGGTTTTATTTTTAAGTAATCTCTACACCCAACGTGGGACTCGAACTCACAACCCCGAGATCAAGAGTCGCATGCTCTACCGTTGAACCAGCCAGGTGCCCCTAGAGGAGTAATATTTAGATACCTTTCTTACCATTACCAGTTAAAGGATAGACAAGACATATTTGTATTCTCTTTATAGCACAAGTTAGAGCACCAAATATAAACTGATAATTGGACTATATTACTTTAACACCCAGTAGAAATGTCATCACTAAGTAAAAATTTAGTGCTATTTCCTCAACCTTTTATTGATGTTTGCTCTATATTAAAGTTGGTCGTTGGAGAATATTTCTGCACCTTCTGCAAAATTGCAGTCAAATATATCCAGCATGTTTCTTACTCCTTAAAAAGTAATCTAGCAAATTCCTTCTGGAATTATCTACTTAGAGAGCAGACCTGCTTTCTCCTAAACATACTGACCGATGCCTTCTCTTAAATGGTCAGTTGGATGGAGGGGAGTAATGAATTATTTGGGATTATCCTGGGTAAATCAGAGCTTCCCTTTTATCCAGCAATAGGAAGTTTTTCCTTCCCAAACCATTTCCTCTTCCACTTGGACTGCCAGAAAGCATAGCACTAAATGTAATTCCTACTAAGTTCTATCTCATTTTTTTCTGATCTCCCTTTAGCAATTCTTTTTTTTTTTTTTTTTAAAGATTTTATTTATTTATTTGACATAGAGAGCGAGCACAAGCAGGCAGAGGGAGAATCAGGCTCCCCGCCGGGCAGGGAGCCCAATGGGGGACTTGATCCCAGGATCCTGAGATCATAACCCAAGCCGAAGGCAGACGCTTAACTGACTGAGCCACCCAGGTGCCCTAGCAATTCTCTTTTAAGTGTGCTTTGTTTTTTTTGTTGTCATTGTTTTGTTTTGTTTTTAAGATTTTATTTTTTATTTATTTGACAGAGACACAGCGAGAGAGGGAACATGTTGGGGTGCAATTTATGTACAGTAGATGCAACGATTTTCAGTGTACAGTTCAAAGGGTTTGGACATACTTATATGCCCGAGTAATCCAGTGACAGGAGTGTGGGTAAGAGGAGGCAGCTGGTGTCAGGAGCGTGTGCCAGCAGGCGGAGTGGCCTCCAATGTGGACAGGCAGGCCTCCACAACCAGGAAGCATGTGCCAGCCTCCTGGCAATGAGATAGTAGGCCCTTGGCCAAACAAGGTGTGGGCGCAGGGCATCAGGTTCCTGATGCGGAGTCTGGGGAAGATCTGGAGCACAGTACCAGGTGTCCTAACCTCGAGCTTCAGCATGTTGGACTCTAGTCTTTAGATTTGCCTTCAGGGATAGGTCCCTGGCCTGGGCTGGGGGCGGGGACGAGGCCGCCAGGGACTGGGAACCAAGGGAATCTGGCCAGCCCTTCTGAAAAGTAGGAGGGGAATAAACTATATTTATTAGAGTCATTGGTGTCTATCATCAGTTCCAACCCCACCTCTCTTCTCGCAGAAGCAGGTGAACAAGAGAAAAAGGAAATGCTGGCATTCGGGATGAACTAGGTGGGCAGACAAGCATTCACTGCCATTTACTTATTTCCAGAAATATTGACCTTGTCCCTGTTGTGGGCAGTCACTCAGCAAGTGCTCCCTGCCTAGCGAGGGCTCCAAGGAAGGGCGCATTACCTCTTTTCGTTTAAGCAAATGAATTGATCTCCACGTTTTCAGACTCAACAGCCAGGAAGAGTCTTTTGAGCCCAGTCAGTTGCTCCATGTCTCCAACCATTCATTCAAGGAAGGCAGCAGCCAGATGGGCCGTGGTAAAGGGGGTGTTCTGCCCCTTTATGCAGCCATTTGAGAAGACGCTGCCTTGTCTCGAGCACCAGGGAACAAAGAGGAGGAAGGGGGCTCTATGCTGTCCCCTGGGGAGCTATCACTTGCGCTGCTCATCAAAAATGATGCCCTTGCGGGGCGCCTGGGTGGCTCAGTCGGTTAAGTGTCCAACTCTTGGTGTCAGCTCAGGTCATGATCTCAGGGTCGTGGGATCGAGCCCCCTGCCAGGTTGAGATTCTTTCCCCCTCCGTCCCCGTCCCCCTGTGCTGATTCTTTCCCCCTCCCTCCCGGTCCCCCTGTGCTACTCCCCTTGCTCGCACTCTTTCTCTCTCTCACTCTCAAATAAATAAAATCTTAAAAAAGAAAGAAAGAAAAGAAAGATGAGAGAGAGAGAGAAAGAAAGAAAGAAAGAAAGGAAGAAAGAAAGAAAGAAAGAAAAGGAAGGAAAGAAGGAAAGGAAAGAAGGAAAGAAAATGATGCCCCTGCTGCCGAGTTGGTCCTGGCATGGGAGGCGGGGTCTTTTACTGAGACAGGGGACACTAGAAGAGGAGCTGAGTGGAGACGGAGTGTAATGAGCTCAGTTTTAGATGTGATCAGTTTGAAGGGCCAGTGAGACATTAAAGGAGAAGGATCTAATAGCCCATTAGATATACACATTGCTGGTGGGTAAATAAATGTCCAAGCGATATTGACTTGCTAGTGAATCGCCTGGCCTGAGACAGACTTCCTCAGAGCCTAGTCTATGTACTCTGGTGCTCCCTACCCCCCAACACCCCCCCCCCCCCGACCAGAGCTACTGTGGACTCCACAGCTGGTTTACTATACGAATATTTTTACAGCCAAATACTGCAGAGAGATTGAGTCCTGCTGCAATTTGCAATTCTTTTCTCAGAGACAACTGCAGTTAACAGTTTAGCGAATAACCTTCCCAGTGTTTTTTGCCAAAAGCTCATTTATATGTGAGTTTTCATATATAGATGAAAGGTTTATATATAAGTGAGATTTCATATTCATATATATTCAACTATGTATGATATCTCACTTATGTATACAGAAGTAGATACACAACACATACCATGAGTCCTGCTCTGTAATCGGTTTTCTTCACTTAGTACTGTGTTGTGGATGACATCCCATGTCAGTACTTAAAGATCTACATGCGGGGACCCCTGGGTGGCTCAGATGGTTAAGCATCTGCCGACGGCTCAGGCGCAGGTCAAGTCGGTTCAGGTCATAATCTCCAGGTCCTGGGATCAAAGCCCTAAGTCCAGTCCCAACTCAGCCGGGAGTCTGCTTCTCCCTCTCCCTCTCCCTCTGCCCCTCCCCCCTGCTTGTGCTCTCTCTCTCTCTCTCTCTCAAATGAGTAAATAAAAAATCTTTAAAAAAAATAAAGATCTACATGATCTTTTTCAACGGCTGCATAGCCTTCTATTGTGTGAATATACCATTATTTATTTAAACTGTCCTTACATTGACACACCTTAAGCTTGTTCTCAAAGTATTTGCTATTATAAACAGCACTGCAACAAAATACCCTCATGATATATTGTTGTGCAATGGTCCGATTATTTCCTAGAAGAAATTCTGAGATGTAAAACCCACATTTTAAGTTTTCATGTAGATTTGTAGATTTCCTCCTGGTGAGCTTGTATCAGTTCGAACTCCTAGGAACAAGGTATGGGAGGCTTGCTTTTCTCCCTCTGGGCATTGTTCTTCTCTTTCTCTGTGCCATTATGATAGGTGAAAAATGTAATCTCATTGTTTTTATTTGCGTTTCTTTGATTATTAATAAAGACGAACATCTTTTCATTTGCTTCTTAGCTATTTATGTCCTCCCCATCCCCACAGGTTGCCTGTTTATATCCTTTGCCTATTTTTTCTACTGGAATCCTTGTCTTTCTCTTAAGATTTATAAACATTGTTATATATTACAGATATTAATCCTTGGTTCGATGCTGCAAACGTGTCCTAACCAGTTTTTGTCTTTATTAAATTTTGCAGCATCTTGGGATATATTACAGTTTTTCTTTGTCATATGGTCCTACCTGCACCAATCTTATCTTTTCTGGTTTCTGGCTTTGGATTATGCTTAAAAAGCCATAACCCATCCACATTTATAAACATATCTTTCTATGTTTTCTTCTAGTACTTTACCCTTTGAATTTTTATGTAAAATGCAAATATAACGATGTCACTTCTTCGCTTGCCCTACCGGCAAGCCTTACGGTCCCCGCTCTGAGCACGTCCCCCCAGGCCTTGAATGACTTGGGCTCCCTTCAGCTCATCAGATACACCAGCCATCCTGAATGCCCCCAGCTAGACCATACCACTCTGCTTCCGTCTGGAATGCTCAGGTGTGGCTCCCCTCTCCCCCTC
Organism: Potos flavus; assembly: GCA_028534135.1. Taxonomy (NCBI): domain Eukaryota; kingdom Metazoa; phylum Chordata; class Mammalia; order Carnivora; family Procyonidae; genus Potos; species Potos flavus. The sequence goes on from CM052885.1 coordinate 17,921,390, forward strand.
ATGGTAAACTCCTAAGCAACCGTCAGTACATTTCTCAAAGGCACTTCCTCTGAGAAGCAGTCCTGCATCCTGGTCAGTGTTAAGTGCTTCCCCCTGCCCCCCTTCCTGGTACTGACACAGCCCTTCTTTTAACTTATAGTGAGATTTTGGTTTATGCCTCTCTTTCCACTCCCTGGGACCCTGGGAGCTCCCCAGGGCTTGGCGCGGTATCTGGCACTAAGTATAGTGTGGGTGCTAAGCCCACCTCTGTGATCCGATTGGCGTCTTAGCAAACTCAATGTGCGAGCAGTACGGAATCTGGGAGACCAGTTAGACCAGTTAGACGTCTCTAGATGAGAGTGATAGCTGAATGCAGGTAGATGGTAGGGCCTGAACTGAGGCAGTCGGCGTGGAGAAAAGAGGATGGATAAGAAACAGATTTAGAAGGTAGGGCAGATAGTGCTTGAGTGCAGTGTTTTGTCTGAGGCGTTTCCTAAATGTTCAACACACAAGTAAATCAGAATGTCAGCCCATCAGCACAGTCCAGACCTTTTGATCTTTGTATTATTTGGTGTTTAGAATGACTTTTACTCCTATTCCTTTCCATGAAGCTCTGTGACCTTGGCTGGTCATGACCTCCAGTCATCGTCTGTCAAGTAGAGACGGCCCATCATCTCCAAGGGCAGTTGCGAGGTTGTTTCAATTAAATGTCACAGTGATGAGAGCCTTCACGGCCCCCGGCGCTCACTGGCATTTAGTAGGTGTTCGCTCTCTCGTCCTGCCATCCCCTTGCCATGGGCGACTGGGTCAGTTGCCATCGTCTGACTGATCTCGAGCGTTCCTAGAGAGAGAAGCTGAAATCGGCTCGTCGCCGGGTTTCCATCAACCCCAGACGTGCCCTGACAGCGGGTCTCCGTCTGTCCCCGCCAGCTCTCTGCTCCGCTCGCCCATGCTTCCATTCTTCCCATCTTTCCCAGTCTGTTTTCCCCTTCCTCCAGACGACCTGCCAGCATTCAGTCCTTTCTCGGCTCTGCTCCTTCCTTTTCTATTCCGTTGGCACCACCAGCTTAACCCACTCCCTCCTCATGCCTGGATTACCACCGTCGCTGTTCTCCCAGCCTTCACCCAACCTGTGCCAGTAAAAAGGCAGGAAGCCCAGCGCCTAGATCACGTGCCTATCCCCCGACCAGCCTCAGGGTCCCTCTCTGAGTGCTCCGGGTCGTCCTGTGCCCAGTGGGTCTCATTCAGAGGGCTGGGCCTCTTGCTCTGCACCCCTAGACCTCAGATCCTGGCTCCCCAAGCTGCCTGCTCAGTCCAGTCTAGCCTCTTGGCCTTTCCCAGCCTGTACCTGCTTATTCTGCCTCTTTTTTTTTTTTTTCAAACCAGACAATGCCAGCTTTGTTCCTCTGCCCTAGGCTTTGCACCAGACCCTCTCACAACCAACATGGAACTCCCTTTGGAGAAGCCTTCCTTCCCATTGCTCACAGCCCATTACTGCGGCTAACACTTCGCACACTTTTACCCCACCATTGCCGTCGGCCAGTCCTCGCTTCCTTCAGCTAGCATTTAGTGAGCCCCTCTGTGTGCCAGCCACTTAGAAGGACAAAATGAAGCTTAGCCTCTGCTGTCACGGAGCCCCAGTCTAGTATGGATGGATTCCAACCCGTTTCCTCATCCATAAAATGGGGATTATCCTGTCGAACTACTTCACAGGGGTGCTCTAAGCTTTCTTTGAAACTGCGTCTGAGCCGGTCGCACAGCTCGGTGGTGACGGTGTGGTGTTGATGGTATTGACATCCACTCTACAGCTGAGAACATGGCCGTGGGGCAGCCAGTCATGTGGCTAGAGGGGCAAAGCCAAGTTCAGCGCTGCCAGCACTGCTCCTCCCATTGCCTGCTCCGTATCCTCCTCTTACCCCCTCGCACCCTTTGCTGCCCCATCCGCTCCTGTTCGCAGCTCTGAGACAGGCCGCTGGAATGCAGACGCAGTCAGGCTTGTGGCCGCACTCCCCAGGTGGGGGAAGCTGCTCGTTTTCACCCCAGGCCTGCCTGCAAGTCTCCTAAGACTGCCCACTTGACCTGCCACTCCCGGTGGGCACCGTGCTTCTCACATGTGCCTGGGGGGGGGTCGCCCATGAGAACATGTCTCCTCCAGGAGGTGACGGAGCTCACGGTGCTCGGTGCCCAGCTCCCCAAAGCTGGGTTCCATCAGGCATGTATGGCTGCAAACACTGGTGAGATTTGCTCTTCAGGCTCCAGTATTCTGGGTTAAGGTAAAAATATCTATTAGCCTTAGTGATGGGGGTGAGCCAGGTTCATAAGAAGGCAGCTGGCAGACGCAGGCACTGGAAAGGGGATGACATTGACCAGGCAGAAACATTCTGGGTGTAAAGTCAATGGCAGTTAAAAACACTGCATTTGGGAGGGAGAGGTAGAAACACATTTTCAGCACAAGATGAAGTATCCAGTACCTCTTTGAAAGAGTCTTACATCACAGGGGAAAAAAATCTGTATCCTTCTGAAATCTATTTAAGTTGAAATAAGGAAGGAAATTGGTATGTCCTAAAGCCCAGTCCTTTTAGGAAATTTTCCAGGAGGTAGCAGGAGGACGGCAAGGTTTCCTGAAAAGTAGAGGGAACGTTTTTCACCTCATTTCAATTTTTTTCCAAACAGGATAAAGCTATTTGGGCGGCTTTAAATTACTATAGTTATTTTACATTATAAAATCAATATAATATGATAACAGAAAATTTGAAAAATTAGAGGACTGAAATCATCTATTATCCCAATCAACACAGACCTCGTTGTTTATTCCTACCTGGTCTGCTTTTTGTGTGCGATGTTTTTACATAATTGTAGCAACATATAGCATATCATTTCCATATACTGACATGCGATTCTTCGTTTAAAATTTTTAAGTGTTTTGTGATACATACAGAAGAGTGCAGAAAATTGTCTAATTTAAAGAATAATTTAAAGCAAACACCTGTGTAACTCCAACTCTTTTCAAGGAAGAGACTTGAATATTTGCTGTTTTCAAGAAGTTTCCCTTCTGGGGCCCTGGGTGGCTCGGTGAATTAAAGCCTTTGCGTTTGGCTCAGGTCATGATCTCAGGGTCCTGGGATCGAGCCCCACATTGGGCTCTCTGCTCAGCAGGGAGCCTGCTTCCCCCTGTCTCTCTGTCTGCCTCTCTGCCTACTTGTGATCTCTCTCTCCTCTCTCAAATAAATAAATAAAATTAAAAAAAAAAAAAAAAGCTTCCCTCCATGTGCCCTTTCCCAAACACAGCCCCTCCCTGGCCTCCCAGAGATAACCAACCACCCTGACTTTTCTGATTTTCTTGGGTTTTTTCTTCCTATGACTATATACCTAAACACTGTAGTTCAGTTTTGCCTGGTTTTGAATGTTCTATGGACTTGTCCTGTATTTACTATTTTGTGTCTTCAGTTGTTGTTTGTGAGATGTTATATGTGGCTGTAGTTAGTTCGTACTAATTTTTAGTTTAAAAGAGAAAATGTAGAATTTTTATGTGTTTCCACTCAGTCTCTATCCCAAATCTAGTCTTTATCGGGTAGCCCAGGTTTGAGACACTTTCCTTTTCTTTTCTTTTGATTTTATTTTTAAGTAATCTCTAGAGTGGGACTCAAACTCACAACCCTGAGATCAAGAGTCACGTGCTCCACGACTGAGCCAGCCAGGCACCCCGGGACACCTTTATAGTTAGGAAAATGCATTCTTTTCCCCTGCTTGTGACTTTCCCCACCCCCAACCTGAGAATAGGGGGAGGGTCTCAGACCGAGAAGCATTGTCGCCCCCTCCCTCTTTCTGGCAGCTGGCGATGGCCCCTCTGCCCTTTGACTGGCGTTCTAGGAAGCAGCCACTCTGTGGGCTGCTGGAGGCCTGGAGCTGCAGCTGCTCTCCTTCCAAGAGAGCTGATGGAATTATTCCTGGGGCCTGCAGACAGCTGGCAAGAGCGTGGAAAGCACAGCGGGGCTGAGGAATCTGCCAGAAGGTCTGCCTGGGGAAGGGTTATGGTGGCGATGGTGAATGCCAGTCACAAAAGCTTGGTGTTTTCCGGCCGAAGCCTCGGTCGCAGGCCAGGATTCTCGTCTCCAGTGCGCGTACGCCTCCCTGCCCTGGGCTCACGGAGAGGGATTTACTCCCCTTTACTGGTTTTTGCTGATACTCAGTCTTCCCCAGCCTCACACGTAAAGCCTCCTGAGCCAGGGAGCCCTTGAAAGCAGCAAGGTTTCTGCCCAGATGCAAAGACCGCGCACAGGGGCCGTGATGCCCGCCGAGTGTCACACACGTGAGTGTCACCACGCAGCCAGCCTCTTCGATCCTGATGCCACACACGCTCGCACACACTGTCAGCTCGGCCTTCCCACAACGGCCCAGTTTCTCTCACAGCTAATCTCGAACAAGTGGTCTGCAGCTCCATTTCTTATCACCCTCTTGGGCTAATCCCTGGGAATCTCACTCTTGCCCTCTGCACCCTGATGGTGGAGTCCCGCCAGGCTGGGCCAGGCCAGGCCCGATGAAGCCATGGGATTGAGACTTCTTACTCCATCTTAGCCTAAGGACTCGGCCCACTTGGGTCCATATACGCCTTCCCAGAAGCCAGGCCCGCCTCTCGAGCTTTGCTTGTAGCAGCTCCTTCGTCCTTGTTTCTTTATGCTTCTTCAAGAACAATCCCTTGTTCTCCACATTCACGTCCATCCCATGGCCTGATCGGGTCACCTTGCCGGCCTGTCCTCTTAGCATGGCCTTGGCACTGGTCTCTTGTGGCTTATGGCTACTGGATGAAGGGTCCAGTGTGTCTCTTGGGGAATGTAACATCGGCCACAGCCTGTGGAGCCTCTGCCCCCCCACATGTGACCCTTTGGGTGGATAGGCCCTTCTTTCTGCCTCCGGATCCCCAAAAGACGCCTGAGCCCCACATGAGAGGGACAGACCTGCCCTTTTACCTTCCCCAGTTCTCCCCATGGCTGGGTTCTACCTCCAGAATCTCTCCAAACATTTTGCACAAAACTCCTGACCCAAACCAGGCCCACCACTCAGACCAGCCCTCGATGCCGATGCTGGCCTGGTTGGAGAGGAGTCTAGGAAGAGTCTTGGGTTTCTGGGTGGGTGATAAGGGAGGGCACAGCTGGTTTTGGACAGACTGAGTGTATGCCCATGGAACATTCCAGTGGAATGGTCTGTGGGCATCTGGATGTGAAATGCCCTCACACCCTCATTATTGGCATAGAATAGGTTCCAGGTTCCTGCTTACCCTGGAAAGCAGGGTCCCAGGTATTGAAGAAGTCGGTCATAAGGCAGGTAAAGTGTGATCATGGGATGTGGGGAGAGGTCGTGCAGCGGAAACAGCTGTGAGCTTGTCTTTTTTATTTTTCCTTGACACTTAATTGTTATTTTCATAAGTTCATACAAATTGACGAGGGAAAATTGACAAGGGAAGCAGTTGTGTCTGCGGGTGGGGATGGGGTGGAACGGAAGAGGCGCCGAGACTGCAAGGGCAGTGACGATGGGGAGTTCACGGGTGTTTGTCATTTTTCTTTATACCCGACATGGATATTATAAATACCATTTTAAATCAACTCAAGAGTTGATAAAGCCAATTAAGAATTATGAAATTATATTTGCTTTAATGTTAGTTAAGAATTGTTGAGTGCTTTACTGTTTAGAAAGGCAATTCACTTTATTAAAAAATTAAATGTATTAACTTAAAGCCTTAGCTATTGCCCACTCACCTCAAACGTCCCTTTTTGGCTCTTGTGTTCTGGCCAAGCTTTCATTTGTTCTCATTTTTCATCTCAGAGATGAATCATTCTTTCCAGAATCATCCAGGATACTACCAAGTACAAGCAGCCCGACCTCCCCTGCCCCCCAACCCCTGTTAGGGTCTGTTACTCTTTCCTATGTATTGATCAGAGGAAGAAAAATAGCTGCATATTTTGGTTTTCTTTTCCTAACTGCAACCAATATTGCCTTTCAATCCTCTGGCAAGTGTCATCCGCCTGGAGCAAAGGAAAAGCCACAGTGTGTCCCCAGCGACTGGAGCCGGCTTCCTCTGCCCCTCCAGTTAGCAGCCCATCTGCCATTAGGGTTGGCTTACAGGCTGTGGATCCTTCGTGTCCTGGGGCAGTCGTGTAGCTCTTGCTTTGCACGTGCCTTGATATCACAATGACCGATTGTCTGTAAAATCACACAGTCTTCTGCCGGCTGGACCCAAAGAGGAAGTGGGAATCTTAAACCAACGCCTATTAAAAAGGAAATCCGTCCCATACAAACCGATTCCCATCAAATTCATTTTAAGGTCTCTCTGCAGGAAGCGTCCCCTTTGCACCATTCTGGCCCCGCATGTCTTTGTGAAGCC
>CM052885.1:17927847-17977765 GCA_028534135.1 Potos flavus
GAGCACGGGCTCGTGTGCGTTTCATGAACGAGAAGCAGCAGCTGCCCTGACCTTGACCGTGCAGCCGGCAGGTTGCCCCTGTGCAGTTCTGTGTTGGAATGGCTCACGGCAGTAAGAAGCAGAGGGTGGGCGGAAATTGTCCTTTATCCAGCAAGACGGTTATTAGATAGCAAATAGCAGTCACTGTTTTAAACATAGAGGCTTTCTTGGGAAAGACTGCACTCCCAGGTTATACGGTGCTGTTTCCCCAGCGTGCACATCACGTTGGCTCTCACCCAGCAGGGGTTCGGGAACGTAAGGACTCCATGCCACAGAATTAGGAAATTGGGGGATATAAGCCGCATACAGTTGGCTAAATCTTGGCATATCAAAGATATCCATCTTGCTCTGGAAGGCATCATCGATTCCCCCACATAAATTGTAGAATTCTTAAGATCGGCACATTTGCAGCGTACCGGCATTCTGTCGGTGCTGGACTGCCTCTCCTCTTCAAGGTCACCGTTGGTGAAGACCAAGGCCTGAAGGGATGGTCAGGGTAGACTTGAGGAATCTCCGCAGCTCTAGAATTCCATAGTTCTGAGTTACTCCTTCTAATACCATTTAACTCTCTGGCATGCTTCCATTTCTGCCTGGGAGGACAGCCATGTGGTTTGCATTTTTTCATTTGCATAGACAAAATAGCTGGGTGATCAAAGTTTTTGGTTGGACAAATGGGGATGTGGGATACAGCCAGAAGTCCTTAAAGGAGGCGGTATTTATTTTAAGGCACAGTTGTTACTTAATGATGATTTGATTATAATGTTCACTTCTGTCTAATGTAGTATCTTAGTCAGCTCACGCTGCCGTAATAAAAATACCATAGGCTGGGTGGCTTAAACCACAGAAAATTACTCCTCACAGCCCTGAAGGCTGAGAAGTCCAAGATCAAGGCGCCGGCCAATTCACTTGCTGGTGAGGACTCTCTGCCCGGCTTGCAGATGACTGCCTTCTCTCTTATGCTCACATGGGGTGGGAGCTCCGGGGGAGGGGGGTGGAGGGAGAGAAAGGGGTGGGGGGTATGAAAGAGATCCCCTGTCACTTCTTATAGGGGCACTAATCCCGCTTATGATGATTCCACCCTCACGACCTAATTCCCTCCCAAGGCCCCAGCTCCAAATACAATCATGCTGGGACTGGGGCTTCAACATAGGAATTTTGGGGGTGATACAAACATTCAGTCCACAACCCGTGTACTAAGCCATTGGGCCAGATATTGGCTCCGTCTACACAGTAACTGCATTTGGAATAAATGAATGATTTGAAGCAGCATGAATTAGTAAAACGGATACACCCGTGACCACTAACAAGAACGTTTTCTGAATATGGAGGGAAAGACAGTCATAGCTGGTGGCATTTGCAGAGATCGTGAGCGTGTGTTTCAGCAATTGTGCTCAAATCTTTTCTCTTGCGAGGGACTCTCCTAAGAGAGCCAAGGTAGCTTCCCCACTCACCCACCCCCTCACCCCATTATGTTCACAAACGTGCGTACACAGACAGAAGGCTCGCTGCAGAGAAAGATGCCAGGAACATCTTTCCTTCATTTCGTTTAGCAAAGACTAGCAGGGAAAGCTGGAGGGCCGTGGTGCTAATGAGGTTACTGGGGGAGGTGAGAAGCATAATGAATGCCAGCCGTCACCAGTGAGGGGGCTTGGCGGGATGAGGCATCTTGGCCACACAGACGATTTGGAAATCTAGAAAAGTGTGGGGGCGGGTTTACTGGTGTAGCAAGACCATTCCACCATCACCAAGCGGTTCCTCTGGTGTCTGGTACTCCGTGAGACTCGCCCGGGTTAAACCAGTCCCTGCTAACCTAGTTTTTAGGCAAGAAGCATACCGTTACCCGTTAGTCACTTTGTAACATAGTTTGGGTCTCTGTCACCCACTAGACTGAAGCTCTTGGGAGCAAGGCCTGTGTCTTCTTCAGAGCTGTGCCCGGTGCTTGACACCGGAAGAGAGTGAAGTTCCAGAGTATTTTAGTAGACACAGATGTTCGTTTTTGTTCACACGTAATCCTAGCGTGTTCTGAAGCGGGACGTCTGCCAGAGGGTGGGGATGGAGCTCCCAGCACCCACGGAAGTCGCTCCACCAGGCGGCCTGAGACCCGGGCTCTGGGTCGTGCCCCCTCCATGTTGGCAGTATGGCGCGTGGCCAGGAGTGTAGGCTCTTGTCTGCCAGGGCTGCCATAACAAAATACCACAGAATGTACAACAAAATGTATTTTTCACAGTTCTGAGGCTGGCGGTGTGACACAAGGGTGTCACTGTGGTCGGTTTCTGAGAACTCTCTTCCTGGCTGGTAGATGGCTCCTTTCTCACATGGCCTTTTTTCAGTGCTTACTCAAAGGTCATGGCGGTGGTGGGTAGGGGACTGAGCCCTCTCGTGTCTCTTCTTATAAGGATACTAATCCTGTGGGATCCGGCCCGCACCCTATGACCTCATTGAACCTTAGAAACTTCCTCAGAGGCCCCACCTCCAAATGCAGCCACACTGGAGGTAAGGGCTTTCGTGTGTGATTTTGGAAAACAAAACATTCAGTCCACAGCAGCTCTGGGCAGTCATCTGGCTTTCAGTCCCTACTTTGTTGCAAACTAGCTGTGTGACCTTGAAGACATTCCTTTAAGTTCTTTTAACTTTTCTAAGCCTCAGCCATCCCAGGGCAATAATGGGATGATCATGGTGCCTACCTCAGGGCATTGTAAGGATCAAGTAAGATAAGGCACAGGATGGGTTTAGTGAGGACCCAGTATACAGTAGGTGTGCACTGATTGTTAACATTATTAATAGGGTCCTCTAAGTTCTGGGAAGGAGTTCCCTCTGAGGTTATTCTGGGAATCCAGGCTCTTCAGAGCCCGCTTAACCGTCAGGGATCTATAAAAAAGAAGAAAAAGACAGGTTGGGTGGTGGGGGACCCAATTTTATCCTATATAGTTTGAAAATATAGAAAACCATGAAGAAGTTAAAAATCCCCTATAACTCTTCCACCCAGAGCCAACTCTGATAACCTTTCCGTCAACTCAGACCTGAATATGAATCCGATCCTTCTTGCGGGGTTGCGTGGTCTTTCATTTCCAAAACTTCTGTTTTCTCCTCTTAAAAATGAGCCTAAAGTCCCTGCCTTGTTCCTACTTCTCGGGGTTGGTCGGCGCGTGGCTGACCGCATGTGAAGGGCCGGGCACGGGTGTTAGCTTACTAAGAGCGAGTGCTCTCATTTCTGCTGAAGAAGACACCCTCGGCGTTTGATACCAGCATCAAAGCTCAGACACGAATTCCCAGTAATTCATTATCACATCACGCTTCCAGGACCCCCGCCCTCCAGGCGTGCACTCTGAAGCATGTGTTCTAGATTAATAAGCAAATCAATGTTCTCCTTTACAACACCGACATAAACAATAAGCGGTTTCCCAGCATAAATATTGCTATTTTTCCTCTTGCCCGAAAGCGGCTTTAAAAGGTGAGGGTTATATATTTGCACAGGGGGCTGGGGGCAGGTGGGGGTGTCTTCTTTCGGCCACCCCTTCCACCACCATCACGTCCCTCCTCTAGTGCAAACCGAGAAGTCGCATCTCTCCTTTCATGGTCACACTTGGCCTTGGCTTCGTAATGAGAGAGAGGGAGATTGCATCTGCCTGCCTTTCTGGGCTTCCTTTGGCCAGGCTGGTCGTGTCCCTCACCTGTGAGGAAATTCATTTCCTAATTGAATATTAAATTAAAACTCCAGTTTTCAGATTTTAGGACAAAAGATCAAATATACTCAGCTTCATCTGACTTCAGACAATGAGCTGGTGGCTGGGACTGTCCCATCTTGCCATCTCTGCAGCCTGACTCCTCCCCACCGCCTCTTTGCCCGCTACCTTCCTCACCAGGGGAGGGGCCCCTTCTCCCCGGAGGTTGGCCTGACCCCTGGGGGGAGGGGAGCAGGCGTTCCTGGGAAACAGCTGTGGCTGCGTAAGGGAACAGGGTTCACTCCCACCATCTGTCTTGTTCCCCAGTGCCACCCCCAGCAGCAGCCCCCCAAGGGGCCGGCCTCTCCTAACAGCAGGAGAGCCTCACGGTCGGCCCTGAGTAGGCACAGCCAACTTTCTTGGTGTGGGGGCTCCATGCGTTCCGGCCTGGTCAGCTGGACAAAAACTGCTGAAGCAAGTGTGTCCAGGAGAGCAGGCTAAGATCACCAGATAGCTGACCCATCTCCTTGCAAGAGGTATTCCTTCAACAGCTTCTAAGGCCTTTTCATCCTGGGACACAGCCTTCTCACAGCTTACGCGGTAGCAGGCAAACGAAATGACAAGAACAAGAGGAACTATATTGCGTCCTCTCCTGTCCACAGTAATTTGCTATATTGGAAAAGGGATGAAAACTGAGCATTGTCCTGGACATACCCAGAAAACAAATACAGAACGGCCTACCACTCATTGCTTGAAGCCATCCGATCATGTTGGGGTGCAACAAGTAGATGAGGCCAATCATTTGTTTGTTCATGGGTTTTGAGTATTCTGTACTGGAGGCTGGGGCTGCAGAGGGAGCGGAAACAATGATCACTTATAAGGCTTTTGACCTTGAGAACCTTAGCACAGAGGTGCAGAGAGGCCCCAGAACCATGAAGTCTGTGAAGAGGCAGAGTCAGGAAAGTCTTCTTAGAATAGGAGACAATTGGATTAGGTCCTGGAGAATCAGCTCCAAGAGGAAGAGAATAATTAGTGGTTAAATGTGTCCACTTAGTGGATGATCCATTTTGAGTTGATTTTTGTATAAGATCTGAGATTTAAGTCAAGGTTTATTTTTTGCTTATGGATATCCAGTTGCCCCAACATCATTTGCTGAAAAAACTATCCTTCCTCCATTAAATTGTTTTTTTGCACCTTTGTCAGAAATCAGTTGACTGCCTTCTGCTCAGGTCATGGTCTCTGGGTCCTGAGATCGAGTCCCAAATCAGGCCCCTTGCTCAGCAGGGAGCCTGCTTCTCCCTCTCCCTTTGCCTGCAGCTCCCCCTGCTTGTTCTCTCTCTCTGACAAATAAATAAACAAAATCTTTTAAAAAAAAACAGTTGACCATACTTATAAGGGCTATTTCTGGATCTTTATTCTGTTCCACTGATTTTGTATCTATCCCTCCGTCCATACCACCCAGTTTTGATTACTGTAGCTATGTAATAAGTTTTGAAATCAGGCAGACTAATTCCTCTCACTTTATTCTTCTTTGTCAAAATTATTTTTTAATTTTTTAATTTTTATTTATTTGAGAGAGAGAGAGAGAAAGAGACCCAGCGGAGGGAGAGGGAGAAGCAGACTCCCCACTAAGCAGGGAGCCAGACATGAGGCTTGATCCCAGGACCCTGGGATCATGACCTGAGCTGAAGGCAAACGCTTAATCAACTGAGCCACCTAGTGCCCCTGTCAAAATTATTTTAGCTTTGTCATTTCACATAAACTTTGATAATAAGCTTGCCTCTATCCACGAAAGATTTTTGCTGAAATAGGAACTGCATTAAACATGTATATCAATTTGGGGAAAATTGGCATCTTTACTATGTTGGGTGTTCCAATTCATGAATATGGTATGTCTCTCCACTCACTTAGATCTTTGATTTCTTTCACCAGCATTTGTGGGTTTTAGCATGTAAATCTTGTATGTTTTCTTAGATATATGTCTAAGCATTTTAATTTTTTTGCATGTACGTGTGTTCATTGCTAGGATATAGAAAAACTAACTTTTTGTATGTTGGTCTTATATCTTGCATTCTTGCTGAACTCACTTATTTGTTCTAGGAGATTTTTTTTTTTTTTTGTAGATTCTTTGGAATTTTCTCCACAGACAATCATGTCATCTGCAAACAGGGACAGTTTTATGTTTTTCCTTTTTGATCTATATGCCTTTTATTTCATTTCATTTTTTAATAGCTGGCTAGAACTCCCTTTATTGAATAGCAGTGAAAACAGTGGACATCCTTGCCTTGTTCCCAGTTGTAGGGGGAAAGCATTCAGTCTTTAAGCATTAAGTCTGATGTTAGCTATAGATTTTTCATAGATGTTCTTTATTAAGTTGAGGAACTTTTCTGAGAGCTTTTATCATGAATAGATGTTTGAATTTTATCAAATGCTTTTTCTGCAGGAAGTGATACGATGATGTGATTTTTCTTCTTTAGTCTGTTAATATGGTGGATTACATTGATTAAATTTTCAAATATTGAACCGACATTGCATGCCTGGAATTAAACCCTATTTGCATGGTGTAGAATTCTTTTTACATATTACTGAATTCCACTTGCCAATATTTTGTTAAGAATTTCTGTATCTGTATTCATGAGGGATATTACTCTATAAGTTTTCTTTTTTTGGTACTGTCTTTGTCTGGCTTTGGTATCAGTAATACTGGTTTCATCAAATGAGTTGGGAATGTTTCCTTTTCCTTTCTGCAAGAGATTGGCATTCATTCTTTCAGCATATGGTAAAGTCCTCTAGCTTTTAAAAATAGTGGTTCTGGGGGACCCAATCCTGGAGCAAATAAATCCGAATCTCTGGGATTGGGGCTTGAGTGAAGGTGCTTTTCCGAAGCTCTACAGATGAGCTAATTAACTGTGCAGCCAGCTGTAGGGTTCGGTGTGGTAGTGGCCTTGAGGAAGGATGGGAGGGCTAGCTGAAGCAGAATCCATTTGAAGAATGACATGAATTAAACAACGGGGAGGCTTAGAGAATTTGGCTCTTGGAGACATGCCCCAGGAGCCCCTGTTATCTTTGGGACCATGTGGTATAATGGGGACATTGGTCATACAAGGCATCTGGGTTGACTTGGCTGCTTAGAAGCCATCGATTCCTTACTTAGCAATTTTTGCTTTCTCATTGGTAAAATGCAGTTCCTCGGGTTGTTTTGAGAATAAAACAACACAGTAGGTATGAAAATGCTTTTGAACCTACACAGCATTTCGGGAAGGTAAACATTGATGTTTCTTTGGGCCCCAGATTCCTCCTTACTGCCCCTGTGTCATGCTTCCCAGTAAATCCCACCGCGAGGTCAGTGGGAGGCTTGTGACCCCAGTCGGTTGTAGGACCAATGTTCTCAGGCTGTGGAGAAACTTCCTCCCCTTCCCTGCTCACTTACTCTGCCCATGGAGTTTGGGCTCTGATAGGAAGAAGTGGGACCTCGGTTACAGTGAAAAGGGACTCTGACCTTGACCGGTGCCTCCCTCTCACCTTCTGCAGGAACATGCTTGCCAATTCAGGCAGCGTGAGGATTCTCATCAAGGGAGGCAAGGTGGTGAACGATGATTGCACCCACGAGGCTGATGTCTACATTGAGAACGGCATCATCCAGCAGGTGGGCCGTGAGCTCATGATCCCCGGAGGGGCCAAGGTGATCGATGCCACTGGGAAGCTGGTGATCCCTGGAGGCATCGACACCAGCACCCACTTCCATCAGACCTTCATGAACGCTACGTGTGTGGACGACTTCTACCACGGGACCAAGGTAATGCTCCTGTTTGCTGAAGGTGCCTTCGCGTTGGCTCCTTCCATTCGTGGGGCTGCTCCAGCCTAGACCCCTGTGAACAGGATTCCCCCCGCTGTGTTGCTAAAAGGAGAAGGTGCTCTCCTGGGGCCACTGTGGCAACTGACATAGGAAATTCCAGGCTAGATGTCCTAGATCTATGACTACCAAAAAGGAGGTATGTAGGGCCTGTTTCACTGATCATCACTTACCTATGAACTGAGGCCGGACACTGATTTTACGTTTATGTTTCTATGTCACATAATGCAGGCCTAGAAGAAGAGAATTTGCCGGTCTTTGTTACTGTGCATGTAGATGACAGGAGCGAGGTATGGATCTGATGGACTCCCTTATGTGTGATAAGCTAAATTAATTCCCCAAAGATGGGGACAAAGAGATATGCCTCTTCTAGACGATTTTAATGGTAGTAATTATGAAACAGACATAGCGAGCTATCTTGCGTTATCTCTCCTAGCTTGTTCATTATTTTTTAAATAAGCTGGAGAAAAAAACGGTGGGGGGCCTCTTTCAGGGGGAGTGGCCACAGACAATATTTACAGCTATTGAGCTGGGCCTGAGCTGCTAGACGTTCCCGAATGCAAAACACAAAAATTCAAGGCCTGTGAAACAAATGAATTAGGAGGAAATTACATTTTGCAAAAAGAGTCACACGTGGGTTCTTTTATCCTTCTTCTGTGCTCCAGAGCCGCTGTTATTGCTATCATTCCTCTGCGTTGTAATTATCTGTCCCGTGCCAGCCTCTCCGTGAACACCGGACTGTGGGGCTTCTTCAGACCCGACAGTATTGTTCTGCCTTCCCAGAGCCTGGGCCCGACCGGGAACTGGAGTAGCTAGCCAGTGAATGTTTGTTGAGTGAATAAGTGAATGATGCTTCTCTGTGTAGGTCTCTGTACCCAGCTATGCATCGGAGTCACTTATGAAGATTTCTTTTTAAAGATTTTATTTATTTGAGAGAGAGTCCGAGACAGAGAGAGCATGAGCGGGGGGAGAGGCAGATGGAGAGGGACAAGACAGATTCCCTGCCAAGCAGGGAGCCTGACAGGAGGCTCGATCCCAGGACCCCAAGATCATGACCTGAGCCAAAGTCAGAGAGTCAACTGACTGAGCTATTCAGGCGCCTCTGAAGGTTTTCTTAAATGCAGAATTGAATCAGAATCTCAAGGACTACAACTCCATGACCCTGGAGGCAGCCCCTTAACACTGTCTGACTTCCAATGGCTTTGGCCTCTAACACTCCTTGGGAAAAAGGGAACCACTAGCTACTGGCCCAGGGGCTATAGGCAGCCCTCTGTCCTACTTTGGCCCACAGCCTCAAATCCCCAATGGCCCTGCACCCTAAAATCCCACCTCTGTTCTACCCGGGGTTCTCAGGGAGCCTTTCTCCCATGCTCAGGTGTCTCCCCCTAGGATCCATTTTCCCGGGGGTTCAGGTGTCCCCGCTAGGCAGCGACCGACAAGGCTCTCCAAACCCACCGTTGGGGAGCCTGACTGGAGCAAGCAGATGCTGGCCTTGGGGTCACTGTTCTAGGGCTGGCCCACCTCAGGCAGCTGTCTGTTTAGGTCTCCCAGAAGACATCCTCCCTTCCCAGTCCAGGGGCAACAGACCAGACCCTTGACAGGCTGGGCTGGGAGGAGTCACGGTGGCCATGGCCTCGTCTGTTCTGAGGCAAGCGTGCTGCGAGGACTAGTACTCTAGCATCTGGGGCCAAATCCACCTGCTGTAGTGGAGCCCAGAGAAGAGAGGCCGTAGGCAGACCCTTCCTACTTTCTCTTCTGAGAATTCCCCCAGGACCTGCGGGTAATGCTTCACTGATGAAATGGGGCACCCCAAGTCCATGAACTTTTGCAGGGCCCTCTCGCAGGATATGCTAGTGGCAGGACCGTTCTGGAGGGAATGAGCATATCCAATTCCCCATCCCCGTGTCCTGGACCCAGTCCAGGCCTGTTTGGTTTGTGGCCATTGTTGCTATTTTTGTTGAAGCATAGCATGAGTACCAAGCAGTGCACAAACTACAAGTATCTAGAATGGTCACAACTGCACACACCCTTGTAACCACCCAAATCAAGAGGCCAGACGTTGCCAGACCAAAGTCTCTCCTTATGCCCCCTCCCAGTCACTACCCCCTACCAAGGGTAACCACTATCCTGACTTCTAATACCACAGTTTAAAAAACAAAAAACAAAACAGCTTCGTTGAGATATAATTCACCCATTTAAAGTATAAAAGTCAATGGTTTTAAGTATATTGACCATAGATCGGTTCTGTTTACTTTATGTAAATGAAATTAAGTGGTTTGTACCTTTGCGTTGGCTTCCTTAGCTCAACATTATTTTGTGCAATTCATTCATGTTGTACTTTATTCGCTTTTACTGCTTCGTAGTTTGGCGTCCCACACGGTACTTACCAATGGGTGTTGGGGGGGGGGTTTGCTAGTCACCGTTGCTGTGAATGTTCGTTTACTTCTTTCAGCAAATGTACGCATGCATTTCTGGGGGGCCCATTCCTGGGAGTGGAATTGCTGGGTCATAGGATACAAGTGTGCTCAGCCTTAAGAGAGGCCACCAAATTGTTTGCCAAACTGGTTGTCACAAGGTCTACTCCCAGCAGAAAAGTAAGAGAGGCCATAGTATTTACCAGCAATATAACTGCGATTACCCCTCAGGTCCCTGCTGGGGTCCGTTCTGTAGTACGCTCGGGCCTGGCACCCCAAATTGTCGCTTTCTGGCTCCTGTCCCCACCCGGGAGACCTTTAGTCCACGGTCAGATGCCACGCTGTCACCACGCTGTCTACCAGCCTCTCAGAGGGCACACTGGCCTTCTTTGTCTTATTTTTCACATCGTCATCCACCGGGACCTCATTAGCCGGGAGTGACAGCTTCTCCCCTGAGAGCCTTTAGCTCTTTACAGCCAATGGGAACCTCAGCATGTGCATCTTCGTGCAAGGTGGTGGGTAACTCTTGATCTTTTCCGGGGTGCTCATCCATGGGAGCGGCAGCCTCTGGAAAGCACAGAAAAGCCCCTGTGTGATTAAAGGCCCGCCCCAAGTCCACGTCAGGCTCTAGTAGAGTGTTCAAGGGCCCATAGATCCTAAGCCAGGCCCTTGGCCACCGGCGTCACCTAAACCCACCCTTTGTTCTCTCCATCCCCAAAGCAAGACTGGATCCTGACGTCCTTATGTCCCAGCCCTCAGACTGAGCGTGTTTCCTCCCGCAGCCCCTGACTCAGTCTCCCCTGGATCCCATCCGTAGACCCTGCCCCAGGGTCTGCCTCCATCTCCTGGCCTCCCAAGAGTTGGTTTCCTGCGCTGGTACTCCCACCCCCCCACTCCCGATCTCCCCTTCCCGCTGGTGCTCCCACAGCCGGGCGCTTGGGCACCCTCTTTCTTCGGGGCGCCCACAATCTCCCGGGGACAGAAAATGTGCTCCTGTTGCGGTGCGGCTCCGGGGGACCGTGTCCGTTTAATTATTCACACAGCCTGTGGCGCTCGTTCAGAGGCTGTGCTCCCTGCCAGACCGACGCCGACCTACTTTGTATACATTCTAAGGAAGGTAGTGGTTGATTCGCTTTAAGCATCTGGGTTTATGATAGAATAATAATCCTAGGGAACAGCTCACCCGAGTGATTAGCCTAGAGAGAAAGAGAGATCAAGTTGCATCTTTTTGTTCTTGTCCGACAGATCCACGGGGCCTTGAACCCTGCTCCCCCTGAGCTACTGCGTGCCTGTCAATTTGGCAGCAGCAGCCGGGGCTGGGAAAACAAACCAGTTGAAAGCCTGGCTCTTCCGAGAGCATCTGGGGCTCCATTGTACTGGGTCTAAAGGGATTTCTCTAGCACTTGAACAAATGCCTTGCCTGCTCAGAGGCTGTGGCTGGCTCTGCCTGGTTCCCCGGGCTCTGGACCCCATGCTCACAGCCGGGCCCTTGATCCTCTTCCCCGCCTCCTCACACCCTCCCAACCTGCAGGCCCTGCCCTCCCCGGGCCCAGAACCTGGGTTTCCTGGAAGCAAAGTGCCAAGCCCACCTGCTTGTTAATAACGCAGACCCCATTGAAGAAGGAGGCTGTCTCCCGCGCGGGGAGGCAGGGGGCGGGAAGGAGGAGGGAGGCCAAGGAACACCAACTGTGTTTATAAAGGTCCAGGATTTCAGTCGGGTCATGAGGTCTTTCATTATTATTCTGCTGGAGGTACTTACAAGTTACATTTATTCTCTCATGTGGCGCTAATGTTACATAATAAAGAATATTAATGCAGGCTCTGCAGCTCCACCCCACCAATGGCTCTCCGCCGCGAGGTGGGAAGATCAGAATCAGGCTTTTTAACTAATAGGTACAGCCCCTTCACTAAGATGTTGATAAAGGGGGCAGGCACGGGCAATGGGGAAAACCTTCCTAGATGCCTTTTCTGCCTCCCGCTCCTCCAAAAATACATTAAGAACCACCGTTTAGGCCAGTAGTTTTCAACCCTTGGAAACAAACTACATTAGAACGATGTGGGGAGGGGCTCCTGGGTGGCTCAGTCAGTTAAGTGTCTATCTGCTCAGCTCAAGTTATGATCCCAGATTCCTGAGATCGAGCCCCACATCAGGCTCCCTCCTGAGTAGGAAGTCTGTTTTTCCTCTCCCTTTGCCCCTCCCCCTGCTTGGGCTCTCTCTCTCTCTCAAATAAATAAATAAAATCTTTTAAAAAAATAAATAAATGATGACTTGGGGGATTATTTTTTTACGAAGCCAGTATCCAGGACCCATGGCAGATCAGTGAAATCTATGTCTCTAGGTCTGCTCTTCCCCCATCAGTATTTTTTTTTTTAAAGATTTATTTATTTTAGAGAGAGGGGCCGCAAACGAGGGGAAGGGCTAAGAAAGAGAGAGAATCCCAAGCAGACTCCCCACTGAGCGCAGAGCCCGACAGGGGGTCGATCCCATGACTCTGAGATCATGACCTGAGCTGAAATCAAGAGCTGGCCGCCCAACCAACTGAGCACCCCAGGTGCCCCTCTATCGGTATTTTTTTTTTTAAACATCCCTGATGATTCTAACACTGGCAGGTGGCTTAATAAGGAATTTTGTCCACTCCTGAAAAGCACATTGTCCTGGCTGTGACCCCTGCAGGTCTGGCCCTCACCTTATGTGTCAGGCTGACATCTGAATCCCCTTTGAAAGCTCAGGCCTGCTTTGCCTTGCCCTTGCCCTTGCCAGTCTTATTTATTTGCTTCTCTCCTTCTGTCCGCATTCCACGGTCCGATCAATGGGCTCCCAAATCCCAGCCTGGGTCTGAGAGCCGGTGTGCTTGCTAGATTTCCCTGGCCCTGTGTTCTCCCCTCCTGTCTGTATCCCACTGACGTCATCAGGGAGTGGGAAGTTGGCCATGGTAGAGTTGTCATCTCACGGAAGTCCGGCTGGGTCTGCCCCTCTTCGTTGAGGGCCCAGAGACTCCCTCTCGTCTGTGCCAGGGCCATCTGTCACAGAGACAGCCTCCCATTAACTCGAAATCAGCCTCAGCAGGACCTCTGTTCTTCCCTACGAGGGAAGCCAAATCCAAGAAGAGTGCTTGGCCAGCGTGAGATCAGCCAGGGGCTGTTCCGTGGCACAAGTCTGGATAGCCTGCCACATCCCGCCCCCGGTGGAGGGTCCTGACCCTCCCTCCCCTTCTCTCACTGCAGAGGACTGGGCCCTATCTGGCAGGGTCCTGAGATAGGACAGGCTAGGACGTAAGTACATTCCCTTCGGTGTCCAGCCTGCCAACATCCGTACCAAGGAACCCATTTATCCATTGGGCAGATTGTTTTTCTACTTTGCCTTTGAAATTTGCTCTTTTGGAATTAAACCTTTAAATGCTGCTCACTTCCCTTTTTTTTTTTTTTTTCTTGACTCTAGTACTCTGTCCATTTCTGTTTAATTCTGGCCAAAATGCCTTTGCAGTCTTTTAGCTCTCCAAAAATTTTCAGGACTCAGACTCAAAGGGTCTTGCTCTTTTTTTTTTTTTAAGTAGTCTCCATGCCCAGCTTGGAGATCAGGTCCTGAGATCATGACCTGAGCCGAGACCAAGCGTCGGACGCTTAACCGACTGAGCCATGCAGACGCCTCTTTGGTCTTGTTTATTAACCGATGTTCCCAAGTTCACTTGTGTCTTCTTTCCTGTAAAAAGCTGGAACGGACCTTAGAAATCGAGTTCCACCCTCCCACTGATAGAAAATGAATATGTTGCCCCAAGTTTCAGCGATAATTGGACCTGAATGCAGGTTTCTCTGTCTGAGGGTCTTTTCACCATGCCCCTCAGGGGCTCTCCTGAAAGCCCAGAGAAGGACAGTGACCCCTTTCAGACAGCCCGTGACCTCTCGGTGGGCGGCATCCCGGTGATCTGCTTGACACGATGGCGCTACACTTGCCCGGCCCATGTGAAGTCATCCCAGAGCCGCCATGCACTGGGCAGCCGGCGGAGCAAGCTCTTTGCCTCCCTGGGATGGTGGCGTTAGCAGACACCGCTCGTCTCAGAAGGAATAACATCCTTCTTAGATGTCGACAGTTTTTGCCTTTTACGAATAGGTGTTGTGGGATTAAATAAGGATGCATGTAAAACACTTCCCACCATGCCCGGCACAGAGTATGCCTGCGATCAGTGTCGGTCCCCAGGCTGTGACGACCCGCGTCCACCCTGGGCCCACCCGTGGCGCTCTCTGCAGGCTCTTAGATCCACCCACTTTGGCTTTGCAATGAAATTGTTCTGCTGTCCATCTAGTGCCCGTGCTGCCCGTGTCCCTGGCTTTGCCAGCAGGCCACCGCGACGAGCCTTCTCTCAGAATCCACCCTCCCCCCAGCTCGTTTTCTGGGCCGGCTGCTGTCACACCGTGCCTCGCCTTCCCGCACACCCGCCACCCTTCGGGCGCGGCGGTGCTTTGTGGGGATCCGCACAGCTGGGCTCCTCTCCCCTTTCAATCGCCGCAGTCCCACTGAAGCTCTCCGTGGGCACCTCCTAGAGTGGCTTCCCTGGAGGTCGTCCCTTCTCCTGCCTGTCCCCAGGGGGGACCCGACACCCGTGCAGGGCTGTAGTCATCTTCTGCTGCTTCCATACAAATTAACACAAGACCCACGTGCTAGCTCCCGGTTCTGTAGGTCAGAAGTCCAGGCCCAGTGTGACAGGGTTCTCTGCTCGGGGTCTCGCAAGCATACAGTCAAGGTGTCGGCTGCGCTGCTTTCTCCCTGGAGTTCAGAGTCCTCCGCCAAGCTTATGTGCTTGTGGCAGAATTCAGTTGCTGGCCGCTGGAGTGCTGAGGTCCCCGAGTCCCTGCTGGCTATCCGCCGAGGGCCCATCTCAGCCCTGAGGCTGTCACCGTTCCATGCCACGTGCCCCCTCCATCGTCAAAGCCAGCCACAGAGGAACTTTCCCTTTGAACCCCTCTTCTATTTCAAATCCCTCAGACTTAGAATCTCTTTTGCCGGAAATAAAGAACCCCGTCCCTTTAAGAGCTCACCCGATGAGCCTCAGCTCCACGGAGATCATCTCCCTTTCTTTTTTTTTTTTTTTTAAAGGTTTTATTTATTTATTTGACAGAGAGATCACAAGTAGACAGAGAGGCAGGCAGAGAGAGGAGGGGGAAGCAGGCTTCCTTCTGAGCAGAGAGCCTGATATGGGGCTCGATCCCAGGACCCTGAGACCATGACCTGAGCTGAAGGCAGAGGCTTTAACCCACTGAGCCACCTGGGTGCCCCGATCATCTCCGTTTCTTAAAGTCAGCTGTGCCATATAGCAAAACAACGCGGGTGATGGTGCCCCATTGTATTCACAGGGCCCCTCCCACACTGATGGGAGGGGACTGTACTGGGCGTGCTTCCCTGGGAGTCACGTGCCTCCCTCTGGGCTGGGGGGATCCCATGCTAAACCATGGCCAACCTATAGACATTTTGCCCTGGTCCGTCTCCGCGCCACCAATTTTGCTTCAACTACTTAAATCTTTTGAGTCTCCATATTTACATTTGTTAAATTAAAAATCACCTTGGCCGCCCTTCACTTCAAAGCTCTCTGCACCTTGTGTCGCGTTCCTGCCTGAGAACCTGTCGTGACTGCCTGTTGTCTAAGATGTCACGTTGGGATTCCTGGGTCGTCACTCTGGACAGCTCCCCAGCTGACCTTGCCTCTCCCTGCAGTCCTCATTCCCAACACTTGCACATGCATCCACAAGGGGCTTTTCTCTCCCTGTGAACGTCTCACGCTCCCTGGGGCTGTCCCTTCCCACCATCCGAGGGAACCCTTCAAGACCTACGGAGCCCACGTCATGTTCTCCCTCCAGCTAATTCAGATCCAGGATCCCGCTTTCTCTTCCCCAGCTGAAATAATTGGTCTTCTTTGGGCTTTCAGATTGTTTCCTGCATAGTTTGTCTTTCAGCTAAATTGAAGAGTATTTGTGGAGCAGAGACCACAATTTATATTTAACTCGTGACCCACCACAGACCCACATAGCTTGAAACATAGAGTAGATGTTCAAGAAACAGGTGAATGTCAGCACAGTGTGATGTGATGGGCACAGACTGGAGGAGACCACGAGAATCTGAATTTTAGCTCCATATTGACTGTGTGATTTGGACAAATTAATCTCTGGTTTTCAATTTCTTCTCTGGGAAATGGAGATGACAAAAGTATCTTATGTGTATTAATCAAATTACTATTTGTAAAGAACTTAAAATAATACTTAGTGCTTACCAAGCCCTATATGAGGGTCCATTAAATCAATCAATCCCTTGATCGTGCTCCCAAGCCCTGGAAAATACATTTGTACCGTTTCTTCATGAGCCTATTAAACTGTTAGGCATCAAATAGGAACTAAAAAGTTGGATTCTGTTCCTACTGTTAGGTCAGATGTGTTTTAGATTTCAAACGGAGTCTAATGGTAATGGTGATGAATTCTAGATAATTTTCTCTCTTCTCTCTTTCTCTTAAAAGCAGAAATAGCCAGTCATAAACTCTGCAGGCATCAGGAGCTATTTAAAGATGTCCTGCTTCAAATCAGTTACCTTGCTTAACAATACCTTGCCGGCAACTTTCATTCTACTCCTACTTAATTGGCCAGGCAAAATGTAGGCCAGGTTGACCCTTCTTAGAGCAAATGTAAGAGGAGATCTATTGTTTCTTATAAATTTTACATCTAGTATTGGAAAAAAATCTCCTATGGTGACCAAGTAGCTCCTCAATTTCTAGAAGAGTGTTTGCAAAGAATTTATCTATGCAGAGATTATCGCTTCTTAAAACCTTTGGTTCAAGAATAGAAAGAAACGCCTCCTCTGTGATCCCAAACTTACTGGAAACCTTTCATACCTCTTACAAGAAGTTCTGCTTTCATATTCTCGTCCTTCAGGGTTTAAAAAGAGAAAATAAAGAAAAAAATACATGTACTGCATGTATATTTCAGTGATACATATGGTACATGAATGATGTATTTTTCTTCCTTTTCTTTCACCTTTTTCTTTTCTTAAAAGAAAAAGTGTTTTTTAATAGTTCAAGAAATATTTGAACATAACCTTATGGAATGCCTCAAAAGCCTTAATTGTAAATATCTCTTTTCTCAAATCTTGCTTTAGTTGCCTCTGATGTGAGGTCGTCATAGTCTTGTGTTGAGTGTAAGGCATATGTCTTAGAATGATGTCCTTTCGGACGGGTAGGAATGTGTATAGATGCCGAATCTTTTCCCCTGCTGGTCTCAGCCTCGTGATTCCCTCAAGTGATCAGTACAGCCAAGCACATTTTTTTCTCCTTCGGGTCCTTTTTCATTTCTTGTTAATTAAAAATTAGGAGCCATGATGATCCTTAATTAGTGACTATACGAAGACAAAACTATGGGCCAACTATAGTAAGAACTTGCTCACTGATGAGTTTTTGTCTCTCATACTCACACACGTTCATACACTTTCATATTCTCACACTCACACATGCTCAATCACACACACAATTTTAGAGCTGGAAGTACCACTAAAGATTAATGAATCCAACCCCTAATCCATAAATAACTTCTGTGTTTACATGTGAACTCTCCACAGTATTCTCAGTTAATATTTAGAAATAAAATCAGGGGTGCCTGGGTGGCTCAGTCAGTTAAGCGTCTGCCTTTGGTTCAGGTCGGGATCCCGGGGTCCTGGGATCGAGTCCCACACCCAGGTCCCTCTTTAGCGGGGAGCCTACTTCTCCCTCTCCCTCTGCCTTGCCCTGTTCATTCTCTCTCTGTTTCTCTCTCTCTCTCTCAAATAAATAAAATCTTTTAAAAAATTAAACAATATATGTTGGTGAACTTTATTTTGGGGAAGAGTATGAATAGAATGAAGAAGGTCATGATTAGGTAATCTAGGAAACCACCTTTTTTTGTTTAAATCCATGTAATTTATTTCTCTCAACAAATTAAGATATAGTTGACATACAGTAAGTCATGCATTTTTTCCAGCGTATAGTTTGAGGGGCGCCTGGCTAGCTCAGTTGGTGGAGTGTACGACTCTTGATTTCAGGGTTGTAAGTTGGAGGCCCACTTTGGGTGTAGAGATTATTGAAAAAAATAAAATCTTAGGTACTTGGGTGGCTCAGTCAGTTAGGCGTCTGCCTTCAGTCATGATCCCAGGGTCCTGGGATCAAGCCCCACATCGGGTTCCCTGCTCAGCAGGGAACCGCTTCTCCCTCTCCTCCCCACCTGTGCTCTCTCTATCTCTGTCTCTCTCAAATAAATAAAATCTTTAATAAAATAAAATCTTAAAGTGTACAGTTTGATCCATCTTGACATATGTATATACTGCGAAGCCATCATCATTAATATAAGAACCATATTCGTCACCCCCAAAAGTTTTTTGTGTCCCTTATCATCCTTCTCTGCCCCTGATAACCATTGATCTGTTTTCTGTTGCAATAGATTAGTTTGCATTTTCCGACATTTGTACATAAATGGAATAATCCATTATGTATTCCTTTTTTGGCCTGGTTTCTTCCACTCAGCATTATTAAGTTTTTGGTTATTGCAGCTAAAGCTACTATGAACATTTGGGCACAAGCCTTTGTGCAGACATATGCTTATTTCCCTTACGTAATTACCTAAGAATGGAACGTCTAGGTCATATAGATTGTTATTTGGAATGTCATAGGTCATATGGTAGGTGTATGTTTAGCTTTTTAAGAAATTGCCGAACTGGTTTCCAAAGTGGTTGTAATAAGTTAGGTTCCTTCCAGGTTTCACATCTTTGCTGTCACTTGTTAGGATCAGTCTTT
Source organism: Potos flavus (assembly GCA_028534135.1). Lineage (NCBI taxonomy): Eukaryota > Metazoa > Chordata > Mammalia > Carnivora > Procyonidae > Potos > Potos flavus. The sequence continues at coordinate 17,946,614 of CM052885.1, forward strand.
TTAATTTTAGCCATTCTAACAGGTGTGTAGTGGCACCTCGTGGTGTTGTTTTTTTTTCTTTTTTCACTAGATCACTGGTTTATTATAAAAGATATAATTCAGAAACAACCAGATGGAAGAGCTGCACAGGGCGAGGTGGGGGGTGAAGTGGAGCCTCCATGCTCCTCTCCAGATGCCCCACCGTCCCCCATCTCCACGTGTTCAGCAACCCGGAAGCTCTCCATTGTGGTTTTAATTCGACTTTCCCTAATGGCTAATGCTGAATGTCTTTATGTGTGTAGACCCTGTATATCTTTGGTGAAGGGGTCGCATCTTTTGTCCATGTTTTAATCGAGTTGTTAGTCTTTAATTTATTTTTTAAGTAATCTCTACACCGAGCATGGGGCTTGAACTCACAACCCTGAGATCAAAGAGTTGCATGTTTCATGAACTAAGACTCAAGCCAGGCACCTGTAGTCCTTTTAATGGGTTAGCAAAGTTTTTTATATATTCTAGTTACAAGTCATTTATTGGGTATATGTTTTGCAAATACTTTCCCCCAATCTGTGATTTACCTTTTCATTTTCTTCACAGTGTCTTTTGAAGAGCAAAAGTTTTAAATTTTCAAGTCCAATTTATTGATTTTTTTTCTTTCATAATTTGTTTTTTGCACTGTGACCAAGAAATTTTTGTGAAATCCAAGGTCATTGGATTTACGCCTATATTTTCCTTTAGAAGTTTTATAATCTTAGCCCTTACATTTAGGTCTGTGGTCCATTTTAAGTTAGTTTTTGTATATGGTGTATGGTAAGGGTTGAAATTCAGTTTTTTTGTGTTTGGCTGTCCAATTGTTCCAGCACCATTTTTTTTTTATTAACATACAATGTATTATTTGCCCCGGGGGTGCAGGTCTGTGAATCATCAGGCTTAAACAATTCACAGCACTCACCGTAGCACATACCCTCCCCAGTGTCCATCACCCAGCCACCCTATCCCTCCTTCCCCAACCCCCAGAACCCTCGGTTTGTTTCATGAGATTTAGAGTCTCTTATGGTTTGTCTCCCTCCCAATCCCATCTCGTTTCATTTTTTTCTGTCCCTACCCCCGACGGTCTCCTGCCCTGCCTCTCAAATTCCTCATATCAGTGAGATCATATGATAATTGTCTTTCTCTGATTGACTTATTTCGCTTAGCATAATACCCTCTAGTTCCATCCACATCATTGCAAGTAGCAAGATTTCGTTTCTTTTGATGGCTGCATAGTATTCCATTGTAGATATATACCACATCTTCTTTATCCATTCATCTGTTGATGGACATCTAGGTTCTTTCCATAGTTTGGCTATTGTGGACACTGCTGCTATAAACATTGGGGTGCACGTGCCCCTTTGGATCACTACATTTGTATCTTTAGGGTAAATACCCAGTAATCCAGCACCATTTCTTGACAAGATTATCCCTTGTCGAAAAGCAGTTGACTATGCATGGGTCTATTTCTGGACTTGCTTTCTAGTCTTTTGATCTATTTGTCTGTCTTTACACCAATACCACCATGTCTTGATTTTCATACCTTTACAATAAGACTTGAAAGCAGGTAGTGTAAGCCCTCCAGCTTTGCTCTTCCTTTTTTTCAAAAAGATTTTATTTACTTGGCTTGGGGGGCGGTGAGTGGTGGGGAGGGGCAGAGGGAAAGAGACTCCGTGCCAAGGACAGAGCCGGACGCCTCACAACCCTGAGATAAGGACCTGAGCCAAAATCAAGAGTCAAACATTCAACCAAATGAGCCACCCAGGTCCCCCAGGTTGTCTTTTTCTTTTTTCTTTTTTTTTTAAGATTTTATTTGTTTTTTTAATTGACAGAGAGAGAGAGAGACAGTGAGAAAGGGAACACAGGAAGGGGAAGTGGGAGGGGGAAAAGCAGGCTCCCGCTGAGCAGGGAGCCTGATGTGGGGCTCGATCCCAAGACCCCGGGATCATGACCTGAGCCAAAGGCAGCTGCTTAACAACTGAGCCACCCAGGCGCCCCTGTTCATCTTTTTCAAAGTTGTTTTGGCTATTTCGTCTTTGGGAGCAAACTTTTTTTAGTGCAGGCTATAAGCCAAAAACAAGGGAACTGTAAACTGAATGCATTAACCCAACGCCTGATAAACATTCTCAGCCCTTAGCATGGTCCCCTTCTGCTAGCTGAAAGTTAAGACTTTTCTTTACAATTTTTTGAAATTATTTAGAGGGGGGAAATAAAAGCTATGAGTGTGTGTGTGTTAAAAGAAACTTTGTTGGGTGTTGGGGTTTGGGGGGGGCCTTGAGGATATCGTCCTGCACGATGCCGGGCTACACACTGATGTGACCGTGCTGTCTCCACGGGACCGATATGTCACCATACAGTAAACTGTGAGGACATCGTGGGGAAGAGTCCCCCCTGCTCCCTCTCTGCCTAACAGTTCATCCGTGGCAAATAGGGGGAGCCTGGGGCGTGTTGAGGGACCTAGAGGAGGATAAAGGTTTTGTGGACTGGAATTCTAACCCCCGAGCCATTGCCACCCTCTCCTGGCTGCTCTGTCAGGTTTCCATTCTTGTTTGGTATCCCTTGTTACCACCGGGCTTGGGCTGTGGCGTCTCTTCTGGTTGGTGCCCCGAGTCACTTGGCAGGCTTAAGATTCTCTAGAACTCATATTTGAGAGAGCACGCTAGCTCCGAAGCTCTACGCGCTAGACTTAGTGGCCCATCAAAGAGTATGTTTTTCCTGCTGTGTGGAAAATACAGGGTTCAGAATGGAGCATATTGAGCCTCTGACGGGCTCTGGGATCCCAGGCCCCCAGGCAGCTCCTAGGGGCACAGTGGCTCTGCACGGGACCCATAGATGAGCTTCTGTCCCCTGCCTCCTACAAGAGCGGTGTGTGGAGCTGTCCAGGCGCATTGGTCAGCGCATCTGTATATCCATCATTCACTTATTTTGATCTTTATTTTTTTTAAAGATTTTATTTATTTATTTGACAGAGAGAGATCACAAGTAGGTGGGGGGGGAGGGAAGCAGGCTCCCTGCTAAGCAGAGAGCCCGATGTGGGGCTCGATCCCAGGACCCTGAGATCATGACCTGAACCGAAGGCAGAGCCACCCAGGCGCCCACTTATTTTGATCTTTAAACCACCCCCACCCCCCGCCTCGGACAGGTCTTATTATTCTCTTAACTATCTTTTCTTTCCAGGTGGGGAAACTGAGTCTCAGAAAGTGAAATACTTGCCATGCTAATCAGTGCAGGGACAGGTCTGCCTGCCTCCCAGCCTTGACTCCAGCCCCATTCCTGGGCGCCTTGTATCCAGGGAGACCCCAGAGCTGCCTCCCTCGGCAGTTTGATGGTATTGTTATCACTTAGCTTTGCGACCAACATGAGGACTCGCCCACGGCGGGGTAGACAGGAGAGCAAGTTGGGTTACGTGGGGTTTATTTCTGGATGGTTCATAAATCCCTCCTCTCTGGCATCCGTAGGCAGCCTGGGCTTTTATAAAGATGGTCGTGCCCCGCTCGCCTGTAGACTTTCCCGCTTTGGGCTTGGAAGGGGCCTTGCTAAGGAGGAGGATGACAAAGGGCCCCTCTGTGCAGCTCTGTTTTAGAATGGTTTCCCCAGGCCCCTTGGCTTCTTAGAAGCTGGCAGCCACGTTCTCTCCGCCACATAACCCCCTTTGAGGATCATCTCCAGTCTCCATGGTAACTGCATGTCGGGAGACAGCCTGCTCTCTACTGTGGCTTTGTATTAAACACAATGAATTTAAATTGGATCCTCGGCAGCGAAGATAATCATTCTGGATTAGAGAGAAGCCTGGAGCTCCTCATTTCATAATTTTGGATGTTGGCACAATTCTCAGATTTAGCCCTGTAATTCAAGCTCAAGTCACACCTACCCCTCTGTTTCTAAACTGCAGTTAGGTCCAATTTCACTTGGGTTTTTCTCCATCGTTTCACAGAGGAATCTTGGAAACAGGGAGCCCCTCAGTCAGGCCAGGGCTATCCTGAGCTCTAGAAAGGGCAGCATATAGTATACAGGAAACATGGGGGCGCTAGAAGCAGATGGACCCTCATTCAGTCTGGCTGTGTGAGTCCCTTTTCTCATCTATAAAAAGAGAAGAGTGACCTCTACCCTATAGAATCATATTTTTTTAAAAAATTTAATGGGCTAAAATATAACATTTACCATTTGAGCCATTATTAAGTGTACAGGTCAGTGACATTAAATACATACACAATGTTGTCGCTGCAGTAATTTATCTCCAGGGGCACCTGGGTGGCTCAGTCGGTTAAGCATCTGCCTTCGGCTCAGGTCATGATCTCGGGGATCCTGGGATCGAGCCCCACATTAGGCTCTGCACTGAGCCAGGAGTCTGCTTCTCCCTCTGCCTCTGCCCATCCCCCTGCTTGTTCTCTCTCAAATAAATAAATAAAATATTTTTTAAAAATCCATCTCCAGAATTTTTTCATCTTAACTAGCTGAAACTCAGTACCCATTAAATAGGACTTCCCCATTCCCCTTCTCCCCCAACCCCTGGCGACCACCACTCTACCTTTTGTCACCGTGAACTTGACTACCCTAGGAACTCATCCATGTGGATTCATACAGTATTTGTTCATTTGCGACTGGCTTATTTCATTGAGCGTAATGTTCTCAAGTTTCAGCTACGTGGTCACATGGGTCAAAATTTCCTTCGTTTTTAAGGCTGGATAACATTCATATATGCCGCAATCTATTTACCCATCTGTGCATCCCCGGACCCCCGGGTGCCTTCCACCTTTTTTGGCTGTTAGGAATAATGCTGCTAAGGACACATATATCTGTCTGAATCCTTGCTTTCAATGACAGATTCATTTCGAGCATCAAACAAGATAAGAAATGTTAAGGACACGGCCCATAGTTGGCCATCAGCGAATGTGAGTCTCTGTCGTGAAATTGCGTTCAGCCCGGGAGTGAACTGCCCCAGCGGCCTCTGCTGGCTTCAGTGAGAGTGATGTCACTCTCTCCCGAGCGGGCTGCTTCTCTGTCCCTGCAGCACGCCCATCTGCCAGGCCTGGGAATTAACACAGTTCATTCCGGGGTTTAAAGGAAATGTCTTAACCGTGAAAATGTGCATCGTCTCAGGCATGCTTTAACATTCTCCCTCCAGTCCGTATGCATGTATTCCTCGTTCCAGAAGCCAGAGAATGTTAGGGCTGATGTATCTACTTCCTTGTCAGTCGTCTATTTTAAGTATTCCCTCTAGGAGCCCCTGAAGCCCGGCGAGATCACCCCCAGGCTATGAGGTTCTGGGCTTAGTTACTATTTCATAGGTATCAGATGTGTTCTTAGCATTACAGAAGAGAATGGGATTTGGAGTACAAATATCTAGCCCCCAGTCTTGGCCCCGCTCCAAGACACTGAGGTAGGCAAACCGCTGTCCCACGGGGCGGTCGTGAGGACTGACCCACTCCCGGAGCACTCCGTGCACTGAGGGGGAGAGGGACCAGGTCCTTGGGCTGGGGTGCAGCTCTCCAGGAGATTCTCTTTGGGTCTCGTTTCATCCAAAGTCCCTAGAGTAGGGGTGACTCTGCTGCCTTGCGTGCCTCCAGGGGTGAGGACCCCAGAGCTCAGGAAGCAGCCTTCCCTGCGGGTTCCTCTGAAAGGACAGGTTCTGCTGCCAGCATTGCCCAGAGAGCAGCCCCTCCCCCCCCAGAGACTCAGCAAGCACCCCTTTGTACTTAGGAATTTGAGACAGAAGGGCTGGGGAGGCGAGCTCTTGCCAGCCTCCTGACCTGTGCGTGACCCGCCTGCTCCGAGCGGGGCCGTCGGGCTGACGGGAGGAGGGGAGACGAGGATTTCGCAGGAGTCTCAGACCCTTCTCAGCCTTCTCTGCAGGGCCGCTGCTGGGAGTGGTGTGTGACCCCAAAACTGCCCTGGTTTGTTCGCTGCCGGGGAGGGGGCACTTAGGCCTCCGGGGGTGGGGGGGCCTTAACCCTAGGGCAGCGCCCCTCTTCTTGGAGCCATTGAGTCAGGGAGTTTCGTGCCTTGGTAGGAGGGTTTGCTGGGCTTCCTTCCATAACCCCAGGCCAGCCTGGTCTACTTCCTTCTCTTGGCTGTCCTTCCCAGTGTTCTTCCTGGTCTTCGTCCTCTCTGTGCGCCTCCCCCAAACTCAGCACACGCACCACAACTCTGTTCCCTGCTCAGGGATCTCGCTTTCGGGAATGGCACCCCCACCCTCTCGGGCCGGAGCTCGCTCGCCCGAGAGACCACAGAACTCAGCGATCCAGCCAGAAGCCAGATCCAGGTCTGCCGAGCTCCAGAGTTCAGGCTTCTCCCACTGGAGAGCCCGCCTCCATACACTGCTAACAAGTGTCAAAATGCAAGTGTCGCCCTAAGCCCCAGCCAGACTCTGGGCCAGGCCTGAGGCGCCTCCCCCTTTATTGCCACGCTGGCTCTCTGCCTGGACCCTTTTGTGGGCCCTCCCTGCCCCCCACCCCCACCCCGGGCTCCCCACGGCCTCAGATCTCCCTGGCTGCTTCCTCTGCCCTTGCCGCCGGCTTCCCTCACGGCGGTATGTTGATGCCAGCCCCCCTCACGGCGGTATGTTGATGCCAGCCCTCTCCAGTTGATTCCGCGTGCAACTCCCATAGGAGTGTTGGCTCAGCGCCGCCCTTCTCTAATTTTTCCAAGTCTTGCCCCTGGGAATTTGACTCCATTTCCTGTTTTGCTAAGAGGTCTGGGATTAAGGGTCCAGGCACCCTCTGATCATCTCCTCCTTTCTCCATTCCCCACCCCTCTTGAATGGATGGGAAGAGCGGTCCCTCCCAGCCTAATAGATATCAAGATCAACCCTCAGTTTCCTCGTCAGAGCAATGGGGACAGTAATGTACCTCTTTCACAGGGTCGTTGTGAGAGTTAAAGGGGCACAGAGCACATGCTTGGGGGGGGGCGTTGGTTATCATTAGGGATGTTCATCTCCACTTAGATGTCCCTCAATCAGCTCTATCTTACGACGAACAAAAGATCCCTTCCCTCTCCTCATACTGTTTTCTCAGCTGCACAAGCATGAAACCTCCCTCGTCATGTACATCGCCGCCCCTTCTAGCATCAAACCTGGCTGTGGCTGCTTCTTCCAAGAATAGTTTTCACATTTGTCCCTTCCATCCCTGGCCCCAAGTTCAGGGCCATGACCTTGCAGCTGGCACCCCACAGCCAGAGTATCAGCAGTCAGCCCTCATCTTCTCCCCCTGCCTGGCAGCCCGCTATGACTACGGACCTGTCCGGGGCTGGGGACTGGCGGCGTCCTCTCTGTAAATGTGCTCCCATAAACCCCACACTCCGGCAGCGCGCTCAGGACCACCGCCTCGCAGCGCACAAGTTGCTAAACTTTGCTGACCCAATGGAATCCAGGTTCAGCAGGGTCCTCACAGTTTGGTTCTAGTTAGACCTGCCTCGGCCCAAACCAGACGGGTCTACCGTCTGTCCTCTGGCTGTGCCCCCGACTTTGCCCACACTGTCATGCCCACCTTCCAGCTCTTAGCCTGCCTATCCAGTATATCCTTCCCTTCCTTTGGCCTTTTGCACTTGATGCTGCCGCCAAGAAGAATGTTACTTTTTTTTCTTTTTAAGATTTTATTTATTTATTTGAGAGACAGCATGGGCAAGGGAAAGGGCAGAGGGAGGGGGAAAAGCAGATTCCCCGAGGAGCAAGGAGCCCACCCAGGACCCCGGGATCATGACCTGAGCCAAAGGCAGATGCTTAACCAACTGAGCCGCCCAGGCACCCCAAGAGGAATGTTACTTTTGATGCCTTGTACTCTCACGGTACTTCGAAGTCATCTCTATTACAAACTAACCTTTTTCTTGTCCTGTTTGCCAACCACATATCTTGCTTACATTTCTTGCTTCTTCTGGATCATCTGATATGTGTCATAGAGGGCATGTAGTTTGTGTATTAATGCTATCTACAAATTATACTTACTGGCCATAAACACTATTTATTGAGCTCCTACTATGTGCAGGTACCATGCTAAGGGCTTTATATGCATTTTCTCATCTAATTAGAGTGACCCCATGGATATATATTATCTTCATTTTACAATTGAGGAAAAGGAGCTCAGAGATTAAACAACTTGCCCAAGTTCTTACAAGTAAGTGATGGAGCTAGGATTTAAACCTGGATCTGCCTGCCTTAAAGTCCGATTCTTGTCACTATACTATTTGCCTCTAAATATAACATTAATATGCCTGTAAACGACAGGCAGAGTAAGTGTGGGGAAACTGTCCTTTTCCTGAAATATATCGTGGATTGAAGGTTGCCTGTTTCCTCTGCAGAAAATTCAAAGGATAAAATGTGAGTTTTAGATAAGGTAATGCTTAGAGTAAGAGCATTGCAAGGTCAGATGTGGGACCAGGCCCCCCCAGAAGGTGTGGGAGAGGCTGTGGACCCAGAAGGTAGGAGTGGAAAGTAAAAGGAGGTTTGGGAGTGCAATTCATTGCAAATGTACAATTTAGATAAAACCAGTCAGCTGCAGGATGAGCTCCACAGGCTGTAAATTACAGGTCAAGAAAAGGCTGGAGAGCTGTCTGCAGCCACAGGGACAGGAAGCATAGCTCCGGGGGACTGATCACACATCAGTCGGGTGCCCTGCAGAAAAGCTAGGGGGTTTTTTGGTGTGGGTTTTGTTTTTTTCAGAGAAAGGAAGCATTTGATAGAAAGGGATTGGGGTAACTGCCAAAGAGACTGGAGCAGTGGTCAGCACTCAAGTGGCCTGGAAAGGAGTTGTCAGACCAAGAGCCCGTGTCCTGAGACCCCAGCGTGAGCTGGCTGAGCTGGCGGCGAAGCTCAGTATAAACCCGTAAGAGCCGGATAACCCCCCCCTCATCGGACCAGTGTAGCTAATAAAAATGTGGGACTCCTTGTTCTAAAATTAGGAAGAATTTTAAGATGATGACAACAAAACTTTAAATACCAAGCAGAGAGCCTCTCTACACATGTCATCTCACTTGATGAAATGCTCAGGTCCTTCTTTTGGAGAGTTTCTCAAGTCCCAAGACATGGTGGTGCTTAAGAGCTGGCTTTCCAGGGGTCCGTAAGCTCCCGGCAGATCCCTGATGGTGAAGGAAGTTACTCCGAGCAAGAGAGAAACCACCGAGCTAGTGACTTTTTTTTTTCTCTTGTACTTTGGGAGATTGTGAGTAAAAGATAGAAGATCATTTTAATGTACAAAGAAAAGTAACTGGCTCAGCAATTCCAAGAGAAGCAGATCTGGCTGAACCGAGGCTGCCTTTTTCAGCTGCATCAGGAAATGTGGAAATGTGTGCATCACGCTCGCTAGTCAACAAAACACATCCAGATACTTGTTATTTGACTCTCCATGCTGGAGTATTCCCTCCTTAAAGTCTCTGTTGCCCTTTATGTATAGGTCTAGGCAGTAGCAGATCCTCGTTTTCTGGTTCCAATCACCTCCCTGAAAACAAACCCCCCTTTTCTGTGCACTGTATAGAACGTTCTATACCCTCCTGGAAGCCCCTCTTCTTTCCCCAGTAAAAAAACCCACAGATTAGCTCTGGTCCAAGTGCCCTCTCAACACCAGAGCGCGAAGTTGGTGCCTTGACCTATTGGTTCAGCCTTGGAAGAAGCTTCTTCTCTGGGGGAAGGGTTGTGGGGTGGGGGAAGGGTTGTGGGGTGGGGGCAGGGAGGAATTGGAAGATAAAAATTGCTACTGGGATCCCAGCAAAACATGATTCAAGTTGCAGCCGTGCAGAAGATGGTAACAGAGTGAGTGACCCTCCAAAGAGCTTTGTCCTGACAGAGGCAGGAAGGGCCGATACACTGTTCCCCAATGCTGTGATGTCAGCAAATAAATCATATTTTTTCTGAAATTTCTTTCCAATTTGCTGAGCATGGCCTCAGTCCATACGGAGACCCTGTGTGCCCCACAGTCGTCTGGTGAACTTCTGAAGCACAAAGGCAACATTTCTATCAGGTTTAGGTCGAGTTTCAGTACAAGTTCTGACCAAGTGTGTGCCTGGAAAGTGGGTCATAAAATGGATTACCGTTAAGTATATTGGGTTTTATTAGGAAACAAATGGAATTGACATTACTGAGCATCAAATGATTCCAGATTTACCCGGCAGAATACCACAAATTTAAAAAACAAATCATGGGGACGCCTGGGTAGCTCAGTCACTTAAGCGAGGGCCGCCTGCCTTTGGCTCAGGTGATGATCTGAGGGTCCTAGGATCAAGTCCTGCATCCGGCTCCCTGCTCAGCGGGGAGTCTGCTTCTCCCCCTGTTGCTGCCCCTCCCCCATGCTCATGCTGTCTCTCAAGTAAATAAATAAAAATCTTTTAAAATTAAAAATATATATATTTTTGTAAAAAAAAAAACAAAAACAAACCACAGAAACCCTTGAAATACTCAAGTTATGTTTCATCTCCTGCCAAATGTGTATCATGATGCCGTGTCTGTTGGTTAAACAAATGGTCCCGATATCCATATTAACAGTGAGAGATGTGAAGTCCCACGTTCACAATAAAAACAAATGCCACAGACTCGGTAGGGATGCTTCGTTGGACAGCAGTTTACGTAAAAATTCAAGGACCTGTGTTGGTAAACAGGCAGTTTTGGTCAGCCGCGAGGCTGCACAAACACAAAAGACCAGTGGGCTGGTCCCTGGGCCAGGTCAGTAGAATTGGAGGTGCGCATGTGCCACGAACTACACCACCACTTCCTGGAAACGTACACCCTGAGCGTGGGGGCTGTTCACGTGTGAACGGGATACTCAAGCGCCACGTGTGATGGTAAAGGTCCGTGAACTCGGAATTGGATACCTCCCTGGAGGAGTAGTTATACCATTAATTAAAGTGAATGAAATAGATCTTAAAGATGTTGAGTTTTTAAAAAGTAAGTTGCAAAAAGGTATGGACAGTCCAATACCATTTGTGTAAATTTTTTAAATTCACAAAACAAACATAGTCTAAAGCATAAGAACATAGATGGGAGCAATTGATATCAACCTCAGGGGAAAGGCATGGAGGACAGGATGGAGGGCTTTGGTTGGATTGCTTGTAGTCCATTTTTTTAAATTTTTTTTGAAAACAGCAAAAAGTGTTAAATCTGTTATGTTTGACTAGTGGGCTCATGCCTTTGTGTTGTATTATTTTCTGTACTTTTACTGTATGTTTGAAATGTTTCATAATTTTAAAAGAAAGTATTTTGAACACATAAGCATGGTTAAGGTTAACTAAATTTTGTTAAGGATTTATTTATGAGAGAGAGAGTGAGAGCGCGCGCGCACGCATGGGGGGGGCAGGAAGGGGCAGAGGGGCAGAGGGAGAGGAAGAGAGAGAATCTCAAGCAGACTCCCTGCTGAGCAGGGAGCCCCATGGGGCTTGATCCCAGGACCCCAAGATCATGACCTGAGCTGAAACCAAGAGTCAGACGCCTAAACGACTGAGCCACCCAGACGCCCCACATGATTAACTAAATTTTAAATAATTTTTAGCTTCCTCCAAATTTATGTTTAAAAAAAGATATTATAACTAAAGTAATATAGTCTATTAAGTAGATTTCAGAGAACTAGAAAAAATAAACTCAGACTCTCATCACTCAAAACAGTCCTTGTTAATGTTTTGGTATATTTCCTCCCCTGTTTTTCCTTGTGTGGGTGCCTGTGTGTTTAAACATACTTCTCAGCATCTTGGGTACACATATTGAATTCTGCCTTTTTCGCTCATTATAGTATCACCCTTTTTCCATGTTATGACTTAGACTCCATGAACATCATTTCTGTTGACTTCCATTAAACATTATCCACAGCTTGCTTAACCAACACCATTTTTGCGTAAAACTAAGCACGTCCAGCAGTCACACAGCCCCGTATTCGTAAACATAATCCCTTTGAAAGCCTCAGGAACAGGAGTGAGTCATGCTCTCTGTTGGTTTCTACAAGGCTGTTCTGTGTGGGATGACAGTAAAAAGGTCTGTCACATCTGTGATATCACCCTCCCAGGAAGACGGAGCTTGTCAGCGTTCATCCCGTGGGTTGGAACTGTACATATTTCCAAAGCCAGCTCTGTGTATATCTTGCCTGAGAGGAAACAAGTGCCCGTACATCCTTGTACATCCAGCATCTGGGCTGGACTCCTGAGCCCGCAGCTGGGGGAGTATTTGCTGATCCTGTTAAACTCTTATTTTGAGGCCGGAGGTAATAGCAGAAATGATTATTCCAGATATTTATGTGCCCCTTCCCAGCTTGCAGATGCTCTCACATCCATTTCCCCTGGCTCGTCTCCGGGCCCCCAGGAGGTGAGGTGCAGAGCGGGCACGCGGCTGGCCCTGGATTCCAGCCATAAGTGGGAAAGCCAGCACCACCGTCCAGGGACACCTACCAGAACTCTTTAGTTACTGTGCTTAGACTCAGGCAAGAGTGGCTGTGTCTGCCCAGAGCCCCTGTCTTTTTCTAGACTCAGGGTCCCTGGGATTCCCTAACGAATGATCCCGAACACTTCCAGGACCCATGCAAGCTTGAATCTGTCCTCTTGGGGGCCAGACTACCTGTGTGTGCGTGCCTGGGTCCAAGGGCAGCATTTTGCAGGGAGGAAGCAGAACTTAGATCGGCAGGCTGCAGGATGAACCCAGGGTCACGGGCGTGAGCTGCGGCCAGGTGCAAAGGCTGAAGGCCGGCATCCTCTGCAATGTAGCTCAGAGCTGCAAGGCCTCTCCCAAGAGCTCTAAATTCAGACCTGGCCTTCTCGGCCATATATTTGTCAGAGTAGTAGGAGAACAGAATGTATCCTGCGTAACAGCTTGATCTGTAACTTTTAACTATTTAGAGATTCAGCACATGGACCTCCTTTTCTACTCTCGCTCTGGGACCCAGAGATCTTAAGAACAGTCTTGGCTCTCTTATCAGAGTGCACTGTTTCCAGGTCCCCCTTTTTCTATCCAAGGCCACAAACATACTGAGGGTAGTGCAAAGGAAAGGAATCTAGAACCAATAAAACAATTAAGTGTATAAAATAAAACAATTTAGTATATGAAATCCCAATATCCGACACACCCCATGTCCACGTGTAAAGGCAAGAAATGCATTTCAGGGCAGAATAGAAAGTACAACCACCTGCTGTAAGGATGAATCAGCCGGATCACAAATAGAAGCCAGCTAGGAAAGCTACAATCTGCTGCTCTTCCCCTTCTCTCATTTCCCTGTCCCCCCACCCCCATCCCTGTCCCCCTCTTTGTGTACTGCAGAACTACCGCCCTCTGTTGGTTACTTTAAGCCATGCAAAAAGTGGGACCCCGAACCTCTCGACAACATGGGGATTTATCTCCCTGGCCCAGCCAGGGTCAGAATGGAAAATCTCTGTTGCAAGAGTTTTCATTTTAATTGTTGTTTGGCCACTGAACTAATTTTTTTTCAGTTCGCCATTCCCTAGCAATATTTCCGATTTGTGATCAAGGATTTGGCTGACTAGAGAAGCATGAAATCATTAAGACAATTTCATTGTCCTGTTCTTCTCCCCTACAGAAAATGGAGATAGACAGCCAAAATCTGGATAATTAAACACACGTTAGGACAGACTTCACTCAGTCCATTTTATTCAAGATGTTTCACTTGACTTCCCCAACTACCTGGCAAGGAAGCCAATTTAGGTAAAGTTTAGAGAGGTTAAGTAGCTATTATAGTAGCTATTATAAGTAAAGTGTCTCAGGGAGGTTAAGTGATGTGGCCGAAGTTATCTAGCTGGGAGGTGGAGAGTGGGGATTCAAATTCAGGCCCAAATAGGACGGGTTTTGTCCAAACTTTTACTCATTGGAAAAAGAGAGTGCTCTATCAGAGCACTCACGGAGTAGTGAAGCCCTCTCTTAATTATTCTATTTTGGTGAAGTTTTGTTTGGGAACAACACATGAGCCTGGAACAGCCTTTGGTCAATGCTAGTTCTGGAAGCTTATGCAGGTCGCCCGACCAAATTGGTTTTAAAAAAAAGCGTATGTGGGGGAGGTGGAACTTTAATACAGATTTAGTAATTATTCCTGGAGGTATGCTTTTTTTAAATTATTATTATTACAAGTGAGGCTTTTTAAAGATTTCTCTTGAAGTGGTACCTCGTGGAGATTATGAATAGAATAATTTTTCATTGATAAATCATACAGGGACCTAAAAAGTGCTCTATCTCAAACAAGATAAATGGAAATGAACTTACTGTGCTTGGAAAAACTGAAGACAAAAACCCCCATGTGGAAGGCGCATATGAAAACTTTGAATAAAATTGTTTTATGAAGGGGTGCCTGGGTGGCTCAGCCGGTTAAGCCTCAGCCTTCGGCTCAGGTCATGATCCCGGGGTCCTGGGATCGAGCCCCATGTCAGGCTTCCTGTTCGATGGGGGAGTCTGTTTCTCCCTCTGCCCCTCCCCGCCGCTTGTGCTCTCTATCAAATAAAAAATATTTTAAATAAATAAATAAAATCATTTCAGAAAATATGAGAGAATAAAACAAAATGATATATCCAAATTTTAACCTTTCCTTCATTAGGATTTAAATACATCTGGTGGCTAAATAAATATTATAAATAGACATGGGACCTGAAACATTTGGTTGTGTCATCTATAGATTCAAGTTGGCCGGAATCACTGGGGGTGGAGGGACTCTGCTCTCTGGGAAGGAGAGGCTGGCCTCGGGCTCGGGTAACACACCAACTGATTTTTCCAAAGCGCCGAGCCACAACCCAAGACGAGGAAGAAGCAGGTTCGTGTGCTAGATCCACAGTGGTGATGAAGGTGACCACTGGCTCCTGCGTTTCTAGCTCCTTCCAGCTTCCCACGTGTTGCTGCACTGGGGACTCACAGCCTATTGCTTGATAGGGTCCGTGCTTGGCCTGAATGTCCACCCAAGGACCCCGTGTCTCCCTGCATCGGAGACTCGGCTGTGAGAAGGGATGTGACAAGACTGCTCTTCCTGTCCCCCGCAGGCGGCCCTCGTTGGAGGCACCACCATGGTCATCGGCCATGTCCTGCCCGACAAGGAGACCTCCCTCGTGGACGCCTACGAGAAGTGCCGGGGTCTGGCCGACCCCAAGGTCTGCTGTGACTACGCCCTGCACGTGGGGATCACCTGGTGGGCACCCAAGGTAACGGGGCTGGCTGGAATCCCCCAAAGAAAGAATGAATGCTCTTGGAGGCAGAGGGGCCATTTGCTCAGAGTCGGCTGGGGTGGGGTGCTCTCCCACAGGTGCGGGACACCCCCACACACACCATCCTAGCCCCCCCAAATGCCAAAAGAAAAAGAACGCATGATTCCACAAGGGGGTGAGAAGCCTTGTTTTGCTTAAAGGGCCAGTTTTCCAGCAGACGCAGAGGGCCTAAGAGAGAGGTGTGGGGAGCACTGAGGAGTGGGCGTGGCAAGAGTCAGACTCCAAGGGTCGTGTGGTTTTCACGCTGGAAGGGACAGCAGGGCCCTGAGGGCTCAGAACAGGGTGCTATCTTGACTCAGTGCTGCCTGGAACAAATGGACAGGCCCCATCTTCCCCCCCGGGGGCCCGGCCCCCGCTCTGAGAGCCCGGAGGCTGGCTCCCATGGAGCCATTTCTCACGTCAGCCTCTGTGGCCCTCACCTGTGGCTTTCCCGTCCTCCCGCTGCCCCAGGCCCCGGATTCCCACCTCCTGGCTCTTCCTAAGAACAGATAGATGGGAGTTTAGATTTTGCTTCATTTCTGGAGTTTTATTTCGTATTACTCCAGAGAAGGAGCTGGATGTCGTTCTTTCATCAATTCCGCGTTAACCACCGTGGGCCAGTACTCATGTGGGTGCCCTAGAATCATAAAAACGAACGAGCACTGGGGCGCTGGGCTGGCCCCATGGGTAGGGCACGCGGCTCTTGATCTCAAGGCTGTGAGATCAAACTCCACATTGGGCATGGAGACTACTTTAAAAAAAACAAAACAAAACAACAAGCATTAAGACATTTTACAAAGTTCTTCAGCTATGGAGCCTGGCCTAAAGGGCCTGACTCCCTTCTCAGATGGTAATTAAAAGCTTCGTGCACTTCTGCCCTTGGGTTCTAGCTGGGAGCGTGGGGCTCACCCAGTGTCCTCCGTTATTTCCCACCTGGTCCTCATGAAAGGCCTCGGAGCCCCCCAAACCCCACACCATGAAGACCTCCCTCCTAGTATTGGGTAAAGGCGCAGACCACCCTGAAGGTCAGCCAGCCGTTACTGCAAGCGGGGGTTTTGTTTGTCTTGGACACCCTCCTGGGTAGACGACCCTACCCCGAGCCTCTCTATTCCCTCCCCCCGGAGTTGGCCTGGAATAGAGCTTTCATTCCAATTCTCAGCCACACTGAGGCCAGGCCAGCCATCTCTAGGTCCCCAGAGGTTGTGGGGACGTCCATAGCTCTCAATTTTTTTTTTTTGTTAGTATCAAATAATTTCTTTCTCACTGTGGATTTTAAAAATAGGAAAGAAGCCCATTTTCTGGTCACCCCCACCCCCAACGCAACCACTATTGTTTAGCTTATTTCCTTCCAGTCTTTTTTTCGTAGGTGCTTTTGACATAGTAACTCTTTCATGTAAGTGGGAACATTTTTGATTTGGCTCCATGGCCTTCATGGAGATAAACTTCAATTTATTTTCCTATTGTCAGACCAATGTTGCTTCCATTTTCTCCTGATATAAATAATGTTGGGATGAATCTCCTTATTCACGTAGCTTTGTTCATATTCCTAAATTAGATTTTCCCAAGGGTCTCAGAATTTTTTATTTTATTTTATTTTATTTTTAGATTTTATTTTTAGGTAATCTCCACGCCCAACCCAGGGCCCGAACCCACAACCCCAAGATCAAGAGTTGCATGCTCCACTGACCGAGCCAGCCAGGCGCCCCGGCTCTCAGGATTTTTAGCATTATTGTGCCTTCTTTGTAATGCCGCTTCCATTAGGGGGGCAGGGGGCACAAGCCGTAGGAGTAAAAGCTGTTAGTGCATATACCGAGAAGGCTGACTTGGAGTCCGAAACACAAGACAAGACTCTGGGATAGCAGCAACACGCCTGGACGGCAACAATATAGCCTACATTTGTGTCACGCTTGACAGTTTTCCAAGTACTTCCGCCTCCGTTTGCTCACGTGACCTCCCAGCAGCCTGTGGGAGGAAAGTGAGATTCTGCAAGGCAGCGGGTGGTCCTACGGTCACCCCGCCGACTGGCCCACGTCCCCTCCCTCCCGGGCCGGCACCCTCCAGCCAGCCTCTTGAACATCTGTACTCACATGGCATTGCCTTTGCATTTCGCCCTCCAGGTGAAAGCAGAAATGGAGACGCTGGTAAGGGAGAAGGGTGTCAACTCGTTCCAGATGTTCATGACCTACAAAGACTTGTATATGCTTCGGGACAGTGAACTGTACCAAGTGTTGCACGCTTGCAAGGACA
The DNA here is from genome assembly GCA_028534135.1 of Potos flavus. NCBI lineage: Eukaryota > Metazoa > Chordata > Mammalia > Carnivora > Procyonidae > Potos > Potos flavus. Next base: position 17,964,002 of record CM052885.1, read on the forward strand.
TTGGAGCAATCCCCCGAGTCCATGCTGAGAACGGGGAGCTCGTGGCCGAGGCAAGGCGACAGGGAATACTGGGGAGGCGGGGAGGCCGGGGCGCCCGTACAGACAGTTCTCAGGGGCATTCCCGACTCCCCATCACCCATCCCACGATATTGTGAAGTTAAAAAAGAAAGTGTGAGGTGTTGACACCCCTTAGTCAGAAAATCCAAACTCATCTACTGTCTATGAAACAAAAATCTCTTTACGGTCCAACATGGTTTCTGAGTCTTAGATAATGATGTCTTAGTTCTACTGATAGGATATTTAAATTCCATTATAGCAAAAGAATTTGGAGCACCTCTAAGAAATATTTTTAATGAGATTTGACATCAGAATAAATGAGAGTCAGCTCTGCTTTCCTGTTACCCCCCACCCCCAAGAGGGGCCGAGATATTATTAGCAATCTCCTCACTGATAGATGAGCCCCTTGGTACTCCTGGAAATTAAATAGGGTATTTGGGAAGGGTTCATCTAGGTGTTGCTGGAAGCTAGAGAATTGACTAGACTTTCAGTGGGGGCAGTTCTGACTTTCAGACCGATGTCTTGGATGTCCCAAGCCTCTTGGCTAGTTACAGAACTATAATTTTAAGAGGAAAAAATACATCCAGTCCTTATGAAGTCAGACACAAAAGAGCCTTATTGCAAGGGAGCCCTGTGCTGATTTTGGCCTCTTTGGGGAAAATACTGCAGAAGTGAAAAAAGTAGCAAGCCTATTGGAATGGGCCGTGTCCAGCATATTTTAGTGTCCCTGGGGTTTGTGATTTGCTTGTATCTGCATGGTTCTCTCAATTTTCTGTCTCAATTTTATGGTTCTCTCAATTTTCTATCTTTTATTCAGGGTGCCAAGGAAGCACTAGATTTGGGTATCACAGGCCCAGAAGGAATCGAGATTAGCCGCCCAGAGGAGGTGAGGAAAACTTTCCCTGCCTCTTGTTAGCTTCTTTCCTATGGAATCACAGGATCTTTGTGATAGAAGAGACATCAGTAAATATAAGTTGCATATTATTGCTTTCTCCATGGGTGAAATTCTCATCTGGAAGCTTTTCGGGGACCGGCCTCCTCCCTGCCTAGCCTGACATGGCCTTGAGCTTCCTTGGGAAAGACAATTTGGGGTAAACCAGACCCACCCGATTTGATTCTGATTTCAGGGATCCGAGGGAGACAATGTGAGAACAGTGGGAATTGCTTTCCCCAAAACTGAATGGTGGTCGAGGGGACGGGGAGCAGAGTGAAAGGGCCTTCAGGTGTTAGAAGAAATTCCAGACTAGAAGCCAGTGATTCAGCATTTTCAGAATGAGATCCCTTTCAGCATCTGAGGAAAACTTTGGACTCTTCCCACCAGAAACCGGAGGCACACCCTTGTCTCTGCTCTCCGCCTCTTATTACCCTGTGACCCATGGCGACAGTATTGAAAGGCCGTGCCATCCTTGCCCTGGGGTTCTGTCCTTGTTCAGTGTTGTAGGGCGTCCACACCCATCCCCCATAGTCCCCCCCCCCTGCTGGAGAATTCTGCTCCGGAGGGACCACATTGGACAAATGATGCCTTCTTGTCCTGTGGGTGACCCTATTCAGACATCCTTCAGCGTTCGTGAGGAGAAAGCCATTTTCCGTTTCTTCAAAGCCTTCAGTGCAGAGTGCGGCTGCATGTCCATGAGGGACGAGCAGCCAGAGACAGGATGTGAGGGCGCTGCCATCAGACAAGGCCCCGAGCGAGCCTGTGAGAACAGGAGTGGGCGGGTGGGCACAGGACTGGCCTTTGTTCAGTTATAGGAGGGCAAGAGCAAGGCTTTGACTGGACGATATTAATAGCATGAGTCATCACTGTCATCGTCTAGTGGTGAAAGGCTCCACACCAGGGGAGATTTTGCTCTCCGGAGGAACTTCGGCAACGTCTAGCAATGTTTTTGGTTGTCGCACGTCAGCGTGGTGCTGCTGGCATCTAGTGGGTAGAGGTGAGGGATGCTGCTTCAGGATCCTACAGTGCCCAGCAGCCCCCACCACGAAGAATTACCTCAGAATGTCCACAGTGGTCTGGGTTACTTTCCAGTTTGATGTTAGTGAGTACCGTTCCTTTGCTACCGTGCTGATGGGGCTGTGGAGAGAATACACCAGAAAACACGGAGAGCTTGGGACTCTAGGTCTCCATTTGCTTTTGTTTCGTTGCCTTTCCTTTAAGGCGTGAGGAGCATCCAGCGAGGCTACGCCTGGCGTCCTAAGTGCTCGGATGCTCTTGGCGAGCAGAGCGGTTGGAGCTCGGCGCTCCTGGGATGCAGCCCCTAGGGGTGCAGTTGACCCTTCCGGCTCTGTGTTGGATATTCTAGCACTCTCTACAGCGTGGGCTCTTGAGCAGATGTGGGCTTGCTTGGGAGAGAAGATGAAGCTTGTTTTCTTCCTGTCCTTTGTTTCTAACAGCTGGAAGCTGAAGCCACTCACCGAGTTATCACCATTGCAAACAGGGTAAGTAGACCTCGGCTTGCCCTCAACCCATTCTCGACTCTGGGATTGGAAGCCAGATTCTTCTGTCTGCATGGCAGGGTCCCATTCTGCCCTGGCTGCCAACCCCGTGCCTGACTCGCAGGACCCCAGAACGGTTTGCTGGGTGAATGTTGGTATTCCCACAGACCTGGCGGAAGTCCCTGCTGCCAGCTCTCTATTCCACCCCCTTGAGCTTGCGGCGTCTGGCTCCACTGCTCAAATGGAAATGACTCCCGCGGGAGTCAGGTGGGTCCGGGGGCCCCAGAGCCTCCCTGCAACTGAACTCTGTTCCCTGTGGAGGAATTCGGTAGATGTTTGTGTAACCGTCCGCCTCTGGACCGCTTCGAAGTTTTCTTTGGTATCACTCAGGGTCTGGGGGTACAGGTGCAGTGTGGTGATGGGAACCGAGCAAGGGAGATAAGGCCTTGACCACATACAAGCTCAGCGTATGCAAGTCACTCAACCTCTGATACACTATTTTGTTCTCTAAAGTTGGAGTGGTAATAGCACTTCTCACGGCCTGGTCGTGAGACTAAAAGGAGGCAGAGAAGGAAAGGCACTTTATAAACCGCAGAGCACTAGACCAAGGTTATTTCTCCTTACAAACAATCGGTAAAGAGTTCAATTTGCTCAGAAAATCTGAACCGTCACCTCTAGCACACCCGTTTTCTAAGTGCGGTGCCTGGAACCCCAGCAACAGCATTTGTTGGAAGTTTAGAAATGCAGATTCTCAGGCCTGTGCAGACCTATGGAATCCTAAATGGGGGATGATACCCAGCCATCTGTTTTATAAAGCCCACCCCTGATTCTAGTGGGCACTCATGCCCCAGAACCTCTCCCCTGGAAAGATGTGGATCCCTCCAAGTGTGTAAACCTGAGGAGTGTAACGGTTTACACACTGTTAGTGTGTAAACCTAACAGTGTTAGTGTTCCTAACACTAGGGAAAACTCAGAATTTGGAGGTCCAGCAGATCTCAGAATTAAGACAGTAAAGTCGTGCCCAGCACATGACAAATCAGGCCCGTTCCTAAGCTCTCTGTCCTCTCAGTTTGCCAAGCAGAGAAGGCATCAGAATAACATTTAGGAAAAGTCTCCCGTTAGTAGTTTACAAGTCTGGGTGCAGACAGAGACCTTGTTTTACTGACACAAGGATAGTTACGATATTAATTACTTCCCGATGGAAACTTACTCGAGTGAGGAGAGATCTGAACAACACAAGGCCGGCTTCCTAATTTTTAGCTCAAACATATGCCCAAAGAAGCGGAGCCGTGGACCTTTGTTGTCCAGCTCTGCGGAGGAGAAGCTCATCAGTACCATAGTCCAGGTGTTCATTTGCAAGACCAGTCCTGTCTGACATAGACTCTGAGCCCTGAACCTCCAGTATTTTGTTTCTTATCCAGGGTGCATTCTGTCTACTGATAAAGCGGCCTCCCCCAGCAGGCTTTGTCATTTTCGATGCGGAGTATAATCCACGACTGTTTCTAGGTCATCACACTCGTGAGCAGAAAACAGTCCCTTGTTTTAAGTTCTAAACCTCTTGATTTCGGCTGACATCTTGCCCCGATACTCCCCCCGGCTCTGGGGGCTGGGTGCTCCCTGCCTCCTCCCTGCTTCACACAGTCGGTGCTCTGGCCGCCAGCCCCGCGTTCCCAGGGGAAGACCCTCACCCTGAGAGTGGGGCTGAGAGGTGCAGGGGGAGGTGCTGGGGCCAGCACTGGTGTGGCGGGGGTCGTGCTCATGCTTGGCTGGTTTGCGGGGTTGATGCGCTCTCCTTCCCACTGGGTTTCCTTATTTAGACTCACTGCCCGATCTACCTGGTCAACGTGTCCAGCATCTCTGCCGGTGACGTTATCGCAGCTGCTAAGATGCAAGGTGAGTCCTGGGGCTCGAAGAGACAGTGCGCGTGTGCGGTGGGACTGCAGCCCCACGGGGCCCGCCCCCCCCCCCCGGTGTATGCACTGTTCTCGCCTGTCCCCCTCGGAAGCACTCTGCTCTGGCCTGGGTTCAGTGCGTTAGAACCAGTGTTTTCCTCTGCACCTTTGTCTGCGTAACAGCTTTACGGAAGTGTCTGTCACCTCCCCTGGGTCTGGTCAAATTTTCCAAGTTTTCAGGCAACTCATTAATTGCTGTCTTTTTTGGCCTCTTGGGTTTTACTAGCGGTTGCCTTGGTAACCGACATAAAATCCTGGACCAGTTCCCATGGACCTTTCAGGGGATGCTTGGGAAGTCCCTGGAGGGATAACAGCATCTGAGCCCAACTTCCCTCCCAGCCCCCTGGACCCACCCCCGCACCCTCCAACTCCACCCCCCCAGCCCACCACGTGTACGAGCCCCGGGGCACCTGTGTCAGCTGTGGCTGAGCACCGGGCAGCGTCTGGAGGTTTTTATATGTGCTCGGGGTCTTGGCCGGCTCAGGGTGCCGGTGAGGTCCTGCTAACAGGAGAAACAAAGGCGTGGTCACCAATCTGGGGGTATAAATCAGAGCAAGGGCCCCCAGGCTTCTGGCAGCATGGCCCGTGAGATCTCATGTCCTGCCACCTCTCCCCTCGTGGGAACCCCTGGCATGTCTCACCTGCACTCCTGCCCCTCCTTCCTGCCATCAGTGCCCCGCGGAACAGCACCTGTGCTCCAGCCAAGCCCCGCTCCTCCAAGCGCCGCACGCTGCTGCCGCCCTCCCCCCGCCCCCCCCCCGCCCTTCGGCGCCCCTGCCCTTCTCTTCTTGCTTGGAGCCAGCCTGGCGAGAGGCAGCACTCTGGCTTTGAACCCAGCTGTGCTCTCAAACGTCCTCGTGAGCTCGGGCAAGTCCCTTCCTCTCTCTCTGACTTCGGCTCCTCCACCTAGGGCCATTCGGACCAATGGTCTCTCGGGTCGGTGGCTTCGTAGTTACGGTCTGGCCTTTCTGCTTGCAGGGAAGGTTGTGCTGGCCGAGACCACCACGGCGCATGCCACGCTGACCGGCTTACACTACTACCACCAGGACTGGTCCCACGCGGCCGCCTACGTCACGGTGCCTCCGCTGAGGCTGGACACCAACACCTCAACCTACCTCATGAGCCTGCTGGCCAAGTAAGGCGCTTCAGCAGAACCCTGTGGCCCCAGAGCGCACCACTAACTCATAATAGGCGCCTTCCCGGGAATTTACGCATCCTCGCGGTGATGTCCTAGCGGCCCCAAACCCAACCTAGTTTCGCTGTGCCCCTGGGATGACTTGGCCTTGGTGACCTTCTCTAGAGCCCGTCAGATAATTGCCATCCCATGGGGCTTCTCTGGCCACTCGATTTGGAGTGAGAGCTTCTGAAGGGTGAAAGGCAAGAGCATGTGGAAACGTGTGAACAGTGGCGATTCAGAATTTCAAGGGACATTGCTTTTTACGCTGAAGACCACGGCAGGGCTGTGGGATGTGTCCTCCGACATGTCCTACAATATACGTGGGCCTTTCTGTCCCTGTTCTTCACCTCTCCCTTCTCTCATTGTTTTGCGTATGGTTCTTCTCCGCCACATGTGTCTCCCTCCTTTCTTTCCTCTTCTCCCTCTGCCTTCTGCCTTCTCTCCCTCTTTCCCCTCATCCTCCCCTTCCAGATCTCCTTTCCTCCAGCTCCTCTTTTTCTAACACCTTTTCCCATGTGATCCGAATCTAAAGGCAAAGGTTTAACCAATAGGCTGAAATCAGAGGGACACAAATACGAAAAGCTTTTGTTTCATCCCAAACTTTTTGCAGCTTCTTTCTTTCCTTTAGTAACATTTTGGGTAGAGTCCATTGCTTTCTCTCCCTTTTGGTTACTGAAGTCCAGTCTAGTTTAACTGTCTGTCTCCTTCCTTCCTTCCCCACGCCCAGTTCGGGGCTGGGGGATTCTTCTCCGTCCCCAGGCACCAGCCTGTACTCCTGCTTCTCAGGCAGAAAGTGACTGGCCTTTGGGCCCCTCTCCGGGCAGGGCACACGCCCAGTGTGGGCTCTCTTGGGCCTCCCTCCCATAATCCCCTGCTCCGGGAGATGGAGTCCAGCCTCACCTCTTCCTCCTGCACCTTCCTAGCTTCCAGAGCTATGGTGGCCCTGCACACCAGGACCCTGGAAGTCAGCTCAAGCCCAGGCACCTTCTACAGTGTCTGGGGCCCAGCGAAAGCTCACCTAGCTTTGCCACTCTCCACGGTGGGAGGGCAGGCAGTCCCCATCCCACTGGCTCTCCTCACCCAGAGGCCCGGGGCGGGTCCACCAGTGCACCTCCCAGGCAGAGGCCCGCTGTGATCACCGTTCTCCGTGGGCGAACCTGTTGTTGAAATGTGCCCTCTTTGGCTGCTAGGAGAGAGAGTAGGGAAGCCCACGCAAACCATGAAAACAAGGAGGAAGGAAAGACAAGACTCTCCATTCTGCAATACCTCAGTCTCCCCGCTTGTTGTCCTCTGCGTTTATACATCTAGGGCTGGTGATAGCCTCTTCTCTTCTAAGGTGATGGTGGGGACGATTGAGGGACGTGGCCAGTCCCGACTGAAGGTGCCTGTCTTCAGATAATGGGGCACTTACTTTATCCACATCCTTACTTTTCCATCCTGGTTGCCAACAATTGGAAAATTCCCACTCAACATCCTGCTGTGTTAATAACACCTTAAAGAGGGGCGTGGGGTGCAGTCGATAAGGTCTCAGGGGGAAGGAGGCCCCTGGGGGGGCGGTCTATGCTCAGCACAATACAGTGATTATTTTCCATCCCTGATAAATTAGGGGTACGAGGGAGGAGAAATGCCAGATCAGTTCGTACTTTTAAAAAGGCTTTTCAGGGGCGCCTGGGTGGTTCAGTCGGTTAAGCATCCTACTCTTGATCTCAGAGTCATGAGTTCAAGCTCCGCATTGGACTCCACGCTGGGCGTAGAGCCTACTTTAAAAAAAAAAAAGCTTTTCATTGGGAAAAACCAGCTTCCTTTTCATCATTATCAACACAACAAAAACAAGTATCAAGAGCCCGCTGTAATACTTCGGGCCCAATTCCAAGGTCAAAGAATCTTTCAAAACACCTCTGCTTGGCACAGGCAATTTTACTGAAAGGATAGGAAAGTGGTAATTGCCCCACCCACCCAAATTCATATAGCCTGGGGGTGAAAGAGTATTATTATTAATCGAATAATTCAAGTTTTTATGTCTAGTCTATTTTTAATTTAAATTATGTAAATAAATTCATTCAAGTTGAATCGTAATTTCATGTGAACTATTATGAGACTAGTTTGAATCCCTTTCTAAAATCAGTGCATATTGTAAAAATGTGCAATTTTATAGAATTTGGAGCTTCGTTTTAACATTTTCGTGGTTTGCAGGAATTTATGGTCACTTTCTTTTTGTCTTTAGGATGCACTGTTGGTGATCATTGACATTATACAAAATACTTGATTGGAAACCCAGACACCAATTATCGTATTCCTATAAGAGATCTGTGTGGCTTCCTCGTGATCTACTTGAGGATATGATTTCTTATATGTCAGGGTAAAAAGCACAATCTATGGACGGAAGGGTTTATCCTTTATTTAAAATCTAATTTCTTTTTCCTTTTTCTTTTCCTTTTTTTATGGACACGTAGTTGACACAGGATGTGGCATTAGTTCCGGGTGTGTAATAGCGAGGCGACAGCCCCGTGGGCTACACCGGGCTCGCAAGTGTAGCTACGATCTGTCACCCTATGACCGCTATTGCGGTACCACTGACTAGATTCCCTGTATGGTGCCTGTCATCCCAGTGACTTAACTCATTCCAGAACGGGAAGCCTGTACCGCCCCCTCCCCCTTTACCCATTGTGCCCATCCTGCCACACCCCCTCCCTTCTGGCAACCACCAGTTTGTTGTCTGTGCAAAATCGAATTTCTTAAAGGGGCCAGTTTATTTTTCATTTGCCTATGGAAAATTTTAAAGGACTGCACAAGCCAGTCATGTTTTAAACTTTAAAGTTTGGGTGTGTCATATCTCCTGGACACTTAGGTGACCTCAAAAGCCCTTCGGGAGGGGGCGCCTGGGTGGCTCAGGTCATGATCCCAGGGCCCTGGGATGGAGCCCCGTGTCGTTGGGCTCTCTGCTCAGCAGGGAGCCTGCTTCTGCCTCTCCTTCTGCCCCTCTTCCCCCAACCCCTGCTCGTGCTCTCTCGCAAATAAATAAATAAGAAATCTTAAAACGAACAAACAAACAAACCATTCTGGAATGTGACCACATTCATTCACACCTGCCCCAGGGGCACCTACTTGTGTAGGAGTCTCTTGAAGGAGGGTACTCAGTAAGACATGGTTAAAGAATGGGAGCTGAGGTCCCCAACCCTCCGCTGGTGACCCTAACAGGCCCCTCTGCTGATCCGATCCTGCCTGTGTGTCTGGAAGGCCCCTGAGGAGAAGGTGAAACTCTGTTGGGTTCTGCCGGCCCAGGGAATGCGGGCAGCCCCAGGGCACCCTAGAACAAGCCACCGGCTATGTGGGGAGTCCCTCCCTCGGTCTCTGAGGAGGCCCGGAGCAGCAGCTTTGACTCAGGAAGAGCTAAGTCATCTCACTGGGGATCGGGCCAAGGACAGTAGTCATTTGGCAAGAGTTGTGACTGATGAGCCCTGCCAGGGCTCAATGTGCAGCCCAGTGCCCCATGTGCAGCCTGACCCCGAGTCGTCTGAGAGCCTTATAGATCTGGTCACCAAGCCGCAGAATGCCTTCTGCTCCCAGCTCCCCCTTCTGACGCGGGCAGCCATCAGGTACTCCCAAGGCTTTATCGCCTCCTACAAATAAACTAGAATCTCAGGGCTCCTGCTGCGTGGTCCCAGCGGTTGTCCCCCTCTCTCACATGACCATGCCCCAGCTCGGACCCTGCCTGCCCTCCCACAGTGTTTCTTTGTGAGGCTGCCCCAGACTCGGCAACGTGGGCACCCTTCCCCCTCCGCCCCCCACCACGTCTGAGCCCTCGGCCTACAGAGATCCCTGAACGTGGCCTGGCTCTGCCACCCTCATTTGGTAGAGTCTGGCGTCTCACCATCCTGAGTCTCTGCCCTGAGCCCAGAACCCCCGAGAGCCCCACCGCGCCGGAGCCTCCCGCAGCCTCTCATGGAGGCCAGCCTTAGTAACCGTCTGACGCTCATGGCGGGCAGGGGTGACGCGGGTTGACTTGTGCATTGTGACTGGTTTATGAAGGCAGACTTCTCTTCTGTCTTGTCCCTCCTTTCCCCTTCGGTGCCATTAGAGCCCCACGTCCAAGAAAGGCGACAGCTACAAGTTGTTTAGCAAAAGCTGATCGTTGAACCTGTAAGTGTTTTGCCCAGCACATGCTTGTCGCCAGCAGGGACTGCTAGGGGTTGAGGAAGGCGACGAGAGGAAGCTGGCATCTGGGCCTCACACGAGCAAAATGCTAAGTTCAGTCTTTCTCCACCCGTGGTCTTCGCTCTTAAAAGCTGATGTCCCAGAGGTTCTCGTCCGTGTCTCCTATGACGCTGACAGTTGGTATCACGCTCAGCCCATATTCCCATTCTGCAGATGAGTCAACTGAGGTTCACATGAGGTTCACGCGAATTAAGTAACTTGTTAGAGATCATACTTCAGAGGTCAGCTTTGCCTGGGTCCCAAGGGAAGGCTTTTCCCCGGCATCTGTCCCCACCGTCTGGGACCCTAGCCTCCCTCCCTTAGCGGTCACATGCTTCTCTCTGTCCAGTGATACTCTGAACATTGTGGCGTCAGATCACCGGCCTTTCACTACGAAGCAGAAAGCTATGGGCAAGGAGGACTTCACCAAGATCCCACATGGAGTGAGTGGTGTGCAGGACCGCATGAGTGTCATCTGGGAGAGAGGAGTGGTATGTTTGGGGACCCCCTCGGCCCCAGTCCTAGCAAGAATTTTCACTCTATGGAGGGCGGCGTCAATGGCTCCTTGTTTCATTAAAAAAAAACCCAAAAAGGTCTTCCCACCGCCTACACAAATAGAAAGGTAGTACGGCCTATTCCAGAAATTTGGAAAATACAGAAAATACAGAAAAGTATTAGGGGGAAAAATCCCCATAATTCCATACTGAGAAATTAAATGATTAATATTTTGATATATTTCTTTCTAGTTCTATGTGTGTGCTACGTGTTATTTTAATAACTGGGTTCATCTTTTTTTCATATGACAGTCTATCTTGAGTATTTGCCTCTATCAGTAAAAATTCTTTTTAAAACATCTTTTTGAACAGCTAAATAACATTTCCTCCAATGGAAGTACCACATTTGTTCATCCTTCTCTGATGTTCGGAACTTTGAGCTGTTTCAAATTTTTGCACGTACAAATAACGCTGCAGAGAATTTCTTTGTTCATGAGTATATATGTTGTCAGCATTTCTAATTATGTCCTTAGGATAGGTTCTTAGAAGCAGATTTCTGGGCCAAAGGATATGAACATTTTTAAGGCTCTTCATCAGTTTTGCCTAATTGCTTTTCAGAAAAGATAGGGACTAGGACTTGATTTGAATGCCACCTGTTCTCCCCATGAAGGGATAAGTATGTTTGGTCTTGACCTATCACAGATGAGCTCCAGCAAAGTATGAGTCTAAGGAGATTTGAAGTTCTCAAGACTAAGCCACCAGCTCAGGGAGACAGAGGAGTGGCTGACGAATGCCCCTTGAAGGGAGTCCACGGTGCTCTCACTGGTGGGCAAGGCAGGAAGATGTTTTCGGAGAGAACAGAATATATGTCCCTTTGTGGCGGAAGGGAAGCTGCCGACGCATCCATAGTGAGCCCATGAGTCGAGCTGGTTGTACAAACAGGAGGTAGATTTCCACCGGGTTAGACAGCTTTTTGCAAAGAGCCCACTCATCACTGTTGCTGGATGAAGGAGCAAGGAGTGAGCAAGGGCTGGGGACCAAGCCAACCAGATTGGCTCGTCTGACGTGCCCACGGCATTGTCCTTGGCACCATTGTTCTGACCAACTAAAAGGCCAGCGGCCAGAGGCAAGGGGGACCGGGGGTTGGAGGCACACGCCGTGTTCGCTTAACTTGACCCTTGCACAATGTTTCAGGTTGGAGGAAAGATGGATGAGAACCGTTTCGTGGCCGTTACCAGTTCCAATGCGGCGAAGCTTCTCAACCTGTATCCCCGCAAGGGCCGCATCATCCCTGGAGCTGACGCCGACGTGGTGGTGTGGGATCCCGAAGCCACAAAGTAAAACCTGCTGCTAGCTTCCAGGACTAGAGGGACGTGGGGTTTGAAGGAACTTAGATTACGAAACCCCGCAACCTTCTTGTCTTTGCCCTGCGTCTAGCATAGGGTAGTCCGCCCCTGAAGCGTGGCTCAGTTCAACAAATATTTAAGGGCCTGCCGTGGTCTGGGCACTAGGAATGCAGCAATGAACAAGACCGTCTTTTTTTTTTGAGAGAGAGAGGGAGGGAGCAAGCAGGGAGGGGCAGAGGGAGAAGGAGAAAGAATCTTAAACAGACTCCCGCACGCAGCACAGAGCCCGACGCAGGGCTCGATCTCCCAACCCTGAGATCCTGACCGGAGCCGAAATCAAGAGTCAGATGCTTAACCGACTGAGCCCCCCCAGGCGCCCCGAATAAGACGGTCTTAAGACCGGCTACCATGCTTCCCCGTGTGCCTAGCTCTTTATGGCATTTCAAAGCGGCTTCACGTCAGTGAGCTCATTTGATGCCCATCCCCAAGGCACACTCGTGCTGGAGTTTTTATTTCCATTTTCCTGTTGAAGAAACTGAGACGAGAGAGTAGCGGGCTCCCCACATCGCAGAGCTAAGAAGCAGTTGAACCAGACAGATAGCCTGACGCCCCGGGCTCTCCCACCTGCCCCCTGCTTCCCTCCTCGAGGGTGTTGGGTACTCCTGAGAGCACAGTGCTCCACGGCCACACATTAATGACCACGAGCTGAGTGAATATACGAGGTGTGTCAGGAGTCACGATGCCCCAGGATACAGAGCGTGGTTTTTACTCAGACATCCGGGCAGGGGAGGTGGAAACCATTTTTTCATATTAAATTTCATTCAGTCACTCAACAGATTTTCAAGTGCCCCTTTCTGCCAGGCACTTTGCCAGGGGCTCAAGCTGGAAGTGAGCAAGACAGGCAAACATTGAATGGAATTCTGCAAATAAAAAGTTGAATTGAAAAGGAAGTCCTCCCTGTGTACCACCACCCGCCCTGGTGCCAGGATACCCACACTGTCTTCTCCAGAGAGAGTTCGAGAAGCCGTGTTCGGCATCCTGATGCTGGGCGCAGGTCCCTGCTGCTGTAGACATGTGGCTGTCATTGATCGCTATTGGCAGAAAAACTCCTAGAGTTTAGGGGCGCCTGGGTGGCACAGTCGGTTAAGCATCAGACTCTTGGTTTCAGCTCAGGTCGTGATCTCAGGGTCATGAGATCGAGCCCCACATCGGGCTCCCTAGTCAGCATGGAATCTGCTTGAGAGTCTCTCTCCCTGTCCCTCTGCCTCTCCTGTTCGTGCACGATCTCTCTCTCTCTCTCTCAAAAATAAATAGATAAATCTAAAAACAAAAACAGAACAACGCTAGAGTTCAGCCCAGTTGATTAAAGTCCCGGGACTGCCCTAACCCTACCACAGACTGGGGGAGCTTACACAACAGAAATTTATATTCTCACAGTTCTGGAGGCTAGAAGTCCAAGATCAAGGTGTCCGCAGGGTTCAGGAGGGTTGGTTTCATCTGAGGCCTCTCCCCTTGGGTTGTAAATGGCTGCTTTTCCCTTCTGTCTTCATACGGTCTTTCCTCTATGAGTGTCCATGGCTGGTGTCTGAATTTATCTTCTTATAAAGACATCAGTCAGACTGGTTTAGGGTCCACCCATATGACCTTATTTTACTTTAATTAGCTCTTTTAAAGCCCTGTCTCTAAATGCAGACGCATTCAGACACTGGGGTGAGGACTTAAGTGTATAAATTTGGGGGGTAATACAGTTTAACCTGCAAAAACCAGCTTCGGGGGATTATTCCTTTCCACCAAACATCCTCCCATGCCAGTAAGCATCGCTCCCTCCTAGTGAGCATCCCCCCTTCCCACTGAGTATCCTCCCCACTGAGCATCCCCCCTTCCCACTGAGCATCTCCCCTCCCCACTGAGCATCCCCCCTTCCCACTGAGCATCCCCCCTCCCCACTGAACATCCCCCCTTCCCACTGAGCATCTCCCCTCCTCACTGAGCATCTCCCCTCCCCACTGAGCATCTCCCCTTCCCACTGAGTATCCTCCCCAAGGAGCATCTCCCCTCCCCACTGAGTATCCTCCCCACTGAGCATCTCCCCTCCCCACTGAGCATCCCCC
>CM052885.1:17978265-18095104 GCA_028534135.1 Potos flavus
CCCCAGGACCATCTCAGCCAGCACCCAGGTGCAGGGAGGAGACTTCAACCTGTATGAGAACATGCGCTGCCACGGCGTCCCGCTGGTCACCATCAGCCGGGGGCGAGTCGTGTACGAGAACGGTGTCTTCATGTGCGCGGAGGGCACTGGCAAGTTCTACCCCCTGAGGTCCTTCCCGGACACTGTCTACAAGAAGCTAGTCCAGAGAGAAAAGGTAAGATGAGGGAAGGAGAAAGGTATGGGAAGAGGTTGAAGCCCCCTGTTGGGGGAATTCTGTAATGACTGTATTAAAGCTCAGAGATGTTCTTCCCCTCTTCTCCCACTGAATCCTATTGCCTGGAATGGTCACTTTGAAACAATTGAAAGAGCACAAAAGAAAGAAAAAAAAAAAAAAGAACACAGTTGCTAATCCCCCTGGAGCTAAGGGAATGCTGTAAGGTGCTCACAGATGTCGCCAGCATCTAGCGTCTGGGAGGATTCTTGCCCATCCTCCAGTGGGATTCCTGGCTTGGCCTGGGTCACCATATTTGCCCTGGAGCTGCTCTTTCCCTGAAAACTCCCCCTCCCTTGGGACGGTAGTAAGGAGGGTGGGATTTGCCCGTTTGGACACCCCCTCCCCCCACCGCCCGCCAGCACTGCTAATGGTCAGGCCAGGTCTGGAACAGTTCAAATCTCAACGGTCCCACCCAGTCCTTGGATTCCATAAGCACCCTGTTCGCCAAAGTTTTGGGGCTTCTCCTCGTCCCCAGGGCTTCTGTCCTCTGAGCCGTCTTATCAGGGGTTACTCAGGGCTGAGGGGTGGGGAGTGGGCATGGAATTGCTTTTGGGGTGATGAAAATGTTTGGGAATGAGATGGTCGTGGGGGTGGCCCAATGGTGGGCATATACGCCACCGAAACACCACTGTTTTTCTGTTTTCCGAAACTGAATTGTATACTTTATTTATTTATTTATTTATTTATTTATTTATTTATTTATTTATTTATTTATTTTGAGGAAGAGAGAGAGAGTGTGTGTGAGTGGCCGGGGGGAGTCAGAGAGAGAGAGGGAGAGAATCTTAGGCAGACTCGGTGCTGAGTGTGGAGCCCGACGTGGGGCTTGATCTCATGACACTGAGATCAGGACATGAGCTGAAATCAAGAGTCGGACACTTAGCTGACTGAGCCACCCAGGGACCCCTGAACCATATACTTTAAAATGACAGGTTTCATGGTACGTGAATTATATTGCGATTTGAAAAAAAAAACAAAAAAGAATATCTGATGACAGTTCTGTGGTCTTTCCGAAAAAGATACTTTTAGTCAGGAAATAGGGTCAACAGAGGGCAGAGAAAGTACTGTAAGCCCCTCTAAAAGCCAAGCTCACAAAAACATAAGATGAATAGTGTTCACGGCATTCGGCTCCGAGGGCCAGCCGCGCTGGAGGATCGCCAGCTTCCAGAACGGTTGTAAATTCAACCCAGAGTCTCTTTATCTGAAGCACTTATTACAATGACAATGTAAGGTTCCCAAGCAAAAGCCTATTCTGTCCCCTGTTGTCACAGCCTTCTGTAAAAGAATGCACGCGTGCAGAAACAGGAAACCAAAAATCTCTTTTTCTGAAAATGATGAATGATCGGCCCCTAGAGAGCATGGGCGTCGGGGAGGAAAGCGTCTCCGGGGGAGGGTTGGGTGTGCAGCCCGTAGCGAGGGGGCTGCCAGAAGCCGGGGTGTGGACTGCCAGGGTCCACAGGGATCCAGCCAGCCGAGCTGCCACCTCCCCCCCCGGGACCCCGGCCTCCAAAGCTGGGGTGCCAAAATGCACCCCTGTAAAAGCCAAAACAGTTCAGAGTAGGCTTGACATTCTGAGGGTTGAGCTAAACTATAGCTCTGCTGTGGGAGAATATAAAGGAATATGTATATAGTCCGAAGCTTCTTCAGAAAATTCCCCGTATGTATTGTTTCAACAAGATTTCCCGTAAGCAGCCCACAGCGGGGAGGTTGAGGTTATGTCCCTGATGGGAGCCTGCGGTGTAGACCGTCTACACTGCTGCTTCAGACCCTGTGTGCACTCCAACTCCCTCGGTCCTCCTCACAGTAGCACCTTTTAGCGTGAACAAGCGCACGGAAATGACGTCTGCCATAATTAGGGCTGCCAGTCCTTTATGTCCCTTGCCACGGGCCAGAGCAGTTCTGAGAGCTCTGTGTATATATTAATCCATTTGACCGCATAACGATTCTGTATGTAATAAGCGCTATCATGATCCTAATTTGACAAATAAGGAAACAGACACAGAGAGATTAGGTAACTTGCATAAGGTCGCAGAGCTTCCACGTAGCAAAGCTGGGATTGGAGCCCATGCCGTCTGGAGGCAGAACGTAGGCTCTTAACGTGACTGCCTCTGTGAGCACAAAACTCACTAGTATTGCCGCTGGGGGGGTCTCATCTCCAAATCAGCTGTATTTTGCTCTGTCCCCACAAAGTTGTCGGGTCACGGTAAAAGGCATGGCCTCTTGGGAGCCTGGCGGGTGAGGGGATAGCATTGCTCCAGGCGAGGGGATACCCCAGAAATCTGCATGCTACCCTGGAAAGGATTCCACCAACATTGAGGGGGAGTAGGCAGGAGCCCCCGTGTGCAAGAGTGCATGCATGTGCACACACACACACTGTTCAGGAGGTAAGAGAATCCTCCACTCCCTGAGCTCCAGATGTAAGGAACTTTCGTCGCAGCCCGTCCTCTGCGCCCTGAGCAGGGTGGCGGCATCCAGCCTCCCGTCAGCCGTGGAGGGGGCTCTGGTGGCCCTGGCATCCGGGCTCTGACGGTGTCCTCTTTCCACATTCTCTCCTTCTCCATCCTTCACTAGACCTTGAAGGTTAGGGGAGTGGACCGTACTCCCTACCTGGGAGATGTGGCCGTCGTCGTGCATCCTGGGAAGAAGGAGATGGGAACGCCCCTCGCAGACACTCCCACCAGGCCCGTCACCCGACACGGGGGCATGAGGGACCTTCATGAGTCCAGCTTCAGCCTCTCTGGTAAGAGCAGGGGCCGCTCTGCCCGGGACCTGCGTCTCTCCCCCAGCGGGGTAGCCGGAGCAGAGGCCCGCCCGGGCAGAGGCTCTCCGGCAGCTTCTCCTCTCCGTCTTCTCCCCACCCCCATGTCTAGAGATGGGTGCCGTGTCCCGCAGTAGAGACACACCAACATTAGGAGGGCCGGGAGGGTTCTTCCGGTCCCTGGGCGCCAGCCACCCCAAGAGGCCATGGCTGGCCGGGCGCTCTCCCCATGGCTTCTAAACCCAGATGGTTTTTTTCCCTTGAAACCTCTTGAGGGCTCTGCACACCGTGGGTGCCCGGGGGATGATCAGAGCTCAGAAGGGTTAACCCTCTGTGCTTCGTGGGACTGCACCCCCACTGCGGTCTCTCCATCCCCATCCCTGCTCCCCGCAGCCTCTGAAAGAGGCGTTTCCCTTATTCCCTTTTCTCCCTCACCTCGGCCCCATGTCTGCCCCTCCAGCACCTTCTTTTCTGCCAGCAATTTTAATATATGTAATATCGTGTATGATCTATGGGGTGCGTCTGTGCTCTGGGACTTGATTTATCCCAGATGCTCTGTGGTACTGAAAGGTGGGGGTCGTTGCCACAAAAACGGTAGCCCCCCCCCAGAGAACAAGCCAGGCTGTGAGGTGGCCTGGTCCTGCAGGCAGCTCTGATGGACGCTGGGACACCCCCACTTGAAGGTGGGGTGCGGGTCTCCCTGAATGCGCTGAGCGGCCTTCGGAACCGGACCAGGTGGAGGCCTGGCATCATCGCTCTGCAGGGGCCACACTGGGGCCTGAACAGTGAAAGGAGCAAGATTCAGATCCTCCCACACAGGGCGTGGCATTTACTGGGGCACCTACAGGCTGTCCTAATACGAAGGGCCAAGGGGTGCCGAGGGAGCGGGGCTGCCCGCTGAGCTTCCTCCATGCCCCGCTATGTGCTGGGGGCATCTCGGGTCAAAGGACACATGCTTCCTGTTCTGAGGACCTTGTAGTCTGGGGGTGGGGGGTCCTCTCCATCCTCAGAGCCAGTCTCGTTGCCAAGATAGCTATCCCCCCACCCGAAGCTGGCTGCTTGCACCAGCGACAAAACACATGTGCTGGGGGTCAGAAGGGGATCTGCGGTGTAGAGTGCCGTCCCGGGAGGCGTCGGTTCCCACGGCTGCCTGACAGCCCTTCCCGCAGCGGCCAGCCCCACGACAACCTCAGGGCGCCAGAGCTGTGGCCCGCTGGCCAGCGGCTTCTGCTCCCAGCACATCTCAGGGCACCACTCCTCTCAGACTCAGCAGATATCGGGCGTCCTCCCACCCCGCCTCGTCTGTTCGGGATGGGCTGGACTGAAGGCTGTCCCACCCCCTCCCTGGGACCCCAAGCCTCTTTTTCTAAGTCTTGGGATTTCAAGATGCTGGGCCTTTGGGGTGTGGTTCTTTGGTTTTCCAGAACGGTGGAATGCCCAGCCTTCTCCCCGTCTTACTCAGCGAGGCGTGTCTGCAAAGGCCCACATGCTGACGGGCTGATTCGTGGTCTGTGGGCACCACGAGAGCCCACGTGCCCAGGCTTGAGCATAGTAGGGCAGTCCATCACAGAGGGCCTGAACCAGAAAGACCCGGGCTCAAATCCAGGCTCTACCACTTACACACTCTATAACCCTGGGCCAGCCACTCGACTTCCCTGAGCCTCGGTTTCCTCATCTGGAAGACGGGTTGGAGCTGGGTGGATTCAGTTAGACGGTGGCCGTGCATTTACGATCCAGGCGAGCGCTGCCGAGCCCACCCTCTGCTTTCCTTCCCCACAGGTTCTCAAATCGATGACCATGTTCCAAAGCGAGCTTCGGCTCGGATCCTCGCTCCCCCCGGAGGCAGGTCAAGCGGCATTTGGTAAAGGCACTGACCAGCCCCCCAAGTGAGGACGCACCGCTGCCACCAGCCCGCACACCCTCCGGCCACGGCTGCAGGGGGCGGGAGAGGCTGGGCTGGGCGGCGCACCACCTGAGGGCGGCCACGGGACCCGGGGGGGCCCTCCCCATGTCTGACACGTGATTCACTGTGCTTCGAGCCAACCCCTAACAGGCACTTTGAGATGTGTTCCTCCCGCTGCAGTCCTTTCCTGCCTCGGCCCCGGCAGGCTTTTGGAGGCCCAGCAAACCCACACTATGCACAGAGCCCAATGCATAGAGCCCGGCCCAGCCCCTCCTCTCACACCCGTCCCTGCGTGCTGGCCTCGGGAAAGCCCAGCCTCGAGTGCCCTGCCCCCTGGCCCACCCACCAGCTGCCCGGAGCACTTTAGCCGATGTGTGTTGGAGGAAGAGGACCCCTCCCCCCAAGGAGGCCCTATGGTCCCTTCTCCTGAGTCAGACCGGTGTTGGCTTCCCAGCCACGCCCAGGGTGTCCCGTTTCTCCTGACTCCGCGCTGGCCCCCGTGTGGGCGTGGTGGGGACACTCTGCACCCTTGGCCAGCTTCTTCCTCCTCCCACCCCAGCCTCGGGGGGTCACAGGCCCCGAGGGGCTCGCTGGGCAGGGCACGGGGCTGGTGCCAGGCGCGTGTACATGATTTTGTTTTGCACGTTTGGTTTGCGCAGTGGTTTGGTTTGACTTGTTTGTGCATCCCGTGAATAATAACGGTGCTTCGTGTCACTAGCATAGCATAGAAACAGGAGTAGATGTGGACCTACGAGACGCTGCACTCGACGCCGACCAGACAGCCTAGGGCACAGACCAGGAGCGGGGGGAGGTGCTGGACTCACGGGCCCTTCTTCTCCCCCTCCTGGAACCTTCCAGGCTGCCGCGGCCCTGCCCCAGGCCCTCCTCCCGTCCCCTCCCCTCCTGGGGTAGTTTCCTACATTCTGAGCGGGCTCCCGGTACGCCAGCCCTGGGGACCTCCGGGGAGCAGAGTCGCCCTTCCCATCTCTGGCTCCAGCCCCTCCCAGCACTAATACCCCCAGACACCCGGCTTCCCGTAAACTCCCCCCGCTGGACAGAGGCCCAGCCGCTCCTCCCGTGTGATTGGCAAGAGGCCTCATGCCTGCTAAGAGAGGGGGAGCGGGACTCGGGAGTGAGCGGGCTAGATGCCAGGCAAGGAGGCCAGGCCCAGAACCCACACTGCTGCACGGGTGCCGCGGCCTCCTGGGGTCCGCACCCCCGCTTCCCCTGCTTGTGGCCACCGTCTCCTCCCACGTCCGGTTGGGCTCTCCCTGCCTCGGAAGCGAAGCGCGGGGAGGTTTCGCGGCTGGGTGATCTCCATCCACCCCGAGTGAGCCGGGCCGGGGGGGTGGGCATCCCAGCCGCCAGCCCTTCTTGAGCCTCGCCCTCCGGCCAGGGAAGTGATTTCACGTTGCGCATTCGCTGTGCGCAGCCGGGGCTTGCCCTGCGGCTCTTGGATGCTGGTCCTACCCCGCACGTTTCTTCAGCGCTTCACGTGCTTTCTCAGCACTCCCACATTCGCGCTCTCGAGTGCCCCGCACGACTGCAGAGCATGTATGTGTCCCTCTCCCCATTTCCCAGACGAGGCCCAGAAAGTTCAGGCCTTCTGACCCCACGAGTGTCCATGCTGACCCTTAAGAGCTTGGCTGTCTACCCCAGCTGTGGAAAGGAAGAGTGGGGTGGCGTCTCTTGTAGATCCCACCCGAGAGTTTAACCATCCAGAAGACGTACTCCCTTGGTAGGCCTTCTGCTTTGTTTTGCACAGGTAGATAGATCTTGCTTATAAACCAGCTAAAGCCTATTCACTGTCAGAGCCAGAACCCGTTAAATGCTGGGGGCTTGCCGCGTGGCTTGAGCTGCCTCTGCATCCTCCCTTCTCCCTTCTCGCTCATCTTCCTCGCTTAGGAGCCGAAAGAGACGGTACCCCAGGGAGCAGAGGCAAAAGGCGGGTGGCAGCCACGGGGACAGTAGGTAGGGAACTGGGCCTAGGAACCGGTGACACGGACCCCTCGGTTCAGTGCACGTCATCGTCTTTATCCCAGCCCTTTGCTGGGTCATGGGACTTGGGCAGATGCCAAAGAGCCGAGCAGCGGTGGCAGCCAGTGGGCACAGCACCCTTGCTTGGGCTAAGAAAGCTTTACCTTCTCTGAGTGCCTCCGCCCGAGAGATGCATGGTCCATGGGATGGCCCTGGGAGACCGCGTCTTGGTGGTCCCCGTAGGCCTTCCAGTCCATCTTCCCCCACACACACACACACACACATACCCCCCATCCTTCCACAGAGCCCGCCCTTGCCCAGGAGCTTCTAGATGAAAACCGGAAGGAGGTTCAAGGGACCAAAGGAACGGTCAGCCCCCGCCCCTCCGCGGCCCCACTCCTCGCCCCCGCGCAGAGCTCCGGCGAGCGCCACCCGCAGCCCCGCTGTCCTGGTCGGAATGACAAGGGTCTCTGGTGGCACTGAATGCAGCTCTCAAACTGGTCTTGTACTTGCTGAATAAATACTGATGTTCTTGCCTTAGCTGCTCTCTAGGTTTGTGGGATTAAGTTACCAGAAAATTGTGCTCCCGTGTGTGCGTGTGCGTGCGTGTGCGTAGTGCTAGGAGTCCGCAGTAGGTCTCTGTCAAGCCAATGCCGTGAGGAGGGCTTTTCCAGTTCTCACCCAGAAACTGCAGAAGCACCCGAAAACCCAAACCCCCTCCAGCCGCCCCGGGCGGCAGGCACGGCCTGGGGTCGGGGGTGGGCCCTCCAGCACCCAAGTGACTTCTCACTCCTCTGTAAACGTCATGGTGCTACGACTGTGTCGACCCCAAGACGACACATGGTCCTGTGCTTTGGCCACCTGTTTGAGGCAAAGACAAAACAACCCGACACATTGTGTTCTGGTGCAGGTTTGTATTAAACTGTAGCTACTTCTCACTTGGTCTCGGTTGTGTTTCTTCGAAGAAGAGGGAGTTTGGAAGGGGACCCTCCTCCCCCGTGGCGGGGCGAGGCTTCAGTTGCTAAGAACACTCAGCTTCGGTTCTTTGCTCGTGTTGGGTGCCAGGTAGCCTCTCACGGGGAGGTCTGAGCAGAGTGTGCAGGGAAAAAGAGCTGAGAGGTGGGAGCCTCGGTGCCCAGCACTCAGGGCTCGGTCCTCCTCCTGGTGGGAACAAAACCAAGGCTTTTGGGGCCAGATGCCCAGGACAAGGTTGCTGAGTTAACTGAGACAGGGATAACTGCGGGAAAGCATTACATATAAAAGACGGAGAAACCACGCTTTCCCCACTTACCCTTTCTTGCCTATTCTCGGCTACCATTTTGGAAACCTTTAGCCCCCTCTTCACACAGTGGAACTCTTGACCGATGGAGCTGTGACCTCATAAGATCACAGGACAGAGGGCTGTCCCAAGGCCAGTGTGTCACTGCAGGACCTCCAGGCTGCTCTCTGGTTCTCCAGAATCACCCCCCCATTTTGGATTGGTCTTCTGTACCCTCCAACCCTTTCCACTTGCACAAAGACTCCTCTGCCTTCTCTCTAGATCTCAGCCCGGATGTTGGAAGGGATTACTGGATCAAACTCTCCCACACCGAAGAGTGAAATTGTCGCTTCCAAGTACTACAGGGTCACTTGTACTTATTTCTTAGCCCCTAAGATCAAAATCCTAATGGGGGAATTTTAGGCAAATGTACGAAATTGTTGGTGGCAAGGGAATTTTCCCAGCTTTCACCAAATAAACAACCGTGCAAATAAGGTCATGACCGAAAGTAACACCCGGGGTGCTGCATTTGGGGCAAAGCACTTGGCTGTCATGAAATGAGCTGTATGTGCTAGCTCCGGGGTGGGGGTCTCTGAGCCAGACGGAAACACCATTACCTGGCTTGCGAAGGATGCCGAGTCCCTGGGATGGGACTGGGCCAGAGTATCTGTGTTACCATGATTTCCCGTAACGTGAGAACACACCAGAATTTGGTTAACTGCCAAAAATCCATGGCTTCAAGTATTTGGATGAAAAATAACGTGGCCATATGTTTGCCAGACCATGTGTACCGTATGGGGTGGCCGATAGAGAAAAAAATAAAAGCTACCCAGAAAGACATAGCAGGCCTTTGTGTGTATGTAGTTGTGGGGAAATAAAAGACCAGAGATTTTAAAATAAGGCAACCTACTAAGACCACTTATTGGATTATCTGCATTCAGGGAATCCTCACCAGCCAGTGGCTGGGCAAATTTCACCCTTGGTCTCTTTACTCAGAATTACAGGAGGACTTTTTTTGGTAAGATTTCATTTATTTATTTGAAAGGGAGAGAGAGAGCCAAGCACAAGCAGGGGAGGGGCAGAGGGAGAGGGAGAAGCAGACTCCCCGCTGAGCAGGGAGCCCCATGCAGGGCTCGATCCCAGAACCCCAGGATCATGACCTGAGCCAAAGGCAACCCATTTAATCGACTGAGCCACCCAGGTCCCCCCAGGAGGACTTTCTTGCAGAAGTATAACCTAACACTAAGAATTGCCTTGCAGTTGGTGGAGACACGAGAGTCTCATCATGAGAATGCAAGCCCGTGATATGTAGGGAGGGGAGAGCTTATAGTACTAGATTAATAAAAGATTATTTGACAGTGTCGCTGATAACACATTTGAAAGGGTTTTAGTACTTCCCCACTAAAACATGAAAGGATCTAACATTCTATTGAGACTTGATACCGTCTTACAATGAAAGCCCATTTCTTCCTTTCTTGCCCTGGCATATTTACGAACCACACATTTATACCTGCAGGGATCTCGTCCTGGTTGTCGCAGGACAGTTCTGGGTTAATCTGTTGCTCCAGAATAATTACGAATAGTGCCCCCTTTCATATGTGTCGTGCTTTGGGCAGTAAATCCTATGGCCCCCTCATACAGGCCGATGTATTCGCCAGACCATTCATATGCCTGACCAGGAATTAAAAAGTTTTCCACCACTGAAGGATGAGGGGCAGGGCATCGTGGGAGGTGGGGAAAATGGGTTCTTCTGCAGTGAGTGGGGACAAGGGTGTCTTGTGACAAGCCCTGAGTCTTCACAGCTCTGGGAGGTTTCATGAGGTCTCAGTGGCTGTGGATACAGCCGAGCGGTGAAGGTCAAGGGCACTTCCCTAAGCTCTTCACTTTAGCTTATAAATTTTCTGTTCCATTAAAAACGGTCAGTCTATCAACTTTTACCATTTACTTTTAAGGGGACTTTGATCCCATCGATCCCCTTAATTGAACACTTTACAACGTTTCTAACTACATTTGAAATTCCACTTCCTTTTTAAGAATCTAAATGCTGAATAATTATTGCCAATCTAACCAATGAAGCCCATAAATACGTGAACTTAGAGGTTCATTAGATGTTTCACTGCCAAACATAAACTTAGATTTCATCTCGACGTCCTTAATCTTAAGATACACATTTTAAATTAGTTCTGAGGCACTCACTCCTAATAGGCCCCATTTTTTTTTTTTTTTACAAGTACACAAAATACCTAATATGTACAGATTCTCTCAACACAAAATTGTCAATACTATGGTTTGGGTTCGTTAAATCTTCCTTTTCTCAATTCTATCTTTGTGCCAAGTCTAAGTTCCCACTGGGCTTTGCCAGGGAGTCCTGGCTCCTAAGAGGATGTGAGGAAGGCCTACTTCCTCGCCCCACTCACGTGGCTCGGATTTCCGAAGTGATGTTCCAGATTTTCACTTTACCTCTATCCGGTCCATCTACACCAACCACAGAGTTACTAGTGCAAGATTTCCATGTAAGTTCCAGCCAAATGAATTCTGCCTCCTTTCACATTTTTTGGAATACATTAGATCCTTTGTCTTTTAAGGTTTCCTTACATTTTAACTTAACGAATTCTGGCCTTGTAGAGCTTTCTTTTAAAAATAGGCTTTATTTTTTTTAGAACAGTTTTTGATTTACAGAAAAATGGAAAAGATAGTACAGAGAGTTCCTTCCTGCACACCTTCCACGCAGCTTTCCCTATCAACGTTTCACATTCATGTGGTACTTCCGTTACAATTAATGAAACAATATTGATACATTCTCATTCACTAAGACCCATTAATTTAGGGGCGCCTGGGTGGTTCAGTTGGCTAGGCCTCTGCCATCGGTTTCCATCATGATCCTGGAGTCCTAGGATCGGGCCCTGTGGTGACACCCGGCTCAGCAGGAGTCTGCTTCTCCCTCTCCTTCTGCCCCTCCCCCCATGCGCACACTCTCTCTCAAATAAATAAATAAAATCTTTACAAAAATAATAAAACCCATATTTTATTCAGATTTCCTTAGTTTTTATCTATTGTCCTTACTCTGTTTCAGAACCCCGTCCAGGACACCACAATACATTCAGCTGTCCCATCTCCTTGGGCTCTCCTTTTGGCTGTGACGGTTTCTCAGGCTTTCCTTGTTTTTGATGATCTCGATAGTTATGAGGAATACTGGTCAAGGTGTTTTGTAGAATGCTCCTCCATTAGAATTGGTCTGCTGTTTTTATAACAAAAAATGGTTAGTCTGGTATTAGGGGTTTTTAGGAGAAAGACCACAGAAATAAATTGTGTTTTTTTACTACATCATATTGAAGGCAATACTGTCGGCATGATTTATTACTATTGATGTTGACCTTGATCACCGGGGTCAAGTCTGGCATTGCCTTTTAAATTTACATCATTCCCTTTTAAGACCTCCAAGCTCCTCTTTTTACAAAATGTATCTTTCTGGGGCGCCTGGGTGGCTCAGCCAGTTAAGCGTCTGCCTTTGGCTCGGGTCATGATCCCAGGGTCCTGGGATCGAGTCCCGCATCCAGCTCCTTGCTCAGCAGGGAGCCTGCTTCTCCCTCTGCCTCTCCCTGCCACTCCCCCTGCTTGTGCTCACTCTCACTCTGTCACACATAAATAAGTAAACCTTTTAAAAAAATGCAACCTTCTTAAGCAACTAAATACATATTGCACACTATGTATTGTACTAAATTTTGTAGGCATTTGCTAAATAATTTTCCTAGCTATGACTTCTTTTTTAGTCAGTATCAGTTGCAAAGTCTTTAATTTGACTATGGGAGATCCAGAAGATACTCGTGTCTTAGAATGGCACGCGATTAATAAGAAATATTCACATTAAACACAAGCTCTTGAGGTTTTATCTGAACTCTTGACTCCTGTGTCAAAATGTAGACATTTACACACAGACAATTGCACGCATACACACACACACACACAATTTTTATTTTCATTATATAACCCCAATTTCATGAGGCCTTTGGATAATTACTTTTGGATAAATACAAGGTAACCATTACCTTAATGCTACGTGAATTCAAACTTCAAAAATCCAGTGAGAAGTTCTAGGACAGTAAGCAGACAAAGTTAATAAGCTAATGTTGGGGAAGCATATTATTCTTTTTTTTTTTTTAGAAGAGAGGCGCAGGGCAGAGGGAGAGGAAAGAGAGTGGAGCAGATTCCCCACTGAGTGGGAAGCTTGACACAGGGTTTGAACTCACAACCTTTGAGATCATGACCTGGGCCAAAACCAGGAGTCGGAGGCTTAACTGACTGAGCCACCCAGGCGTCCCAACATATATAATGTTAAACAGGAAATTAAGTTGAAACTTTTCTGTGGATTTATTTAATTTTGGATCATCTGACTTTTAGTCAATGAATTGATAAAAGACACATTTTTCCAGTTGTAGCACATTTCAGTCTCAATATCTTTCACTACTATCAAGACCCCGTGTCTTACATCATATTTACCAAAATGCTTTAGCTACTTCATTCTAGAGCAGAAATTCAAATTCGTGTTGAAATCAGTTATGCCATATTCAAAATCCCTGATTTCACATTGTAGATTATCACCTCGGGGGAGGAGGAAGCAAAATTACATTTTAAAAAAATGAACTCATTGAATTTCCCAGCTGAAACATTATACAGTATGTTTTAAATACCTTTTGAATCTGACAGGCCGTTAATCCTGAATTCCCAAATTTGAAACAGCATTTTTTTTTAAAGATTTCTTTTATTTATTTGACAGAGAGAGACACAGCAAGAGAGGGACACAAGCAGGGGGAGCGGGAGAGGGAGAAGCAGGCATCCAGCTGAGCAGGGAGCCTGGGTCTCGATCTCAGGACCCTGGGATCATGACCTGAGCCAAAGGCAGATGCTTAACGACTGAGCCACCCAGGCACCCCTTGAAATAGCATTTTAAAACAGCAGTAAGAGTTATAAATGATCCTCTTACCAACGAAGGGAGTAGAGATCACTGGGTCAGCTACCAACTTTCTAGAAAAGTCTTTGCCTTTTCTTCTTTGCCCTATGACCAGTTCTTATGAGGAATTTTTCTTTTTGAGCTTAAGACTATGCTAAAAATTTGGTTTAAAAACATCTTAATTTTCATAGTGTTTAGCTTTACACAATTCCGGGCATGCTGTCATACTGCCTTTCTGGCTCAAATCACACAAATGCGTTGAATACTTTCCTGGAAATGCAAATTCTTCACATTTTTACTATTAGAATTAAATGATAGTTCTTGAGACCCTGAGATTTCTGAACACTATTTTTCTTTCTGACAACACGTTATAAGAATTACAGCCCTCCAAACCCCTTCGGGAGGAAACAGATTCTCCACCTGTAAATTAAAGGTCGCCTCAAAATGGAAAACAATTGCTTACATTGATGCATATTTAAATTTCATCGGCTACTCAGTGCCTCTCGCTTTGTTAGAATTCTTGGTTTGAAACTGTCCTCTGAGGCTTTGCAGTCCCCTTACCTTGAAGGGAGTTGTTCCCTTTTGATCGATTCCAAAAGACCCCAAGTTTCAAGGTACCGGAGCAGCCCTTTTCAGTAAACTAGACTTCTGCAGTCAGTCTTTAATCCCTTTACTGCTGTGGGAGCAGAAGTCACTGGGGAACAATGTCTTCAGGGAGGACCATTGGCACTCCGAGCCCCGAGGGAAAGGAGACGTCGGTGGCCGGACCTCTAGAGACTCAGCTGTACAACAGAAGAATTCCAGATGCCCACAGAAGGAGAGTTCTGGAAGCTCTATCAAGGGTGTTTTAGGACAAAGCACCACGTGTGGGGTTGCTAAGGGTTATTCACTCACTTTTCCAATGGCCAGGCTTTTAGAGTTAAGTTTTTCCCACTGTGGGCTGGTGGACAATCAGGGCCTTTCTCTTACCTGAGTTGTGAGGGCTTAAGCTTGTGCCTTGGGAGCACCTTATAGTTTTTACTTGATGTCCATATTGTGGTTTTATAATTTCTCCCAGGCGTCTGGGTGGAGAACTAGGAAAGGATTTGGCCTTTCTTTTTGAACTCACCTTTTCATCCCCATCTCACCTTTACCCGGTATCATGATCACAGGAGCTCTCAAGACAGAATTGTACTTTGGGCATCTCTGCTGTTAAACAAATTGGACAGGTTGGGGTTTATAATGGTTTAACATGATCTGAGCAGGGGTGAGGCTCCCTTCCAAGCTCAGCTGAAGTAACCCATTAAGTCAGTCTGGCTCAGTGGTTGTCAACCAGGGGCGATTTCATCCCCCAGGAGACATCTGGCAATGTCTGGACACAATTTGGGGTTGTCAAAACCGGGAGGATGAGAGAATCCAGTGGGTAGAGGTCAGGGATGTTGCTAAATATCCTACAATGCACAAAACAGCCCCCCACAATAAAGAATTGTCCAACCCCAAATGTCACTAGCACCAAGCTTAAGAAACTCTGGTCTAGGGGCGCCTGGGTGGCTCAGTTCCTTAAGCAGCTGCCTTCAGCTCAGGTCATGATCCCAGGTTCCTGGGATCGCTCCCCGCGTCGGGCTCCCAGCTCAGCGGAGAGCCTGCTTCTCCTTCTCCCTCTGCTTCTGCTTTGTCTACTTGTGTTCTCTCTGTATCTGTAAACAAAAAATAATAATAAATAAAAATAAAATTAAAATTAAAAAACAGAAACCCTGGTCTAACCTAAGGGTGAAAACAGGGCGATCAATCATTTTTTTAAAATCACATGGGAAAATTTTAAGAAAAGGGGAGAAGTAACTTCATTTCTGATGTTTACCTTATATGGCAAAGTTTTTAAACTAAAAACACCCCAGGGGTGGCGTTGAACCACAGCAGCCCCAGGCAGCAGAGGGGAGGTAAGAAAGATGCCTAGAGAGTAAGACATCGATGGGTCTTACCACGTCCGGCAACTCCCTTCCACCACTATCTGGGGCCATGTCGTGCCAGGTCCTGCCATGACGATGTTAAAATGTTGCGGGAAATAAGAGAGAGAGACAGAATTGAAAATTAGGTTTTGTCATTTACCAAGACTCTGCATGCGGGAAGGAAGCACTCACCAGGTGACAGCTTGATGATGATCATATGTCAATTTCTTAACAATCAAAAGTATAGGGGGTGCCTGGGTGGCTCGGTGGGTTGGGGCCTCTGCCTTCGGCTCGGGTCGTGGTCTCGGGGTCCTGGGATCGAGCTCCGCATCGGGCTCTCTGCTTGGCGGGGAGCCTGCTTCCCCCTCTCTCTCTGCCTGCCTCTCTGCCTGCTTGTGATCTCTCTCTCTCTGTCAAATAAATGGATAAAATCTTAAAAAAAAAAAAAAAATGTATAGGCTTTCTCTGATCCATGGGAATAAACTAAGACCCTCTCCAGGAACTGCCTTATGGCCAGTAAAGGAAGGAGGCTTCTTAAAACCCAGGAAGGGGAAAGATCTCAGAGGAAAATGAGATGAATCAAGGAGTAAATGAAAAATTCCAAGACAACTCTTCCAGAGAGTACAGACTTATAAAAAGAGACCAAAAAAAAAAAAAATTGGAAAGGCAAGAAGATTAGACGATCAGTCTTACACCAGTTCCAGTAATAGGAGTACAGAAAAATCAAAGAAAGGGAGTTTATCGAAGAAATAATAGAAGAAAATTTCCAGGTTTTCCAAAAGATAAGAGTTTCCAGATTGAAGAGACATCATCATGACACTTCTAAACAATGAAAATAATGCTTTGAGAGCTAGCAAGAGAAGGAAACACTAGTTGCATACAACAAGTTAGAAACTGAATGTCACCTGACTTAACAAGGAAACTCTTAGGAGATGGAAGATCATGGTGCATGTTCTCTACATTCTGAGGGAAAAATAATTTTCCATCCTGGAGTTCTATACCCAAACAATCTGTCAACCAACTGTCAATGAAAAGCCACTTTCAGACATGCAAGATTGAAAAAATTGACTTTCCTTGTAACCTTCCTTGGGAATGTCCTTGATGGCGCACCCCAACATATTAAACTAGTAATAAAAAATAGAAAAATATGGGATAGAGGAAATAGCAAATTCTGCATAGGTAGGAGGGTAAGGAATGGTGGTAGAGGGAAACTTCTGGAAAACAGATGTGCAACAGCCTAGAGAAACAACCAGTCTGGACGGAGCCATCCTGAGAAAATCCCAAATAGGAGACAAGAAAAGCCATTTGCTCCCGTATTTGCTCTTTTGTAACTGTGTGCTATAAATACTTAGCTGGAAGCCGTTGTTGGAAATGGCAGAACAACCAGAAAGCCTTGCTGTCACTCTCCATAAAAGAGAGCTGAAGAAGAAGAGAGGATATGCAAGAATTCATGGCGGATTCTCTCAGTTTGGAGATTTCCTACATCTAATTTAAACTCTGCGGAGATTTCTACCACATTCCTGACTGATCATCAGGCCCAGTGATAGAGAAGTGCCTTTACCAGGCACACATCACACACCCCAGAAGTTCTATTTGTCCAATAGTACCTCCTTAGTTAAAACCAAGTTCTGGGGTGCCTGGGTGGCTCAGTTGGTTAAGCATCTGTCTTCGGCTCAGGTCATGATTCTAGGGTTCTGGGATTGAGTCCCATGTCAGGATTCCCTGCTCAGCAGGAGCCTGCTTCTCCCTTTCCCACTCCCCCTGCTTGTAATCCCTCTCTCCCTGTCTCTCTCTCTCTGTCAAATAAATAAATAAAATCTTAAAAGAAAAAATTGAGTTCTATCTCTCTGCAACTTGTGCCCCTTTCCCCTAGCTTTTCCCTCTGGGGGCACACAGAACAAATAGCCATCTCATTCATATTTGCACATTTTTGTGGGATCCTCCCCTGCCTCCCCATGCATCTTTCCTCTAAGTGTTCTCAAACATCAGCCTGTGCCAGAATCATCTGGAAGCTTTATTTAAATACAGCTTGCCAGGCTTCACCCCCAGAGTTTCTGACTCAGTAGGTCTGCTGTGGGGCCTGAGACTGTGCATTTCTAACAAGTTTTCAGGTGCGCTGAGAACCACAGCTAAGCCAACAGCTCCCCTTCCTCGGCTGTCGTCCCATGGAAGTGTCTCCAGGCTGCTTACCCTTATCTTAAAGCGTGGCACCAAGCCTCCGGGAGGAGGTTACGATCCTTCTCATAAGCCAATGACTTGCCGCCTGGGGAGGAGCAAGGAACTGCTGGAAAGGCAGAGAGGGTGGTGGGAAAGTGACTCTCCAAGCAATGAACTCCTTCGGAGGGCAAGTGCTTTCAGTTCCTAGGCAGCCAGAGCAGCAGCTGTAAACTGAAAATGCCAGAAAGGTATAACTTCACCTGCCCCTTCATTGCAAGACTGGCCTCCTCCTACCCTGTCTCTGCCTTGTTTGGCCTTTACCAGCTCCCTAAAATCCTGGGTCTACGGGATAGCCCCTGACCACAGTAGTAGTACCCCTAAGGGCCTCCAGGTGGCGCTTTAAGCTCATCAGTGGCTGCTTTTTCCTCTTAAAGGTGCCAAGCTGACCTAACCTAGGAGAACAGATAAGGCCTGGGAAAGGCAGACACGTGCAGGTTACCATGGCCTCAATCCCAGCCCCCAAAGCAGCTGCGGATTAGGTCAGTCTTGAGTGTGAGGGGCCACAGCGGCCTCTCTGCCAAGAGAACCCCTGGGGCCAATCTCAGGGTTTAGGTTAAGGTTGCCAGATTTAGCAAATAAAAATACAGGATGCTTGGGGTGCCTGGGTGGCTCAGTGGGCTAAAGCCTCTGCCTTTGGATCAAGTCATGATCTCGGGGTCCTGGGATCTAGCCCCACATCAGGCTCTCTGCTCAGCAGGCAGCCTGCTTCCCCCTCTCTCTGCCTGCCTCTCTGCCTACTTGTGATCTCTCTCCTCTCTGTCAAATAAATAAATAAAATCTTTAAAAAAAAATACAGGATGCTCAATTAAATTTGAATTTCAGATAACAAATAATTTTTAGGTTTTCCTTCATGTAGATGTGTCTCAAGTAATGTGTGTGGCATACTTATACTAAAAAAATATTTGTTGTTTAACTGAAATTCAAATTTAACTAGATATCTTGCATTTATTTATCCAACAACTCTAGTTTAAGTTTACTTACCATTTTCCACCTTCCACATCATGCATGCTTATGGAATACGTGCCAGGCATGTGTTAGATACAAAAAGGAAGCAAGTGTGGCTCTTGCATTTACAGATTAGTTTGGGGAGGAGACATATTGACAAGTAATTATAGTACAGAAAGTGTAGGAAGCAATGGGATAATGGAAGAAGTTCGGGTTTGGGTGTCGGTTCAAACCATGCTTCTGATGTTCACTAGCTGCGTGATCTGAGGCAAGTTCGTTAACCTCTCTGGGCCTCAGTCGTTAATTGTGAAAATGAGAATGATACCAACCTCAGGAGGCGATCGGGGAGGTTCTAGGAAGTCAATCCAATGAATCCCACCCTTGATTACCCACTCGATCATGGTGGGCATTCTCCACGAAAAGCAGGGTAACATCTTGCAATTGAAGCCACTAGACTAGAGTTGCTGTTCATTCTGGATACAATACGTCCCTACTGTTCACAGGAGGTCTGTCTTAAGACCTTTGGGAATTCTACATTTGCATATTGGCGTCTATATAACTGAATAGGCTATAACTGAGGGGGGAATCAGGTGACCTTGTGACCCTCATGAAAGTTTGGTTATTACTCATAGGTACCATTTATTTGGGTATTTACTGTGTGTGCCGCACTGCTAGGCATTTTTCATACATTATCTCGTTGAACCATCACAACAGTAGATTCGAAAAGCCTGGGCCCAACGTCACCAGCCAGGAAGGATTAGCCCTAGTGCTCATGCAACGCCCCCAGGATAGAGGGCTTAGAGTAACTCTCTAGATAAGGACTCCACTGCTTCCTGGCATGTGATTAGAATTCATCCCTCAGCAAACTTACATATTGCTTTACACAGTTGTAAATTTCAAAACCATATCGAGGGTTTCCTATATGTGGGAATCAGTCCCATTTGAGAGCCTGGTCCACTTCCAGCAAGTTTCAAATGAATCATGAATATTGTTCGTGACATTTACCAGCATCGCAGCTCCCTGCCCCCACCTCCCCACCAGGCAAAGAAGCCCTGCACGTCCCCCCAACATCTAGCCCCCCGCCAGCCACAGTTAACCCGTTCACTTAGATTCCCGCCACCCTGGAAGAAGGGCAGAAAGGTCAGATTGTTTTTAGCTTGCTTGGCTGTTTTTAGTTTTGTGTTAGTTGCTAAGAATACAAAGGTAAATAAAACGTGGTCTTTGAGCGTGAGGACCTTCAGTGGGGCAAGAAGTGAAAAGCGTGGTAACACAGGTGAGAGGGGACCATGATAAAGAATGTGCCTGGTACTGAGGAGAAAGTGTCAGCTCTCTGGGGAAGGTCCCAGTGTCCCAGATGGGGATGACGCTGAAGCTGGTCTGGGAGAATAAGACTTTGCCTAATAAAGAGAAAGGAGGGACTCCAAGCAGGGCGAACCTCATAACACAGGCTTGGCTACAAAGAACAACTCCTTGCTCGGTTAGTTGCAAGTGTTTGCTCCTTGTGGCTGACATATACGGCAAGAGACCATGAGGCTGGGAGGCATAAAAGGAGAGGCAGGTGAAGTAGAAAAGGCTGGTAAAGACCAGATTAGAAGGGGCACCTGTTTGGCTCAGTGGGTTAAGCCTCTGCCTTCGGCTCAGGTCATGATCTCAGGGTCCTAGGATCAAGCCCCACGTCGGGCTCTCTGCTCAGCAGGGAGCCTGCTTCCCCCTCTCCCTCTGCCTACTTGTGATCTCTCTGCCTGTCGAATAAATTAATTAATTAAAAAAAAAAGACCAGATTATAATACAGCTTGCCCACCATGTAGAGGAGACT
This sequence comes from Potos flavus, assembly GCA_028534135.1. Lineage (NCBI taxonomy): Eukaryota > Metazoa > Chordata > Mammalia > Carnivora > Procyonidae > Potos > Potos flavus. The sequence goes on from CM052885.1 coordinate 17,998,284, forward strand.
GAACTTTATCCTTTTATCCCAGCCAGTGTTTCTTAAACTTGCCACTAAAGAACAGACGTGGAGGTGCCTTGGAGTTCAAACACTTGTCTTGGGGGCACCTGGGTGGCTCAGTGGGTTAGGTGTCTGCCTTCCGCTCAGGTCATGATCCCAGGGGTCTGGGTTGGAGCACAACAGTGCGCCCCCCTGCTCAGTGGGGAGTCTGCTTCTCCCTCCCCCTGGCTTGCACACTCCTGCACACGCGCTCTCTAGCAAACAAATACATAAAATCTTCTAAAAACAAAATAAAATTGTGATTCTTGTATTCTCGTTCATCATATGTCTGTTTGTCTTCACATTTGAAAATGTTTTACTGAATCTCCAAATAAAAATGAAACTCAAGGAAGATGTAACTATTCTATAGTTGCCCCCCCCCCGTTTCTTTACATGAATCCCCCAAGGCCAGAAGTTGCTTTAGCCAGTTTGAGAAGGGTAGCCATGGGGATTTAGGCAGAAAATGTATGTGATAAGATTTCTTTTCTAGAAAGAGCCTTCAATAGTTGTGTAGAGGATGGATCGGAGGTGGGAGAGGTTGGAAGCAAAGACACCAGGTGGGAGACTCTGCAATCACTCAGGCAAGAGATGGCAAAGGTAATGGAGATAAAGAAGGGTCATATCTGAAAGACATTCAGAAGTGATATTGAGAGTATTGGAAAACTGTTCTGGGACAAGGAGTTGGGGAAAAGATGCGGGATAAGATCATCCTTGGGTTTTTCTTAGTGATGCCATTAGCAATAATAGGAAATATGAGAAGGGTGGGTTTAGTGGGGGAAGGGTAAATAAGGGTAATAATTTAAGCCCACTGAATTTGAGTGCCTATGGAACCTGGGGATGGAGATATCTAGAAGGCAAACAGGTCTGACAGCTGGGAGAGCCACTTGGATTGGAGATACGGCCCCAGAAGTCACAGAAATAGATAAGGCCATTCAGGGATATGTACAGAGGAAGGAGAGAGAAAAATGAGATGGGATTCCAGGGACTCATCAGTGTCTAAGGGCAGATTTAGGGAGCAAGGGAGAATGGAAAAAGGAACATCAAAAAGTCAGGAGGACCATGGTTCCCTGGTGAATGGTCACTTCAAGGGGTGGGGCAGAAAAGGTACAGGACGAGCCTGGAACATCTTGTGTCAGAAAGCAAGGAAATGTTCAAACAATGATGAAAACAAATCCAAAGGGCACAAGAGCCAACTTGGAGTTTCTTCCACTGGCCAGATTTGTGGCAAATTGTGTATCAATACAAATCATCATAGGACAGGATTATAACCCACTGGGAGAAAAAGATCCATGTCGGTGCTAACATAAGTAAATGGGAGTGGCTCTGAGCCTGAAACTGGGAACTGGCAACATGTGCCCGGCTGAATTTCGGAATTGCCATGAATTGTAACTGATGTGTTTGACTTCTGCTTTTCTCCTTTTTGAGATGATGAGGTCCCTAGAAATAATCCCAGGCCTGCGCCACGAGTGTATGCTGGGTATATATGAGGCATGTGGTGTGTTTCTTTACTTTGCAAGGTCTTCAGATCAAGACAACTGATGCTCAAGGAGCTATGCCCAAGGAACCGGACCTGAAGAGCCATACCCACACGGGGACCTGATTTAGGTGATGAGATCGTGGACTGCAAGCTGGTGCCATCGTAGAATAAGACTTGGGGTCTTGGGGGGAGGGGATGAACATATTCTGCCTTGAATGGGATGTGGATTGTTGTCCTCAGAGTGTAGGGTGTGGTAGATTGTCTTTTCCCAAGATGACTTCAACCGTCTCTCCCATCCACGTGCTCTTATTATATGACTCAGACATTCCTCCCATTGAGAGGTGAGGTCTACGCTCCCTCTCCTTGATCTTGAGTAGGGTTTTGTGATTTTTTTTCCAAACAAAAGGATATATCAAAAGTGATATCCGAGGCTAGGTTTTAAAAAGCGATGCATCATTTCACTTATTCACTATCATACTCATCCTTGAAAACTTCAGCTCCCATGTAAGTAGTCCAACGGCCCTGAAGCCACCATGGGGAGAGAAAGCTAGCTCTGAGACAGCAGGATGAGAGCAGAGCGGGTTGTCTAGCCGGCTCCCTGCTGTTTCAGCTCCTGCCACCGTCTGACTGCACTCACACAGAAACCCTCAGCCAGAACCACCCAGCTGAACCCTCTTGGAATCCCCATCCCACAGAAATGGAGATGACGAAATGGTTATTGTTTTAAACCACTAAGTTGGAGAGATTTGCTTTGTAGCAATAGATAACCAGCACATGGTAAAATGTTAACGTGGAGAATCTGGGTGAAGGTTATGCTGGAACTCTGTGTAAAGTGGTCCTCTAGCCCATATGTAGCGAACAGGTGGGGCTACAGACATAGTCTCTTCTCAAGATTACTCAGGGTGGTCTACACCACCCAGATCTATATAACCATGGACCTGAGCTGGAACTTCAGAATGGGGAAGCAAAATAAATTGAATCTGAATTTTTCTCTTGTCTTTATAGCATCCAGACGCCTCGTGGATACAGTTAGAAACAGCTTCCGTTCTCCAACTCTGTGGCTAGGAAAAAGTACAGCCTGGGTTTTCACTCTCCTAACCCTTTGGTTTGTCCTGGGAATTATCCTATACAAGGAGCCTTCTCCTTTCTGAGAGCTACCTTTGATAGGAGAGGGTCTTGACTCAGCAGTCTCTTTTCTTACTCTATTTCTGATGGGCTGCCTCCTCCTTCTCCCCCAAGAAAATGGGTTCATTCAGAGTCCTTTGATACCAATAGTCCTGGGATGGAATATCTGGGAGCTAAACAGGGAGACTAGGAAAAGAATGAATTCTTACTTCTGAGTCATTCCAAGACAATGCAGCATCTCCAGTAAGCCAAAAAGCCCAGCAGAATCCAGTGATGTTCACCTAGAGGGCTCAGTCCAAGCTGGGTCAGCAGATGATAGCATGGTAAGGTGTAAAGAGCTTACACTGATTACAGAGGGTGACAGGAGTCATGGAAGAGGTCAGTATCCAGTGAGGAAATTTACTCCAGTGGGTACGTCGGGGATAGTGTACAAGGGAGACAGGCTAGAGGCGATGATTTGGGAAATACAGAATGCCAGAGTCTCAGATAATAGATGACTAGAATTTTGGCATTAAGATGGAGAGCTAAGGTAGTGAGAGAGTTATAATAGTAGCAGTAGTATCAAGGATTAAATATGTGTAAAGATCATAGGGAAAATGCTGACTGGGACTCGGAGGCAGCTCAGTCAGAGAATGTGAGAAAGAATGAGAATTTTTTCTATTTACTTTTCTACCTTTTGACTCCCTTCACCCATTTCTTTGGGGTCAAAGAAAATCTTGAAGAATCTTTGAAGAAAATCTTTGTCTTCACTTGATTCAACTACATAAACACTTACTGGAACCCTACTATGTGTCACATTCTGTGCTAGATGCTGAGGGAGATGATGTATAAGATCGAATTCCTGTCCGCAAGGGGCGCATCGTCTGACCGGGGAGACAGACATGTAAACCAAAGACAATACGGTAGGATGGGTACAGAGTTGACCTCAGACATCTGTGGGAGTGAGGGCTGGGGGAGGGAGAGCCAGAAACCACCTGCGGGAAGAGAACCAAGCTGATGAAATCGCAAAGGGGGTGAGCATAGTGGAGCCCTGGATACAGCACTGAAGGACAAGGACAGTAGGTGTGGACAGGGAGAAGAGGGATCTAGAAGAACTGGGGAGATCCACAAAAGCAGACTTGGTATAGGGAATTCGTGAATACCAGTGAACAATATATCGAGGAGGGAACTAGTTATGAGGAGGTAGAATCTCAACCAGCTAATGGGCAAGATGAAGAAACAAGAAATGCATTGGGGGAAAAAAAAAAGGAAGAAAGAAATGCATTGGGAGAGAGACAATAAGCTTGATAAAAACTCAAGTGCTATGTGTATAGGCGATTTTTTTAGCTCAATTTAGGGGTATAGACCTGGTAGGAGATTAAAAGGTACGTTTAACACAGGTAGGAAAAAATTGAATTTGGAGATTAGAATAACGGGCTGTGATTAAAAACCATAAACCGCGAGAAGATACTCAGCCTTAGCTCTCGTGTTGCTGAAAGAGAAGAAATACGCTCCAGTTTTTCCTTTGCAGTAGCCGTGAGGCAGACAGGAATCCGTCATCTGGCTACTACGGAATCAGGTGTAAATGGTCGTTTCTTCTGTGATTAGTTAGACAGGGTGGAGGAATTGTTACCCTGTTGCTAAGGAAAAAGGAAGGGGCTGTTCCCAGTTGCCATGGTGACGAGGTAAAAGCGTTCCCTCGGTACCACCATAAATTTATGAGGCGGGTTCGTCTCCTTGTTGCTATGGCAATGTAGAGGGACTGTTCTCGTCTCCCCCCAGCCTCCGTCCCCCCGCCGCCGTCGCTAAGACAAGGTGGAGGTTGGAGCTGTCCTTCCCTCGCCGCCCAGTTGCCTTGGAGACGGCGGGTGCCCTGGCCCCGCCCCGCTCGGACTGACAGCGGAGGCCGCATCGCGCCTGCGCAGTGCTCTCTTCCCCCGCAGTCCCTGTGCGTTGAAGCCGGAGACCGCGGCGGCCTCTGCTAGGAGCCTTCGCCCCGGAGCCGCCGGCCGGAGCCGCAGCCGCAGCCTCAGCCGCAGCGCCCCCGCCGCCTGTCCCCCGCCCCGCCGCCTCCGCCGGAGCAGCCTCGCGTACTGTGAGTCCGGGCCGAGGCGACCGACGCTGTGGGGGCTGAGTCAGCGGGAGGCCCGGGCCCGGGCTGGGGGAGGGGAACCGGGCTGCCCCCCTCGCCTCCCCATCCGCGCCCCGCTCCCCCCAACCGCGCCTCACCCCCGCCGCCTCTCTCCCTCCATCCCTCTCTCCCGGGGTCTCCGCGGCGGCCGTCAGGCCTTCGAGCCACTCCCCCTCCCTGTCCTCCCTCCGGACGCACCTCGGGGGCTCCTTCCCCACTAGATGTGGCGCCACCTCACCTCCACCCCGGACTGATCCCCCTCTCATCGCCCCAAACTGCCTCCGGTCCGCTCTTGTCGCTTCTCCTTACTCCTCTTGGGCCTGACACCTCCGGCCTCTGGTTTTCCCCAGTGATATGCCAGAAAAAGAGTGACAAGGGAGAGGGCGAGGGGAGACTCGGGGGAGGGGAGGGGAACATTCTGCCTGCCCAAACCTTGGGGCCTCAGGTTTCTTACCCACAAATTCCTGCCCTGGCTGGTGTGGAGAAGCAGGTCTGGACAGTTCTGACTGTTAAGAGCTTGTGGGGCTTTCAGAATAGATTTTGCTGAGAAGGACTCAGCCCCATGATGACTAGCTACTGTTTAATGAACACCCGCTAGTGCACGGTGGCCTTCTAGTGGGCCGGGCCATTGCCTTGGCTGGTGCTACGGAGAGGGACTAGAGGTAGTGGAGAGAGGGGAGGGGAAGGTTGCGCTGGGGAGCTGAAGTTCCTGCGCTTCCGGTGTGTTGTTGTGAATAAGCATCTTGCAGTACTCTTTAGTATGCGTTTTTTCTTTTTTTTCTTTTTTGCAGTACAACCCTGGTATAATGTGAGGCCTGCTATCACCCATAGCAAGTGCTTACTGTTTGTATGTCGAGGAGTTGTGGCAGGAATTAATCTCTGATACCTGTAAATACTATATAGTAACCAACTGGGTGACAGTGAATTTTAGCATAAAGTGCAGAGTGGAGAGGAAGGAGAATTTCTCTCTGTATAGATCTGTGGCCTGTACCCCCTGCCTCCTGCAGCTGTGAGTCTTTGTGGGGGCTGTCACCCGATAGGGGCTCCAGCATATTTGGACAATTCCCTGGGTTATGTTTGCTACCAACCCACCTGCCCACTCTGCATTCCCGATCTTGGAGGATCCCAAACTGTTTTCTTTTTCCAGCAGAAATTGAGCTGAAGTCAGAGTTGGTGCCCGCAGCCAGAAGCTCTCTTAATAAACGTGCCTCAACTCGAGGGCTCCTAACTACTATGCATGTACCTCGCTGCCAACTTTCTTTGATTCTTTTTTTTTTTTTTTTTTTTTGCTTCCAGATTCCAGTGTACTGTTAGCAAATATGTGTAAATATCAGACAGTTAAAACCTACAGGAGGCTTTGTATTGTTTTACTCCACGCTGCCAAAAGAGTAGATAGTTTACTCCTAAAAATCATGATGAAGGACCCACTAATTTTGCAGTTTGAGGGATTGCAAACAGTGAGAAATAATGATTTTGCTCCTTGACTTTGCTCAATCATGGCCTATTGGCAGCCTCCTCAGAGCCACTCCCCACCCCCATGCCCATCAGATTAGTTTACAGTAGCGAAGACGGCTGTCGCCCTAGTTTTAAACATAGAGATGAAGTTCAGGAAAACTACAGCCCCCATGCAGCAAGGCAGTTTCTTCTGTTTCGAATGCCAGTCTGGGGTTTGGCGGGATGCACCTGCCTGTGGGCCGATGGGAGCTGTGGGGCCTGGGAGTTACATTCCTTCTGTGTGGTCCTCTGTGTTGCATAGCTCACCGAAATACTCGGGCAGGGCAGGAGCAGACAGCTGTGCTGGAGAGCTGCTCCTCCTGGGTCGAGTGTATTTTGGGAATCAGCAATATTACTGGGGTGGAGGGTTTTGAATTAAGAAGCAAGAAAATGTGTCAAGGCTAGATAGATGAGGAGGGTGTGAGTAAAATGTTCCCTTTCCAGTTTGCTCTGGGATGGAACATTTTCAGAGCATCACAGTGGTTTTTATATGGGTTAATTTGCCTTTGAAATCCGTACCAGTGTTTTATGAGATAATGATGGAATGCTTTTTAAATGGCTACTGTTGGGAAACAGACTAATACCTGTCTCGCATGTTGCCTACCTGGTTGTTACTGAACGTAATTGTTAAGATCAGGGAAAGGGAGACAATTTGAATGAAGTTAGACCTAAATCTATGTAATCTATGTTGTGGTTTTGTAGCATTGTGTTCCTTTGATTCTAAGACACACCAGCAATTTACCAACTGTTTTTAGTAAAACAATTTAATACAACCAGATCCAAATATATATGTTGATTCTAAGGCGCATCCGAATTTCAGGAACAGTAAAATAGCCAGGAAGTGGCAAGACTTGAAGGCGGGATTTGTGTGTTTTAGAACTGAGAAAGGGTGATATTTATAATATTTCTGGGGATGTGATGATGCCATTACTGACCTACCGCCCTGAGAGTGCGTGCATCGTGAGGGTGGATTTCCTCCAAGTCCTTCCTCCAAGCTAGCCCACTTTATGGGGTTATGCGTGTAAGATGATTGACTGCCATTAGGCACAGTACTGGCTACTGAACAGAGGAAAGTTCCCAGGTCGGAATCCAACCCAAGGCCTTATTATGGTACCTTCCAGAAGCTGAGCCAACTAGCTGGCAGCAAATGTCTTATGAGCTATACATGAATTTGGCTGCGTAACATCGTTTAGAAGCTGAACAGAAAATATTATTTTTCTCAAACACCATGCATCTGCCCTGATTTGTTTACAGATATATTTGTAAAGATCCTAAAGTATAGGCCCAACCCCCGTACGATGTTAGAAGTAGAGGGGACTTCAGATGAAATGAGAACCTCAATGTTCCATCTCCAGATTTTAGCATGAGACACCAAGAGTGAAGTGATTTGCCTAAAGTCACCCCCAACTAATGTAGAAAGTATGTGAAAACACTTTGTAAGCTGTGTAGACCATACAAATGAATGCTGGTGGTTATTAGTGGCTGGGTCAGGATTAGAACCCAGATTTCTAGAGCTAGTCTACAATACTACATTGTCTCATCCCTCATGTTTAATATTCCAGAGGGTTTTAATAAATATAATTTAGTAGTCTGTAATTAGTCCTGTAGACAAGGACTTGTTTTATTGTGGGAGATGGTGCAGAGCTAAGTAAAATCTAGTGTCACACTGTCTAATTAAATATTTATTCTTGCCACCTTAAAAATAATAATTTTGCCCCACATACTCTGACTCTAGGAAGGTTTTCCTTTCAGAACTTTGCGTTATCTAATATAAAGCAAACGTGAAGGTGGGGGCCTGCAGTCCTCTCAACTTGTCATCTGTGAGACCACTGCATCCCAGGAGGCAGGGTGCAGAGGGCTGAGAGGGGCCAAGAAGAGCAGTAAACTGGATTATCTTCCAGCTCCTAGACTGGAACCTTCTGTAGTTCCCGGAAACCCTGGTGAGACTTCTAACCCTTCTCCTGGAGAGAGTGAGGCAGTCTGGCCTCTGGAAGCAGACAGACCTGAGTTCAAATGCTGGTCCTATCCCATCCTGGCCATGTGGCCTTGGGGGGCTGTGGACCGTCTGCGTGCCAGTTGCTCCCCTGCTGGCCTGGGATGATAGCCAAGTGGTCATGAGGGTTAAAGGAAAGAAAGTAGGTAACAATCACTATTTCCTATTGCTAGGGTATACAAATTTTAAAAAAATACAAATTTTTATCATGTCTTAAGTTCATCTTGGACCCTCATTTCAATAGCACCCATCTCCCAGCAGCACTCTCGTCGTATTTGACACGCACAGACTCGTCCCATGAAGACCTGGCACTTGCAGTGTTACTCCAACTGCCAAAATAGGAGTATAGGAAATGCCCCTGTGTATCCACGTATGCAGCTGACCTGGTTATCTGCAAGACTAGCAGGGCAGGAGCACTTGCCTAGGAGAGCACAGACTTGGTGCATTTGTGTGTGTCATGGGGGCGGTTAGTCCTCCAGTTGGGGGGGCCGGTCTGGGGAGCGAGCCTAATTGGAAATGAAAAAGCTGCTGAGCTCTCCCTCGTGATGAAAGCTCTCATGGCCTTCCTCCACTTTCTCTTCTGTTAGAGGTGTAGCTCTCCTCTGTGACTTTGCTCAGATCAGCTTCTGCATCTGTCCAGAAGATCTGGAGGGCCAGGCAAAGTTCCCCATCTTAGCAGGGGAACCTCCTTTCTAGTGAAGAGAGGTAAAGGGAGGTCATTTTGGATGGCCACATTTCCAGACGGGGTCAAGGCAGAGACTACCCAGTAATTAAGGAGCCAGGGCAACCCTTTCAGGTAGAACACAAATGAACTTAAATTTCTATAAATTTCATTTGGGAAGAAAATACGCAGGTATAGGCATCTAAAGACTGAAAAGATCAACACAGTAGATTTTACCTCTTAGAAGTAGAATTTGGGTGTAGAGGAGGGAAAGGGAGATTCAAAGGAGAACCTTTACTTCATGTGCTTCTGTGTGTGAATTGTTATGAGCAACATGTGTGTTTTTGTAATTCTATGCAGACCAATAGAGTTAGCAGTGACTGTTTTTCAGTGAGTACATTTTGATACAAAAGAAGGCTTTGCCTTTACTTGGAGCCTTCAATACATGGGGCAGGTAGGGTTAGACTGCTTCCCTCCAGCAGGCCAAGCCAGTTTGCACCAAGTCCACTGTAAGTGAGGGCAGGAAACTCCAAAGTGTCTGCTTCCCTGGCAGCCCAGGATGCTTCATTGACCTGCTACCTCCCCACCCCTTCCTCTCGTTTTCCTTCCCTTCTTAAGAACAGTCCCTCCTCTTGCCCAGTTGAAGTCATCATTACTATTCCAAATGCTAATTTAATTTTCAACTGTTGATGAAATGCCACCTGACCAGATGTCCTTTGTGAAAAATCCACGCCCCTTACTGTACATCAAGAAGGCTTGAAGTTTAGGGGCGCCTGGGTGGCTCAGTGGATTAGGCATCTGCCTTCCGCTTGGGTCATGATCCCAGGGTCCTGGGATTGAGCCCCACATCAGGCTCCCTGCTCGACGAGGAGCCTGCTTCTCCCTCTCCCTCTGCCTGCCGCTCCCCCTGCTTGTGCTCTCTCTCTCCCCCTCTCTCTCTCTGTCAAATAAATAAATAAATAATCTTAAAAAAAAAAAAAAAAAGGCTTGAAGTTTAAAGGACCTCCAGCTGAAGTGCTGGACACACTCCGTGGCGTTAGCTGTGTTTTCGATCAGACCTGGCCGAAAGAGCACATCTTTCACGCAGCTCATTTACTAACTGGTCTTCCTACGAAGTAGATAATCTATGACAAAATAATTACGTATTATTGAGCTTTAATCTTCCCCTAAGTTGGTCGTTGTGTTTCCTAGCCAGATGTCCTATTTATTATAGAAAGAAGACACATGTATCATTTGGACACGTGCTTTGGCTTGCTAACCATGAGTGAGGATGGGTTATGCTGAGTAATCCACATTCCATCTCCTAATCTTCCCTTTGGCCAAGAGTACAAATTTGCGACAGTTGGCCAATGTTGGTGAGGCATTCAGTTGCCAAGGGTGGTTTTTCCTCTGTGTTGAGTTGACCAGCCAATACTAGCCTAGGCCCTGTATCTTTCCCACGAGCATTGTGTCCTACCAACTTTGCTAAACAGGCATGACATAACATTAGCGTTTTGAGCTCTAGATGCTTCATTTGCCTGAAGTAAATAGGCCTTGACCTATTAAAATGTTTCAATTCCAAGCAAAATTATTTTTTTCCTGAAACTATTTCCTGTCGATGGGAGATACATACCACTGCGTGATATGTTTAAAATAACCGAGCAAGAAGCATTGCTTAAAATCTGACCAGTAATTTTGATAATGTATATCAAAAGCCTTAAAAGGACATATATCCTTAAATCAGAAATTACAATTCTAGGAATATTTAGAAAATCAAGTGTGCTTGTAAAAATACTGTACAGGGATTTTTATTAATGTAACATTATTAATTATATCTAACAGTTAAAACAACTAAAAGGTCAACAATTAGGGATCGGTCAGGTTTACCCAGACAGAAGCACGTGTCCAAATCTACTTCCTAGGAGGAGCAGTGCTCTTATGTTTTGTGGTTGTATACCTATCTGAACTCTTTTTGAAAGACTGTGCTCAAGCCTCCTGCAGGCTCCTTCCTCCCTTTGCCTTTGGCCATATTCTGTTCAGCCATCAGCTCAGAGGTCCTCCTTCCTCCAAGGACAGAGAAGGTTGGATGCCCGCCAGTAGCCACCTGATGGGTAGAAGCCCTCTGCAGGGACAGACTGGGCAGTTCCCTCTTCCCTACACCAGGTCCATGGAGCTCCTGGCTGTGAAGGGAGGGATGGCTCCGTAGCCATCCCCTCACCTCATCTTTCCCGTCCACACATGCATTGTACGCGGCTCCGTGACCCAGCCCCAAGGACTGAGTCCTGCCTTCCACTAGTGGTGGCGTCTGCTCACCTCGGAGCACTGGGGATCCAGGTTTTAGAGTTGAGGGACATACGGCCTGTCACACAGCTCGGCCCGTCACGCAGTGCTGCCATAAATGTTCATTGAGCAGGATCTGCCTCTTCCAGATGGTTCTGACTACCCAGACATTTGTCCCGGATGGGGCGGAGGCCTTCCTAGCCTCCCGGGATTATTAGCGAACAAGTCTTTGGGGATGGCTAGCTGGAGACGCTCCCCACTTGGCGAGAGTGACTGTCAGAGAGGCATTGAGGGTGTGTTTGTCCTGGTCACCTTGTCATTTAAATGATCGGTAGGAAAGGAAATAGCTGCTCTGAGTCAGCAAGATAGTAGTTGGACTAATGTGTGTTGTGCCATGTGAAAGGGGCAGGCCTTGGACCCCTGGATGAAATTCAATATCCCTCCCCATGTGAGGAGTGTTTCACTGAAGGCTTATCTCCCCTGGTGTAACAGTCACCGTGTAGCCAGACTTTTCTGCAGCACCGGCCTCTTGGCAGGCAGCCACCGCCCGCAGCCCCCTCCCTGTGGATTATTGCCACGTATCAGGGCCTCTGATTTAGTCTCTGATCCGTTCTGATTTTAGATGGGTAGAGCTCACAGCTGAAAGCTTCCAGTCTGGGCATCCTATTAACACCTTCACGTGATGGGACCACTGCTAAGGACAGAGATGTGTCATGCCGGCCCCAAAATAGTAAGGTGCAGTGTTCTGAGACTTGACAAGACTTGTATTCCCCAGAAAGTACAGTTTCCGGGTTTATAGGTTATTCATATATATTTACCTATTTTCTCCTCGAGGCTTTATTCTAAGTATACCCTCAACAGGCACTCCCCAGGTCCTTTCTGTTTGTATTCTTAGTCACCATGGGATTTAGAAGAAAGGAGATTTAACCCGTCTCCATGAGGAGACCGTAGTCCTGTTTGGAAGATAAGGTGCGCGTGCGGGATGATCAGTGTCTCTGACATCAGATGCCGGCGAGACATCTGTGGTGCTTTGTTGTGTAAGATGTAAGACATTCTGCTGAGAGTTGAACAAAAATGATATGTCACTACAGTCCAAGGGGGTGGGAACTCCAGCAGCGATGGGAAGGGGTACGTTGGTAGCCCAGAAGGAGGCGTGACCCTGAGCCTGTGAGAACTGGGGGGGCTTCAGAGAGGGAGATGCACTGGGGCTGGCCCAGCGGGATGGCGCGGGGTCCTGTCCACCAGAGGACAGAGGAGGGAGAGCGTTCGGGTAAAAGAAACGAAAAGAACAGTGCATCGTGTGTCATTAGTACTAGAGAATCTAAATTCAGTAAGGATTCTGAGAGGAAAATAATCACTGTGAACTGAGGTGATTGGAAAAGACTTGGCAAAGGAAGCAGAGCGCGAGCTTGCCCTGAAGGTGAGCAGGCCCTCGGGAGACAGGACAGCAGAGAGGGCTTTCCGAGAGCAGGGCGTCCGCCGAGGAATGACTGGGACTGAGTGTGATGGGGACCATGAGCGGGTCACCCTTACCAAACTGAAGGTGTGACAGTTTGGGACAACATTGGTGACGTTAGGAAGTTGGAGAGACAGTTTGGAGAGAAGTTTCATTTCAGACGTGGAGAACTAGAGGTGACAGCTGGAGGCCTCCAAGTGATCACGTAGAACCAGAAGCCGCGGGTGAGGCCGGGATGGAGCTATGGACGTGAGAATGAGCGACACGAGAGGGATGGCTTCCCCGAGAGGGGCTCCGCCCCCGGGGCCGGGGCATAGAGCGCGAAGACCAGCGCTCCAATAGGCTTCAGGAATGGTCCACAATTAGGAAAAAAGCAAAGAGGTGTGAGGAAGTTAGGATGGTTCAGCAGCAAGGGAAGAGAAAAGAGAACGATGTCACGAAGAGGGTGTCAGTGCTGCTGGCTTACCTAGATTCAAGGATCTATCCAGAAGAAAATCATGATGATTGCTGAGGGTGTGAGGCCAGTAAAACACTGACGATGGAAGTTGGGTTGGGTAGTGTGAAGAGGGGAATTGGACAGAGAGAAAACAGAGGCAATGGATGGTCACCAGAGAGCGGCAACAGGAAAAGGCAGAAAAATAGTCACCAGAAGCAGCAAGATCAAATTTTTTATTATTCTAATTCTTTTCTTTATCAGCAAATGTATATAAAAATTTAATAAGAGTATATTTTTTGCTTATATAGTTTTTATGTATGTATGTGCTTCATCTGCAGATTTCCCTGTATCAACATAATCCATATATTTGTCACTTCAAATATCCCATTCTGGTACACTTATCTTGATGAGCACCGGGTAATTATATGGAAGTGTTGAATCACTCACTATATTGTACACCCGAAACTAATATAACACTGTATGTTAACTACACTGGAATTAAAGTTAAAAAACAAATAATAAAAATAAAATAAAAAACAAAAGTCCCCCTCCTTCTGTGGTGTTCCATTATACTGATACCAAAATACACTGAACCGTCCATCTATTATTGGGCAATTGGGGGATTTCCAACATTTTGCAAATTGCAAGTATAAATATCTCTGCTCCGAGCATCACTGTACAAGCCACTATTTTTCTTTTGTGGGCTATGTCTTCAGAGTATATCCCATAAAGTGGAATACAGAGGCAAAGGGCACAAACAATGCTGGGTTTCGTTTTGTTTTTTACTTTCCCATTTGGCCCATTCTCCCATCCCTCTCCCTCTGGCAACTCCCAGTTCTCTGCATTTGTGAATCTTCTTCTGCAGGGTTTTTTAAATTGAGATATAATTGACTCATAACACTGTAATGGTTTCCGGTGTACAACATAGCGATTCGATATTTGTATGTATTGTGAAATGATCGCCACAGTAAGTCTAGCTAACATCCATCACCATACACAGTTACAAGTTGTTTTTTGTTGTGATGAGAACTTTTAAGATTTGCTCTCTTAGCAACTTTCAAACATACCATATAGTAAATAAATACAGTGACCACACTGTACATTATATCCCCGGGACTGAGTTCTTTTGTATTTTTTGACCTTCACTCATTTCGTCCACCCCCCATGCCCCCATCTCTGGCACCCATCAGTCTGTCTCTGTACCCATGAATTTGGTGTTTTTAGATTTCACATTCAAGTTTTTGTCTTCCTCTGTCTTATTTCACTTGGGACCATGCCCTCACGGTCCATCCCTGCTATTGCAAATGGCAGGATTTCCTTCTTTTTTTATGAATGAGTGATAGTCCATTCTATATATTACCACATTTTCTTTATGCATTCATCCATCGGTGGATATTTAGGTTGCTTCCATGTTATTCTTGTTTTTATATTAGGCTTATTATGCATTGTTCTCCATGGTGATCCAGCCAATTTGCAATTAGAGTAAGAGTTTGGGATTGACTTAGAATGCTTTTGGATAAGGAGATCTGAACATGTATAATGGCAGAAGGGAGAAGGAGTTATTTGAGAAAAATAATTTGGATGCAAGAGACAAAGGGAGCAAATGGGGAAGATCTTGGGGACATCAGGGAAGGGGTAACTTTGCAGAGGAGGGAAGGGCTCCCTTCCACTGAGACTGGTAGGAGGAGGGGGTATGGCCTTCTACCCATGACTTGCAGGGTGAAGCCCAGGGGAGATGACTGGCGTTCCTGCTAGGAAAAAACCTTTTCCTCAGTGAAATGGAGCCAAGGCCACTTGCTGAGGTAGGGGGTGAGGTCTTGAAGGTCTGAATTAACTGCTGTAAGAAATGAGCCTAGGCATATGAGAAATGAATAAAAGTCTTGTTCAGGGCCGAGAGCTGACTTGGACCCAGGGATTCCTAGCAGGCTAAGTCTCTGAAGTCCTCTGGCCTGGGGAAGCAGCAGTGAGTGGTGAGCAGCAAGAGTGGGGGGCATGTTCGGGCCAAGGTTTCTGAGGAGGCCAAATTTAAGATGGCATCGAAGCAGCTGGCCCTGAGGTCAGAGGTGGAGGGAAGCACTACAAATCTAAGAGAGGTGCTGGTTGTCAGGAGAAGGAGGGGGAAGAGGAATTAAAGGCTGGAGTGAGAACAGAAAGCAGGTTTGGAATATGAGGGATGAGTAGTAAGGAGGGTATTGACAGAAGAAGGTTTTAACTTTAAAATTTGGAAGAGACTGCTTTTCCTTTTAATTATTTAGCTTTGTGTAATGTTTGCGGTGTTTTTACATGGGCATGTATTACCAGTAACATTTTTTTTAAGATTTATTTATTTGAGAGAGAGCGAGGGAGTGAGCAGGGCTTGGGGCAGAAGGAGAGAGAGAATCTCAAGCAGACTCCACACTGAGTGGGGGGCCCAATGCAGGGCTCGCTTGCAGGACCCTAAGGTCATGACCTGAGCTGAAACCAAGAGTCAGACGCTTAGCTGACTGAGCCGCCCAGGTGCCCCATCAGTAGCATAATTTTTTTTTTTAAAGATTTATTTATTTATTTATTTATTTGATGGAGAGGAGAGAGATCACAAGTAGGAAGAGAGGCAGGCAGAGAGAAGGGGAAGCAGGCTCCCTGCTGAGCAGAGAGCCCGATGCAGGGCTCGATCCCAAGACCCTGAGATCATGACCTGAGCCGAAGGCAGAGGCTTTAACCCACTGAGCCACCCAGGCGCCCCAGTAACATAATTTTTTAACTAATTTAAAACCTCAGCAGTAGAGCCGTGCCTCCAGAGTGCGGCTGGACTACTCTGAGATTGAAGAAGGAGAAATGAAGGTGCAGGAGGATCCCAGAGTCGGGCTTGATGGCTTGATAAGTGTTCAAACTGCGAGGTGTCTCTGCTTGCCAACCCGGAGCTCCTGTGGCCGCAGCTCACCACTGCCGAGCGGCACCCAGCCGCCAGTCGGCAAAGACGCTCACACCAGCAGTGTTTCACACCTGAGGTCGTCGACCTCCCCTAGGCTTGGCAGCATTTTCAGCGTGATGTCATGCGGTTTTGGCTGTTTCTGACCCTCTGACCAGGTGCCCTCCAGAGCCATTCCTCTCTGGCCTCTGTCAGTGAGGGTTCTTCCTTCAGGCAGACCCAGCCCCTTGCCAGGAACACAGTTGTATGAGTGGAGTGCGGCTTCCGGGTCAACTTCACAACTCCCCTCCCTGGATGCTTCGTGCAGTGTACAAACTCTGCACCCGTATACAGCAGCCCTGTTTCTCTTCTGGCCTCTTTTGAAAGAGGCCCTTCCCTCCTGACCCCTCTTTTTCTCATGTGCTCCTGGGTCATCCACTTTGACCTTGACCCTGACGGACACCCATGGCTGTGGCCCGTATTTCGCTTGCCGGATTCACATTACCTCCAGGCTGCACAACCGAGCCATTCATACAGCTCGCCGTTCACAGCAGTCACAGGGGCTGACAGCAGGGAGCTGAGCAAGGGGGAAACACGTGGAAAGTCAGGTGCCAGCATCAACATGGGGAGATGGAAAAGCGGGGGCCAGTGCTCTGAATTCTTTCCGGGGTCTTGAGCTAAGACTAAACTTTGCCTGGCCATTTTGGAAATGCTGTTCGGCTAAGGCCAGGACTGAGCAGGAGTGTGGCTCCCTGCCAGTCCCTACCAGGACGGAACAAACAGCTTGCGGTGCAGGCCTCAAGCCAGGTGGGGTAGGAGCTAACGTGCATTGTTCTGCATGTAGAATTTAACGGAATCTTTGTAAACATAACCTCCTGCCGTTGCTCGTTGCTCTTTTCTCCTAGGCAGCCTAGGTGAGAGTAATTAGTCCTTGGCCCATAACTACTAAATGAAGAGGAAGAGGACAACTGATAGGCTGCAGTACATGAGAGGGCCTTGAACCTGGAGTTGGGAGACCTGGGCTCGGAGTTATGTGACCACGAACGAATCACATCTCTCCTTGATCCCGTTTCCTTTTGTGTAAAACGAGGGGTCTTTGCATATGCTATTCCCTTTCCCCCCCCTGCCCAGAACATTCTTTCCTGGACTTTTTGGGCTAACTCTCCTTAACCCCACATGTCTGGGCCTGAGTGTCATTCCCTCAAGGAAGCGTTTCATGACCTCGACCCCAGCACCACTACGGGCTGGGGCCCCCCAACAGGTTTTTCCAAATTGTGGATCACAAACTTTAATTGGTTGTGAGATCAGTTTATTCAGTTGTAACCAGCATTTCGTAAATGAATAGACTAGAAAATGTCAGAGTGCAGAGTTCATAGTAAGAATAAGAATTGTTTAATGAAACTTTTGTTTTATTAAACATGTTTATATGTACATACATTTCTTGGATTATAATGTAAAATATATTTTTTACTAAATGGTTGAAAGCCATTGCTTTCAAAACACTCTAGTTCTGTAGTTTTCCTCTGTCACACTTAATGTGATTATAGCTATAGAGTTATTTGTATGATTACTGTATTACTATTTGTACATCTCACTAGACAACAAGCTCCATGAGTCAAGGACCAAGACTGACTTACTCGTCCGCATCAGACCCAGACGTAGTTGAGGCTCAACAAGTAATCACTGAATGAGTGGCTTTCTGAGGTGTGTTTGTTGCCCTCAGTTCTTATGTCGTCGTTCCTAGGAGTGAGTAGACAGTGGCTGTAATGATAAGCTAACGAGCCCTCGCCGTCATCCCTAGTGGACAAGAGGGCCAGGAAGAGCAGATCTCTGACTGCCCCTCTCCAGGCTGGGAGTGGCACTGGAAACCAGGAAGCCTCGGCCTGGCTCCCCTCCGAGGGAAGCAGGCTGCAGAGAGCACCACCGGCACTCTACGCAGTAAGGCCTCACTGGTTCAGAGTCAACTTTCCAGTAAGGTCGAGACAGAGACATTCGGGGAGCAAAACCCACCACATAATTTGTGCCTCCATAAAAAGAAAGTTGACTGGTCTAGCGCTGCCTCTCCCAAGGGCACGTTTCTGGCTCTCCTGGGTGTGGGTGACCGGAGCCTGACCCAGGAGCCCACCAGGTTCCAAGGGGAGACCTCAGAAAGCCTTTTCTCCCTGCAGCACGTCCACCCTGCCCGCCAACACTTCCGGAGAACTGATCCACTTAGCGGGGCATCTTTCTGAAGCTGGCCAGTCTAACAGCAGATAGACGGTGCCTGCCCTGATGCAACAGGCCTCTGAGCGCAGCCCAGAGAACTTCCTATGGCCGAGAAGACTCCATTAGCAAGACCCAGCCAGGCACCGCTCTGCCCAGAGCTGTTCGGGGAGGTGCTAAAGGTCATAACTCAAGAGGACTTGTGACTCTTGAGGGCGCTAGGAACCCAATGACAACACAGGCCCTGTGAGGAGTATGTAAGAAGGTCCAATTTGCCCCTTTAGCTTTAAAGCATATCCTTTGAACTCAGATGGTCCTGCCGGCATCTAGCTCTTTTGCGGAAATTTTGTCCCTTGCTGCCTGAAGCAGATGACCTCTTTGGGGGGTGGACAGGGAGTAACCAATTGTTTTAGGGCTCCCAAAACTGTTAGCTGAAACATCTTAAGGTGTACCTCGTGTTCAGCTTGGTTTTCTGGAATTGGCAGCCCCTTCTAACTGTCTCTCCGAAGAGGCTGCCTGTCAGCTTCTCTCAGAAGCTTTCCCAGGTGTCTGAGCCGCAGTTGGGCTGCTGAAGGCAGGAAGCCAGCTGAGAGAAACAACTGCGAAACCTCTCACCCCGTCCCTTCCCCACAGGGGCCGGGGGCTCGGATCCTCCACGACCGCCTGCCGACTGGTGGCTCACCAGCTGTTTCTCTGAGGGACACGCGGGAATTTTGGATCTCTCGTCCCTCTCTCACCTGCGTAATCCATGCGTCCTCACTTGTAACCATGCATTAGCTTTCCCATGAATTAAAAAGAATTCTTGGAAAAAAAAAAAAATTCTTGAAAATCACTATTAACTTGCCCATATTTCAGAGAAACTTCTAAGAGTAATGTGTGTTTAACTAATAACTTGAATATACGGTAGTCATCAAAGACCCCTTTTTTGGATAACAAGTTTAAGTCAGAATTGCCTTTAAAAGTATTTTAAAATTAAAGCGTTATGGGGACACCTGGGTGGCTCAGTCGGTTGCGCGTCCAACTCTTGATCTCAGCTCAGGTCTTGGTCTCAGGATCATGAGTTCAAGCCCCACACTGGGCTCCACGCTGGGTGTGGAGCCTACTTAAAAAAAAACATTAGGGGCGCCTGAGTGGCTCAGTCGTTAAGTGTCTGCCTTTGGCTCAGGTCATGATCCCAGGGTCCTGGGATCAAAGCCCCACATCGGGCTCCCTGCTCAGCGGGAAGCCCGCTTCTCCCTCTCCCGCTTCCCTTGCTTGTGTTCCCTCTCTGGCTGTCTCTCTCTGTCAAATAAATAAATAAAATCTTTAAAAAAAAATTGAAGCATTACAGAAATACATTAAGCAGGAAGTAGACGTCTTCCATGACCTTGTCCCTCAGAAAGAATCACTGGGGCTGTTTCGTTGAATAATCAGACTTTTTTCTACACACATATTATTTCTTTTAAAAAACATGGGATCTTACTAATTTTCATGTACAGAAAATTGGGAAAGATAGAAACGAGTAGTTGAAACATGAAAGCCATTTATAATTCTACCACTCGGATGGTAGTGGTATCACGGGGTGGCCAAGGCACTGCCCCTCTCCCAAAGCCACCCCAGGGAGACCTACAACCCCAATGCAAAGGTGTGCTGCTTCTGCGAAGGCAGCTTTAAGACCAGACCCTCTTCTAGCTCCCCTTCCCACCAGCCCACCAGCCCTAAGCCCCTCCCCTGCAGAAAACCTGGTGCTGTCATTGACGTTTACTACAGTGACCATATCATTGCCTTTTCTCCCAATTTTTACCTAAATTAGAATCCTATCCATTTACAGTTTTTCTAGCAGTCGTTTTTAGATCCCAATGCAGGACACATGCACAAAGCACTTCCCATTGCTCCAGATAGCATTGCATTTGGTTCTGTCCCCAGTAGCACTATTTCCAAGACACTGACATAATAACATGTTGGGGGACTTTGTTTTGAGCTCTCCCCTGGAAGACACTCTCACTGTGCTAGTGGAGAAATGGAAACATAGGGGCAATGACTTGTTTTAGAGCAAAATAAAGCTCTGGCTTAGTTCAACTTACTTACAGGTGTCTCAGTGCCCAATATCACTGGCCGAATTGCCTACATTTGCTGAAACTTCTGGAAAGAAGTCGAAGGGACATTCCTAGGTCCTGAATTCTTCCTTTCCTAGCCTGGATATCAGCTGCTTAGTACCATTTAGATAGCTGTGCTTCAGCCCTGAAACAGGTTGGTAAGACATGTGCCGTGGAAACTCTTTTCCTCCCTTTGGGGGAAGGATCCCGGCCTTTCCCCAGTCAGTCAGAATCCCACCTGGGCCATCCTCCCAGCTCATGACACGTTTCACAATATTCCCGTTCTCGATTCTCTTCTGTACATCTCACTTCTCCATGTGCAAACACAGCCAGGGAGATTTCTGACAGCGTGGATCTGAGCAGGCGAAGCCATTCTCATAGAGGGAACCTGGCAGAAGTAGGCTCTGGAGACCCACTCCACTACCTCAGGTTTGGCCCAGATCAGTGCCAAGACCACCGAGCGATCAACATAACCTCTGGGTTAGTGAGAGCAAACCTCCGCGAGTGAGAGCAAAGAGGGACTCGCAGCTGAGAGTGCAGGCGAGGGCAGCTCGGATCGGCCTGTGGAGCAGGTTCCTAGGGCTGCTGCAACAAATTTCCACCACTTAGTGTCTTAGAACAACTCAGATCTTTTGTACAGTTCCAGAGGTCAGAGTCCAGAATCAGTGTCAGTGGGCAGAGTGGATTGAATGGTAGCTCCCCAAAAGTCCCACTCCCCAGAGCCCGTGAATGTCACCTTATGTAGTGAAAGAATGAATATTACCTTCTATGACAAAAAACGTGATTAAGGATCTGGAGAGGAGGAGTTTATCCTGGATTATCTGGGTGGGCCCTAAATGCAATCACGTGTATCCTTATAAGAGGGAGGCAGGAGAAGTGTTGAGAGAGAAGAGGAGGAGACGTGCGACCAGAGGCAGAGATTGCAGTGATGTAGTCACAAGCCAAGGAGTGCCTGGAGAAACCAGAGGAGCCAAAAACAGATTTCCCCCAAGAGCCTTCGGAGGGAGTCAGCCTTGCTGACACCTTGCTTTTGGACTTCCGGTCTCCAGAACAGTGAGAGAATATATTTGTGTTGTGTTAAGCCACTCAGTTTGTGGTAATTTGTTACAGCAGCCACAGGAAACTACTGTAGTGGGCTAAAATCAAGGTGCTGGCAAGGCTCTAGGAGAAAATTCATTTCCTTGTCTTTTCCAGCTTCTAGAAGCTGCCTGCATTTCTCGGCTTGTGGCCCTGCATTCCTCTGACCTCCACTGCCATCATCGCATCTTCTCTCTACCCTTCACACTCCCCTCTTATAAAGATCCTTGTGATTCTATTAGGCCCACCTATAATCCAAAATAATCTTCCAGTCACAAAACCCTTAACTTACATCTGCAAAGCCCTTTTGCCATTAAAGGTAACCTCTTCCCGGGTTCCAGGGATTAGGACATGGACATCTTTCGGATGAGAAAGTATCAAAGGAAAACTTCTTTGAGCAAAGGTAGGAAACAGGGAATGCATTCCCCCCACAGGTTCTTCTAAGCAGAAATTGTAGAAGGGCTGAGATCAGCTGTGGTAAAAAGAAGGGGCATGGATATGAGCCAGGCAATGTGGAGTTCTCCCTCTAAGCTTTCAAGGTGATGATATGTGTCTTGGGGGTGGTCTACAGCGCTCACCTTTGGGACTTCTCAGGTAGACTAAGCTGAATGTGTCCGTAAGGCATTGCATGCGGCCATCAGACATAAAACTGGTGCCTGTGGAGACACACCACCCTGAAGATGAGCCAAAGGTTGAGTCACAAGAAGTGTACGTAGTACTGGGACTAGAGGTAATGGGGCAAGGTTGTTGTAATGGGAGAGTGACAGGGCATGTGAGAAATATATGGGTCCATCGTAAACAACGGAAGCCTTTCGTGCAGGGTGCTTGCTGGTCAGAAGGGAGAGTGAGAAGCTTAAGAGCCACCATTTGGAACACGTTTCCATCTAGAGGCAAGAATTGAGGAGAGAGCCATCCATAATAGTTACTCTCAAAGGCAGAGGGAGTGACTTGAGGCGGTTTGAATCTACTTCAAGACCGTCAAAAGCAGACTTTCATTCTGCTTCTGCCTCTCTCTCCAGCTCTGAGAAAGAATACTTTCTTCCTCAGAAGTAAATAAAACTTCCTACTTGGAAAGGATAAGCAGGCATTAATTATTAATGTTTGTTTTCATATTTACAGATGAAAGGCATGCCAACTTCAAAGAAATAGAGTCGGGACTGGGGAAGAGAATTAATTCTCAGCATTAAAATTATCTAGTAGAAAACACTTGTGACTATTTTGAAAGTTTTTCATGATTGAATATAAAGTTGGAGAATTTTTAAAAGAAATTTGACAACCAATAAAGAGACCAGGGAAGAGTCTCTTAAGACAGAAATGTTTGTGTTCCTAATCACTCAAGCTCATTTCTAGGACAAGGCAGTAGACAGAGGTGTCCTACATGCTTGCAAAACATGATGAGAAGTTATAGTGAATGCCTCGGAACCTTGCCAGATAATTAACGGCTTAAGTCTGCTTCAGCTCCTCTTTTTATAACACAGAGGTCTGAGACTCCAATTAATGAATTTCACTTTAAAAAGCAGCAGACTGTTGGATACTTGCTCCAGTTTAGAACATAAAGCTCGAGGTAGGGGACAAAAAGAACCCATCATCCTGGGGCATCTCTCCGTGGTCAACCCTACTTCCGCCTTGCGGGCAGGTGGGCCAGCTGGAGGCCGGGTTCTATTTTTTGTTGTTTTATTTTAAGATTTTATGTAATTATTTGAGAGAATGAGACAGAGAGAAGGAGCAGGGGGAGAGGGAGAAGCAGACTCCCTGCTGAGCAGGGAGCCAGATGCGGGGCTCTATCCTGGGACTCCAGGATCATGACCTGAGCTGAAGGCAGACCAAGCCACCCAGGCGCCCCTGGAGACTGGGTTCTAATGACCAAGGCCATTGTTACATAGTGTGTCTCTTGGCCCGCGGGTCTGAGCAGCCATAGCGATGGGGCACCAGTGTCTTTCATGGGACCAGCATCCTGACTTGATGGAAAGGGAGGCTCCTTCTGAATGGTTCTTTAATACAAGGACTTCCAGTGTCTCAGCATTCTGGGATGCTGTGAGGGAATATCTGTCCCAGTCTCTAGCTCTTTTTTTTTTAATTTGCATATGTGATCTTCAAGAAAGAACACTGTGTGCATTTGGCTTCTTTTTAAATGTTGGCAAAAGAGACCAATTAGCTAAGTGGGCATTATAGCTGTAACCTGACCCTTCATTGAAATTTTTTTTCAGTGTCCATATAGGAAGTCAGCACATTTCTTTTTTGTTTCCAAAGTTGCTTTAATCCATCACAACATCCTAGTATCCAACCAGAAAGATGACTGAAGCTTTTGGAGATGAGGGGAAACTGCAGTGTAAAAATTTGTGCTTTCCCATGACTCAGCTTAATGCTGATCAGGCCACTGATGGTTCACGGTGACAGAAGCGGGGCTGCCTCAGAGCTGGTAAATGGAAAAATCTTGCATGTGCTCTCTAGAGCCCGGTGGTCTCTAGTGTTGTTCTGCCACTGACTCATAAGGAAAGCCTGTGAAAAATGCAGACTTCTGAGCCCCAGCCCCCATCTGTCTCTCTCAGGGGATGGGCTCGGGAATCTGCATCAGTAATAGACTAGTCAGATGATTCTCATGCATGTAAAATTTGAGAACCTCTCCTCTAGAGAGTCTTCCTTCTTGAGGTGGGGTGGGGTCGAACTTGGTTTTCAGGGCTTTGTTCAAAGCCAAAGTGCCCCTGGCGCTGTTAGCAGAAGAATAACCTTGCTCTTCTTTTTCTGTCTCCTTGGGCCTAGGGAAGAGTGGTGCCCTAGCTCGGCACCACCACCTACTGTGAAGTCTCAGCTTTATTATTCATCCCTGCTGTGTGCCAAGCAGACAGCTTCACCTCCGTAACTTTTTTTTTTATAAACAGCTCTATAATTACAGCATCCTTGTCTCCCAAATTGACACAGAAGCGAAGCCTTGAGATGCAACTATCTTTGTCTTTTTCGTTGTCTGATGGCATTCTAATGGCATTCTAAAGCTTTTCTTGACACCCGTAGAAGAAGAGCCCATGTGGAATTTCTGATGACTGTTTCGCAGCACATCAAGAAACATCCACTGAGCTCCAGAGCCCCTGGGCAGCCCCTGCTCGGTTGTGGTCAAGGAGAGAAAGGACTTTTATCTGCTGTGATCTGGGCGCTGTGCAGGATGCTTTCCATACTTTGCCTCAATTAATGAGAAAAGTGATCCAGACTCTGCAAAATTCAAGGGAAAGGACAATATCATGAACAGAATGAGAGGCAGGCTTGAATTCTGTTCTCAGCTTCACTTGTTTTTTTTTTTTTTTTTAAAGATTTTGTTTATCTATTTGACGGAGAGAAAGAGATCACAAGTAGGCAGAGAGGCAGGCAGAGGGAAAGGGGGAAGCAGGCTCCCCGCTGAACAGGGAGCCTGATGCAGGGCTCGATCCCAGGACTCTGAGATCATGACCTGAGCTGAAGGCAGAGGCCCAATCCACCGAGCCACCCAGGTGCCCCCAGTTGTTTGTTTGTTTGTTTGTTTTAAGATTTTATTTATTTATTTGACAGAGAGACCACAAGTAGGCAGAGAGGCAGGCAGAGAGAGAGGGGGAAACAGGCTCCCTGCTGAGCAGAGAGCCCGATGCGGGGCTCGATCCCAGGACCCTGAGATCATGACCTGAGCTGAAGTCAGAGGCTTTAACCCACTGAGCTACCCAGGCGCCCCTCAGCTTCAGTTTTGACTCAACATGGTAGGAGCCCCCCAGTGTCTCTGTTTATCCTTCTATAAAATGAGGTTATTACCAGTTCCCACTGTCCGATCATTAGGTTAGCATTGGGGATACTTTGAACTCCTGAAATGAAAGAGGATATAAAACTACAAAGTGAAGAATTGGTGTAAGAGAGGAAGCCACAAGACTAAGAATGAGATGGCTAAATGAGAGAACAATGTAAGGATGTCAGGATCTTCTACTCTGCTACCATGGGGACTTTCTGGGCCTCCAGTTGCCTTCCTTGCCTTATGAAGGATGAGATGAATACGCACTCATAGAAGGAAAGGCAGTCTAGTGTAGTGGGTAAGAGCAAAAACTCAACCTACCGAATCAGAATCTCAAGGTAGGGGATGGGGCAGCTGCAGTTTTAAGAAATTCCCGAGGTGATTCTGATGCACACCGAAGTCTGACAGACAATATGTTCTCACCAGGCCACTGGTGGTCCCCAAAGAGACTGTGTATTTCTACACCTCTCTCACATGCTCAGGCTGTCCACACTCCCTGAACCACCTTTCATCCATTACAGGCATTCCCTCTTGGCTTTGCTTACTACTAAATGAACTCCAACTCCTCCGTCAAGGCCCAGAGTACAAATCACCTTTTGTCCAAAACTTTCCCTAACCTTTTCAGAGAAATTAACTATTCCTGAATACAAAAGAATATGCAGCCATCAAGGAGAATGAGGTGAATCACTATACACTTCTTAGAAAGGTTAACCATGATATTTTTTAGACCAAAAAAAATCACGATATTTTTATAATATTTTTCTTTAGACAATGGAATAAATATGTGTGTATATGGTTTGAATATGTATATTTAAAGGTCTGAAGAATACATATACTCGATACTAGGAAACTCTACTTTTTAATTTTATACCCATCCATGTGTTATTGGAATTTGAATACCACTTCTGTAATTTTTCAATTCAATAACAGTTGAAGTAATTACTAAGAGAGTAATTGCTCAAATAATTAACAGGGAAGAATTGGTTGATGTTATAGCTCTTGCATATGAGGTTATCATTGTGTATCTCTCTCTCCACAGTTCAGCCATGGGCTCCCTGATAGCAGGGGACTCATCTTGTTCATCCGCGTATCAACAGAGCCCAGCACTAGCCCTGACACTCAGTGGGTGTACAGTGCATGCTCGCTGAATTTAAGAGATCTAAAACAGAGTCTGCAGAGGCTTAGTTGATCAACCTGGCTCAGCCTATCTGTCAGTTGGCATGTCTAGTCCTAGTAGAAGGACAATAGCAAAAAGGAAGTGGTAGTGGTGATTGAGCCAATACTGCTTATAGCCTTGATCATTATAAATATAAAGAGCTTGACAGCGGTGGTAGGGAAAAGAGGACTTTGGAGGTAGTAATTGGCTCCAAAAGGTCTGTGGGTCACTGCAATTCACTTTATTAAAAGTCACTACTCCATAGTTATGATCCATGTCTGCTTGTTCCAAAGTGACCCCTACTGTCTTTCAAAACAGAATAAAACTCCCCATTCTCTCTGGAGAACCTACAGAAGTAAAAGAAATGGGTTAATTTTTACACATTGTCCTTAGTATCTCCTTTCTACCTCTGTCTGTCCAAAATCCTGCAATCATGAGATTGCCTAACCACCTCTCTGGGAGGCCCTGGCAACTTCTAGGTATCCACTCCCTGTCTTACATTGCTAGATCAGACTCTCAAACTCTAAATTAGGCCAAATGTAAACAGGTAACAAGTGTCTGTATTTTCTCCATTCCACTAAAATTAGTGGGCATTCCTCTCCTCCTTCCCTCATTGAAACAACTCACTCTCATAAATCGTGCTGGACTTTAACCTTGACCTTCTTAGGCCACGCTTGTGAGAATCGGTTCCCTGTCCTTCACAACCACCACCTTCCCACACACATCCTTTCTTTGTGCCAACTTTCTATGAGAAAGTAGATACGAGTAATTGTTTAATCTCAATAGTTTGGGAAGTCAGAAACTTATTCCTCCTATAGTTCAGGGAGAAGAATAAATGAGATCTGTTTGTATTTATTATATTTATATCTAAAAGCTATAGCAATTCCTTTTTATAAAAAAAAATGTTAAAGTCATGTTGTACTCATTCTCATTGAGTAATCTTCTCAGATAAATTTTTTAAAAATACTAACCTATTCTATGAGTTGGGGATGGGTTGTTTGAGGAGAAGAGAAGACAGGTCATTCAACAAACATTAAGCACCTATTTTGGGCCATGCTTTTGAATTAAAAATACAAATATGAGACACTGCCTCTGCCCCCTGAGTTCCTGTTAATACATTCTGCTGTAATCACTCAGTGCATGTGGGTATGAGTCCCTGGCTAGTGAGATGGCCAAGTTGAGGACCAGCTGGTGAGCCCTCTGTTTCCTTCTTCACCTTACCAACTCTGCTGGATTTAGGAGATAGGGCAGTTCCTGCGCTTTATCTGACTACTCTAGGCCCAGCTTGGTCCTGGCCACTGGTCAGGTTTAAAAGTTCATGTCTGGCAGGAAAGCCAGGACTATAATGGACACCTTGAGAACCATGCTCTTCCGAGTAGGAGGTGGGCTTCTCCCAAAAGACAGAGACTTATTGCGAACATCGACTCTAAGGAACACTCCCAGGATACCCCCAGAATTTGGCTGGAGCCCTAATCTTTGTGGATCGGAGCTGTCCAACATTTCAGCATACTTTTGCATCTGCCCACTTTGAAAGAAATATAATAATGATCTGGCTGTTTGACTGTTTTATTGTGTGCCATGTTCTAAGGGAACTGACACAGTTCAGGATCTAGCCTTTCAGGTACTTTTTTAAAGATTTTATTTTTAAGTTATCTCTACACCCAACATGGGGCTCAAACTTACAACCCCAAGATCAAGATTGCACTCTCCACCGACTGAGCCAGCCAGGCACCCCTCTCGGGTCTTTAGATCTGATACTTTAATGATCAGTTCTCCTTAAGATCACTGAGCCCTGAAAAAAAATAAAATAAATAAAATAAAATAACTTACTTGCTCAGGCACATTTGTACCAGAAAGTAAATTTAATATAGGAAGGAATATACTTGTTTCCTGTCATGGTGACTTGACAATCAGAAAGGTAATCAAAGCTTGCTTTGTGAACACAAAATCGGAACAAGTAGAACTGGAAAATGTTAAGAAATGATGTATCATCCACACCATCGTCAAGCTTGATTAATTCCACCCCCTCCACTAGAAGGCACGCTGTCCTAGTGACCAGAATACCAATGCCAGGTAAACAGAGTGCCACTTCATTGGACAATGTTAAAATTGCACTAACATAGTTTCACTTTCCAGCCGTCATTTTTTTCTAGATCCTCTAATAGCCACCCTGATGTTTATAATTGCCTTTATAACCAGATTCTACAGCATACCAAATGACAGTTTTTCCAACTTTGTATTTTATTTTTGCATTGATAAATGTACTGACTGGTGACATCTAGAGAGACATAGGGAGAGATATTAATCTTTTTACACAATATTTCCAAGTCACACTATTCCTCTTGCTATGTAAATACTTGTTAGCAAGGATCAGCAGACATTTTCTACAACGGCCAAATAGCAAATATTTTACACTTTGCAAGCCATACAGTCTCAGTCAAAATTACTCAACTCTGCTGTTGTAATATGAAAACAGCCATAGATAATAATAGGTGAATGCGCATGGCTGTGTTCCAGCGAAACTTTCCTTACAAAGAAAGAGGGGCTCTTGGGGCGCCTGGGTGGCTCAGTGGGTTAAAGCCCCTGCCTTCGGCTCAGGTCATGATCTCAGGGTCCTGGGATCAAGCCCCGTGTCGGGCTCTCTGCTCAGCAGGGAGCCTGCTTCCCCCCTCTCTCTGCCTGCCTCTCTGCCTACTTGTGATCTCTCTCTGTCAAATAAATAAATAAAATCTTTAAAAAAAAAAAAAAAGAAAGAAAGAAGGGCTCTGACTCGTAATTGCTGACCCCTGCTTATTAGTCATAATCACAGAGGGGGCTCTTTCTTGTCCTTTCATGACTTGTTTTGGTCTTCTTTTATCATAAATACTAATATGTTGCTTAAGTTGTCCAAAGCGCTTTTCACTTTTCCCTAAAAGGACCAGGAATCCTTAGAGAAATTGGCTTCTTTTGGACTGAGGCAGGGAAAGTTCAAGTTGAGTCTGGAACATCTTATTCCACCAGAAAGTAAGGAACTTTAAGAATGATGAGAATGTGTCAAAGAGATATGGGAAGGGGTTCCCAGTGGCCAATACCAAGACAATATGAGCATCAAAACAAATGATAGTGATGTATTATAACCCATTGAATAAAATAATCTGAGTTTATACTAATCTAAAAAGATAAATGAAAAAATGGGGTAGGAAGGGAAAGCTCTTCCTTAATGATAGAGTTACGAGAAAAAAAAAGGTGTTTCTCAAACAGGTTGGAGAGCAATCAGAACCACTTGGGGAGCTTTCCCACATACCTGCATCTTTTTTTAGAGAGGTGTGTGTGTGTGTGTGTGTGTGTGTGTGTGTGTGTTTTAGAAAAACTCCCCTGGAGACACTGCTGGGCCTTCCCTGTTTGGGGAACACTGATATGTGACAGATGTTGGATCTTGAGCTTGCTTGGCCCAGTCATGCCTGCTTCTCACCTCTATTCCTTCTGTTATCCTTATCAGTGTGTTTGGTCCTCTTGGAACATGATGGGTCCAAAAGGAGGAGCTCCTGCCTCTAGGGTCCTTGGGCAGCCATAAGAAACAGATGAGATGGGGCGCCTGGGTGGCTCAGTGGGTTAAAGCCTCTGCCTTCGGCTCAGGGTCCTGGGATCGAGCCCTGCATCAGGCTCTCTGCTCAGCAGGGAGCCTGCTTCCCCCCCTCTCTCTCTGCCTACTTGTGATCTCTCTCCTCTCTGTCAAATAAATAAATAAAATCTTTAAAAAAAAAAAAAAAAGAAACAGATGAGACCTTAAAAGATAGGAGTTTCCTTAACTGGCAGAGACTGCCCCCTCCAGTGTTCCCTTTTTAAGCTCTTAAAAGAAATAGGAAAATACTGGGAGGAAAAGTATCTAATGAAGAATTAATTCTTACTTTCCAGGGAATTTTCAGGAGATAAAAGATAAGCCTGTCAAGAGACAAATTAAAGTCAAGTTGCAAAGTGAGCATTTAAAACATTTTTATTCTATTTTGAACAAGTAGAGATGTGTGGGACCAAAGATCTATAATACATGATATGTGATCCCTGACTTCAAGGCATGTATCTGTTTGAGAATATGCTGGGGGAAAATTAAATGACAATACAAAGGATTGGTAATTTAAATATTGTGCAGCAGGCTACATATACACTTAATCACCAAATGAACTGTGTAAACTCATAAAATTCACTAAATATAGAGGAATAAGGGATTGCCAAGGGCTAGGGAGGGCAAAGAAAACAGAGTAATAGAATCAGCATCTATTGGAATAGACCTGAAGAGGTCACCTGAAAATAAAAGCTCACCTAGTTCAGCCTTCAGGCTGGTTCTTGACGATACTAGAACATCCCCAGGGGGTGTCACCCAGCTTAAAAACTGGCCAGGATGGGACTTCACCCCTTCCTGGGATAGGCTTGCTGCCTTTAGCACTGCTGGGAAAGTTTTTCTTCAGTGGATCAAAATCTTTCTCTACCTTCAACACTTGGATCACAGTTTTACCCCTTGTGACAACAGAGGAGAAGTCTAATCCTTACCCTTCCATTCATAGACCTTCATGTAATTAAAGATAGTTCTTGGCTCACACTGAGTTTTTCTTCCATCTCTAAGCTAAACCACTAGTTTTTCCAGCAGATCCTTACAGGACCTAGTAGGAGTATATTTGCTACATTCACGATCATGGTCGCTTTGTTGTTCTAAAGGTATGCTACCCATGAACTGAATTCAGTATTCCGAGGGGGACTATTATCACCTTCCTCATCCTAGAAGGACTTTATAATCAGTTACCTGGCTTCAAATCAGTTCTAACTAGCTATGTTACTTTGGGCAAGTTATTTAAACTCTCTGAGTCCCAGTTCTGTTCTGCTAATATCTGAGAACACAGTATATGCTGGGCACCATACTAGACGTTAAGGCTGCAAAGACTTAATGCCAGGCCTCAAGAAGCTCAGAGAGAAGTAGAAGAAATAAATATGGTAAGTCCTGTCTGCGTTAGATGAATGCCCACACAGTATTACAGAAATACCTAGAAGGCCAACCTAATCCAGACCAGTAGAAGGAGGTAGGAATCAGGGAAAACTTTCCAGGTGAGGTGACACTTGAGATGAATCTTGAGTTTAGGTGGGCATTTTCCAGGTGAAGGTCAGTGGCAAGGAAGTGCAGTCATTTCCATAGAAGAAAAGTATGAACAAAAAGCTCCCAAGTTTGACTTTGCTTGTGCGGTGTCCTATAACTGGAACATGGGGTGGAAAGGGGGAGAGGTGATAAGAGGTGAGGCTGGAAAGGTAGGCAGGTGCCAGTCACAGGGAGTTTAATGAGGGGCAATGGGAAGACATTGAATCAGGGGTTGCTTTTATGGTAGTCTGCAAAGAAGTAGACATAAAGCCTGTAAAATGGGGCTAATGAGACCTCCCCAAATTGTGAAGAGCTGATGAGATCAATAAAATGTACAGAAGGACAGGTGCATGCCAGCGGCTCAGTCATTGATAGCCCCTTCCCCAGCCTCTGTCAGCTCCATCACAAAGATAACTCGTGTCAAGCTCCTATCCGTCTAAAATCCTTCTACACTTTGCACACTCCATTGCCAACCCTTATGTCTTCTGCCACATCTCTTCCTTTCATTTGGTTTTTTAAGATCCAGGTGCAGAACCTCATATGTATTTCTTTTGAGTGGTTTAGCCTCTTGCCATGACCTGTCACAGCACTTTGGGATCCTGACTCCATCAGCCAGTCCTCCTGGAAATGGTGGGGTAGGAGTTCCACCTTAAAAGGAGGAGGGCATTCAGGAACAAGTCAGGGCTGGGAGGGAGTCAATATTAGGAAGACTGGAAGAAGGAGAACAACAATCCGAAGCTGAGGGCTTAAAGAATGGAGAAGTCGAAGAAAACAATGGGGTGGTGTGGAGTGAAATTGTGAATACCAGGCCAAGACATTTGGTCTTTATCCTCTAGGAACTGCATAGACATCTGCATAAGCCACTGGAGCTTTTGGGGGAGGGAGGTCGGATTAAAGCAGTGTTTTTGGAAAGTTTGTCTTACAGTGAGAGGCAACAAAGTTGAAAGGAGACTAAGAAGAGGAATACTGTTTGGTCACAGAATGACAACAATCTGGTCCAGGATGAGGTCAGTGAGAATGGAGGGGAACGAGATTGATGAGAAAAATCAATGATTTGACAACTTGACCAAGGCGGGAGAGGCAGGATTAGATTCTAACATCATGCACTTTCAATGCAGCATTTCACAGATCCTTGCAGACTTTTTTTTAAAAGGATTTTCGTGGATAATACAGATTTAAAATATAGTTTAGTTCTAATATTTTGCTGTTAAAACATTTGTTTCCACATTATCATTATTAATGCTCCCATTCCCCAATATTTTTAAACTGCAGTTTGGAAGGAAAAAATCATTTTTCACGGGTGCCTGAGTGGCTCAGTCAGTTAAGCATCTGACTCTTGATTTTGGCTCAGGTCATGATCTCAGGGTCATGAGATCCAGCCCTGCATCAGGCTCATGGAGCCTGCTTAAGAGTCTCTCTCTCCCTTTGCCCCTCCCCACACCTCTATCCCTCTCTTAAAAAAAAAAAAAAAAAAATTGTTTTTCCAACCTACTAATCTTTCTGCCAATTCTCAGTTATTGATTCATAAAAGTAAAGGCTCCACAAGACCTTAATTTTTAGGATGCAAATAACACATTTCCACTCATTTATATGGATGGCTGATTTTACACGTAAGTGTGTATGTCTGTGTCAGTATTGTGCTTTATCCAAGTAATGAAACAATCAAAACATGTACTTCGCAGTATCAGGCAAACATTCGCCAGGAGTGTACTGTGCGTCAGGTGTTATGAAAGGTTCTTGAAGGTCAAAAGGCATGGTGGCTGCTCAGGGAGCTCACTGCTGGGCAAGGGCGGGAGGCCCATGAACAGAGAAGTACAGGACAGGGTCATGTGGAATGTGACCAAAGCACAGTTCCAGGGCCGTGGAGGCCTGTCATGCCCCTGGTATGCCATGGCCATAGGAGGCAGGAGAAGGAATGGAAAAAGGAAGGAGGGAAGAAGAGGAAAGAGAAGAGTGAAAGATTTTAAATAGGAGGGAAAAGAGGGAAGAAAAGCAAAGTTAAATACGAAGTACAAAGGAAAATACCTTACCCTTTGTTACAGTTTGTACTGGATGAAGTGCTTTCAGATAGGTTATCTCATTTGATTCCACCAAGAAGCTTATGAGAACGCACAAAATGAGCAACAGAGGGGAAGAGATGAGAAGCAAGGCCCTCAGTGGAGAAGGGAGAGGAGCTGGGAAGAGCTCGGAGCCCCTTGTAGCCTCGTGGCCATCCTGGAGGCTGCACCCCCCCTGCTGGGGCCAGACCTCAGCCAGCCTGGTTAGAACCTAGTGCGGACGTTTTAAAACCAGTCCAACTAGCAAGGAAGGGCTTGAACCACTTCAAAGAAGTCTGAACCACCCAGACAAAGAGCCACAGAAGCCTTTAAGTGGTTCTTTTGGCAACTATTGTCAAGAGCTTCTTGCTGCCTGACCACAGCTTTCTTCCATACTTCTCTCCCCTATTTTTTAAAAATATATATTTTTTAAAGATTTTATTTATTTGACAGAGAGAAAGAGATCACAAGTAGGCAGAGGGGCAGACAGAGAGAGAGGGGGAAGCAGGCAGAGGGGCAGGCAGAGAGAGAGGAGGAAGCAGGCTCCCTGCTGAGCAGAGAGCCCGTTGCAGGGCTCGATCCCAGGACCCCGAGATCATGACCTGAGTCGAAGGCAGAGGCTTAACCCACTGAGCCACCCAGGCGCCCCTAAAAATATTTTTAATTGAGTTTTTCCTTGTCACAAAAGTTATACATGCTCATTGTAAAAAATTTAGAAAGTCCAGACAAACCTGAAAAAGAAGATTAAAATCCCCTCTGAGCCTACTGTTAGGTAGAACCACAATTATTATTTTAGAACATATATCCTCACGTTATTCTTCTATGCCTATTGGTAGATCTCTGCTCTGTAGTATCTTTCCTTCACTTAATATATTATAAACATCTTTCCATGTTTTTATCAGTTGGGATTGTGTTTTGATACAAGTAAACTCGAAGGACAACTAGCAGTGTTAGTTAACAGCAAACAAACCCCAATCCAAACTAACAGTGGTTTAAATCTATGATGGGGTATTTTTCTCACAGGACGGGAGTCTGAAAGTAGGGGGTACAGGCTGGTAGAACAGCTCAAGGACGTCATCAAGGACACTCCAGCCCCTCAGCCAGTTGGGTGTTACGACATGTCTCAAGGTGGCTCTGAGCTGTAAGGGAAGCAGGAAGCAAGTACTTCATTTTTCTGACCTCTCTGGTGGAGACCAGCAAGGGAGAAGGGCGGGGGTACTGGGAGCTGAGTCGGCCAAAGGAGCCGGCGTCGTTACGTCATTACGTAGTCCTCCGCCGTGGCGCGCTCTTAAACAGTGACGTAGTTTAGATGTCCTGTGACTTATTGAACTGTTCATTATTGCTGATCATTTCAGTTGTTCCCAGTTTTTCGTTATTATAAATATGCTTATACTAAAGTTTTACACAGACTCATAATTACTGCTTTAGTACAGAATTCCTAAAAGTAGAAATAAGGTCAAAGAATATACAAAGTGTAAAGACTTTTAATAATTTTTTTTTTAAGCCAAATCGCCCTCCAGAAACACTGCTAAATGACACTCTCACCACCCATGTCTAAAAGAGTCCATTTCCCTGGACTCTCAACAACCGGTTTTTGTTTGTTTGGTCATCATTAAGCTATTATCCTATGACCATTTAACTGTGGATTTAACTGACGGGAGCTAGCACTAACCAGAATCTGAAGTGTCCAGCAGGGCACCCCAAGCAGGGACCACGAGAGCTTTGGCCAGCCCTCCACCCTTCTCCATTGCTGCCTGGACGTGTGGGTTTGTGGGGCGTCCTGTGCCCCCAAGCAGCTGGTGTGGGTCCTCATCTTGACGAGCATTGCAGGGACTCGTGAGGTCTCTAGTAAGCATGTACCTCACTCTGCCACCATGAAGTCATCCTCTGTTCCCATCTTAGTCCTAATTCAACACCATCCTGGCTTATTTGGAATCGAGGTACACCTGGTATCCGGCCTCTTTTGAAACAGCCCTCCCGTATCATCACACATCACTCTTACCTGATGTACCTCAGTAGGGTAGCCTCACCGGCCTCCTTCATAATCTGTAACAGAGAGAGGGCTGAGAAAACAGTATCTGTAGATTCAGGGGGCTATTTTCATCCTAGTAAGCTGCTTTGGGGACATGCCACAGTTTCCTGGGGGGGTGGTCAGAGGAGTAAATTATCCCTGGACATCGCTACCCTTTGAAATGGTTATTAGCTAGTGAGCAGTGGGCCACTATGTACAGTCCTATTCCTTAAACAAGGAGCCACCCACGGATGCGAGAAGGATTCCTCTGGCCCAGTCACCTCTCTGTACAGAGTAGGTATTTCAGTATTCTTGTCTGTAGGCATATATTCACGTGTGGACAAATGAGTGAATGATGAATCCAAGCAAGCCTTGCGCTTAGTGCAGGAACATAGGCCAAATCTCACCACACCATGACCCCTCTAAAATAAGAAAAAGAAAATTCCAGAATTCTGGTTCCAGGAAGGAAATGATAAGGATTCTGTTTTGCTGGTCCCTTGAGGACCTTACCCTGACCTCTGGAGAGGTGACACCTAAAACGTGAGAAGCACTAGCTGAAGGAAACCGAGTTCTCTGTGAGCTTTGCTTATAGGGTACGGTTTGGAGCTACTGTTAGTTATTACCACCTCGAGGGAAAAGAACGGAAGAGAAACTAAAATTTAATGAAGCACGTATTACAAATCCGCTAAAGCCAGGATCATGATACCCTGGCCAGTCACTGCTGCCAAAGGCCCAGCTCGGGTCCCCCTACCCAGGCCCCTCACTTTTCCCAACTCTGGAATGCTGCCTCCTAAGATGCCCACAACACAGATCCCACTCACAACTCACTGTATTTAACAGTGTAATACTCTCCAATCTCCTCTCCCTACCGAATTACATTGTTACTGGCTCGATGTCAAAGACTTAACAAGCCTGTTGGAATTGCATTACCAACCTCTCACCAATAGCTATAACTACAGAGGTTCTGGGTGAGTGCCCCAATGAGGTTAGCTTAACCTTCATGACAGCCCGGCAACATGGCTACTTAAAAATCATTCATAAAGTTGAGCAGGCTTCCTATTTCATGCTTGCTAGCCATTTGTACTTCTTCCGTGAATTGTCTGTTCAGAGCCTCTGTGTTTTGGGTGCCCACGAGCCATACACACAGTGAGTGACATCCAAGAGGCATTTCTGTTTCACAAGAAGAAACGGAGAGGCCTAGAGAGGCTGCCTTTGCCCAGAGCCCAGAAGATCACGAGAGGGGGGACTGGAGCTGGGTTCTTTGGAGTCTGTTTTTGGGTACCATGCTGCCTGACCACATGGCCAAACATGCCAGTATATTTCTTAGGAAACACACCATAAGGCTACGTGTTTTGGAGGCGCAGTGAAAGTGTATGCTTAATTCTCTATTTCTCCTACTTTCAGCAGAATCTTGGGAGACCCTAAGTCATTTTCCCTTTCTTAACCTCTTTCCCCAAAACACTAGGGAAAATGGGAAAAATAGGGAAAAATATGAAAGATACATATCTTGGGTAATGTTCCTTGGTGATGTGCATTTTCTCCATTGTTACCAAACTTCCACTTTTTCC
The DNA here is from genome assembly GCA_028534135.1 of Potos flavus. Taxonomy (NCBI): domain Eukaryota; kingdom Metazoa; phylum Chordata; class Mammalia; order Carnivora; family Procyonidae; genus Potos; species Potos flavus. The sequence continues at coordinate 18,035,183 of CM052885.1, forward strand.
AAATCAAAATACATTTTAGCGTAAGTGCGGTATAGCAGCAGTATTTTTTTTCATTTTATAATTTCCTTAAGTGAATCTTCAAAACCTTCATATAAAGATGTTTTCTAGTATCTCATGCTCGGAATAAATTACATGGAATATCAGGCATTTACTAAAAAAGTAACCGTGTCTGGGGCCAGTACAAATCCATCCCAGGAGCCTAGATCTTCAGTAAAGGTATGAATAGTGAGAATTTACAATCAGAATTTCCAGGGGTTTGTTAGACCACATGGATGACTTGTGGGCTCCTCAAACCTACAGCCCAGTTCACAGACGAATACATTTATATGGGCAATAAACGTAGAAATAATGTTCTCCTTCACTAGTAATCGAAGCAATGTTTTTTTAAAAGAACAAAAAAGGTTTTTATTAAATCAACACACTTTTTAAAATACTAACATTCCGTGTTGGTGAGAGTGTGTTGAAATGAGTTCTCAAACTTCTGGAAAAAAAATAAAAGTTACCATCTTTTTGGAAAGCTGTTAAGCTTTAAAATATGCCATGCCCTTTGACATAGTAATTCCCTCCCCACAGGGTAATATTACATTTAGACAAAACTTGAATGTTCAAAGATTAATTCTAGCACTCTCTCAATATCAAAAATGTCCAACTACTGAAGGTTGGAATATTATGAATATGGATAATATGCCCCATTAAATAATATGGATATTATGGATATGGAATATTATGCCCCATTAAATATGACATTTCCTAATATATGTTCTTCGTATTCTTCGCAGTATCTACCTATGATATCAAGTGAGCCCCTGGTCTTCACCCCATCCTCAGACCTGCTCCTCCTTTGCTTTTCTCCATCCTTCCCGTGCCGTGGCAAAAAAACTGTGGGGTCGTCCTGGGCCTCCCTCTCTCACATCGCACAGCTGGCTGGCCCCAGAGTCTGTCCGTTCTGCCTTCAGTACAATTTGCCCTACTTTCCAGGCCTCTTGTAAAGCATGAACTGAAAAGGCTTGAGGAGAAAAGGAAGCAACCCTGAGTGCCCTTGAGTGGCTAGGGTTTTGGTTCTTAAATCGAGGCACAGTTTTTCTCCTTCTTGAATTATCTATCTCTTTTTCCTAGAACAGAAAGAGTTGGGCCAAAATCACTTCATTGAAAACATGACATCTAGAGTTAGGATAGCAGGATTCAAAGCATTAGTGCAATGAATAGAAAAATATGTGAGGGAGAAAGTAATAGGATTTCACTGGTGCTAAGCCTACTTACTGAGAAATGTTGTGTATTTCCAGTGAGCTACAAATACTGTATACCATATGATGGACCATCAGATGTAAAGGAGACCCTAGAACCAAGTGTGCAGAAGCCTCCGCCAGCCTAACTGCTGGGCTCTTGCCCTTAGGACAGGTGAGTAGGCTTTGCCACAGGAGGAGAGACACTGCAGTAGACTGTTGATGTCTGATGATTCCCATGAGGTTGAGTCATAACACCAAAGGTTTGTCCAGACCTCACATGTACAAATAGGTAGAAAGCTTTATGATAAGTAATTAGGTAAGCCCAGAGTGGGAAGATGTTGAAGGGCTAATTCACAAAAGGCCTCTTCATGTTTAGATTCCTAAAGAAGAGGTCTGCATACTGAGGACTTAGTTAACTTGTAAGTGTGATGAAATGTTGGAAAGTTGTGAATGGCCTACAGTCCGTCCAAAGGATAGGATTTACCTCCTTGGGATAAATCACGTCCTGGGCAATGAACTTTACTTTGACCACATTCTAACTTCTCTTTGAAAACACTGTGCCCTTTCTGAAAGAAAACAGTAGATCACCGGAATCAATCTTAGAGTTTACCTGTCTTTAGAGCACAACACAAGGTTATCCAGATGAAGAATCAGGCAGAAATTTAAGGTCCTTGAGGTTGTGACTGAGGTCTTGTGAAAAGTAGGTGAGGCCCCAGGAAAACTTTAGGGCATAACAGTCCAGGCATATTGTTGATTTTCCCAGAAGAAAGCAAACGAATGTTGACTCTTCGGACCTAAAGGAACACTATAAAAGCAGAACATATATCTGCAACTATAAAATATGCAACCTTGGGAGGCACTAGAGATAAAAGAGTATTTGGTTCTGGGGACACCTGGGTGGCTCAGTCCGTAAACATCCCACTCTTGATTTCAGCTCAGGTCATGATCTCAGTGTCCTGGGATTAAGCCCTGCATCAGGGTCTGAACTCAGCGTGGAGTCTGCTTGTCCCTCTTCCCCATACTCCCCCCTCCCACTCTCTCTCTGTCTCTCTCTCTCTCAAATAAATAAATAAATAAAAAGAGGGGTGCCTGGATGGCACAGTCGGTTAAGCATCCAACTCTTGGTTTCGACTCAGGTCATGATCTCAGGGTACTGGGATCGAGCCCCACATCAGCCTCTGCATTCAGCATGGAGCCTGCTTGAGATTCTGCCTCTCTGCCCTCCTTCTTGTGCTGTCTCTCTCTCTCTAAAATAAATACATAAAATCTTTTTTTTTTAAGATTTTGTTTATTTATTTGGAATATTTTATTTATTTATTTAACAGAGAGAGACAGCAAGAGAGGGAATACAAGCAGGGGGAGTGGGAGAGGGAGAAGCAGGGTTCCCACTGAGCAGGGAGCCTGATGTGGGGCTCGATCCCAGGACCCTGAGATCATGACCTGAGCTGAAGGCAGACGCTTAACGACTGAGCCACCCAGGTGCCCCGAATAAATAAAATCTTTTTAAAAAATAAGAAAAATTTTTTAAAAAGAGTATTTAGTTCTGGTCAAGGAATGACTATTCTGTTTATGGTCCCAAGGTCCTGAGTAAATCCATATCCCCACCCATTGGGTTTTTTGACTGAAGGGTAGGGGTGTTACAAGGACTGTTCAAGGTATGACGAGTCCTTTCTCTATTATGCTTTTGACTATTTTAGTCCTTCTTTAGTTTTAAGAGGGTATCGTGTAAAGTTTTTTTTTTTTTAAGATTTTATTCATTTATTTGACACAGAGACAGCGAGAGAGGGAATACAAGCAGGGGGAGTGGGAGAGGGAGAAGCGGACCCCTCACTGAGCAGGGAGCCCAACGCAGGGCTTGATCCTAGGACCCCAGGATCACAACCCTAGTCGAAGGCAGACGCCCAACAACTGAGCTACCCAGGCGCTCCAGTATTGTGCAAGTTTGAGTAGAATTTAGACAGGCCATTCTGAACCTTAATGGATTCAGCCCCAATAATCCTGCAAACAATTGAATGTTTGAAACTTTGTCCCCTTTTTATTTTAAAGCACTTCTTAATTTTGTTCATATTGAAGGCTCCTCAAATTGATCGCTATAATTCTAAATTATCCTTGATAAAATTGTGCCAAAATAAGATAAGTTCACAAATTTGGGTTATAGAGTGAATCATGTAAGAAGCAAGGATCTGGCCCACAGGGGCAATCTTAGGTTTATATTGAGCCAACCCATAGTTTGGGGAAACAGTCCCCAAAGAGTTCCTTATGCACCTGTCTGAGCCTCTCCCCCAAATCTAATGCCCAGGCCTCCCAACTACAAACCCCAACCAGCTCTGTAGTTTCAGAGGACAGAAAAACATGGAGAGATCTGTCCCAGAGCCAGACCTTCATGGACAAAGCAAGAGAAGACTGCGGAAAGTTCTCATAGGATTTTTTGTAATCACCAAAAACCAGAAACACCCAGATATCCTTCAGTGGGTAAATGGATAAACTCTGGTATATCCATATATGTGTACCATTATTTTGGGAATACTACTCGGCAGCCAAAAAAGGATTATTAATCTATGCAACAACTAGGATAGAACCCAAAGGCATTATGCTGAGGGGGAGAAAAGCTAATCTCAAAAGGTTACTATATAATTCCATTTATATAGCATCCTTAAAGTTATAAAATTACCTAGGTTAGAGTTGGGGACAAGGCATGGCGATAGGGGGGCTGCACAGGGGAGTTTCCCCGAGGTTATAGAACAATTCTGCATCCTAGTAGGGTGGTGATTATATGAATCTACACATGTGATAAAATTTCGTAGACTGTACACCAAAGGAAAAAAGTGCATGTAAAGACTGACTAAATCCAAATAATGTCTGTAGCTTAGTTAATAATATACCAATGTCAGCTTCCTGGCCTTCAGAATTGTTATGTAAGATGTTATTGGGGAAGCTGGATGAGGATACATGGGAATTCTTTGTCCTATTTTGCAATTCTGAGTCTAAAATTATTTCAAAATAAAGAATTTCCAAAAATTTGGAGGGCACTGATTTCTGCGGAGCAGCACTTGGGAATCTCTTCAATTTTTACTAGAAAAGATAATATAAACTAAAGCCTCAAGAATTATAAATTTAATGCAGCTTCTAATCACTGCAACTTCATTTGCCGTAATTTTGATTTAGAAACTATGCTCAGTGTTTTAACTCTAGCATTGTTACAAATATTTTTGTATTGTTATAAATATATTGTATCCAGGAGGAAAAAACAAATCCCTTGATGAGTTTTCCCCAGGATGAAATACCCCCTAATAACTCTTTGCGGAGCTCCCGGTGTGTGGCTTCTGTCTACCTTTTTAACCTCATCTCCTGCTCCCAGCATGCATTCTGGGGTGAACTATTTGTAATCCTCTCCCTCTTTCCAGTCCATTCTTCTCTCCTCTTAACACTCTGTTTGATGACCTTCTCCTTCAAGACCCACATCAAACTATGCTTCCTCTACAAAGCCGTCCCTGGCCCAGGAAGCAAGGTTGCTCCAACAGCATGCCTTCCTGCTTACGGGGTTGTAGCATAATATGGAGCATTTTGGTTATTTGTTCACTGGCCTAGCTCCGACCCTGGTCGGTGAACGCCTTGAGGGCCCGAGCGGGTCTCATTCCTTCCTATAGGCCCCGCGCCTGGCTCAGTGCCTAGAACACACACTCCATAAATGGTGACCAGCAAGGGACTGAATCGGAGGCCCTGGAAAATCCTTAGTAATAGATTTTGTGCATTCCACCTTGCCTTAATAGAGTTACTTTTCAGCAAGTTTTCAACGAAACTAAAGATCAAAAGGCGTTCTGATTAACTACAGTGAAACACAGTGGCAAATGAATACTTAAAGTATTTTCCAAACATCCAACTTAGTTAAGACCTTATTATTTTTAAAAATTTTCCCATTCTTCCTTTTCATTCATGACACAGTGTTGTAAGAAGCTCTAGAAAGACCATGAGGTTGCATTTGTGAGTCTCCTTGGACATGAGATCTAAAACTTAAGAACAGGATACGGATTCTGAAGGAGGAAGGGTGGGATGTCGAAGACGAAGAGCACAAGCCAACGTTAAATCTTATATACTGCTTCCAGCTTTTACTAAGAGCAGCACGGTGTCCCCACCTTGCAGGCAGGTGGCTTGCTACTCCACCTACCACAGCAGCCGACACAAATGCCCGGATGTCAAACTCCTGATTTCCCTGCTCAGCATCCACACAGGCAAATGACCTGGGACTCCCTAACTGTCTTCGGGTCTAGCTTCTGTCTCCAGCCTCCAGCAAGATGACTCAGACTTTCATCATTTCTTCTTGCACAATCTAATGACCATTTCTCCATCAGAGGTCTGGTAACTTCATTAAACAGGGCAGATAACCTCCTGCTCGAAACCAGTCCCTCCCTTGGCTCCTGACGCATCACCTACCTCTCCTATCTCCTCTCTTGATCACATCCCCTAAGATTCCTCTAGGATTCAAGCACTGGTCTTTGGCTCATTTTAAAAAAAAAGTCACAACAAACTTCTTTCCCATGTCTCTAATTTCCCATTTTCTTTTCATTGCTTTCTGATATCCTGTCATCTTTAAAGGCCCAAGTTAGGTGCCACCTTCTCCCAGAAATCATCTGAGCCCACACTCATCCTTTGCACCCTCTTGGAGTACTTAAAAGCCAAATGTACTTTCACTGTTGCGCATTCCATATGTTCTGGTTTGTGGGATCCCTTACCGTTTTATGGGTTACTCTTATTTCTTCAAACAAAGGCTCCTTCACGACAAGATCCATGTCTTAAAATGATCCCATCCTCATGGTGCCTCCCAAAGGCTTAGCACCTTCTCTTAGCGGTCAGTAAATACTTGGTGATTGAGATTAAAACATTGCAGTAGCTTGGAAAAAGAAACCCAAAGAAAAAAACCTTTGAAATTTCTTTTCCCTTCTCCTGATGCTCAGGGGCCTAACTCAGAGCAAGTCATCACACACCAGAGCTATGCAAGATCAAATAGCTTTTCCTGCCACAGTGTAATGGTGTAGTAAGAGCACAGGGTTCAGGTGGGTTCATGCTCTAGTCTTGCCAGTGGTTGATCTTGAGCTTGAGCAAGTCACTTGAACCCAGAGCCTTCATTCCCTCATATTCAAAATCGAGATGATTACTAAGGCCTTTTGGAGATGAAGTCCATAAACCATAAGAGTGTCATTTGTGGTGGGAATTTCAGGAACCATGGTAGACCAGGGGAGAAGCTACTGGAAAGCAGGGAGAACTTCCTGTACCCCTCCAGGGCATATCCCCCCTGAGGGGGGCCCACTATCTCCTGCCGGACAGGCAGCTGGAGTCTCAGGGACCTGAAGGATGACAGTCTGCATGAGAAGACAGAAAACCAACCACGGAAACATGTCGAGTTTGTTCTAGACATCACCAGGGTATTCCTTCTGGTGGCAAGGCTAGAGAATTAAATGAGCAGTCTGTCAAAAAGGCAAGGAAATAAAGCTGGAGAATTCTGAGAGGGATTGGCCACGGGGCCGGAGGAACTGTGACAGCAGAGGAGGGCTGAGCTTGGGATCAGGGCACGCTAGGCTAAACAACTGGTCAGATCCACTCGTTCCGGAGGTAGGGAGAACATGTCACGTGGCCCAATGACAACAGCAAGCCACATAGTCTAAAGAAACATCGTCTTAAAGGAAGATAAAGTGACACGGCTTATATGTGCCACCTGAGACACAGACCTGCTTTTGAAGCATGAACGATCATTAAGGAAACACGGGCGCGTTGGGCCGCAGAGACAAACTTCTCAGCATGTCACAGTGGCCGCTGCAGCCCTGCTCCCGGTCTGTCCTCAGGCTAGCCGCCCAGGGGCCAGCAGCTCGCCCCTGCAGAGCAGGCCGGGGAGAAGGGGACTGACCCGCAGCTGCGGGCCGTACGGCAGCATCACCCAGCTTAAAGAGTTGAGATCACTGTTCAGCAGGAGAGGTCCAGGACCCCGGTAGCTGGGACCTCAGTGGGATTCAGGACCTTAGAGGACAGCCACATGACCTAAGCGCTTTGTGAGAACAGAACCCTGGAGAAGCTCCGGTCCCTACCTGAACCGACACCATCCAGATCGCTGGCCTGGATCTGCTGGATGGGCTTGCGCTGGTTCCCCACCGGCCCTGGAACCATTCCACCTGCCCCCCCACCCCTACCTTGGACTAATTCAGCTTTGAGAGGCTGAGCCTCCCTGTGAGTCAGGTCCCTGCCCCGCCGTGAGAAGAAGGTGATTGGCTGGGCCTGCCAGGGCTTTGTGACCCGCCAGCAAGGCCCCCCCAAGCCCTCAGAACCCTTCATGCCTGCCTGAGCATATTGCCTCCATGCAACCCCAGAATAACCTGGATGTGTGACCCAAGGGCACCAGGGGTAGCAATTTTGCAGATTTTCCAAACAGGTGACTTCAGCCCCCTGGGCCTGGGCAGGAAGGGTTAGCCCAGTGACAATGGGCATAGCCCTACATCAGGAGCAGAAAACATTTTGGCAGACTCCTCAGAGTCGTCCTCTGATCCCACAGCGCCTGTTCCAGTTCTCCTGGCCGGTAGGATGGCATCTACAAAGCCGAATAGATGGGAAGTCTGGAGTTGGGGAGGGATTGCGGTCAGAGGCCCAGCTTTGGGAAGCCCACATGGCTGTCCCCAGGCAGAAAGGGCAGAATTCCGTAGTCTTTCTCCCTCCTGGACTGGCCCTCCTTGGGCTCGGCGACCTGAAGCTGGATATGTGCTGGGCACCCGCCTTCTCAGACCAGGGCCCTTGGATTCTCCCTGTCTGTCCAGCGACGCTGGTGACTGAAATGTACTGTGTGCTAGGCTCCGCTCGGTGCTTGGTAAGGCTCTGTGAAGTGGGAACTGTCCCCATTTTATGCCTGAGCAAACTGAGGCCAAAAGCCAAACTGCTAGGAAACGTTAGAGCCAGGATTTGAATCCAAGTGCTCTGCCTGGAGATCAGTATTCTTAAAGCAGCACCTTTTTGGAGGCTGCTGAAGGCCTGCCCAGTACCCACTACAGAAGTGAGACGCCTGGTCTTTCATAGCCGTGCTAGACAGAGGCTAGAGTCCTGGGAACCAAGGAACTGGGGTCCCCTGAATTATCTTCAAGACGTATTTGTGGAAGATGGATTTCCACTGCAGTACTTGAAGACAAAATGCCAAAATCAGATTTAGGCTTGTGATACTGTTATTAAATATTGGAATGTGAGCTTTCAGAGTTACACAGACTTATTGATCATTTAGGAATATACATACCTAGAGCTAATGTCGTCCTAGGTATCTGGGAAGGAATTGGATGGTTTCTAGAAGCTCCTCTGTCCATGGGAGATTGAGACTTAGTCTTGACCGTTTCCAAGGGGCCTTAGGCCACGGAATGGTCAGCAGCATCACGTCTCCTGATGAGGACTGTAACCGCCTTTCCCAGCACCAGTAAATGCACCCTGAACCTTATGGTCCTAGCATAGCAAATGATTTCGCAAAATCACCAGATTAAACCTCCTCAATTTGTCTTTCCCATGGCTCCAGTTCCAGTAGCCGGAGTCAAGGTCCTGAAGAGCAGGCTTTTCCCAAAGCCACATTCCCAGTCTGATCCTGGAATGGGGTTTCCAGCTAACTCGGTGGTGACACGCCACAGCCCAGTCGGGCTATTTCCCTTGACAGTCACCATGTGCCAAAGATGATGGTAGAAACAAAGGGACAGGGAAGACCTCGCTGTGGTAGCTTTCGGGACAGAGCTTGACCCCTGGTGTGGTTGACTACCATTCTCTCAGAAGGGGGAAATCAACCCTTGGTAACAGGTGTGTTAACTTAAAGAGTTTTCTCAGACCATTTCTCTTCTGTAATTGGAGGCAATTGGACCGCATTGAACCAGATGCTTGGGTAAATGCTTTACATACCTTTGCCCCCAGAAGCTGGTCTGGTTTGAGTCTAGGTCTGAGTTAACACCCAATACAAAGTCATCAGAAGTGGGATCAAGTGATGAGTTTAACGTGTGGCTTCGAAGCATAGGGAGGTTGGTGTAGTTCAGTCCGGAACCTTAGACCCAATGTTCCAGGCCACTCCGGCTGGTCCAGTTCTCAGCGGACATCCGGGTCAGAGCTAAGCACTCCATCCGACACCCCCATGCCCTGATACCACGAGCCTTTGACAGAACCAGGCTTTCCTCTTTGGGAGACCAGATCAAAGTTAGGGGCTCTCTTTTTCTAAATCGAGCTAGGGAGAGGAGGATTTGGGGATGGGGGAAATGTTTAGAGGAGGCTTTGCTCAGGACCTGGGTGCCACCTGCTGGCCATAATTTAGTTGTATTTACAGGGTCAAATCTAGGAAAGGAAAATGAAATCCTGCCCTCCCTATCAGGATGAGAGGTAAGGGAACTAGGAGGCTGCTTCTTTGTGACCCTCTAACAAGTGTGACAGAAAATCTTTGCAGAGACCCCTGGGTGCCTTAGCTGAGTCCTCTACCCCGACCAGGGTACATCCCAGCCTTTGCCCCTGCCGTGTAGGCCGGTCGGTCCGAGGCACGCCCCTGCATCCGATGAGGGTGGTGTTCTAGCCCCTGGCTGAGCACCAGAGTCACGTGCAGTGTGTGTGCGTGTGTGTGTGCATGTGTGTGTGTCACTGTATACAGTTGACTCTTGAACAACACAGGTTTGAACTGCACAGACCCACTTACATGTAGATTTTTTTCCAGAAATACAGGACAGTACCATGAATGTATAATATTTTCTTTTCTCTCGCTTACTTTATTCTGAGTACAGTATATAATCCATATAACATATGTGTTGATCAACTGTTGATGCCATCAATAAGGTTTTTGGTCAACAGTAGACTATTAGTTACATTTTTGAGGGAGTCAGAACTTATACACAGATTTGCAACTGTGTGGGGGATCAGTTCCCCTAGCCCCTGTATTGTTTAAGGGTCAACTGTATATAATACACGACATATGTTATGTCTTATATATAAATACATACTGATAAATTGGATATGTAGTTCAGTATATATAGTTATATACATAACATATATAATACAGTTGTATATAATACATATATAGTTACACACACATACGCACTTGGGCTTTACTCTAGCCTACTAGGAAGTCTCTGCAGGAAAATCTGATGTGCTCTTCCAGTAAAGAATGTGGACCATCCCCTGTTCAGTCCCGTGGAACCCCAAGAAGGTTGCCTTCAGACCCTTGAAGCGCAAATGATTTCAGTCAAAACCTGGAGGATAATTTTGACCTAGACCAATGCCTCTGCTTTTATTCAGTAATCAGCCCTTGAAACTCATATATGCTAAACAGAAAAAAAATCCCTAAAGTGGCTCAGGAACTCCCAGGGCCAACCTAACACCCCCCTTTACCTCCCAGAACCAGTCCTGACCAGCGCAGACCCTGAGAGGCCTAGCAGAGTGCAGAGCCACAGTCCCCCCAACCCCCGGAATCACCCTGCCCCAGGGATGTCGGGGAGAAACAACCTCCCCGAGCTCATGGAAGGCCAGTATCCGGAATAGCTCGTGCCCTCTGCGCTCAGCTCGGCAGGGCTCTGCAAGCCCCCTGGAGGCCTGGCAGCGTCTGACCACTCCTGTGGGGGCCATTCAAGCCCATTTCTCTCTCACTCTACATGCTCTCCTTTCTGACTTCCTGTCACCTACTGTTTCACCACACTCAGGGGGCATTGGGTTATACTCTTCTCCTTTGTATTTGTCTCCCCAGTAAGACTATAAACTCCCGAAGGACAGGGGCAAATCTTTCCTGTTTCTCACAGTCCCTAACTAAATACTCAATGTGCCGCCCTCGACCCTACCCAGACCGCCTCTTTGTCCAGTTCAGTGTCCATCCATGCCGGCCAGCTTTCTGATGTCGCTCTAGGTGAGTTTCCTGGAAACTCGGAAGCACTCTCCTAAATCCAGTCTCTGCAGTTATTGTTCATGGGGAATTGGTCTGGAGCCCACGAGTGGATGGAACATAGCCTGGCCATTGAAGAGCTTACGTTTAGGTGGGAGGGACAGACATACAAGTGATTTCAAGAGAACTGACATGCTGTGACAGCATGCTCAGGGTCCTATAGGAACAGAGAGGGGCAACGCATGTCCCCACGCACAGGGTTCAGAGACAGTTCCGGGACGGCATGATGTCAACATCCCAGCCTAAGGATGAGTGGGGGAAGGGGGCCAGGCCAGAAGGTGATGAAAAGATGATCAGAAAGAGGAGAGAACGTGAAGAGGCATCACTCAATCATCCAACACGTTTGCTGAATACCTTGCCTGTGACAGGCCTGGAAACCCCACTCCTGGCTTCAGGGCTCTTACTGACAAGGGGGCAGGCATTGAAACAAGTCCTGTGGTCAGAACAAGGGTCAGAATACAGGGCACTGGGCTCAAAACCCTGTGTAATAGGAGACACAAGTGCGGCCAAAATTACCCTCGGAAATCTCTGGAATTCCTAGCTTCTGAGTCCTTAGAAGCTCCCAAAACAGTAATTTTTGTTTCTGTTGGCTTTTTGGCCTGTCTGGCCTCCCTTCCCCTGGGCAATGAAGGATGGAACAAGAGGGTTTCTCTCTTGATTTTTCTCAAAAACGTCACTGAAGTTAAATGTACATCTAATGAGGTTCCATCATGTATATGTGCAGCGGGGGGCACAAGGGAGCACAGCCCAGTGGATGCCAACTGAGGCTCCCCTCTAAAGCGGCTTCTCCAGTTTGCACCCACAGACTCTCTGGGCCTCTTGGTCAGGTGCAGATTCGGACGCAGTAGGTCTGGGGTGGGACTTAAGAATTGGAATTTCTAGCAAGCTGCTCCAGTGACCACAGTTTGAGAACCACGGGAGCAGAGAATGAGCGGACTTTGGAGTGGGGGGTGGCATTCCAGACAGGGTAAGTAGGCAGCTGCTGGTGGCTCCCAACTCGGGGAGCAAAGTGAGAGATAGGGCTGGAGAGGTGGGGCCCATTTAGGAGTCTGATTAGTGGTGGGGAGGGTCCCTTGATAAGGGCAGGTCCCTACAGGGGACAGGGGAGGGGTCTGGGCATAGTTTTCCTTCATAGAGACACTTTGTGTATTAAACCTAGAGAAATATTCTTCACTCCGGAAATGAGCACTCTCACAATTCCCAGAATACGCCGTGCTTTCGTCTATTTTCTGTTTCTCCACTTCTGATAAAGACCTAGTTACAAAATACATTGCCCTCTTCACAGTGCAAGTCAGGGATAAACAGCAGCTGACACTGGCCTCCCCCTGCGGGGGCCTCTGGGGGGCAGGGGAGGGCGAGGAGGCGCTCACGCCTGCTGGCCAAAAGGGGGCGCCTCTGCCCAGCTCCCACCATTGGTGGCTGTGCAGGAACAAAGGCCCAGGGTTGCCCAAAAGAAGCCAGAAACCTCAAGTCGTTTGTGTGAGATGTCCCAACGTTAAAATATTGGGTGCTAATTCAGAAATGTTTCCCACACTGCGAGTGCCGAACAGCTCGAGTCTGCAAGGCAAACTCAGCCGCTGGGTGTCTCGCTCATGACTGCTGCTGATGGTGGTGTGGTTCAGGCTGCTTTTACATAGATTCTGATTGTGGCAGCGTCGGGGACGCACCAGGAGAGAGACTGGAGGCTGGGTGGCCTTGAGGAGGCTACTGCTGGCCTTGGCCAGAGAGGGCGCGTGCATAACCCCCGCTGCAGCAGGAGAGGTGGGAAGAGCGGGGTGCACCGAGGCCGCAGAGCTGCCTGGCTTGATAAATGGGGGGATATGGGGCGGGGGGATATGGGGCAGTAGGGCTATGGAGAATAACGCCCAGGTTTCTCATGTGCGTGACTGGGTGATGTTCGCTGGGATAATGAATACAAGAGCAGAAGCATGTCTTGAGGGAAGGTTCTAGATAAGCAGAATATAGATGCCTGTGGGTCAGCCAGCAGGCCACCTGCCACAGAAATATGGGGTTTGAAGTCACAGGAGAGGCAAAGGTTAGTCAGCTTTCTAAAACACAAATCTGGTCAGGTTACCGCTTATTTAAAATCCTCTAATGGCTTCCGGTCGTCTGAACGGAAAGTCCAGACTCCTCGTGAAAAACAAAGCCCTTCGCAGTCTGTCCCTGCCAGCCTCCGTGTACCACACCCCAGCACAAAAACCTGCTCCCCAGGCCTGCTGAACAACTCGGAGTCCCAGAATAAGCCACGCCTTTGTTCTTGCTAGTCCTCGGGCCTGCGGTACCCTTCTACCCCATCCCTCGTAGGTTTGGAAAATTCCTAGTTCTCTCCGACTCCGGCGTCTCTGCCCTGAAGCCTTTGCTGACCTGGTCAAGCAGAAGAGATCACTCCCTCCTTTGTGCCGCCTCCAAACTTTGTGCGTGCTGCTTTTTCTGCCCTGTCACTCCCTTCTGGAAGGATGGGCCTGTCTGTAAACCCCTTGAAGGCATAGAGCACTTCTTACCGCGTCACCGGTTCCTTAGCACACGTCTGGCACGTAGTAGACACTCGGGAAATGGCTGAAGAGGGCAATGCCTGAAGAGTTTTCCAGGAGGGAAGACTGCAAGGCTGGCCTAGTGGAAGATGCTTTTCACTTGCCCAGGGGTTATCGGGCTCTTTCTCTCCTTACAGTTGAAGAACAGCATGAGCACCCGGGGTGCTGACCTTGCCTGTCTTTTCTCTCCGCAGCTGGGGTATGGCCGTCAATGTGTACTCCACATCCGTGACCAGTGAAAATCTGAGTCGCCATGATATGCTTGCGTGGGTCAATGACTCCCTGCACCTCAATTATACCAAGATAGAACAGCTCTGTTCAGGTAGGAGCCTGGGACCGGGAAGGGGAGGGACAGTGGGAGGCAGAAGGGCCGCAGCAGACAACACGGTTTGTAATCAGGATTGAGGAGAGCTGCAGAGCCCTGAACGAGTCGGAGTGTTTGGAGGTGAAGGAAATGAGGGTCTCAGGGAACGTCAGGAGTGAGGAGCAGGAGAGGCTCAGGGAAGGGCTCAGGGAAGAGGCCGGGCGAGCCAGTGGGGTATCAAGAGCTAGGACAGGTAGGAAAGCCAGGGGGGTAATAGCACAAGGTCTAGACCAGCCACTCGGGGCCCAAATCTCGGCTCTTCTCGCAGCGCAAGCCTGGGCAAATCACTGGGTCTCAGTTTTCCCGTCCGTAAAACGGAGATCACATACCCTATCCAAACTAGGGCAGCTGGCAGGGTGGAGTTCCGTACATGCGATGTTTGGTGCGATGCTAGTACGTGATCGCATTAGTCCAGAGTAATTGTTCTTATTCCTGGAAAGCTGGGGGGATTCTGGCCGGGACAAGGAGAGAGGAGACACTGGGTAGTTTGAGGCAGAGGGTCTGGGGAAGGGGAAGCGAGGAGCCCCGACAGGGGAGCGGCCGGACGCCCTCGGGCAGCTGTGCGTCTCCGCAGGGGCAGCCTACTGCCAGTTCATGGACATGCTCTTCCCTGGCTGTGTGCACTTGAGGAAGGTGAAGTTCCAGGCCAAACTAGAGCATGAATACATCCACAACTTCAAGGTGCTGCAAGCAGCTTTCAAGAAGATGGGTGTTGACAAAGTAGGTGCCTGCGCTCCGGGGGGCCCTGAGGAGCTGTGTGACCCTGGGGAAGAAGATGGCCTGCCAGCCGGGGCAGCGGGGGCTGCTGGGGTCATTCCAGCTCCCGCGCCTCTCTCCACCCCCCTCCTTTCCAGAGGGAATGTTCCCCCAGCTCATGGCATGGTGGGAAACCCCACACTTGACATCCCATCCTGACGAAGGTCCTGCCCCTTCCTTTCTCTGGACCCCATCCGTCTCAGCAACTGAGGCTCAGTCTAACCGCTTCTATAAAGTTCCTTCTCTGTAGGGCCTAAGCAAAGTCTCTGGGCTCACCCTCCCGCCTCAGTGGCCCGCAGCCCCCGGTTCCAGCAGCCCCCACCCCCCATGCACGCGGCAGCGGCAGCACGGAGGGACACCTCACTCGGCGACCCCCGGGGCCTGGAGGAGAGGGCTGGCTCTGGATCCCGGGGCCACAGCCTGGCCGGCTGCTCCGGTGCCACGGGAGGGGGCCCCCCTGTGGAGAAGGAGGACGCTGCAGCCCAGGGGCTGGCTTTCCTGAGAGCAGTGGCCCTCTCGCCGAGGAAGGCAGCCCTACGGCAGCAGGTGGCTAAAGTTCTCTGCTTGTGTGGTCTATTTCAGATAATTCCCGTAGAGAAATTAGTGAAAGGAAAATTCCAAGATAATTTTGAGTTTATTCAGTGGTTTAAGAAATTCTTTGACGCAAACTATGATGGAAAGGATTACAACCCTCTGCTGGCGCGGCAGGGCCAGGACGTAGCGCCACCTCCTAACCCAGGTGATCAGATCTTCAACAAATCCAAGAAACTCATTGGCACAGCAGGTAACGTGCCCGAGCTGGGGGAGGGAGTGTGGGGGGCCGGGCCGGCGGGGCTCCCCAGCCAGGAGCGCCCCCTGGGCCACCGGCCCGGCCCTGCCAGCCTAGAGGAGACTGTTATCACGGAGTTCAGATGACGCCGCCTGCTGCCCAGACCAGGGGGAGTCACAGTAGGGAGGACAGGGCCGCAAAGATGGCCACAGACGGAGAGCCGCCGGCACCAGCCACGGGGGCAGTGGCGGTGGGAGGCCTGGGGCACTTGCTCCGGTAGCGTGAGCTAAGCTGTTGGCCTCGAGGTGACGGCGCGCCGTGTGGCACAGTTCGTCTGTCCAGGTCCATCCGGGCCAAGGGCCTGGTGCCAGCAGCACACACCTTTCTTGCCCCCTGCCCACTGGACACCCAGGGACAGGAGTTTGCCAAGCTTCCCCCACAGGGATCACGTCTTCCCTGACTCCAAAGGTCCAGAGCCCGAGGTCCTGAAAAGAGGAGTCTTTTGAAAGGAGGCTTTGTCTGGGTTCTGGAAGAGAAGGGAGAGAAGCGATAGGCCCTTTGGGGGACGAGCGGGTCGGGAAGAGGAAGAGAGAGGAGCAGCCCCAGCATCTGAACCCGTCATAGCAGAGCCACTCCTCCGTTTGCGCTGCTGCCCCGCCTGGGCCTGCCCCCGTTTACCCGCTTGCTTTGCGTTAGAAGCAGCCAGCTCTGACTAGGGAGCGGCCATAGCTAGAAGACAAGTGGCCACAGCATGCCCGGCCTGCGGGGGAGGAGCCGGGGCCCCCCGAGTCAGGCCCAGCACAGAGCACAGAGCCCATCCTGAGGCAGGGAGCCTGGGAGCGCCAGGGGCCCCGAGACTCCGAGGTCACCCACAGGGAGGGTGGGACTTCTGGTAGGAAAATCCAGCAAGTGGCAGATCTGAGACCCTGCCCCAGCTGCTCTTCTTCGGACTCTGGCTGACAGGACAAGAGGCCCAACGCTCCCAGCCCCACTTCCTGAATTCACCTTCCCAGTTCCCCTCACCTCTCCCTCAGGCCAGCTCTCCTCCCTCCCCACACCTCATACCTTCTTTACTTCCCCGAAGCCCCTGCTCTCCCAGGCTTGCCAAAGAGCTGCCCAGCTGCCGTGGTGTCCATGTGGCCACGGCTTGAGGCCTAGATGTAGATGGCCCTCTTGAGTGGGAGAAGAGGGGAGGGCAAGAGTGCCTGCCTTTCGCATGGGCCTGTCCCCGCAGCCATCACACCAGGCCATCCCACGCCACGTGAGCCCACAGCTCACGTGGCCCCATCCGACTTCTCTCCCCTGGGCAGTTCCGCAGAGGACGTCCCCCACAGGCCCCAAAAATATGCAGACCTCTGGTCGGCTGAGCAATGTGGCCCCACCCTGCATCCTCCGGAAGAATCCCCCATCGGCCCGGAATGGCGGCCATGAGACCGATGCCCAGATCCTTGAACTCAACCAACAGGTGAGGAGGGTGGGCGAGGGTCGCTGAGCGAGCCCTCAACAAAAGCCAGGCCCTTGGGGTGTTGGGACGGGCAGGGGAGTCTGAGGCAGGGATCTCTGGCCTGAACACCCCCTTGTCCCCGAGCAGCTATTGGATTTGAAGCTGACCGTGGACGGCCTGGAGAAGGAGCGTGACTTCTACTTCAGCAAACTTCGAGACATCGAGCTCATCTGCCAGGAGCATGAAAGTGAGAACAGCCCTGTTATCTCGGGCATCATTGGCATTCTCTATGCCACTGAGGTGAGCTCTGCCTGCACCCGCTCCCGTCCCAGGCCCCCTGGGCCCGGCCCCATCCTGCCCTGTGACCACCACAGGGGTGGCACCCGAGGGGCCTGAGGGCACACGGTGAGGAGAGCCAGCTGAAGTCAGAGCCCGAGGCCACATAGCGATTAGCAGGGGAAGTGGGACTAGAACCCGGCCCTTGCTCCCGAGCCCCGGGCAGCCGTCTCCCCCTCTGCCTGGCCTGCCTGGCTCACCACTTCCCTCTCCTTTCCCACCCTCCAGGAAGGATTTGCACCACCTGAGGACGATGAGATTGAGGAACACCAACAGGAAGACCAGGACGAGTACTGAGGGCGGCTCCAGCCCTGGCTGACTGCACGGCTTCCCGTGCCTCCCGCCCCGCTCCCACCCCACATTATAATCCTTTCCTTACAGCCTGTGGCCCGGGTGCTTTGTGTCAGTGCCGCAGCACTGGGGAGTCAGGCGAGGAGCGGGGGCTCGCGGGGAAGGGGCAGGTGAGCAGCCAGAGGCCCCGTCCTGCCGGCACCGGTCCAGCGGGCGAGGCCTCTGTCCGCTCCTCCACATCCCTATTTATTTCCGTTGTGTCTACGCTGTGTCGGCCAACACTTCCCCGGGGGAGGGCGCACCGCTGCCCCCCGCCCCAGCCAGACGCCTGCTCCCCTGACAGCCAGCAGCTGTATATTTGACAAAGTCATTGGTATATTTTTACTTACTGGATTTTCCTTGCACTTTACCTGTTCTTTTCCCAGGGCTGACAGCACGGGGCTCCGGGGCAGTGTGCCTGGCTTGGCTTCCCTTCCCTGGTGCTGGGAGCCGTGGCAGGACTCGCCCGTTCTTATTTATTTTGTCTTTTGACTCCCCAGTAGTTGAGGGGAAGGCCGATGTCAGGAGAGGGATAAGGGGACTGAGGGGGGGTGCCTTAGGCCCCGGTGGTCAGGGAGAGGGAGGGGAGCATGTGAGGGGTGAAAATGACCTCTTGGCACCAGGCTCGCCCACCTTCGGCCCCCGGCCCCCAGCACTGAAGCCCAGCACTGCCCCGAGGCCCCCGGCCACCCCTCCCGCAGCTTGGTTCATACCACACAGACTCTGCTTGGACCCTCCTGTACGTCTGCCTCCCATCTGCCCTCCTCCCCGACCTCGATCCCCTCAGGCCACCCAGCCTGCATATGTGTTCACTTTTATTTAAATAAACTTGTGTGGTAAAAGTCCATGCCCTGTCTCCCTCACCGGGGCCACGGCCTGGGTCTCAATGCTTCTCTCTTCCCGAGCATCCCCCCTTCAGAGGTGGCTGGAGCACAGCCCCGCTGCCACCCTCCGTCAGGCCTAGAAACTGCCATGGGCGCTTGGTCTCAGAGCCCAGCTCTGACCTCATCCCCATCTCTCAACTCTGGTCCCGAGGCTCTAACGGAAGGCAGACGTGGGGGCCGCGACCCCCAACCCCTGTGGAGGAACAAAGTGTGGGGCCGTGGCTGTGACAATGGGCAGCCCAGTCAGGTGGCTGGGGGTGGGGGGGGGTAACAGGGTGGCCTGGCCAAGAGGTGCTTTGTTTACATCTCCTTCCGGGCAGTCAGGCCACATGATGTCCCCCACCCGTTGTCAAAGCTCACATCCCTCCCAACAGCGATCCAGCTGGGGACAAGGGGAGAGTGCAGTGGGTTACAAAGAGCAAGCGGCTGTGAGCGCTGAAGCCCAGAAGGACAACAAGGCCCGAGCGGTTCCTTCTGTGGAACAGGCTCTGTTTTAGAGTTAGGCTCTAACTCTAACGGGCTCTAACCAGGAGTCAGCAAGCCTTTCACATCATCCACACAGCCCTACCTTCCCGGTGCATGCCCCAGCAAAGGGCCATAGTTAAGAATGTCCTGGAAGCCCAACAGGAACTGAGGGCACTGTAACGGATGTGTGAACCAGACCCGCTCAAACCAAGCCATCATCTCGATCAGCCCCCTCACTTACTGATGAAGGGACCGAGGCCTGCATGTGACATGACTTGCTCAAGGTGGTAAAATTCTGGATTAGAATTCAGACCTCCCGACTCATGATTCAGCACTCATCCCCAGAGACCAAAGAGGTAGGACTTCCAGAATGTTCTCTAGCTGTGGGCTGGTAGTCCTGGTAGGTGTTTCCTCACCATCCTGAATGTGATCAAACTGGGGCCGTGTTTCTTCCGTGCCCCTGCTCCATGCGCCTCCTCCAGACCTCCACCGTTTCTCTGATGACTCCAGATAGAAGTCTTAAAGAAGTAATTCGTGTCTGTTCATCCCTCATTCACTTACCTCCTCCTTTTGACTCCCACCCCAACATAGATCCTTCTGGCCCTATTCTATCTGTTTTTCTCCTCCAACAATTCCTTGCATGCTTTTACTAATTTTTATGATTTTTAATTCCGTTGCCTAATTTTTTTTTTTTAAGATTTATCCATTTATTTAAGAGAGAGAGAGGAGAGGCAGAGAATTCCAAGCAGACTCCTCGCTGAGTGCAGAGCCTGATACTGGGCTCCATCCCAGGACCCTGAGCTCATGACCCGAGCCGAAACCAAGAGTCAGACGCTTCACTGACTGAGCCACCCAGGCACCCCTCCCTTGCCTAATTTTAAAGGGCGTTCCCCTCCATTATTCCATGTAGATACTATAAGAGGATAAAGTATTTGTTCTGTGTTACCCAAAGTTCATCTTCAGGGCAAGACCTCACGCTGCCGTCTTAAGTGGGTATGGTAGGTAGGCAGAAAAATTCCTCCTCCCAGAGGTATCCATGTCATAATTCCCTGAGCTGGAAATGTATTAGGTTACATAGCAAAGGAGAATTAAGATTCCAAGTGGAATTAAATCACTTATCAGTTGACCTTAAAATAAGGAGAGGATGGTGGGTTAGCCAGATGGTCCCAATGAAATCACAGGGTCCGTAAAAGTGAAAGGGGGGCAGAAAAGAAGGTCGGAGTGATGCCATGTGAGAAGGACTCAGTCTGCTGTCACTGGCTTTGAAGACGGAACGGGCCTGAGCAAAGAAACGCAGGAGCTTCTAGAGGCTGGGAAAGGCAAGAAAACAGATACTCCCGTGGAACCCCCAGAGAAGACCCTGCAGACATGGTATTGTAGCACAGTGAGACCCTGACAGACTCTCGCCTTCTAGAACTGTAAGATAATAAATGTGTGTTGTTTTAATCCACTAAGTTTATGGCAATTTGTTACAGCAGCAATAGAAAGCTGACGCAGTAGGTCACACTCTGCTTTAGCGGGCTCACCCTTCTTCCTGCCCCCACACTAGACACCCACCTGTCCTCCTTGACCCCACATCTTTTGATTCTTTCCTCAAACCCCATGTGGGTGGGTACAGCCCACGTCCACGGCTAGTGTCTAAGGCTGCTCTTAGAACACCCAGAGTTCAGGGATACAAAGCCACTGCCGCCGCCTCCACCTCTAACCCCGTACCTTCATACTAAGTGTGTCTTTCTCTCGGAACACTGAAGATGATGAACTGTAATTTTCTGTTTACACATTTGTCTCTCACACAGGCTTCGAGTTGCTCCCGAACAAGTGAGGTGAATCCTCCAGCTCCACCCAGCACAGTGTCAGGTGCCTAGGTAGAGAAGGTTCTTAGGAAATGCTACGGGAAAAATAATGAGTGACTCCTAATCCCTAGATGCCAAGGTACAACCAATTACCGGCCAGCAAAGAAAGTCCTTCCCACCCTTTTATATATCCCCAGCATGAAGCAGACCCCTTCTTTGCCTCGATGGAAAGCTCGTTCTGTTTCTTTTCGGAAAATAGCGCCTCCTCTGTAACCATACACGTGACACAGAAGGGTTGAGCAAAAGGGATATTGTTGCTAGACTCTGAGTAGAGCTAAACCAATGATCTGAAAAATGAATTGAATCATGATCAGTTCAGTTATGGTCCTTGGCAAAAGCGCTCTATCTCAGAGCGACCTGAGGCAAAGTCAGCCACAGTCAGACCAGAAGGGGCTGGAGGGCAGACAGGAGGCAGCAAGAGCTGGTCACCTCCCATCTCCTGCCTCACCCCCACACACACACCCCCACCGCATCCTTCACATATCCCCATCCCCTTTCCAAAACAGTGGCTCATGCCACTTTCTCACTGGTCCCCCAGTCCAAATTCAGCAGACCACAGCGTATCACAGACCACACCCTTTCCAACCATCTCCACCTCCCAAATCCCATTAAGCATCACCATGCTCACCTACTTCCGGTTTCCCAGCTTTGCCCTGTCACGTCCTACCTCTAGGCCTTCACTTAAATCAATAAATCCATTACAACTGGCCTGTTCTCTTCACCTGTCCTGATCCCCAACCAGAAAAAACTCTCCATTCCCCATCTCAAAGGCCACCTCTTTCAGGAAGCTTCCTCTAATCTCCTTCCTAAGGAACTCCTCACTCCTCAAGCTGTTCATCTGCAGGAATTTGGACTCTACTCGCTCTAACTATAAGGGCTTGCCTGGCTTGCACCTCCGCATGGCGGATAGGAATCTCATCCTCAGATGTAGGAGCGTACACGAAATAACACATTTCCTTAACTGTAATAAACTACTTTCATTTCTCCTCCCCTTATCCTCCTCTGCCGGAATGCTTTAAATGTTGAGGTTCCACAAGCATGGTGGAAGGCCCTCCAGGGACAGTGAATGTCAGCACTCACCTGTTGTGAGTAGTTCCTCAGGTCTGGGGCTCTTGATTACTCCCTGCCACATCTGGGGACTTGGGACTGCCTCTTGCAGTGGAAATCAGAGCCATTCTTTCCCATTACCTGGAAGGGGAAACAGCCCAGGCTGTCCCAGAACCCCAGACTTTTTTCTCCTATCACAAGTGGTCTCCACTCTCCATTTCCTGCCCTCCAAACATTGCCCCTTTCCTCAAGTTCCATCCTCTTCCTTGTTCTTCCACACTAGATTTTTATAGCCCAATAACTCAAAGTTTAACCACTAGCAACAAAGAAGCTAGCACTTTCCTAGAAGGACGAAAGCATTTAATCTTCAAACTCTCCCCGGACGGAAGGGGAACTTTTCATTGCATCTTTCAAACACCACTAGAAAGGAAAGAAAACCCAAAACGGTTAAATTTCCGAGTCACCCAAAGCAGTGGCCTTCACACAGTAGGCGCTCAAGTAAGAGTCTGAATGCAATAGCCTCTCATCTCAACATCTTTGCCTGGATGTTTTTTGCTAGGAAGGAGCCCCGAGCCCCTGCCCGGTCCCCTCGCTAGGGATAACCCAACGAAAACGCAAGACTACAAGTCCCAGACTGCCTTGCGGTCGGCGACACGCGCCGCGAGGGCCTGCGAGGAGACGTGGCAGAGCGCGGCGCGTCGGTGCCGGACCGGAAAGCCCAGGGAGGTGGCAGTGGCGGGAGGGTCGGAGCCATGGCAGCCAAGGCGGCTGGTGGGGGGCGCTGGGAGGTGGTGAAGAAGGGGCGGCGGCCCGGGGCCGGCGGCAGTGGTAGAAGCGGCGGAGGGGACCGCCGGGCTCTCGGGGAGGCGAACGGTGTGTGGAAATACGACCTGACCCGTGAGTACCCACCCGGCCCCGGGCCTGCCCCTCCGGCGAGGTAGCGAGCTGCCACCCGAGCCCCTGGGCTCTCCTACCGATCGGCACCCCCGGGTCAGCCACTGCGCGTTGCCTCTTGAGCTTCACAGGAGGTAGACAGCGCTGGGAGGGAGCTGTCCTCGCCTCGCAGATGAGTAAACTGAGGCCAGTGGAGTTAGATGCCTTCCCGGGGATCACATGTCAGAGGGGACCAGGACTGCGGTCTGCACACACGCTCTACCAGCTGTTCCCCGCCCTAGCTTTGCCACCCTGGGCAGGCGTCTGAGAGCTGGGGACGGGCATCTTCATTGTACGGGGTGCCGCCTCCTTGAGTAACCAGCAGTGTCGTGGGGTGGGGGCAGACCGTCTGGCGGCCTCATTCTCCACACCCACCGAGCATTGTCAGAGGTGCCTGTTTCCCCAAGTCTCCTGGAGGAGCGGAGAAAGCTTGCCACTTGTTGATTAGACAGTTGTCACATTGGAACCCAGATGGAAAAGGCCTGACCTCCCAGACTGGTAGCCACTCACCGAGGAAGCCCGCCCTCTGTATCCAACTCCTCCACTAGTTCGCACATACTCTGGTCTATCTAATAAAGAAATGCCTCATCTCTGTGAAAGAGCCTGTGAACTGAAGAGCTGCCATGACTGAAAGAAGCAGGAGGGCTCCTCACCCTGCCCCTTAAGCATGACAGCAAGAAGGCATTTTGAGGGGCGCCTGGGTGCCTCAGTCGTTAAGCATCTGCCTTCGGCTCAGGTCATGATCCCAGGGTCCTGGGATCAAGCCCCATATCAGGCTCTCTGCTCAGTGGGAAGCCTGCTTCTTCCTCTCGCACTCCCCCTACTTGTGTTCTCTCTCTCTCTCTGTCTCTCTCTGTCAAATAAATAAAATCTTTAAAAAAGGGGGGGGAGTGTTGAGGCAGGTTCCTCGCTGAAGATGAATTGGGTGATAGTGTGCAGGAAGGAACCACTGTTTCTGTGAGGCCCTCATGACCTTTTGTCTGCCTGTCATTACCCCAGCTCCAATCCAGACGACAAGCACCCTTTACGAGCGGGGCTTTGAGAGAATCCTGAAGCGGCAGAATAAGGAGCAAGTTCCACCCCCTGCTGTGGAGCCTAAGAAACCAGGGAACAAGAAGCAGACTAAGAAGGTGGCAACCCTCACCAACCAAAAGCAGAAGCAGGGTCGCTTCCGCAGCCTGGAAGAGGCACTGAAAGCTGTGAGTGTACCTAGACTTGAGGTGGGGCGCCGACAGGGACATGAAGGGCAGAGAAGATGAAAGGCGCAGGAAGGGGGGAAGGCCAGCTGAGGGACCTGTGGCATTTGGGACACTTTTGATTGGGAGGAGGCGTTCAGGAACGGGCAGAAACCCCAAGGGATAGAATGTTTGCATTTAAGATAGATAAGGAAATAAGTTTATAGGGAAACCTAGATTAGTGCGAGGAGAGCGTTGAAGACTCAGGGATACCGGGGAAGGGGGTAGAGAAACAGCTGTGGTTTCTCGCCCCGTGGAAGCTGTGATCTTTCATTTTCCACCTGGTGCCCTCCAACATGTGAAGGGCTCAAGAGTACTGGGCCTTGAGATCAGCAATCCCAGCTGTGCGATGTTTTCTAAATATCTGGGTGCAGTGATACTGGGGCATTCCACATACTTAACATTTAAAAGCAGAAATCATTTGTTCTTCTACCTTCACCTAGTTCAGCCATTCTCCCACCTCTGCCCTGTTTCCCTCTACTCACTCGTAACTCACCACCGGGGGCCTGTGTCCCTGGCAGCTGGACATAGCAGCTCTGCAGAAGGAACTGGACAAGAGCCAGAGCGTGTTCTCTGGGAACCCATCTGTGTGGTTGAAGGACCTGGCCAGCTATCTCAACTACAAGCTCCAAGCACCTCTAAGTGAACCCACACTAAGCCAGCATACTCACGGTTAGTTCTTCCAACTCCCTAAAATGAGACAAGTTCAAGAAAATCCTGAAACGGCTGTGTGTAAGCACATCAGTCGGTAACAGAGCCCAGCGCCCCCCCCCCCCCACTGTCCTGATTTATGTGCATGATTCAAGCTGTTCGCACATCACGGCTGTGAAAGTGGGCCTCGGGGGGATAGGGAGGATGCCAGCCTAGTGCAGGGACCTCGGCATGCACTTGCCGTTCTCGAGGAGTGCAGCAGAGCCCTCAGAGCGGGCAGAGGCTTCTAGTCCTAGCACTCACGTGGAGGCCTTTCGGCCCCAGATTATCCCTACAGCCTGGTAAGCCGGGAGCTGCGTGGGATCATCCGAGGGCTGCTGGCCAAGGCAGCGGGGTCTCTGGAGCTCTTTTTTGACCACTGTCTGTTCACGATGCTGCAGGATCTGGATAAGACACCAGGTGAGGGGGGGGGCCCCTGTGAGGGATAGCCCTGCCCCCTATGGGGAACCTACTCCTCCCTTTTTCCTACTTGCAGATTGGCGGGGTGGTTCTATTTCCAGCAAAGAAATGTGCTAATCTCAATACTCTTTTAGAAGGAGAGGAAGAAGTTAGGAATTGCTGGCCCTGGGTTCTGGGCTCACAGCTGCACGAAGGGAAATTTTGGGTTTGAGATACCAAGTAATGTACGTAGATCTGAGCATACCTGTCTCTCCAGGGGAGTCACTACACGGTTACCGCATATGTATCCAGGCCGTTCTGCAAGACAGGCCCAAGATTGCCACCATGAACCTGGGCAAGGTGAGCTCGGAGGGGTGGTGGGGACACCAGAGGGGCTAGGACTGGGGAGGCTGGGCAGATCTACACTGTTGGGCCTAACCAAGGGATAGCGGAAGATGCTGTGAGACCAGTAATAGTAGCTAACACTGCTAGTGCTTGCTCTGGGTCGGCTTTATATATATATGACGTAGGTACCGCTGTTACTCCTATTTTATAGATGAGAAGATTGAGCCACAGGGGGGTTCAGTAACTTTCCTAGTTAGTGAACTAGTAAGTGGCAAGTATGGGTAAAGGCCACAGCCTGGTGGTGGCGCGCATGCTCGGAATCACCACCCTGAACCACTCCAGTCGGGCGATGCCCCGTGGCCCGTCCCTTCTCTCCCTTTTGACATCTCTTCCTGCCTGGCTTTGGGGGTGCTCCTGGTGCTTTGCCCTATTGCAGCCTGCCTTTCCCACTGGTCTCCTCAGTTCCTGGAACTGCTAAGGTCTCACCAGAGCCGACCAGCAAAGTGTCTGACCATCATGTGGGCCCTGGGTCAAGCAGGTTTTACCAACCTCATGGAAGGACTGAAAGGTAACAAAGAAGTGGGGAAGAAAGAGGGATGGTCTTGGAAGCAGGAGGCTCCTCTTTACCATCCCCCGTGGGTCCAGGCGTGAGGCTTCCTCCCTGACCTTTGTCTCCTCAGTGTGGCTAGGGATCATGCTGCCTGTGCTGGGCATCAAGTCTCTGTCTCCCTTCGCCATCGCATACCTGGATCGGCTGCTCCTGTGAGTAATTGGCGGGATGGGGGAAAAGGGGTTGGCGTCGGCCAGGAAGGCCCATGGTGTCCAAAGTAACCGTTTGAGCAAAATGGGGTGCTGCGATCCTGGTGTCCATAGATGTGAGGAAAACCAGGACCAGCGCCTCCCGATCAGAACGTGATGGTGAGGAAGGAAAGGGAGGAAACCATTAAGGGATGGGGGTGGGGCTGAGTTCATGCCCATTTTCCTAGATGTTGGTCTCAGCTGGGATCACGGCCTGCCTGGGAGTCTCCAGCGAGTCTGTTTCTTCCTTTCCCTCATAGGATGCACCCCAACCTCACCAAGGGCTTCGGCATGATTGGCCCCAAGGACTTCTTCCCACTTCTGGACTTTGCCTACATGCCTAACAATTCCCTGACACCCAGGTAGGACTGCCCTGGGGCACACCTGCTCCAACAGCGGGTCAGGAGCGGGCAGGCTATTTCCCGTCCCTTCTTCTCCAACCACCCTAAATTGGAGATTCTCAACCTGCAAGATCAATGGATCGGTGAACCCCCTAAAATTATATGGACCCTCAGGTGTGATTGGCATATGGGCATTTTCCTGGGGAGAAGATCCATGACTTCCAACAGATTTTCCAAGGAGTCGCTGAGTCTAAAAAGACTCCAAGCCATTATAAGGCCCCTAGCGACTCCCCTCCCACAGGCAGGGCAGAGATTCGGGCAGGCAAAGGGGCACATCACGTAGCTCCATTTAGAGCCTGTGCCTGGCTCTCCTCCCCACCCCCACCCCAGCCTGCAGGAGCAGCTGTGTCAGCTCTACCCTCGACTGAAGGTGCTGGCATTTGGGGCGAAGCCAGAATCCACCCTGCATACGTACTTCCCCTCCTTCCTGTCCAGAGCCACCCCTAGCTGCCCTCCTGAGATGAAGAAAGAGGTGAGGAAATGACAGGAGGCCGCCGCAGAGGTCCCTACTTGCTGACAGGGGCCCTGCCTTCTCGGAACCTCTTTCCTGGGCCTCCCCTTAGCTCACTCCTGACAGCCACCCGCCCCACTCACTTGTGCGCCACCCTCACAAGGACAGAGCTAAAAGGACCCACGTTCAGGTGTGGCTGGTCTCTGACGTCCTGCCTCTTGTTCGACGGGTGACCTTCAAGCTCAAGCTCTAGCTTGGGAGCCGCAGCCTCCCCCTGTGGCCTCTCAGAGATTTCTGGGGTCTTGGTACGATTTCCCCATCCTTTGGGGTGAGTGTGTTGCGTGGGCAGCGCTCTCCCTCTCCAGCAGCCCCGGGCCCAGCAGTCTCTCCTGTCCCCTGTGCAGCTCCTGAGCAGCCTGACTGAGTGCCTGACAGTGGACCCCCTCAGCGCCAGTGTCTGGAGGCAGCTGTACCCCAAGCATTTGTCACAGTCCAGGCAGGTGGGGGTGGGGGGCTGCCCACCTCTGATCCATAGAGAAGCCGTAATACGTGCTTCCCAGCCTGTCCCTGGCCTAGAAGCACAAGGGGAACATTGGTCGCTGTCCCTCGGGTTTGTGCCACTCAAATCGGGAACATGGCTGGGGTGGCCTCTAGGAAGCTGCTCACTGTTGCGGGGGAAGGGAAGGATCCAGGGCCTGATGGGGAACTGGAGGATGGGAGGGACCAAGTGGGCCCCCTGATTGGAAGGGTTTTGCTTTCCCCGTAGCCTGCTGCTGGAGCACCTGCTCAGGTCCTGGGAGCAGATTCCCAAGAAGGTGAGGAGCTGGGAGGACATGGCAGGCTGAGCCTCGTCTGGGTTCTGGGTTCGTGCCCCTGTACCACCGCCCTCCCTTTGCTGAGAAGACATTATTTGTGCATTTGGCATGGACAGCGGAGCAGGGTGGAGGCTCAGAGTTCCCTTACGGACCAAATGTTATCCTCTCAACCAGAATTTCTTATCCTACAGACGCAGAAGTCTTTGCAAGAAACCATCCAGTCCTTCGAGCTTACCAACCAGGAGCTGCTAAGGAAGGGCAGCGGCAGCAGTCAGGAGGCCGCCACCTGCCACATGGCCTGCAAGGTGCCGGCCCCCAGCCCTCCCCAGCCTCGCGCTGGCCGACACCTCTGTCTCAGCGCGCCCCCCCCCCCCCGGGAGCCCGCCCTGCCTCCGGGGTCATGCGAGGGCTGGATCCCCTTCCTCTGGAGGCAGGGACCACCCCCTCCCTCTGACCACCGCTCCCTGCCCCCCTCTCTCACAGGGCCTGTTGCAGCAGGCACGGGGCTACCGGCTGCCCTGGAAACGGCTCTTCCTATTGGTGCTGATCTTTGTCGTAGGTTTCCTGTGCCATGACTTCCGGTCACACAGCTCTTTCCAGGGTAAGCAAGAATTGGCAGGCCAGGGAGAGAGCGTGAGGGTGAGGCCCAGAGCCAGGGGCGGCACCCACTGGCCCTGACACGTAGCTTTGCCCTGATAGTACAGAGACGGGCTTTTCTGTTCACAACTTTAGCTTGCGCTGTTGCTTTGCCGGGTAGAAATGTCCGTGTCTTCATGTTCTCATTTGAGTAAGTGCTGTCTCCTTTTTAACCCCTGAGGAAATTGAGGGTCAGATTTAGCCATTAGCTTGAGATCACGGCTGGTAAGTAGACAGGCCGACCCTCCGACCCAAAGCTTCCTGCCACTCCCTGGCTGCCTCCCTCCTGCCCACCTGGCCCAGCAGGAGAAATGGGCTCAGTGCCCCAGGCCTGCCTCCCTCCCTCTAAGCACGAGAGCTACAGCCCAGAGCCAGCTCTGCAGCCCTGCGGGCACACGAGTTCTGCTCCATCCCTCACTGGGCCTGCCCTGGGGCCTTGTGGGGTCTGTGTCCCCACTCCCTGCCCCCCTCACCCCCAGCTCACCAGAGGCCCCCTTTACTCAGCCTCCCTTTCTGGTCGATTGCTTCGATCATCTGGCTTCTTGCCTGCTGGCCAGCAAGTGTGTGCCAGGGTCTACTCCTACAGCCTGCGGGGCTACAGGTGAGCTCCTGGGGAGGGGAGAAGGGTGGAAGGGGCGGGGCCTGGTGTCTAGGGTGGTGACGGCATCAGTGGGAAATAATCATAGTTTTCCCTTCCCAAGGCCTCCCTTCCCCCCAGCTCTTCTTGGGCAGCCGAGTCATCTGAGCAAACTCAGCCTTCCTTTCTCCCCCCGTCTTCTCCTACAGCTGGCTAGAGGAGACATTGCCGGCCTGGGGCTCCCACCTGCTGACCGTGGTGAGGCCCGGTTTGCAGCTGGCCTGGGCCCACACCAATGCCACAGTCAGCTTTCTTTCTGCCCACTGTGCCTCCCACCTTGCCTGGTTTGGTGACAGCCTCACCAGCCTCTCCCAGAGGGTAAGCCAGAGACAGGGAGGTCAGGGGAGGGCTGGTCTCCCCAGGGCCGGGAAGGTGCGTCCCCACATGGAGCGGGTCCTCAGGGCCAGGACGCGTTCTCCCTCCACTGTGCTCCCTCCACTGTGCTCCAACTACAGATCCAGCTCCCTGATCCCCTGATCCAGCTGCTCCAGTCTCTGAGGGAGCTGCTCCTGCTTCTTTACCAGAACGTGCTGCTGCCGTGGTGGCTCATACTGCTGGAGGCCCTGGCCCAGGCCCAGGAGCACTGCCATGAGGCGTGCAGGTGAGACCGTCATCCAGAGCCCCACACCCTCTCCCCAGGGACGAGGCTCTCTGTTCCATCTCTCCCCGTGCCCTGCCCCGCCCCTGGCACATCCCTTGGCCACTCCGGGACACAGGTGCAACCCTGTGATTTGACACAGCCCTGCTTCCCCACTCCCACACGCGTTCTGCTTTCCTCCCAGAGGTGAAGTGACCTGGGACTGCGTGAAGACACAGCTCAGTGAGGCTGCCCTCTGGGCCTGGCTCCGCCTACAGGACATCACCGTGGCTTTCTTGGACTGGGCACTTGCCATGCTCTCCCAGCAATAGGCGCTGCCTCCTTGGCCCCCGGTGCCGTCTGGGGCAGGCCGTCTGAGACTGCGGGCGGGTAGAGGAGAGGGTGGCAGTTCTGCATAGGAGTCTTCTTCACTTGGTGCCTGAGTTCTGTCTCCTAGGGAGTGGCTGGTGGCCTCTGCCCCGGTCCCTCCGTCTTTGGTGGGGACTGAGCCCAGAGATTTCCCAGACTCCTCCCCCGATCCCACCGAACACTTGTCCGACCCTGTTGCATGTAGCTCCCAGCCTCCGTCCTCGGGCTGCTAACCTCTGTCGCCCCCTCTCGTCTCCTGCTCTCCACTTCCTTCCATCTTATTCCCAAAGCCCCAAACAACTCATCTCCAGAACAGTGGGATTCCACTGAGTGATGGCTGCATTCTTCTGACGAAGGATTCCTGCTCCCCGACTTTAAGCCACGGTGGGACGAGGAAAGAGGCCTCCGGAAGAATGTCGCACAACAGTGGACAGCGGCAGCTTCACCTCAGCCCACAGCCCGGGCGTGCCTGTCACTGGACATGGGGGCTGAGCGGAAAGGCCTCTCAGTGCCCCCTCCGTCGTGGTCCTACTTCTTTACTCTCCACTCCCCTTCAGGGCTAGGGGACTCTGCCTCAGGGTTCAGCTGTTCCCCGTTGCCCTCCCCTACTGTCTGTCTGGAGAGCGAGGCCCAAGTAGTTGTGTGCCTCGGGCCCAGTGAACCTTCCAGCAGCCTACTGAGACAGGGTTCAGCATATGGCTCCTCGGTATACCTCCTAGGTGGAATAAAGGACGCAGATTTGACTTCCAGCTCTCCTCTCTGCATCCTCATATAGGAATTCCCATAGCTGTGAACAGGAAAACCTGGGCCCGCACTCGTCTCCTGGGGCCGCCCGCCTCCTGGGGCTCGTAGCCAGCGGTTGCATTTGAGCTTCTGGCGGGGAAAGCTCATGCCCAGTGTTCTAAACCTTGGCCTGTTGAGGATTCCAGACACTCCTTCTGCTCCCCTAGTCATATTGTCTGACTTCTCACTATGATTGATGTCCCAAGATTTGCCTTCATAGCTTGAATGTTTTAAGCTGGAAAAAGCAGGGGGAGTCTCCCGGGGGAATTCTTGGTCTGTGATCGGCGGTGTCCTCTTCCTTGCCAGGACCTTAACTTACTGGTTTTATAAGGCAATGACTGAAGGATTTAGGACTCCAAGAGATACGTGAGTCAAGGGTCTCTCACCAAAGTCCCTTTTTGTGTTCGACTTGAGACTCTTAAGTCAGAAAGCTGAAGAATCTGTCAGCTCTCGCCTCAAGTTTCTTTCCTCGAATGTTTCAAATCTAAACAGTACTAGAGGTGCACTGCCCACGCCAGCTCCCACGGGCTGGTTCCTGCGCCCATCAGGAGCCTGCGAGGACAGCGCCGTGGTGGCCAGCTACCGCCTTCCCGTTCGCTTGTCACCCTGAGACTCTGCCTCGACTTCTCAGTGGCAAGATGATAAAGTAGCAAGTGTAGAAGAATCTTGGCACAAAGTGAGGTCATGAGTACAATAGTGTCTCACATCTGTGTTCCTTTTCCTTGTTAGGGACAGAACGATGGTACCTCTTGAGAGTTAAGCGGCGTATATTGGGCAGAGCCCTGCTCCCCTAGTGGCAGGTATCCATGACCGCTTTTCCCAGAAAAAAGAAAAATCCCACCTGGCAACTGAGGTGTAGGACTACTAGGCAGGACTGTCCAAGGGTCCCAAGACCTCACTTCCGATCAGAAACAAACAGGTTCAGTTCTTAATAGTGAATCCTTGGAACTGGCCTGTATTCAAGGCCAATTGAAGAAGGGGCTGATGTGAACCTGGGTTGACAACAGCACAGGACGAGTAAAATGATGACCCTGTCCTGATGACATTGAATCACCAAGGCCGCCAGACTGCTACGATCCAACAACTCCAAGAACGTTGCCTATGGTGTACACTGATTTTCAGTGTACATGGCTAGGTTGACTTTGGTGGGTTCATTCAGTTTCTGACCTAGAATCCTGGGATGCTACAGTTAATCAACTTAGGTTAGCTCTCCACAACCTCTCGTGGGGACACCAACACCTTAATTGGCTATATTTGATAAACACAGTGGTTGGACCCGATACTGGTGTTGTCCAGAATTTTTCCTGGGTCAGAGAAGTAGTCCCAACCTCGCACCTGCTGCCCATTAAAGCTAAACCAGACCCGCAGACGTTTCACATTTTGCAGACCTGTCAGTGCACAGGAATCCGAGCAGAGCCGGGGTAGACCTGTGCTGACAGGTGGGCTCTCGCACCACGACGACTGGGGTTCTTGGAGGAACAGAAGTAACGTGACACCTCAGAGATCACATCTGGACATTGTAACTTTACTTTTCACACAGCTGCAGTTCCACAGATACCATGCCAGGAAAAGGGGGCAGTTTGACGATGGTTATCTCTTACCAACTTGAGTTATTACCAACTCTTGTATGGGCCTGCAAGTTATAGCACATGACTCATTTGAAGCACTTCTTTCCAAAAGTCTTAAAGCATGTTTCTGGATTTGAGCCCAGTCTACAGCTCCCCTGATGGGTGGTCTGCTTTCTAGGAACAGATAGCATCGCTAGACCTCGCTGCAGCATTGCGAGTCCATTCTCAAATGCCATCACCCTTGAGGTGAAGGGTTTCCCACAGAGACGGGCATGCCTGCCCTGCCCTATTCCAGAAGGACCCAATTGACAATTACACAGAAATTTCAGTGGTAGTCTGGCCTCTGAGCATTTTAGTCTTCTATCTCCTAAAAGACATTGGGTTTAAGTGAACATTTAGACTGACCTGTCCTTTTCTACATACTCTTCTCCCTAAATGGCTTGAGGGAACGAAGGCTCACTTTTCCCTATGTGGTATTCCATTTTACTGGGCAGTTTCATTGCCCCAAACTTGAAGTATAAGAAGGAATCTGGGGACGGGGTTGGGGGAGCTTCCACCGTTCAGGGTATGATTGAATACTTGTTGAATATTGAATAATCTGCCTATTCATAAAAGTACTGAATTCAGACGCATTGTCCGATATGCCTTAGTATATATATATATATATATATATTTTTTTTATTATGTTAGCACACTGGTTATTAATTTTTAATAGACTTTTTTAGAATTTTAGGTTCACATCAAAATTGAGCAAAAAGTACATACATGTTGCCCCTTACATTCACACAGCCCCCCCACTGTCAACATCAGTGACCCCACACGGACAGTGCTATCACCCCAGGTCCATAGTTTACATGAAACATACTTTGTCTGATTTTAGTCTTTTTAAGTTTATCAAGACTTGTTTTGTAGCCTAACATATGGGCCATCCAGGAGCATGTTCCATGTGTGCAGGAAAAGAATGTGTATTCTGCTATTGTTGGGTGGAAGATTCCGTGCATGTCTGTTAGGTCTAGTTGGTGTGTTGATCAAGGCCTCCGTTTCCTTACTGAGCTTATTACATATACATTCTTTATGTTAAAGAATTCTTACAAATCAGGAAAAGCCTAAACACAATAAAAATATGTATAGAAGACAATCATTTTAAAATGCAAATAAACAATAGACTCAAAGTCCATTTCATTGGCAAAGTGCAAATTTCAAGTAAGTTACCACTTACTTTTGCCAGAGATTTTTAAGTAATATATACTCAGTGAATGCTGTGCTACAAATCACTGTAATGTTTGTGGGAAATAATTTGGTAGTATTTACCAAAAGGTTTAAAAGTTCCATACTATTTTACCAAGTAATTCCACTTTACCAAGTAATTCCACTCCCAAAAATGTATTCTAGAGACTAGAGAAGAGAAATATGGACGAAGATTTATGTACAAGAACATTTATTATAGTAGTAGTAGCAATAGTAATTAAAATTTGGATGTAAACTGCACCAAATAATAAGATGAATGTTATGATAAAATTCTTGTAATGTCAAAATGGGATAATCGCTATTTGAATGATGATTTCAAAGAATTTTTAATGACACAGGAAAATTCTTATAATTAACTGAGCTCAATTTGTTGAAATATTGGCTATAATAAAAAACAGAAGAATGTCAGCAAGGATATGGAGAAACTGGAACCCTCGTACATTGCCGGTGGGATGAAAAATGATTCAGCCATTGCGGAAAACAGTTTGGCGGTTCCTCAAAGAGCTAAACATATCATTACCATAAAACCCAACAACTCCACTCCTGGGTATACACCCAAGATAAATACATATATCCACACAGAAACTCCTACAGGAAGTTTTATAGCACTTTTATTCATGAAAGCCAAAATGTGGAAACAGCCGAAATGCCCATCAATAAACAAAATGGTATATTGATACAATGGAATATTATTCAGCCATTAAAAGGGAGGAGGTGCTGAACATGACAGCGTGGATGAGTTTCAAAAACACTATGACAAGTGAAAGAAACCAGATGCAAAGGGTTGCATATTTTATATCTTTTATATGGGATCTCCAGAATAGGCAAATCCATAGAGCAAAAGCAGATTCGTGGTTGCCTGGGTATGGGGGAAGTGGTGGTGGGGAATGAATGCTTAAAGCCAACAGAGTGTTCTTCTAGAGTGATTAAAAGAATTGGGGGGAACTAGAGAGAAGTGATCATTTGCACCATACTGTGAATGCACTAAGTGCCACTGAATTGTTCATACTTTAAAAGTTAATTGTACATTATGTGAATCTCTCCTAAAAAAAACAACAGAAAATTCAACATAATTGAATATTTTCTGTATCCCAGCATCCCCTCCCCTCAAGAAATAGAGCCAACCAGCACGCTAAACACCAGCCAAGAAAACTGCCCAAGTTAACGCTCTCGGACACAATGGTAGCATTTTCAGCAACAAAATAAAGTTAAACCAAGAAATTGGTGGGAAGACGTCAACCTCTTGCATTGTGGGTGGGCGCCAGGGTGAAAGCCGTGCTGTCCTCAGTGACATCAGAGACGTCGGATTTAAAGATCAGCCTGAGAGCACCCAGAAAGTGTCCGAGCTGCGAATGAGCCTGAAATCATCCCCCGACCTGGATTTGCCCCGGGCCACTGCGACTCTCCAGGTGGCACAGGCCGCAGAGCGGGGGGGGGGGGGGGGGGGGGGGGGGGGGGGGGGGGGGGCGGTCCAGGTGTCCCCGCACACCCGCTCCACCAGACCACGAAGCAAGGCTCACGGGGACCTCGGGTATTAGGTTTGTTTCAAAGCCCCAGGAACTTCTGGTGGGCAGAGGCGTGGAGGCTGGCATTCCAGGCCCCTGGAAAGAGGCGCGAAGATGGGACCGGGTAGCGGCAGGGGCGGCGCAGGGGGAGCGGGGGAGGCTGGGCCTGGCTCCTGGCCCCGCTCCGGTTTGCGAACCGCCGGGTTCGTGCGCCGCGGGACAATGCACCGCCTGGACGCCGCCAGCAGCTCGGTGGCTCCGCGGTCTCAGGCTCCAGCCAGAACGAACAGATCCCGACAAAACGGTGGTTAACTGACCGAATGAGTGTCCTTCACGTCGGGAGAGCAGTAGGATTTTATTGGCGCCCCCGAGATACCGAAGGGAAAATTAAGGCAAATAACGAAAGTAAACTCTCGGCTTTGCAAACGGGGTTTTCGCCTTGCAGAGGCGGAGCACGCTGCGTCCCAGTCGCGCGGGGGAAAATGCTGCCGCTGGGATCTCAAAGCGTCCGCAATCCTATAAAAGCCACGGGGGGTGAGGAGGTGCGGGGGTTTTTTTGTTTGTTTTGTAAAAAGCAGGGAAATGGAAGGGAAGCGGATTGCCCATTTCCTTCGTCCAGAGTTGGGAAGCGGGTCCTTTGCTCGCACTTCTGTTTCCAGCTTCCTTTGTTCTGTGCGACGTGGAGGGGTTCGGCTGGGCGAGCTCCTCTATAAAGTGTTGGGGGGGGGCAGCTTTCCGCAGAATCCCTTAGATCTTTGTCATAGTGCGGCCTTGGTAAGCATTAGGGAGGAACTGGCAGGTGCCAAGAGCGGCGGAGCCTTCGATAGCTCAGTTGGTAGAGCGGAGGACTGTAGTGGTGTGAGTTGCAGCAATCCTTAGGTCGCTGGTTCGATTCCGGCTCGAAGGACTTCGTACAATCTTTTTAGCCTCCGTTAAACTCAATTATCCCGTAGGGAGAAAGTTTCATTCAGAAGCCCGCTGTGCGTTTGCAGGAGCACGGCAGCTGTGCAGTAAGACACATGTGAGGTACGTAGTTAGGGTCCGACCAAGCGCTTGTGGGTTAGATGCGAAGATACGTATTACTGTTGCTTACGTGTGATTATTATATGGCTGCTTTAAAAAATCTTGCCCGTGACCCCACCGTACTCTGCTATAGAAACGTCTTGAACTACGATCGGTCCTCGGGTCAGAGACCAGCCAAGAACAGCCTGTAAGGCAAAGGGAAGAGGACCAACAGCAGGCGGGGGATTAGCTCAAATGGTAGAGCGCTCGCTTAGCATGCGAGAGGTAGCGGGATCGATGCCCGCATCCTCCACTCAGGTTTTTGCTCCGTGCAACAGAGGATCCCTTAATACCGGGAGATCCGCTGACCCAGGAAGGTGTTTTGTAATACACAGAGGAGCCCGGTGAGCACCGATTAGCTTCGTACATTGTCCTTTTATTTTGCAGGTGAGTCTTCTCCAGTTTTTTTCCGGGTCACTTTGTGTTTTCCTCCTCCCGGCGGGCAGGCCGTTAACCGTCTTCTGAGAAGACGCGGTGGAACTCTCCGGCGGGATCTGCGGGCCGAGCCCCCAAACGCCACTGGCTCAGGTACCCGCTAACGTGCGAGGGATCCCCTGCGTGCGGACCAATGGCAGCGAGCCTTACTGGGCGGGTAGCCAGCTGTACCCGCGGCCAATAGGCGAGAGACTTCTTGTTTCCTGGCAGAGCGGGGTCCCGGCACCGCTGCGCTCGGGTTTTGTTTGGGTCCCGGGTAGAGGGCCCGGGTGCCGGGGCCCGAGGTGGCGCCTCGCTAGCGGGAGAGGGAGCGGGATCGCCGGCCCCGAGAGAGGTGAGGGGCGCTGCGTGGAGCGCGGGCCCCGCCGGCCCCGGCCCCGCCCCCTTGTCAGCCCCTTTCAGCCAGGAGCCCCTCTGGAATGCCACCCCGCCCCACCCCCCGGCCCGGCCCACCCCGCGCCACGGCCTGGGCCTCCCGGGGCCCACCCCCACGCCCGTGGCCGCACCTCTGACCCCCAGTCCCTGCCTCGAGTGTAAGTCTGTCTCGCCCCTCCATGCCTCCGAACCCCACCCTGCCTTAGGCGAGCTCGGTCAGTGTGAGACGAGGGTCTGTCGGAGTCGAGGGTCGAGAAGCCACCCCTTGCCCCCAAGTGGGTGTCTACCAGCCACTTTTTTAGGGGTGCTCAGAATACCTGTCACTGACCCACAACTACTGCCAGCGTAGCTTTTTCAGGGACTCCAGTGCTTGGCAGGGCGGGAGGGGGCTGGAAACAGACCCATGCCCTAACTGGAATTGAGCTACAGGTGAGCAGGTGGCTTCTGCCCAGTTTCTTTTGTCTTCTTGGCAAAGGCTGCCGTTCTCTAGCTTTCTTTCATAATAGGGATAGGAGAGTAACCAAAAAAAAAAAAAAAAAAAAAAGGAAGAACCAGCCCTTCCAGGGCTCAGGGGAGCAAGAGACCCAATGCCCGGTCAGTACTTGTGAGGACAGAGGAGTGGAGAGAAGCAGCTGCCGGCTTAAACTTAGAAACTGGGAACTTGGTTCTCTTGGCTCTGCTCCACTGGAGAGTGGGGAGCCGGTCTAGGAACCAGAGATCCAGAAAGGCCCATCTTTCAAGATGGCCATGTGTGGTGGTGGGTGTATCTGGGCTGGGTGTAGGAAATCTGGCCCCTCGAATGTTATTTTCTAGCCTTTGGGCTGCAGAAAAGTTTAGAATCTAGCATTTCTCAACATGGTTAAGCCATTGAGTACTTCATTTTGGAATAGCCAAGCTGTTGTAAAATGGGGTCCTTTTAGGTCACTTATGAGCCCCTCTGTGTGGGGACAGAATACTGCTTTCTCTTGGCCTTTGCCGGAAGGCCACTTCTACCTTTTCTGAGGTGCAAAGAGCCTGTTGCTTCTTAGGGCACTCCCTAAGAATAGCTTTCACTTATCAGGAGATACCCAAAAAACTTGTTTTCATTTTTCTTCCTCTCCTTCCTACACCGCCCCCCGCCCCTGCATTTTTCCCCAGCTCTCAGGGCCAGAGTGGGCAGGAGGATGCTTTCCCGGCCTCACCATGGAGCTGCGCTGTGGGGGCTTGCTGTTCAGTTCTCGCTTTGATTCAGGGAACCTAGCCCACGTGGAGAAGGTGGAATCTGTGTCTAGCGATGGGGAAGGAGGAGCAGGTGGGGCACCAGCCCCCATCAGCAGCATTGCCTCTTCCCCTGACTACGAGTTCAACGTGTGG
Source organism: Potos flavus (assembly GCA_028534135.1). Classification (NCBI taxonomy): domain Eukaryota; kingdom Metazoa; phylum Chordata; class Mammalia; order Carnivora; family Procyonidae; genus Potos; species Potos flavus. Next base: position 18,073,716 of record CM052885.1, read on the forward strand.
ACCCGACCAGACTGCGCTGAAACAGAATTTGAGAATGGGAACAGGTAGGAGGGAAGTAGTGGAGGGTGGAAGGAGGAGAAGAGCGGAGATGTTCACGTCCCCAAATCTGTGCTCAGTCAGCTCTCTCACACCATCTCTGCCCTTCCTCTCTCTACCCTCCTCCCTCTCTTCTTGCCGCCTCCTTACTGAATAGGCCTTTCCCAGTTTCACTGTCCCACATACCCTCTCTCCAACCCTCAGTATCCAGTGACCTGTTTCTCCTCCTCCGGCCTGCAGGTCATGGTTCTACTTCAGTGTCCGGGGAGGAACTCCAGGGAAACTCATCAAGATCAACATTATGAACATGAATAAGCAAAGCAAGCTCTATTCCCAAGGCATGGCCCCCTTTGTGCGCACACTGCCCACCCGGCCGCGCTGGGAACGCATTCGAGATCGGCCGACATTCGAGGTAAGTTCCCCGAGAGGAGGAAAGACAGGCTGGGGTACGAAAAGTAGAAGAGGGACAGGAAGGAGGAGTTAGCCTCAATACGGAGTCAGGCAGGCGGCACACCAGGTTTTGGTATCCGCTTTCCCTCCCGTGCTAGCTGGAGTCCAAGATAAGCCCCTGCCTCAGGAAGCCCCGAAGGAGCCGACCGTCACATGGGAAGTCCCAGAGGGAGGGAAGTTGGTCAGTGTGCTGAGGGTGTAAGGTCAGTTCCTGGTGATCCCAGTAGGATCTCAGTTCTCACACCAACGGCCCCTCCCTCTTCCTCCTCTGCTCCTCAGATGACAGAGACGCAGTTTGTGTTATCCTTTGTTCACCGTTTCGTGGAGGGCCGTGGGGCCACCACCTTCTTCGCCTTCTGCTACCCCTTCTCCTACAGTGACTGCCAGGATTTGCTAAACCAGCTAGACCAGCGCTTTCTGGAGAACCACCCTACCCACAGCAGGTGCCGACCCCATCCTTACTCCTGCCACACAGTCCCGGACCAGACAGCACCTCTGCCGCTTCTGGAACTTGCCCCAGGAGCCTTGAACCATAAACGTCACCAGTTCTTTTTTCTGTACAGAATGTGGGACCTTGGGTACTTTTGACAAATATGTGTCTGTGTGACCTTGATCTCACCACACCACCACCTACATTGCACTCATCCACCTGCCCAGTTCAAGCCTCTTAATATCCCAGCTGCCATCAGTTATCCAGAACCTGGCACTGCCATCGCCAGCACACCTTTTTTTCTGTCCCAACAGAGGGCAACCATGTACACAAAGTCATCTATCGTAGGGAGCCATAAACTGGGGAGAAAACAGTAAGTTCATGCTGTCATGTACTCTGCATTCTGGCAGTGCAGACCACCCAGATCCTCAGCCTCATTTAACGTCGTGAGGGACTATAAGGTCCCAAAGGTTAAGGTAAAAGACCAGATCCTACAAATCCTAGGCTGGTGATGAGGCTCACCTCTTGTTAAGACTGTAGGGGCTTCTCTTGGCTTAATGACTTTTGTGCCCACAGTCCCCTGGATACCATCTACTACCACCGGGAGATCCTTTGCTATTCTCTGGATGGACTTCGTGTAGATCTGCTAACCATCACTTCCTGCCATGGGCTTCGAGAAGATCGAGAGCCCCGTCTAGAGCAGCTATTTCCTGATACCGGCACCCCCCGACCATTCTGTTTCACAGGCAAGAGGGTGAGTGGGAATCGCCTAAAAATAGTACCTTCCTTAGCCCCGGACCCTGCCGACAGCTTAAGGCCACGTTATTGCTGGGCCTCCTGGCCATAGCCTTAGCCTGCACTGGGAGGCAAGCGTGGCCGCTCCCACTCCACTCGCAGACTCAGCCAGCTGGAAATCCAGTGGCTGTCCCTGCTCCCCCCACATATCGGGTTAGCGTGGACCTACAGAGTGACTGGCCTAATGACCGCTCTCCTCTCCACCTCAGATATTCTTCTTAAGCAGTAGGGTACACCCTGGGGAGACTCCATCTAGCTTTGTCTTCAATGGCTTTCTGGACTTCATCCTTCGACCTGATGACCCCCGGGCCCAAACCCTGCGTCGCCTCTTTGTCTTTAAGCTGATTCCCATGTTGAACCCCGATGGTGTGGTCCGGGGCCACTACCGGTAAGAAGCCTCCCCAGCCCGTCAGGATTGTTTCCGGCCCCCCTCGTGTCCTCCATCAGCCTCTCCTTTAACTTCTCCTGCATGACAGTCCTCTTGCACCCGAACAAGGGCAAGCCCATCTCCTTGTCCAGTGGCCAGAGAAGGAAGGTGGCCCATCTCGTGGCACTCTCTGGAAGGAGTAGCTAGAAGAACTGCAGGTTCCGCTGGGTGCAGGGAGCTGTGCTTAGTTAGGTCTCTGTGGTAGGGGTGACGGCAGATCAGGGAGAGGGCCTGTCCTCAATGCTTGCCTTCCCCATGCAGCCTGAGCCTCTCGTTTTATAAGTCCGTCTCCCACGGTCTCCCTTTCATCCACGCTCACATCTCCCTAACTGGCCCAGCCTCTCGAGCCCGCTTCAGTCCCTGTCCTCCTACAGCACAGACTCGCGTGGAGTGAACCTGAACCGTCAGTACCTGAAGCCCGACGCCGCCCTGCACCCAGCCATCTACGGGGCCAAAGCTGTGCTTCTCTACCACCACGTGCATTCCCGTCTCAACTCCCAGAGTCCCTCTGAGCACCAGCACAGTCCCCGGCTCCCTCTGGATGCACCCCTTTCCGACCTCGAGAAAGCCAACAATCTCCAAAATGAAGCTCACCTCGGGCTCGCGTCTGACGGGGACAGCCCAGAAGCCTGGCCGCAGACCAAGCCAGCAGAACAGAAGGCCAGCGGCGTGTGGATTATGCCCCAACAGTCCGCCGAGGCTGAGCAGCCAGCCCCCGACACCATTCCCCCGAAAGAGAGTGGTGTCGCTTACTATGTGGACCTGCATGGACATGCTTCCAAGAGGGGCTGCTTCATGTATGGCAACAGCTTTAGTGACGAGAGCACCCAGGTAGGGACCCCGGGGGTGTCCCGGGAGTGCGGGGGCTGTGGCAGGTCAAGAGAGACAGCTTAGGCCGCGGACAGAGGGAAGCTGGCCTTTTGGCGGGAAGGCCTGCAGCTGTCAGAGGTATCCTACCTCCAGACAAGCTTCGAAGGGCTGAGAAGGGATGGCACTGGGGCTTTGTGTCTCAGTCTTTACATCATGACCTTTGAACGAAGGTCAAGCTGTCAGCATTGTGGTCTTTATTCTAGAGTTTGGGAAACCAGGGGGAAAGGAGAGGTTTGCATTATTGGAGAGAAGAAGCTAAGAACTTAAAAAGAGGCGGATTTGTACCTTTCCAACACCTGGAAATAATGTCAGGCGTACGGTGAGAATTCCAGAACGCTGCCTACTGCCGATGGTTGTAGTGGTATCTGCCGTGGGTTTAGCCACACGGCCCCCTGCTTGCCATCTTCCTTGCCCGTTCCTCCCTTCTGTCTGTCTCTCCTGAGTTGCCTTTTTCCTCCCCCAAACAGGTGGAAAATATGCTGTATCCAAAGCTCATCTCCTTGAACTCAGCACACTTCGACTTCCAGGGCTGCAATTTCTCGGAGAAGAACATGTACGCCCGAGACCGCAGAGACGGCCAGTCGAAGGAGGGAAGCGGCCGGGTCGCGATCTACAAAGCCTCAGGGATTATCCACAGGTTGGCTGGAAGCTGGGGTGTAGCGGACCAAGTACCTTCCCTAAAGAGAACACCACCCAGTCTAGGCTGTCTGAGCAGCAGGGGACGGCCCAAGCCTTCTCAAAAGACAGGCTCATCGTGAGCATCACTGTCCTTAGTCCGGGACTCTGTCTTGTGGGGACTTCCAGGGTACGCCAGGCTGGGCCGAGGCTGGGCCTTAGCACTTCGTTCGTATCTGCTTTTTTCCAAGTGATTGCTTCTTAGACCACCGAGGCTAGCCCCCATGGTTCTGTCCCGATTCTGTCCAGGCGGGACCCTAACAAAGGTCTCTGTGTCCCAGCTACACACTTGAATGCAACTACAACACTGGGCGCTCCGTGAACAGCATCCCTGCCGCCTGCCACGACAACGGGCGCGCCAGCCCCCCGCCGCCACCGGCCTTCCCCTCCAGATACACTGTGGAGCTGTTCGAGCAGGTATGGACACATGGGGTACGTGGGGACAGGGCGGACACCTCCAAGTCTGAGAGGGCCTTCGCTCCTGCGGCCTGACTCAGGTCCCCTGAAGAGAGGCTCACACTGTCACCATCTCACCCCTGGGATTATTTCCCTCAGCTCGTCTGAGGGGCCAGCCTTGACCGTAACGGTGCCGAGAGGATGAGAGGATGAATAGGCACTATTTCTAGCCCCACACCACAGAGAACCCCCGGCACAGCCGAGTCAGATTCTTTGCCTCTGAGCTCGTCTTCCTCCTCCTCCTGCGTTTGTTCACTCCCGGGCTTACAATCCTCGCCTCTCCACTGGTCTTGATGAGCTCTGGGGTCCGAGGGCACACACAAGTCCAAAGAGTTGCAGGTTATTGAAGAGATCAAGGCGCCTTCTGTAGGAGAATTCCTTCCTGGCGCCAGCCAGAAAGCACACCTGCTCTTGCCCACAAAGGAGGAGGGCCCCCAAATGAGCACCGGCTTAGGGAACACCTTTAAATCTGCTGCGATAAACAACCCTGGCACAAAATTTGGGGCACCCACTGAGGACATGTGAGGCCTGGCCTCTCCTTCCCTTCCACTGTGCTATGCAGCCCATCCCAACCCAGCAGCCTGGGCCGGAAGTCCCAGATGCCGAGCCAAACTAGACTACCCCGCAGGTGGGACGAGCTATGGCTATTGCCGCTCTGGACATGGCAGAATGCAACCCGTGGCCCCGGATTGTGCTGTCAGAGCACAGCAGCCTCACGAACCTCCGCGCCTGGATGCTGAAACACGTGCGCAGCAGCCGAGGCCTGAGCAGCACTGTGAGCGTGGGTGTCAGCAAGAAGAGGGGCTCTCGAACTCCACCCAAAAGTAACAGGTGAGGCGCACAGGGTGAAGGAGGAGAGGGTATGCAAGTGGAACAGGGCTCTAGAGCAAGAAGTTCCAAAGGAACTTCCAAAAGGACCACGTGGTGAATAATTCAGAGTAAATTAAAATTGGTAAGATTAATGCATTTTTTGAAAATGGGATCCTCTTCCCTTTTACCTGGAGCTGCATACTTCCTGGGCATCTGAAAACCAGGCCAGAGGATTCGCGGCTCGGAGCCCTGCCCAAAACTAAATGTAACTGCAGTGGACGTGGGGGCAAGGTCTAGGCTTCCAGTGGTTGGGAACGCCTCGGGGGTCCAGGGCCGGCACCGAGGGGATAAGAGGGGAATTCACCAAGAGTTCAGGCTGCCCAGAGATAGCCCTGTAGCTCTTAGGACGCTGTCTGCGGGAGCAGCTGTGTGTGAACAAGGGCTCATAGGCGTTCCGAGATCAGCTGGCGTGCCCCGGCTCAGACACCTCATCCGTGGACGCAGATTCCTCCCTTCTCCCTAGTAACGAGTCCCTGTGCCCGTCCCCCCAGAGGTGCTTTCCTGAGCACAGACCCAGGGAGAAGCCTTGGCCACAGCCTCCCCGGCCCGGGGTTAACTGGCCTCTGCTTCTTTGCAGCGGCTTGCCTGTGTCCTGCTCTGAAAATCCCTTGAGCCGGGCACGCAGTTTTAGCACCGGCACGAGTGCTGGGGGCAGCAGCAGCAGCCAGCAAAACTCTCCGCAGATGAAGAACTCCCCCAGCTTCCCTCTTCATGGCAGCCGGCCTACAGGGCTGCCAGGCCTGGGCTCCAGCACTCAAAAGGTCAGCCAGCGGGTGCTGGGCCCTATGAGAGGTAAGCCAGTCTGGGAGCCCCTGCAACAGGTGCTCAGTTGTTTGGGGCATTGCTGGGGGAAGTGAGAGCTCGAAGAGACACACTTGACTGGGACCAAGGGGGTCAATCAATAAAATTAGTTTATAGCAGCGTCTGCAGCCTTTCCTGCGACCTTGGTGTTCCCTGCGCCACGAGCCCCAGAGCAGTAGTGTGTGTGGCCCCAGGTGGGAGGCCTGGGCACCTGGGCTGCGGCCCATGCTGGGGAGCAGGGGGCTTTCCAAGGCCAAAACACCAGCCGAAGCAGGGCCACGCTCAAGTGTGGAGGCTCCACGGCAGGGCCGGCGTCAGTCTGTCCTGCTGGGAGCAGCGTGCGTCCTCACGCCGCAGGCCACAGCACTGTAGGGCCGGAGACCCCTAGCCAAGGTCTCTGTGGGATCAAGCTGTTCCTGGCTTCAGAGCCTGCTTAGAAAGTGCTATCAGAAGGATTCCAGCTCTTCTAACGAGAAGTGGAAGAACTACAGACAGCTTCTGTTTGAGGCTTCCTAAACAACAGTCTGGCCCCTTCCAGCCGTGGCCACGGCTGCTCAGCGGTGCACCGGTAGCCCTAGGCTGGGCTGGAGGAGACCCTGCCTGGTGAGAGAGTCTGGGTTCAGATGTGTAACAGAAACAGATGGGCCTTTAGGGGAAAAGAAGAGGAAGGCCTATGAGCCATTCCTTGGGAGTGACTCAGACTTTGGTGGGGAGGGACTGTTGTGGTGCCGCTTCTAGCAATACACTGACCCCCAAATCAGTACTGTCCATGGCCTCTGGGCTGGAGACATCCTGCCAGAGCGTGGAGGCTGGTCAGCCGGAGCTAAGGGTTCCGAGGGCCTTCGAGCTGCACTCGTCCTCGTTAGCGCTTCCCGGTACAGACTGGAGCGCGCACTGGGCCAGTGGCTGGAAATCAGCCTGCACTGGGGAGAGCAGCGCAGGGAGGGAGCAGCTCTGAGCAGGAAGACGTGTTCTCCCTGATAAGCGACAGTTTCCCCCGCTTGTGTTCCCAGCCCCTTCTCGGGGAGTCTGCCATCCCTGGGGCGGGATGCTTTTGTACACTGGGTTTGAAGGACAGTATTAAAGTAACACTAACGCCGCGTATTTAAATAGCATTAAACAGTGAACAAAATAGTATCACATCTGTATTTCATCGGATCCTCACAAGGACCTGTGGGGCGGATGGTGTTTCCGTTTTTCTGGTGAGAAAACGGAGGCTGTGGAAGGGGGCTTGTCCGGGATCTCACAGCTGTTACTGGCAGCGTTAGTCAAGCTTCTTACTGTTCAAACTTCCTCTCGTTTCTTTTCTTTTGCTTTTCTTTCCTTTTTTCTTTTTTGTCAGCCTCTCATACCTCTTCACTCATAGTTGCTGGGAAGGAATGTCAGCGTCCTAGAGTCCCCTTCCCTGACTACAAAAGAGAAATAGGAAAGAGTCCTCTCCAGGTCCAGGTCTTTCCTGGAGGATTCTAGGCAGTCTTTAATCAGTATTTTGTTATCACCGCCACCCCAGTGCCGAGTGCTGTATGAAGCTCCTTCGGTGAGGGACGCGTATTGTGTGTCTCTGTTACTTCCCCCAGATAACAGAGAAAAGGTGCATATTCAATACTAAGGATTTCCTTACAGGAAACAGACCCAAAACGGTCAACAGAACATAAAAGCACACACTCATTATAAACACAGGGGACTCGGGGAGCCACTGTCATAGATAAAGTCAAGAGTAATTAGCCCAAAAATGTTCAGTGGAGACATGGTTTTGCAGAATGGACGGTAGTGTGCGGCCTGATACACACAGGCCGGGGAAGGGAGCGGAGCCAGGCCAGCACTGCCGCGTAGAGAGGACAAGCAGCAGACGTACCTAGCTGGCTCAAAGGGCCAAGCCCTTCAGCACAGAAGTTAGGTGAAGAGAGGTGGGAGGAAGAAGTTGAAATGTCTTGAAAACAAAGATTAGGATTTAACCGAGACATACGGCAACGATCGTGTGCTTTAGAGAATGATGAGAACAAAAGCTTTACGGGAGAGCAGCCTGTGGACGCGTATTGGGCAGGCAGGGGGAGGGGAATCCTCGCTGTAGTTTATACATGAGCTGACTAATGGCTGTGCCAGGGTCCGGGAAGGAGAGATGAATATATTTATTAGAAATAGAGGTAGCAGGGTTCAGCGGTGGTGGAAGAAAGGCAGACTCAGAGCTTCAAGGCTTTCAGCCAAAGGCAAGAGTCATGCTGACGGTAAGGCATTGTTTGGAAGAAAAAGTGTTGAGTTTATTCTAGACATGCTTGGATGTCATGGGCCATTCTATATGGAGATGTCCTGCAGGCAGAAAAAAGAGCCAGCCTGTAGAAAAGGTGACATCAAGGTTGGATCTAAGTGTCATCCACACACGTAGGTAAAACAAGTGAGAAGCGATGTGTCCCCGCCCCCCCGCCACCCCCATCCCCGGGGAAGGAACTAAGAAGCAGAAAAAAGAGAGCTGGCCCGAGTAAGAGACACCTGGGGACTTGGGTCAATATTTGTAAGAGCTGAGAAACTATGTCTCTAAAATCATAGAAGGTTGAGAAGGGGGCTACTAACGAGACCAAACAGGAATACTCTAAGGAGGTGAAAGGTCAGAGTGCTGGAATCTTGACTCCAAGTGCTACAATTTTTGCTGCTTCATCTCCTAAAATCCCTGAGAGGATGCAGGGTGGGAGACGAGGCCTGGCTTTAGAGAGGGACCTGCGGTGCCGGCTGTGGTATCTGGACTGGGCGGCTTCAGCCAACCCTCGGAAGAACAGCTTTGTCCAGCTGACCTGTCCTGCGGCTTTGTGCTAGTTCCTGGCTCCCCCCGCCTAGCTCTGCGGCCCCTGCCACAGCCAGGCGTGCTCTGTCTTCCAAGATGGGAAGGACGCAACTCCCGCATCTCGGAGACCTCACTATAAAGCAGCTATGCCTTCCAAACCCAAAACTGAGATTGTGATTTGACAAAGGATTTTTTTTCTGACGTGTAAATTTACGAGAAATTTTCCACTAATGTAGAAAGAACATATCACACGTAACTATACAACTAATTCACGACTATCCTTTATTGGCCAAAACAGAGCATGAGATTGTGCTATCCAGAAAACTTCAGAAAAGATCTAAGCAGCCAGCCGGAAGCTTAAAGCAGAGGTTCAGGGAGCTAGTCTGGCAGGTTCTGTCCTCAAGGCTGGAGGGTGACATTTTAGAAGGCCAACACGTAAGGCAACCTGGGGGAGAACGGGAACGTTCCTGGGACAGAAGGCTGCAAGAGCCTCCGGGGAAGCCCTGACCCCCACCACCCTCTGAGCACAGGGCCAGGAGCTTCTTTACCTAGTTCCCCCGGCTGCAAAGCAGGTCCTGAGCAGCACCTTCCCGGCTCTGCGGTCAAGCCCCAAACCAGCGGGCGCAGAAGTGCTTGTGGCACTAGCAGCAGCTCTTGCTGCCGAGGAAGGCGAGGTCATGGGAATAGCTAGTCCACGACTGAAGCAGGGAAGCCAAAAGCCTGCAAGATGCCGGTGCAAGAGGAGGTGCACACGGAGCTCGAAGGCAGGCCCTATGGGGAGAGAGTGGATAAGTCACCCGGCTTCTCCTGTCGCTCCTGCGGGGCATAGGACTAAGGGGAGGCCAGTGGGGCACCCGGGGCTCAGAGTCAGGCCGAGGCCTTCTCACATTGTGCACCCTAGGTGCTTCCTCCCGAGTCCTGGCGCTGGATTCAGGCAAGTCTCTCTCAGTAACAACCTGGCCCATCTGGCGGGCCCCTGGGGGGAAAGACGAGAGGCAAGGTCAAAGTGGAGGCTGTCAGCTGGCATCCTTCCACTGCCCTGTCCTCCCTCCCAGCTCTGGCCCTTCCACTTGTGGCTCCTAGAACTCTCTCCTGGCCCCTGTCGTGCCATGGCTCAGCTGACAGGCCGCTCTTGGCCGAGCAGCCCAAGCCCCATGGTAAGTGAGGCGGAGGACAGAGGAAGAATGCCTCCAGCACCATCCCACTTGTACTTTCTCTGCTGCCAACAAGTTTCATGGTGAAGGGCAGATTACAGCTTATTTGAGGGCAGGACATGTCTCCTAACACATCTATTTATTTCCTCAGCACCTAGCACTTATTAAATGAGCAGCAAATACTTGTTGAATGAATAAAAGGCAAGAATAAATTGTGGGGAGCCGAATAAATGCTGGTCTCACCTTTCCACCCTTCAGAGGGCATCAGTGAGGCCTGCGATCATGCCAGCGACTCACTAAGATCTAGGCTGCTCCACAGAGGGACAGTTCCAAAGAGGTCTGGCGTGGGGTGTGTGATGCCAGACCCAGGCCCAAGTCAGATAACTGCTCCTCGAAGTCGTGAGACCTTTAGACTGTCCATTCTAACTCCTGCCCTGGTAAGGGCAGTCCACCTCTATCTCAGACCCTCACCCCAGGATTATCCTACCACTCCCAGAATGAAATCTCTGGCTGATTACCATAAAAATAGTCTCACAACCTCTGGAAGCAAAACCGATTCACGTATCACTCTGCATTCAGCCTTAAGCCACTGACTCTATAGCTCAGAGCCAAGACATAGCAGAGCTGGTGCTCCTCCCCTAAATCGGCAGTGGGAGCGGAGTAGGCCTGGATTCCACCAGAGGCCAGAGTCAAAACTGGGCCGTGCGCTCACACTGCCGAGTGTACAGGCGGGTCTGGCCAGGTTTTAAGGCAGTCTGAGAGTTCAAATGCTATCTTTAAGTGCCTTGTCCTTTCCATATTAGGCCTCTCTCCTAAACCAGACTGGTCTCCCTTAAACTCTCATTAGGGGCAGGATTCTTGAGTTGTATCCATAGTATCTTTCCCAGAATACCTACATTCACACGGACCGTTTTTACATCATATGCCTGTTTTGCTTCATACCTTCCTGAATGTTTCTCGGTTTCTGCTACAACCTACAAATGTCCCAAAGGCCTTCGTTCGCTTTCTTACTTGCTTTCTTACCTTTCCTGGGATAGGTGAGGGTTCATCCTTTAACATGATTTCAGCATACCCTTGTGTATAGGTATTCCTCAGATCCTCTAGAAACTTTCCATTCTTGATCAAGTTCAGGTTCATTTCTGCCTATTATGCACTGTCATTTGGACATCATCCTGATTATCACTGTTTTACTCAAGATTTACCCAGGTCTCGGTTCTACAGTATTACTAAGTCATTGGTGGTGGGTAACACTTCAGGTTGACTATGGCCATGAATCTCCGACTTCTGTTGTCTTTCACTGTGTCACCTCTTATTAGCACCCTATGGTCTGTTTGTTGTTGTTGTTGTTGTTTATTGACGTATAGTTGACAGGTCCGGTTATTTTTGACTCTTGGCTGTAGCTGGTACCCAGCCTCTCAACAAAACTTCTCAAAGCTAAAGTAGCTTCTGTCCTGAACTCTCTCCCTTTTTCCTATTCCTTATTCATATAAGTATCAATTTTTAAAAATCTGGGTTGGGACTTCCAAAAGTAGCCTTGTCCCTGCTAGCTACTGCTCAGTATAGCTGGACAAGTTATCGTCACCTACTTCCTGAATTAGAGGTGTTTTCCGTCTAATACGTGTTGCTTTGTTAGGGGCCAGCTGGCATCCTGGGACCTCCACTGGCTTCAGCTCCGTGAAGGTTAACAGTCCAGGTGCCCTGTTGGCACCTGCTGTCCCTCTGTGATGAGGAAGGACCTGCCAAACCCAAAAGCCTCCCCACCCACTCCAGCCACCATCTTCTCGCAGAGCTCGGAGTGGTGAGGCTTTAGCCACAAGGACTGGGCCAGAGAGAGCTGCCACACAGGGTTAGAAGCCTGTGTCCTTAAGCTCAGAGAGATTACTGAAGCAGCCTGTGGTCCAGAGTGGGTGTGTGCTATCCAGGAAAACGAAACCTTTACTAAAGTCTCTGCTTTCCTAGGCAGAATTTTGTAGGCACCGGGATATATAGACTGGAAAAGACAAAGTCTCTATCCTCAAGAGATTCAAGTTTCAAGTAGAATTCTAGTTAAGATTCGAGTACTATGTGCCAGCACTATCTTAAGTACTTTACGTGTACTACTGGACAAGTGAACAAAGGACAATGAAGGGAACAGTTAATTCCAGCTGTGATGGTCAGGAAGGCTTCACCGAGGTGACATTTGAGATGGGACATATAAAGTTTAACTAGAAGAGGAAACAGACGCGTAGAGGAACCAGGCGGCTAGCAGCCCCAGGGGCAAGAGCAGAGGGTATGAAGGATCAAGTCAGCATCCTACCAAGGATGGGCAGACTGGAACCACAGCGGGTGGAGCTCTGAAGGCCATGTTAAAAGGTTGAGACTTTATCCTTTAAAAGACCTTCAGTATCTCCCCCTGGCGTGAACCAAATGATTTTTTTTTTTTTTAAGATTTTTTTATTTATTTGACAGAGAAAGGCACAGCGAGAGAGGGAACACAAGCAGGGGGAGTGGGAGAGGGAGAATCAGGCTTCCCGCTGAGCAGGGAGCCCGATGCAGGGCTCCATCCCAGGACCCTGGGATCATGACCTGAGCTGAAGGCAGATGCTTAACAACTGAGCCACCCAGGTGCCCCAAACCAAATAATTTTTGATCAGGTCTAGGTTTGGGAATAATTTCTGGCATCAGTGTGAAAGATGTGTGAAAGTTGTGTCAAAGTGGCATCAGTGTGAAAGATGGATTGTAAAAGGGAAGAGATTCAAGCTAGGGTGATCAGCAGGGAATTTTTTTTCAAAAGCCTGATCAGAGAAAGACTTGTATCCGGACACGGGCCATGGCAAGGGAGAATGAAGGAGGAATCCAAGCAAAGGCAGAGGCAGTGTTTTCCAGATTTGGTTAAACACAAATCAAAACGTAAGCAAGGAGTCAAAAGATGAAACAGGGTTTCTAGCCCATTTTTCATCAAGATAAGGAAAACAAAAGGAAGGATGGGAGAGAATGAGTTTTGCTGGGGTCACGAGAGACAAGCAGGGAGAAATGGCAGTGGACTGCTGACGTGCAGCTCCAGGGCAAGGGCCCGAGAGCAGCCTGAGAGTGTATACAGAGCAGGAGGGGACCAAGGGGAGAATTGGGAGGGGGTGGTGGGCACTGGTATTTGGGGTCAGGAAGAGCAAACGAAGAGGCGCAGTTAGAGGCAGGAGAACCTAGAAGAGCCGTGTTTCAGAAGCCAAGCTCAGTAACTTCTCTGCCAGAAGAGAAGCGAACTGATCAGAAATGAACTGGTGAGGTTGTTTAGCCGCCGAGAGGTGGATGAGGGCCGGCTACGGCCTGGGGAACTGGAATAGATGTCAGAGGTTTTTCTACGCATCTGAGATTTAGCTCTGAAGAGGGGTGCTGGTGTGAGGACAAGCTTGACAGCCGGCATCTTCTGAGCAGGGGGCGCCAGCAGGGCAGTGGGGTGCCAGGGCCTCGCTTATTTGCCCTTTTCTCTCCTGTGTCCCTTCCACTCAGAGCCCCGAAGCCAGGACAGGAGACGGCGGCAGCAGCCACTGACCCATCGCCCTACTTCAAGCAGCCTGGCCCTGTCCCCACACCCTGCCAGTTCTAGCCCGGCCTCCTCACCCAGCATGGGCTCCTGTCTGCTGCCCAGCTCACTCAGCATATCAGGTCTGTACCCACTGCCACCGAAATCTGGGTGGGCCAGCCTTCCCTGCCACCAAGGGTGTAGACCAGGCTCCCTGCTAGGCTTAAACCAGCCCCTTCAGCTCCCTTGCCACCTGACCTGGACTTCTTTCTCGACTTGATGTAATGCAGCCCTCTGCACACCAGGAACATCAGTTACCCTCCCGGATTGTCCTAAACCCCTAAAGCAGCTATGCCCTTGTACAGGAAAAAGCTGGAAACTGTCTTTGTAGAATAAAATAACAGTTACCATTCCTTGAGTGTCTACTACGTGGCAGGCACTGCTCTAAGCAAATTACCTCACTTAATCCTCATTTTTATAGTTGAACAACCCAAGTACCTGCTACTTTGAGCTTCTTGTCTCCAGGAGCTGGGCAACATTAGACAAAACTGAAGAATGAAAAAGGCATAGGCCTTTCACTTGTCATCGTGGCAAATGCTGTGTAACCACATCATCCACATAAACCGAGGCCACCTGCTCTTCTTGAAGTTACACCCCCAGCTGTGTAAAGGACTGGGTGGGAATGAGTCCCAAGACTCCAGCCCAACATCTTTTAACTCCCTCAGAGCCCGTAACTCCCAACCTATCAGCTCTCTTCAATGGGTAGCCCTCAATCCACCAGTCTTGGCTACTGACTTGATCCTTAAACACTTACTCATTTAGATGGGATAGGCTCTAAGCCCTAGAAATTCAGAGTGGTTCAGCCTGATGGGCTCTGATTCAAGATCCAAGTTGCTATTCCAGCCCTTGGACCAGACTAGAACATGCCATGCTTCTCAAGCAGGGGCCGTTTTGCCCACCAGGGAACAGATGGCAATGTCTGAAGACATTTCTGGTGGTTACAGTGGAGACAGGGCAGGGGAAGAAGAAGGGTATCTAGTGGGTAGAGGCCAGGAATGCTGCTTGACATTCTACAATGCACAAGACAGCCCCCCACAACAAAGAATTATCCAGCCCAAGATGTCAATATTGCCAATACTGAGAAAACCCTGATCTAAAGGAAGTTACCTCTTCTCCATGGTCCCCTACCCTGATATGTTTCCTTTGTTTCCCAGGGAGCAGCTGCTCACTCCTATCCTCAGGGGACAAGCCAGAGGCTGTCATGGTGATTGGGAAAGGGCTGCTAGGACCTCGGATCCCCTGTATCAGGACACGATTGCAGGTAACATTTTTGGGTCTTCCCCAGCCCCCAGCGAAACAATTCTGGCAGAGCCCAGCAAGGCACTGTTCATCTGGGTAGTGGGAGGGAAAATGCTCAGTACTGCTCTACAGCCTCTCCCCTTAACCGTTATCAGAAAGCTGCTCTGGTGCCTGAGTGCCTCTGTCTGTCCAGCACCCCCAGTCCCTTCAGCCAGGTCTCTTGCTTGCTTCCAACCCATGTCCCTGCCAGATATACCCCAACCTCAGCCTGCTAGCTTTGGCTTTGCCTGCCCCTGCCCTTAGCTTCTCCTCTCTTTCTGCCCAGACCTGCCCGAGGAGAGTTCCCGCCAGGAGGGGTCCCGGATTCCCCAGGTAACACATCTGGTTGCTGCTCCTAAGAACAGCTGTGCCACCAACTCCAATTCAGTCCAGATCCCCATGCTAAGTTGGCTGGGTACAGGCAGAGACTGGATGGGTGAAACCTAAGCTGCTCTGGCAGGGGCTGAGGCACAGAAGGCTCCGAGGGAGACCTACGAGTTCTCCAGCTGCTTTCCATACACTGCTTCTCTGTTTAGCCAGATGTTAGCCATGATACAACCATGGAGGTTAAATGCTGGATCCTTTTGCCTCCCCTAGTTAAGTAAGACTCGGAGTCATAGACTGAACCCAAGAATTCTCTAGCTATGACGCTGCCTCACCTTCTCAGCCAGGGGCAGTACCCAGAAATGCAAGGTCCCAACACCTATGTTGACCCCTATACTACATTCTTACGCATGGAAACTCTAGAAGCAAACCCAGAAGCAAAACAGTTCATGCAAGAATCCAGCCTCTTAGCCCACCCCCTATCCATACAGGCTAGGCCCAGGTTGGGCCGGGGCTCACCGCCGACTCGCAGAGGGATGAGCGGCTCTTCCGGCCCCACATCCCCTATACCCCGGACCAGGGAGAGCAGTGAGCCGGAGCCGGGACCCCACTCTGCACCAGGGTGAGCACCCGGGTCCCGTCCCTCACCCCAACTCACTCCTATCCTTTCATTCCCATCTCTGCCATTCAGGATCATTTTCTTCCCTCCCTACTCCCTCTGACCCCCAAAAGACTAAAGGTACTTTCATTAAAAATCTTGTCCCTGATTTTTTTCCCATCATGGCCTCAGTCTTCCCTCCAAACAGACAAGAAAACAACTTCTTGTTAGGGCCTAAGGCCTAGGAGCTGGCTCATTCCAGCATCAGCCCACTATGCAATGCTCAACCCCTCTACCCTTACCCATCTCACCTTTCCCATTTCCCAGCCCCTGGCGAACAGACCAGAAGAGGGGCAGAGTTTTCACAACCCTGATTCCTCTCTCTTCTCTGTTGCAGGCTGCCTCAGGCCGGGCCCCCACGGCCCCGCTCTGCCCCTGCCTTTTCTCCTATTTCCTGTAGTCTATCTGACTCCCAGTCCCGGATTTGTTACAGCGGGGGGCCCTTGGGCCAACCTGAGGTTTGTTTTGTCCCTAAATCTCCCCCCCTCACTGTCTCTCCCCGGGTCTGATGCCTCAATGTTCATGGCCAGTGTATAGCCCCAAGATGGGGACACAGTGAGAAATGTGCTAGTCCCCTCCTCAGCTGTTGATTCCATGTGACAACCGTGAGTCCTTGGAATGCCAGCCACCCTCTTCTGAGGCATCACAGAGCATCACCTTGAGACAGGACAAAGCAGGAAACTCCTACCCCATCCCTCCCTCCACAGCACAAGATTTTGGGACCACAAAAAATATATATCTATATTTTTATATTGGGGGAGGGAGTAGAAAAGAAACCCCTATACTGGGCCCTACTTAGTGGCAGCTTCTTGCTCCATAGGGTTAAGGAAGGCTTTGAGGAAATAAAAGTTGTTTGGAAAAATCCAGGTGTAGTTGCTTTGTATGTTGTGATGGGTAGAGGGGTGAAGTGTGAAGGCCCCTCATACCCTCCATCTTGCCTCAGACTATGTCCTGGAACCCTAGAAAAGAGGGGGAAAGACCTGAGGTAAGGAAAATGCTGCAGCTTTCCTCTGGGGAAATCCTTTAGGCATCAACTTCCATCCAGCCTGTCCCCCCTTGACATTTTTGACCCACACTTAAGGTTCCCCCCACCCCCACCTTTCCCTAGGACTTAGGTCTACAGTAACCAATGGCTAACTCAGTGTCCCTTACCCCAGAACACGGAAATAGAATTCTACATCTTTACAACCACACACACGCGCACACACACACACACACGCACCAATTCTGTCTAAATAAAAGCCTAAACAACCTTAGAGAAGTGAGGACTAAGTGAAGAGCCCAAATCCTCATACTTGGATGGCATCCTCAGTACCTTTATTCCTACCGGTGTCAATGCCTCCTTGTAGCCAAACCCCCAACTTGGGCATCGGGGTACCATGGAGACGGGAGCTGAGGAGGATTAGGAAACACCCCCATTCTAGCAGGGAGCAGTTTAAGGGGGAGAGGGCAGGGCACTGCAAGGCTCTCCCTACTGTGTGCGGATAAAGGGGCTCAGTTCTGGGCTGTATCATGCTTGGCCCGACACTTTCTGATTTGAAGTTTCGAACCCTGCAGGCCCTGGCGCGGCCTCGCCACTCCACTCTCCGGGGTTGGGCGCTAAGCCCCGGACCGTTACCTGGGGCGGAGAAAGCGCCACTTTCATTCCTGCTTCTTGGGATTGTTGACGGCCACGTAGTGATAGAGAACGACAAGCAGGAAGAGCGACACGCCCAGCATGTTGGCGAAGATGGCGAGCTGCACATCTGTGATCATCCTGCGGAGAAGATGGACTGAGCCTGAAGCCCGCGCACTCCTCGCCCAGGCCAGGACCCATCCTCGCCCCCAGGACCAGCCACCGCCGAAGCGCCGTGGAGCGCCTTGCGTGCCTCTCACCTGATCAGCTGCGCTCCCCGCGTTGCGGTCTGCGTACTAGCTGGAGGTAGGAGTCCCGGCCCGGAAGTCGGGAGCGCGAGCGCAAGCCCAAACCAGGCACTTCCGGCCTTGCCGCTGGGCCGGAACGGGCTCTCTAGCTCCGCCGTCTCGCCTGCTCCCCGCGGCGCGTCGTAAGGGGCGGGGCCTCGGGCGGGGCTGCGGAGGGGCGGCCCACCGTAGGGGGCGGGTGACCCGCGGACGCGCGCCTGGGGACGGAGGCCGCCGCTGGCCGCCGCTGGCGCGGCAGGGGACCCGGCAGAGCCGTAGCCGCCTCCCCGGAGCCCGGCGGCGGGCTAGCACGAGGGTGCGGCGGCGTGGCGGAGTGAGAGGCTCGGCCTGACCCCCAGACTCCGACCCCCTTTCCTGCCTGGCCCCCAGCGCTGCTGCCCACCCTTCGCTTCCCGGCTCGGCCCAGCCAGGTGCTTCCTTTGCGCTCTGCCCTCAGGGTCCCCTCCCTGGCCCCGGCAGCGGAGAGGGGGGTGAGAGGCGGTGCAGAATGGGGAGAGGGCCGGGGCGGCCGGGTGCTCCTCTCCTCGGCGCCCGCCTTTTTGCCCCACGGCCGCCAAGTGGAAGGATCCTGCCTGAGATCTGACCAGTGCCTCCCTTACTCGGGCTGGCTCCCTCCACCCCACCCCCGGAGGTGGGCGTCGGAAATAGGGCGGACCCTCCCGGAATCAAAACCCAAACCGTGGGACTTGAGCCAAGTGGGAAATCACCCCCCGGATGTGAGGGAGGGGGAAGGGGGGAAGGGCTGGGACGAGCAAGAGGGGTTGTGGGTTCTGAGCAGAGTGGATCACTGAGGAGAAAGAAGACTGGGTAGATGTCTGAGGGTCTCTGATGAGGGGAGAAGCCCTGGAGCTCTACAGCCCTCTGCCCCAGGGAGATCCTGCTCCTCCCCCCACCCCTCACTGCTTGCTTTCCCTCAGCTTCACCATAAAAGGGAACGGCACAGAGCCAGGCTGGGGCCGGGGGCTGGGCTGTTGCTCTGGAGCTGTCAGGGGTAATGGAAGCCAGTTGCTTTGCGGTAGAGGGGGGCCAGGGCTCAGGGGACGCCTCTGCTTCTCTGAGCCAAGGAAAACTCTAGGAGCTGCTATGGGACTGGAACAGCTGGGGTAGGGGACCGTCTTGCTGCCTGTGTGCACCATGAGCCAGGGGTGCACTAGCTCAGAGCTGGCTTCCCCGGCCTGGAACCATCAGTTTGTCCTCCGTGCTCCAGCCCAGGGACACCTCTAAGCTCAGTCTCTGCCTTTAGCAGACTGTAATTCCCCTGGCCTCCCCATTTCACCCCCGAGCCTCCACCCAGTATTTCCCAGAAGTTTCCTATTTAGAATCCCAAGCCTATGTCCCCTCCACATAATAGTGAAACCCCAGGCCTGTACTTCCTCATGTGTCCCTCAGAGAGTGGTCTGTTCCCGGCTCTGCTCTGGGAGAATGAGGGTCTGGGTCTTAAAGGATTACGCACATTATGCTTCATGGCTCCTGGAAATTTGAAGCAGATCCAAGTCCAACCAGACACTTAGATCTACTGTTAAGACAGAACTGGACCCTGGAAAGTCGACTTTCTAGACTGCAAATGGCATGAGGGAAGGCCTTGGAAATGCTTCAGATTTCCAAGGCTGTCCTTAAACAACTGACCGTAGACTTTCAGAGCTGAAGGGGACTTTCAAGATCATTTTACAAAGAAGAAAACTGAGGCCCAGGATTCTACAAATGGTTTGAAACTGTCACCTTGATCCACTTTCCTCTCTTCCACACTCTATGTCCAACTATGGACTCGATAGGTTATCCTAGGGTCAGGGACAAGAGGAAAAGGATTTGTTTTAGAACCATCCAGAAATATCCTTCACCTCCCAGAATGTGCTGTGCCTAGGTCAGCGACTCTTTATCAGCCTTGAATAGGTCATTTGGCCTACTGCTTGGAGGAACTGAAATTAAAAATGATCCGCAGGACTAAACTAGACTCAGCTAAGAATTAACAAAGCTTGAAAAGAGCTTGGGTGGAAAAATATGTGGGAAGTGAGACAGGCGAAGCCTCACCCTTGGGGGAATTGGAGGAGGGAGAGAATTTGGGGGAGGGGCATATGTGGAGCTTAATCTCTGCAATTAGTGTGACATTTTCAAGGAGAAGACATGAGTTTAGGATTAGGCTGAGGAGTGAAAAAGCAACAAGACCTGGGAAAGGGGACTGGGCCCTGAGTCCAGAGAGGTTGGCTCTTAAAGTATTGTACCTGTGGGAAGGGTTGGAAGGAAAAGGAAAATACGCATTTGAGCAGAATTAGACTTTGCTCAAGAGTCCCCACAAGCTTGAATTCCCATCTACGTTTGCAAACCAAGGCCCAATTCCTATTATTCTCCATGTTTTCCTCCCAATATTCAGTCTCTGACAGAAGGCACTAAACATGAGATGCTCCTTACCGTAGGCACCCCTGGCTGTCCAGGCCTCCGCATGTGAGCTCGTTGCTCAGCCACTGACGGTTGAACGAAGGTGTTAGTCGCCCCGTATAGCCAAGACTTCCCGCTGGCACTAGACCCTTGAAAATCCCTTATCTTGGAAAGGTTATAAAATAGATCTTGTCCTAATGCCCCCAAGGACTTAGCCATTTTTGATCTCAGGAATTCTCTTGCCAATTGCTTTGGAAATTTGTGGCTATTCGCCAATACTACTGCCACCACCAGTGCATTTTCTCTAACCTTTCGTCTCCAGTTGGAGCCTGCTTGCCCAATACCTCAGGCCTCCCCAGTGAACCCAGAGCCACTGATTTATTTGAGGTACCACAAACATTCATGTCAGCCCCCAGGTCTTGGCTCCTAATTACAGGACTGCAGAAATGCAACCTACTGCAATGGTATTTCAAAGCCAACATTTTTGGCTTGACACACTTAAAATACAACAGATTTTCAAACTTAAGGGAGGCACCCTTTTAAACTTCAGGAATCAGTGACAAACAGGCAGTGACAAGATGGCTGGGATGACTTTTCAGGTTGTCAGAGGCCCCCTGAAGGGAGAGAGGGGGGCCAGAACTGAGAAAGAAAACTCGTGGCAGCAGCAAGGGCAACCTGAAGCGGGTCAGCTTCCTGTCAGGGCCAGGGCCTAGAGCCGATGCAGAGACCAGGGACAATGCTGCAACCTTCCACTGACAGCAGCTCTCGAATCAGGGACTCCTGGGACTGTTTCCTTCAAGCTTCCCTGGGTGTCAGTCCCCACACCCCTAAGGGCCAGCCACAAATCTCCATTTCTGTGCATTCCAGCATTCACTTTCACCATCCTTTCTTTTTGCCAACATGTCTCCCAGTCACCAAGATCACATACTGGGCCATCGGACCTCAGAGACAGCTCACGCAGAGTCACACTGAAGATTTGGTGGCCTCCTTTCTCATGGCTTCCAACGACTACCCTGCAGATGGTTCCCAGAAGCAAGAGCCACATCTCTGACCATCTCCGGGGCACTAAACTGCCATCTGGCTATGTTATTCTCATCTTAAAACTCAGTATGTCCAGACTAAGGTCACCTTTTTTCCAAAGCTGTTCGTTGTCTCGACTTCCCCATCCTGGCTCAAACCCCAGAGTCCTCTGCGATGCCTGCCTTCCTCTGGTCCCTCATTACCCACGCAGTCCCCAAGCAACCGCACCCCTCTGTTTCCAGGCTGCATCACTCTGCCCTGTGGACTGGCAAAGGCGCCTCAGAGGGGAGCCAGCAGACCTCCAGCGGAGTAGTGGCCTTGGTTCGCAGTGATAACACCACTCAGTGGAGGAGCTGGAACCGGCGTCCTTGTGCCCCGAACCCTGCCCATTGCTCTTGCCCGCCACGTCTTCTTTCTGAAGGCCTGTCGAGCTCCTACTCAAACACTTATAGTCCAAGCTCTTAACCACTCATCTGGGCCTCTCCCCAATATTTCCACAGTCGCCTTCTCTGAC
>CM052885.1:18095604-18294703 GCA_028534135.1 Potos flavus
CCTTGGCCACCCGCCCCAGGGCTAACGCGGAGAGACGGGGAGAGGAAGCCCAGCCCTCAGGCGGCTCTGCACAAGCCCACCTTCCCATGGAGCATTTCTAGGGCCCCTTACGTAGATAGGTCCCCCTCTCACCTCAGGGGGCCCTGCAGTTAGGTGCCCAGGGAAACCACCAGAGGGGCCTAGGCCAGGCCTCCCTGCACGCTGCCAGCTCCCTACTAGCCTGCTCTCCTCCGACAGACCTTTATCCCTTCCTCGGGCTCCCTGGGCCCATCCAGTGATCTGTGACTCTTTCGGACACCGCTCCCGCTCTGTTCCTTTGGGCTCTCCAGCCGGACACAGATCAAAGGCCAGCTTGAATGGGGCTGAGAGTGTAGAACGCAAGCCCCAAGGGGGGCAGGGCTCATCAATGGCTTATTCTCTACTTAACCCTGAGCTGGACCCCTGCCGGCCCTGCCCTCTCCCCCGAGGGGTGGGTGGAAGCCAGCATCCAGGGGATCACCAGAGGGACCCAGCCAGCTGGCTCCGACAGGCCAGGCCAAGCTGGGGATTGACACAGAAAGGGACATGAATGAATGTGTGAATTCAGAGGCTCCCCACGACCCCCCAGCCATGAGGATCAACTTCGCGTCGTGTGGTTTTCCATTCTGTGCCTCCTCTCGCTGTCTTGAAAAGTCTTCACCGACTCCTCCTGCTCAGGAAAGCGTGGGGGCAGCTGCCGCCGCCAAAGCCCTGGCTCCCACTGGACCCCAGGGGCCCTTCATCTTTTGACCCACCTCAGTCCCTCTGGTAGCCCCTGGGTCCTCCTCTGGGGCTCGTGTCTCTGGCCCTTGGGCCCAGGTGGGGTTGTGCCTACAGGAACTGGTGTGCCTATGTGGTGACCCGGACAGTGAGCTGTGTCCTTGAGGATGGAGTGGAGACCTTCGTCAAGCCTGACTACCAGCCCTGTGGCTGGGGCCAGCCCCAGTGTCCCCGCAGCATCATGTGAGCTCCAGCGCGGGGGGATGGGTACTTGGTGGGGGCTGGGCTGGGGCAGAAGGGGGGCAGCCCGCTCAGGGAATCTGTACAAAGCAGGTAGCCGGGGCAGGACCGGGGGCTTCAGTCAGAGCCAGTCTGAGAAGATGCCGAGGCAACAGTTTGGGGCAGATATGGAAGGCAAAGTCACCCGGACCACCCTGCCGGCCCCCAGACGCCTTCTCTGGGCTGAGTCAGGCTCAAGATGAGGAGTTCGAGGTTCCAGCATAGGACAGGGGGAGGATGAGCAGGGATTTGGCTCTTGGCCAGCAGGCTGACAGCTGTCAACTGAGCACAGCCACATGCTGGACAGTAAGGGGGACAGCCTGAGGGACAGGACTTGTCCAGCAGCAGCAGCTGCCCATCTCTGAGGACGGGACCCAGGATCACTGACAGTACAAGGAGGAGTAAAGAGGCCTCCCTCTGCCTCTCCCAGGTACCGCAGCTTCCTCCGCCCTCGCTACCGAGTGGCCTACAAGACTGTGACGGATATGGAGTGGAGGTGCTGTCAAGGGTACGGGGGCGATGACTGCGCTGAGGGGCCCGCCCCAGCGCTGGGTCCTGCACCCACCACGCCACGCCCCCGGCCCCGGCCCGCCCGCCCCAACCTCTCTGGCTCCAGTGCAGGAAGCCACCTGAGTGGACTAGGTGGGGAAGGTGAGTATGGGAGCCACTAGGGAGAGAAGTGGGAGCTGGTGCTGGCTGGAAAATGTGGGGCCAGGCTGCTGAGGGCAAGGGAGTAAGTGAGATCCTTGAGATTCTCTGCCTGCGCGTCCACTGTGTGCGTAGCGTGTGTGTGCGTGTGTGAGTCAGATAGAAACTGAGAATGAAAGAGCAAGAAAAAAAGAAGGCAGAGAAAGAGAATGTGCTCACGCACGCCCACATGTGGCCTAGTTGGGAACCGCAGCGGGAGGAAGGGGGAATTCCTTTGAGAAGCTTGGGCACCGAGGGGACAGACCATTCAGACTACAAGTCCTAGAATGCACTGCACCCGACTACAGGTCCCAGGCCCCTCGGTGGCCTCTGGAGACTGCAGGTCCCAGAATGCAGCAGTCCCCGCTGCCTTCCCGCAGGCGCGCGCTCCGGGCACTGCGGATGTGCTGTGTTCGACCGCCGGGGAGATAGTCATGCTGGAAGGATGGAAACAGGAACTTCTGGCTGACTGTCCCACCTTCCAGCTGGAGCCCCCGCAGGCTTCCTGTGGAACCTCCTCTGTCCCTGTGGCGTTATGGAGAGACGTTGCTCGGAATAGCCACCGTGCCGGGGTCCACAGTGCCTCCCCGCGCTCCCATTTCACAGATGAGGAAGCAGTTTCTGAGAGACCCTCTGAACAGTAGACTTGGTGGTCAGATGCATGAGCTGGGTTTGAAACTTGGCTCTGCCACTTACTAAACTTGTAATCCACGGCCCGGCTCCTTCACCTCCTCTGCTTCTCTTTCTCACTGTGTACAAAGTGGGAGAAGCTGCGGTGTCTGTCCAGTGGAGTCTGTTGGAAGGGGGAAAAGCCACGGTACGATTTTGGCCCAGAGGCATTCAGTAAATGGAGTCTCCCTCCGTCTTTTCTTGCCCAGAGTACCCGGCTAAGGAGTGGCCAAATCAGCGAGGCCCTCTCTCTGGAGCTGGGGACAGTAGGGCCTGGGAGGTTAGAGGCTCTGAGCTCTGAGGCCCGGCCCCCCTGCCTGATGCCCTCCCCTCTCCGCCAGGTCCTGGGGACTCAGAGAAGGTACAGCAGCTGGAGGAGCAGGTGCAGAGCCTGACGAAGGAGCTGCAGGGCCTCCGAGGCGTCCTGCAGGGACTGAGCGGGCGCCTTGCAGAAGACGTCCAGAGGGCCGTGGAGACGGCCTTTAACGGGAGGCAGCAGCCCGCAGATGCGGCGGCCCGCCCCGGCGTGCACGAGACCCTCAGTGAGATCCAGCAGCAGCTGCAGCTCCTGGACAACCGCGTCTCCACCCATGACCAGGAGCTGGGCCATCTCAACAACCATCACGCCGGAGGTGGCGGCGGCGGCAGGGCCCTGGACCCCGCCCCGGCCTCTCCCGGCCACAGCGAGGAGCCGCTGCGGGAACTGGAGCGGCGGCTGCAGGAGTCCTGCTCCGTGTGCCTGGCGGGGCTCGATGGCTTCCGTCGGCAGCAGCAGGAGGACAGGGAGCGGCTGCGGGCCCTGGAGAAGCTACTGGCCTCCGTGGAAGAGCGGCAGCGGCAGCTCCCTGGGCACGGGAGCCGCCGGCCACTTCAGGAGTGCTGCCCTCCCGAGCTGGGCCGGCGGCTGGCCGAGCTGGAGCGGAGGCTGGATGTAGTGGCCGGCTCGGTGACGGTGCTGAGTGGGCGGCGAGGCGCCGAGCTGGGAGGAGCGGCCGGGCAGGGGGGCCACCCCCCAGGCTACACCAGCTTAGCGTCCCGCCTTTCTCGCCTGGAGGACCAATTCAACTCCACTCTGGGTCCCTCAGAGGACCAGGAGGAGGGCTGGCCTGGGCGATCTGGGGGCCTGGGCCACTGGCTGCCTGCCGCCCGGGGCCGACTAGAAAAGCTGGAGGGACTGTTGGCCAACGTGAGCGGGGTGCTGGGTGGGCGGCTGGATCTGCTGGAAGAGCAGGTGGCAGGGGCCGTGCAGGCGTGCGGGCAGCTCTGCCCTGGGGCCCCTGGGGAGCAGGACTCCCAGGTCAGCGAGATCCTCAGTGCCCTGGAGCGCAGGGTGCTAGACAGCGAGGGGCAGCTGCGTCTGGTGGGCTCAGGCCTGCACAAGGTGGGAGCAGCCGGGGAGGCCCAGCAGGCCGCCCTGGAGAAACTGCAAGGGGTCGTGGGCCAGCTCCAGGGTCGCATGGACTCGCAGGATGAGACGATCGCAGACTTGGCGCTGCAGCTGAATCTCACGGCCGCACGCCTGGGCCAGCTGGAAGGACTGCTGCAGGCCCGCGGGGATGAGGGCTGTGGGGCCTGCGGCGGCGTCCAAGAGGAGCTGGGCCGCCTTCGGGATGGTGTGGAGCGCTGCTCCTGCCCCCTGTTGCCCCCACGGGGCCCCGGGGCTGGCCCAGGTGTTGGGGGACCTAGCCGAGGGCCTCTGGATGGCTTCAGTGTGTTTGGGGGGAGCTCAGGCTCAGCCCTCCAGGCCCTGCAAGGAGAGCTCTCGGAGGTTATTCTCACCTTCAGCTCTCTCAACGACTCACTGCATGAGCTGCAGACCACCGTGGAGGGCCAGGGTGCTGATCTGGCTGACCTAGGAGCCACCAAGGACCGCATCATCTCAGAGATTAACAGGCTGCAGCAGGAGGCCACAGAACATGCTACAGAGAGTGAGGAGCGCTTCCGAGGCCTGGAAGAGGGACAGGCGCAGGCTGGCCAGTGCCCCAGCCTAGAGGGGCGATTGGGCCGCCTTGAGGGAGTCTGTGAGCGGCTGGACATGGTGGCCGGGGGACTGCAGGGCCTGCGCGAGGGCCTTTCCAGACACGTGGCTGGGCTCTGGGCTGGGCTACGGGAAACCAACAGCACCAGCCAGACACAGGCAGCCTTGCTGGAGAAGCTGCTGGGGGGGCAGGCGGGCCTGGGCAGGCGGCTCGGTGCCCTTAACAGCTCTGTGCAGCTCCTGGAGGACCAGCTTCACCAGCTCAGTCTGAAGGACCTCACTGGTGAGGGGGCAAAAGGAGGCATGCGGTGGGAGGTGGGGGGGACCCCTTTTAAGTCCTTTCTCCTCCCTTCCTCCACAATAGCCAGTCTTAACCTTACATACTTCCTCCTTGCTCCGCCCAGCATGAATTACAGACCCACCGCTGTCGTGGGGGTTGGCTCGTCCACAAGAGATGAGCCAAGCTCCCAGCTCCCCATTCTCCCCTGGCAGCTCAGACAGGCTGGTGGGTAGGGGCAGGGCGCTGCTCTGCCAGCCAGGTCACCAGCATGGGCGCAAGGGGCCTCACCAACCTGCCCATGGAGCCGTGACCTTCCTTGTCCTTTGGAAACGCCTTTTATGGCTTTCCTTCAACTTGATTTTGTCACCATAGGGCCGGCGGGTGAGGCTGGGCCCCCAGGGCCTCCTGGGGTACAGGGACCACCAGGCCCTGCTGGACCTTCAGGACCTCCGGGCAAGGATGGACAGAGGGGGCCCATGGGGCCACCAGGTATGTGAGCTGAGATCCCTACTGCAGCTAGGGCTCCCCGCACCTCTAGCAGCCTAGGCTTGACATTCATTCCATTCTGAACTTCACAGAGAAGGGAGGAAAGAGGAAAGGAGTTGGGGGGTGAGTTGGTCCTACATGGCTGGCGGTGACTAGGAGCTGGGACACTCACTATGGACTAGTTGGATATGGTGGCTGAGCACTGTGTTGAAGATTAAGGCTGAGCTCACAGGGCTATGGAGGCTATGAGAGGCTGGGGGCTGGTTGAACTGAATGGACCCTATTCCTACTTTTCCTGATACCTCCCATTCCTGCCGTGGAGTCTGTGTGACACCTAGCACAGCGAGAGAGGCTCAGCAGATGTTTGCTGAGTGACTTAGTGAGAGCTGCCCCACTTCTCACTGCCCCCTCTCCTCTTCCCACAGGTCCCCAAGGAGAGCAGGGTAAGTTCCTCTCATTCGGTGCTGGAGGGAGGGGAACTGAACTAGGGATTGGAGGATGGAAGGCCTCAGGCAGCCCTGGAGGGAGAGACCCAGGAGGGAAAGGGGGCCAGGAAGCTCTGCACTGAGCATCCACTCTGACCCCCACCTTACCCCTACCCAGGAGTGGAGGGGGCACCGGCAGCCCCTGTGCCCCGGGTGGCCTTTTCAGCTGCCCTGAGTTTGCCACGGTCCGAACCAGGCACAGTGCCCTTCGACAGAGTCCTGCTCAACGATGGGGGTTACTACGATCCAGAGACTGGTAAGCTGGATGCAGGCTGGCTGGGCAATGGGGCAGGCCCGGGAGGTTGTGTAGTGATATTTTCTCATTCTTGCCCCCTTGGGCAAGGGGGATCTTTTCATGCTCTGGTATGGGGAGACCCCTATTTCCTTCATTTATTCATTCTCACCACAGCTTGGGCTAAGGGTGGGGGGGAAGGAGTGCGTCTTTATTGGGGGCCTGGGGATGCTGTAATGAACAAAACACCAAATTCCCTGGCCTGGTGGAACTTACATTCTAGTGCAAGACGCGTGGCAAGACCCAGCAGGTGTCTCCTTAGTCCAGGAGTTCTGGACGGGCTCCCCAACACCTTCCTGGCCCTTGCCACCTGTCTCCCCTCCTGACTGCCATCCTTGTTCCCAGGCGTGTTCACAGCACCACTGGCCGGGCGCTACTTGCTGAGCG
This sequence comes from Potos flavus, assembly GCA_028534135.1. Classification (NCBI taxonomy): domain Eukaryota; kingdom Metazoa; phylum Chordata; class Mammalia; order Carnivora; family Procyonidae; genus Potos; species Potos flavus. Next base: position 18,101,886 of record CM052885.1, read on the forward strand.
CGGTGCTGACTGGGCACCGGCACGAGAAAGTGGAGGCCGTGCTGTCCCGCTCCAACCTGGGCGTGGCCCGCATAGACTCTGGTGGCTATGAACCTGAGGGCCTGGAGAATAAGCCGGTAGCCGAGAGCCAGCCCAGCCCCGGCGCCCTGGGCGTCTTCAGCCTCATCCTGCCTCTGCAGGCTGGAGACACGGTCTGCATCGACCTGGTCATGGGGCAGCTGGCGCACTCGGAGGAGCCGCTCACCATCTTCAGTGGAGCCCTGCTCTACGGGGACCTGGAGCTAGAACACGTGTAGACAGGGGGCTGAAGTGTCTACGCCAGCCAAAGAGCCAGCGGGGGTGACAGGGCTCCCCGGGCTCCCCGTCCGGGATGGGGCTCCGTCCTGGCACTCCAGCCCTAGGCGAGCTGCAGTCCCCGCACTCTCTGGGGCACAGACGCCCAGAGCACTCCTCTCCATGGCCTGAGCGCGCCGGGTCGGGGACTGGGGGGGTCCCCTCGTCCAGACTTTTGCCTGCTCGCCGTCCGCTGCAGGGCCCAGACTGCGGAGGAGCCAATCCTCGCACCCTCGCAGCTCCTCCAGCCGGTCTCTGGGCCGATGCAGGGCTCTCCGGAGGAGCTCCGGCCCCCACCGCCATACTAAACTATTCAGGAATAAAGACACTTGGCTTTTCTAAAAAACAAAACAAAACAAAACAAAACCTGTCTGATCCAGTATGTGTTCAAGGGTAGAGAGAAGTACAAAGGGGAAGGGGTGGGGGGAGGGGTTCCCTATCGTGGTCGCCCCCATCTCCCCGCTCGGTGGCCCTGCCCGCACTTGCTGTGCACTCGCCCGCAGAGCGAGGCGCCGGCCCGGAGCTCCTCCCCCGAATGCCAGTGCCGCCGGCGTCCGCCAGGGGGCCCTCCGAGCCGACTCCCGTCACGTGACCGCCGCCGCTCACCTAGCGGGCCCCGCGGCTCCGCGACGGAGGCGGGGCCTCGAGCTGGGATTGGCTGGGTCTCAGGGGCGGGGCGCAGACCGCGCGAGCGACGGCTGGGGCTGAAGGGGTCGGGCCGCCGCTGCGAGGCCTGCCTCAACGCTGTGGGTCTAGGGTCTGGAGTGCGAGCCACCGGTGCGGGAGAGGGAGGGGCAGGGGGCGCCTTTGTACTGCTCTTTTTCTGCATTCAGGAGATGGCCTAGCTGCGCTTTAGAGAAGTTTGCATTAGCTCGGAGCCTGACAAGTGAGGAAACTGAGGCCGAGAAGTGGGAGGCATTGCCATCTGCTGGGCCACGCCACCTGCTAAGGGGAAGCCGGGGACCAAGGCCTCGGGGTCTGTGCCCCCGGGCCCGCTTGAATCGGTGGGCGTGAGGAGCAAGGGTCCTGCTCCATTCCCTCCGGGGGCAGGAGGCTCCCTGGGGGAGGAGCTCGGGACGCAGAGGCGGAGCCAAGTCAGCCCCAGGAGCAGGGACACAATCCTCTGGGATAAAGGCAGAGCCCAGGAGGAACCCCGTCAGCCAGGCGGGCAGAAAGCCCCGGGAGCAGCCTCATGGAAGACAAGCAGATCCTGTGCGTGGGGCTGGTGGTGCTGGACGTCATCAATGTAGTGGACAAGTACCCGGAGGAGGACACGGACAGCAGGTAGGGGCGCCCGGGCCCCTGGGGGACCCCAGGGGCCGCTGCAGCCCCGCGTTTGAGCCCCGCAGCCAAGACCCCAATCCCAGGTCTGCGGGGCCGAGGCCAGCCTCGGGAGCTGGTATCCCGTGTCCTCCGCCCCGGAGGACCTAGGGAAAGAATCGAGGCCGTTAGTAAGACGACCCAGGCTTTGGATAGCACTGTGTTGGCCAATTCCCGTCTCAGGAATCATTATCCGCGTTTAGAAACTCTTTGAGATGAAGTGATTTATCCAAGGGCATGCAACTAATAAGGCGCAGGACCAGCTTCTTTCTTTTTAACAAAAAGACGGATGCACTTGTCTCTCACCAGTCTTTACTTCTATTTTATCTACTACGTATATCTCATCTGTTTCTTAAATAAATTTTGAGGTAGCTTACAATGATAAGAATGTGCAGTTAGAGTGCAAGGACACCTCAAATCATGGTATTTGAGCTTCAGTCTAGCTTCAGGGTTTGCTGGCACTAGAAGAAAAATTTAGAAATTCTGTGGGTTATAGATAGAGATGCACCATGACCAGCATTTCTCTGGTTCTAAATTCCAGAAGGAGTTTACCAGAAGTCTTTTATACAAAATCAGTGAACAACATCCTTCTTGGTTGTCTGGTAGAAGTTGAAGAGTCGCCCGTTGGCTCTTATATTAACTCTTGATAAGAACCTCACCGTTACACTGTAATCCCAGACGGGCATTTCCATGGGCCGGAATCCGGATCTTTTTCTCTGGGTGCCGTCTGGTGCTTAGAATACCAACAATTGCTCCTTGGCGCTCAGTATTCTCAGCCAAGAACTGGATAAAAGGCTAGTTCAAGGTTTAACTCAGACAAGACACTCCAGCGCTCGTAGCCATGAATGCCCCGTTCTCCCTCTTCCAATGGAGGAGAGAGACCCTGGTAGTCTCCGGGCTCTGGGTCCACCCAGCACTGTCACGTACTTTCCTTACAGCAGCCCATGGGATCTAAGTGTCTAAGGATCAGTCAAATCCTGTCCTTACAGATGAGGAAGCAGCTACCTCCGTAGAGAAATTAAATAATTATTGTAAGGACACATAGTTAATGAGTGGCAGAGCGGTAATTACAATTCATAGGAATGTAGTGCTCCAGCCCTCTGTCGTCTCCTGAGCTCCCTCTCCGTTTGCTGCTGCCCATCTCCTGGAATTGACTCTTTGCTTTGGGCTGCTCTGTTTGCCAGAGGTTAGAGCTCTTGCCAGGGGGGGCAGGGACAGTGGGGGAGGGGCACAGGGGCAGTCTGCTTTGTAGACCTAGGCAGGTCAAGCCGCCACAGGATGCGGGCACAGTGAGGACTGGCCTCCTCTCAAGAGAACAGTGTGGGTTCCAAGGCCGCAGGTCCTCCCAAGGACTAGAGGGCCCCGGGAAGACCCGGAGTGGAGTGCCACTTTCAACGACAGCTGCAGCCCCATTCCCTTTGAGCTTACTTAGTTGGAGAGGCTAGGATAAAGAGATCCTGCTAGCTCCCACCAGGATGGGCTCATTCTGAAGGTGGGCACTCGGGCATCTCTCTAAAGAGACCCCCCCATATTCTCCATGCCCCTGCTCTCAGGGTGTACCTTCCCCTCCCCCAGACCCATGGCTCTGCTCCTCTGCAAAATGGTGTGGTTGCCCATAGGGCCTCCCTCTCTCTCTCTCTCTCTCTCTCTCTCTCTCTCTCTCTCTCGTGCCCAGCCCGCCCGGCCCACCTCCTGGACTCTTGTGCCTCCCAGAGCAGCAAGCCCAAGTGAGGACCCAGTCCTTCCCAGGCATTTCAGCCCCACCTGTCCCAGGGTCCTGGGCTCCCCAGGATCTGGGGACTCTCAGGAGCTACCACCTGGAACTTGGCCAGACCCCTGAATTATGGCCCTGCCTCCCAGAGTCCAGGCTGAGAAGAGCCTTCCAGAAAGCATCGTCATGCTCAGCAGGGCATTTCTGCACAGGAAGTTGGGTATCAGTGTGACTCTGAAGGATTTCCACAAAGTAAAATTGCACACCCTTTCTTCGAAACCTCATCCAAGCTGGGGCCTGACGACGTTCCATTCACAACTACACAACACAGTGCGTGGCTGTGGTTTTGGAGTCAAGCCACCTGGGCTCTGATGGCCGCTCCATCACTGACTGTGGGAGTGATCCCGAGTCAGTCCCATCCCACGAGGCTCCCCCCGTTCTAATCTGCATGAGAATTTCTCTAAAGCTCCTAGCTCGGGAAATGTTTGTCCCTTTACAAATGAGTATCCTTCCCAATGAGGTCATGGACCCCTTTCCCCAAGACCGAAGGGAGCTTTGGGGTTAAGTTTTGGTGCCAGTATAATTTAGCCTAAAAATTCTGCTTCGTGTATTTCTCTTGATTAGTGGTTCTTATTGGAAGCGGCCACCCATATTCTCTTTGGAAGAACAGAACCGGTAGCTGTTGGCCCCGCAGTATTGTGGCCGCGCAGTGAGATGCCATGAATGCGTGAAAATGAGAAGGCTGGGCGAGATGCTTTCTGAGGGAGAGCTCCAGCTTGCGCACATCGCGGGCCCTCCCCGGGGCACTGTGGCTGGCCTTGCTTCTCCGGGCCCCAGCCTGCCCGAGCTGCAGAGCCCCTCCGCGTGTTTTGCAGGTGCTTGTCCCAAAGATGGCAGCGCGGAGGGAACGCATCCAATTCCTGCACTGTTCTGTCCCTGCTCGGAGCCCCCTGCGCCTTCATGGGCTCGCTGGCCCCGGGCCACGTTGCCGAGTGAGTGGAGGAGGGAGCAGAGGGAGTGGGAAGGCCTGCCCACAGGGTGGGCAGAAAAGAACAAGTCTTGACCCTGGGGGTCGGGGGGGGCAGGCTATAAGAAATGGAGTGTGGGATAATTCTGGATCCAGAGTGGGAGGGGGCGGAGTGGAGTACCAGCATCCCAGACCCTCCCTGGCGAGGCTTATCTGCGGCTCAGGTGTTAATGCTCTCCGTTAAAGCTGTCATTTCCACAGCCTGTTTCCTCCGCCCCCCTCCGGAGCCTGCTCAGCTTCCCACCTCTTCCTTCCTTGCTTCCAACAGACTCTGCACTGGATATGACTTTGCCCTTCTCGATTCCCCGTGGTCCTGGCTATGCCTGCTGCAGAAGGCAGGCAGGGACGTGCCGTGCCATCCTCCCCCGGGGATGTCCAGCCTCCACTGTCCTAGGGTTCAGGCCCACAGTTCCTTTCCCCGTCGAGGGGGCAGGGCGAGTGCTTGTGTCCTCGTTCACTGAAGCCACAAGAGCACCTTGCCCGAGGACACCCTGAAGCCACGTGCTAGCGCTGGGCCCAGACCCAGGCCTCAGCTCACCAGCTGTGAGGCCCCCACACTTTCTCTGTGTTGGCTGCTGCAGGGACCCAAGAGCCCTTTGACCCCTAGCACTGACAGTTCAGCAAATGCTTATCAGGAGGTGAGGCCCACACTTTGCCCACTATGGGCACTAGGGCAGGCTGCCAGCTTGCTGGCCTGTGAAGCTCAGCCCTTTGAACCCTGGTTTCAGGGGGGCTGCTGCCCAAGCGCAGCCCCCTGAGCTGCAGCCAGATTCCCTTTCTTGGTGAACCGGCACGAAACAGATCAGGGGACAAGAGCTTGCCCTGTGAGGCGGGACAGAGGGACCTGGAGCCGACAGCTGGTCACTTGTTAACTTTCTTCAGTGGCTGCCTTCCTTCCCAGCAAGGGGCAAGACCGTCACTCTCGCTCCGGGTAGGGGACTGCCCTTTCCAGAATGATAACACTGGGAGGTCCTCCCCATGTGTCCAGCAAACGTTTAACGAGCTCCTACCCTGTGCCAGGCACTGCGCGTGCAAAAGGCATTTGGAAAACCAAACCGTAGTTGCGTGCTTGGGGGAAGTTACCATTTAAAGGATCCTTGAGGGATGAGACGAGGAATGATGCCCCAATTTGGTCCCAATTTGGTCTGTATTGTCCAGCTTCGGTGTTGCCAAAAGTGGGGTCCGGCCATAGTGAGAAAGGTCAGGATGGTGGTTGGACTAGTGGTCCCAGGACACTGTGTCCAGAGAGGGCCAGGAAACGTGGGGCTGGCCCCCTCGTTCTGCAGGTGCAGTCTCCCCGAGGGGCCACCTCCTGCTCCCTCTGATCGGAGGAGATTCTGGGGTAAGAGTCCCAGAGCAGGCCCACTCTGCGGAGCGTTAGGCCCTGGGAGCCAGCTCGCTGCCTGGAGGGCTCACCGTGCGGCGAGAGGAGAGGGCAGTGGGTGGGCTCCCCAAGGCTGCACCGCTTCCTGGCTGGGCATCATGGAGGCGGGTGTGGAATCACAGCACCGCAGGGGCCTTCAGAGAGAAGAGTACCGAGAGGATGAGTGTGTAGAGGGCAGCTGGGGGGCAAAGTACCACCTTGGTAATTATTAATTCTGCCTAGGCTTTGCATGAAACCGGCCGCAGTGCCCTCACCTGCTTTGTTCAAACAGGGTGTACATGCTCTAGGCCCCAGATCTACCCCATCCAGTTCCATGAATTTGAGCACATCCTTTCTCACTTGAGTCAGACCAAAGGACAGGTTCGGGGTTGGCGTTTACTTCAATCAGGACCTAAAAGAACGTCCTTCGGTGTTTTTCTCACTGAGTTCCAGGCTATGCGCCCCTGCCTTTCCTGCCCCCTTGCACAGCCCAGTACGGCATGGTGGCGGGTTCCAGTTCCCTCCTGGCCCCCTCCGCTTGCATCCAGGGTCCCCAGTGGCCCTGCCACCGACCCTCCAGTCCCCAAACCTTTGTCGAGCCGCACCTCCCCCCCGGGTTACTCCGTCCTGGCAGTTTTGTCCTGGATGATCTCCGCCGCTATTCCGTGGACCTACGCTACACAGTCTCTCAGACCACGGGCTCTGTCCCCATCTCCACGGTCATCATCAGCGAGGCCACTGGTAGCCGCACCATCCTGCATGCCTACAGGTTTGTACGCCTGTCGGCGCCTTGCCAGCTGCCGCTGTTGCCGTCACTAACCCTCAGAACAGGTCCTTTCTTCTCTCAGAGGCCCACGTGCTCCAGCACCCTCTCCCCATCCCTGAGGGAGGTCCAGGCCACTTGTAGGCTCTAATCTGTGTCTCCTTGCCCTTCCCTTGGCTCGGGCTCCACCCCAAGCTTCCTGGTGGCTGACTTCAGGCAGCGGGGCGTGGATGTGTCCCAGGTGGCCTGGCAGAGCAGAGGGGAAACCCCATGCTCTTGCTGCATCGTCAACAACTCCAATGGCTCTCGCACCATTGTGCTCTACGACACGTAAGGCCCCCTGGCCTCACCCTGGCACAGCCCACCAATCAGTTCCCTCACTCGCCACCCGGGCATCCCGGCTGCCCGCTCTCTGCTGCCTCTGTCTTTGTACCGGAAATTGTCCCCTGCCAACCTGTTCAGTGATTTCTCAATTGTTTTCAATTAGGGGAGAAGTGAGGTGGGAAGAGATGTGCTTTGCTCTGCCTGGTGACTTGGCCTTGGTCAACACCAAGGATGGGCAGGCAAGCCTGTGCAAAACATAATTCATGATGTGATTCCTCCATAATTGGTCAATCAGCAGCCCGGGAGTGGGTGTGGGGGAAATCGTTCTGAGGAGAGAAGGACGGATGGGAGATGTGATACCAACCATCTTAAGCCCTGACGGGAACCCACTGGAATTTCTGGGGTCAGCCCCCAGAGTTGCCAGCCTGCAGCATGGCACCAAGGAGATGGGTTTGGGTGTTTAGAAGAGTTGAGCCCACCACAAAGGTCCCTGCATAATGAAGCCAGGCCAAAAGCCACACACAATTCACGGCCATCGCTGAAGCAGAGGGAAGGGGAACATTGGGTCGGCAGATCTGGGCCATCAGATGCCATGTTAACTAGGGGGAAGGGATCCCCTTTAAACTCCCAAGCTACCAGGGAGAGGCCCTGTGGACCCAGACCCTTCTCATCTGTCCCAGATTCTCTCCTGAAGAATCCCAGATGTTTAGCTTCCTAAGAACCTAGTGTGTGCCAGATACTATGTTAGGGCTGAGGGGGGCCACACCCAGCAGCCCTGGGGTTCAGGCTGTCCCTACATGCCCAGCGTGACTCCTGGACCTGGGGGAGAGGAGGCAACTATACTAGGACAAGCTTTGTGGCCAGTGATCTCTGGGCTCCCTGTGTCCCAGTGAATAAGTGAGTGGGCATATGTGCTGGCAATGACCTTCTCCTTGGCAGTCCTGGTCATCTGCCCATTAAGCAACAATCTGTAGCAACTTTGATCCAGGACACCACATGGGTATCCACAGGAAGAGGAGAGGAGCTCAGAGGAGAAACATTTGTTGCCCACTGGCCTCAGTGCAGGGATATCCACACGCATTACCTCCAACTGCAGCAGGCTGGTGGGTTTGGACCCACTTACCAATGGGGAAGCAGCGTCAGAAAGGCCCAGGTACGCAGCTAGTCAATTAGATGGATTCAGCTACAGAACGTGGAAGGGAGGACATAGGTTAGGTGTAGGTCTCTGGTCAAGGCTGACCCTTCCCGGGGCTCCAGACCTAAGTCAGCCAAACATAAACTCATCCTCAAGCACCAGCTTTGACCTCAGGGTTGTAACAGGGAGCTGCTAAACTTAGAACAGTGATGCTGCCACTGCTGGGACGCTAGAAGTGAATGGGACGAAACCCAGAGCAGCCATAGCCTTTGTAGTTCACCGGGGCATGGCATGCTGGGAGAGCATGTGCCGCTGGCAAGGGGGAATTCTGGGAATTGTAGTCTGGTGCTCTTAGAGTATTCTGGGAGTTGTGGTCTCCAAAGCACACTCACCTGGCCTCTTGACCCATGCTGCAGTTGAGTTTCCCTTAGTTAATACCCAAAGGGCACCCCAGCAAACTGCCTCCAGCCCCCTGTCTGGATGGAGCTGAGTAGGGCAAGGAGTGGTCAGGAGTTTAGCCTGGAAAGGGCCTGTCCCAGAGCTGAGCCTCAGAAGCCTGTTGGAGATCCAGCTTCCGGCCATGCTGCAGGCAGCACCAGGTATGGGGGCCCCAGCGGCCAGTTAGAGATCCCCGCCCTGGCCGACCTCACCATGCCTTTTCTCTCTCCTTTCTGCCCTGTGACTTAGGAACCTGCCAGATGTGTCTGCTACAGACTTTGATAAGGTTGATCTGACCCGGTTCAAGTGGATCCACATTGAGGCAAGTCCAGCCCTACCCTAGTGTTTTGAGGGACTCAACCAGCCAGCCCCTCCACATATTCCGCCTTCTTCTGAGTTTTTTTGACCCATGAAGTACCTTCAAGATAAATGACTCTGAGCCCGCTCATCCCCTCTCCATCTTGCTCTTTGTTTTAAGGCCCAGAAAGCACCTTACTCGGGCTCACACAGCAGGATGTAGGCACCAGAAGCTGGAAGCTGGCTCCCGGCCAAGACCTGTGCTTTCTGTGTTAGGGGCTGCCCACCTCCTCCACACTAAGAGAAGTCCTGAGTTCGAATCCTAGCCTTGTCACTTAATTCACCATAGGTCCTTAGGAAGGTCTCTCTTTTATTGCATTGCCTCCTCCTAGGTGAAATCGGGAAGCTGATCAGTAAGGTCTCCAAGGTCCATGAATGCTCTAGAATTTTGAAACTTAGGATGAAGCTCCCGCCCAGCCTCCGTCCGCCCCTAACCCCTCACCCAGAGTTCCAGCAGGGAGGGAGGGAGGAGCCAGAGCCCCGCCCCGCGCGGCTGGTCCTGAGCCGCCCGCCCCGCCCCGCCCCGCCCCAGGGCCGGAACGCGTCGGAGCAGGTGAAGATGCTGCGGCGGATAGAACAGCACAACGCCGCACAGCCTCCGGGCCAGAGGATCCGCGTGTCCGTGGAGGTGGAGAAGCCCCGGGAGGAGCTGTACCAACTGTTTGGCTATGGAGATGTGGTGAGTGGCCCATGCGGCTTCCCCTTGCCACATCCAGCTCATTTAGGTTGTTTTGTTTTTGTTTTTGTTTTTAAGATTTTTAAAAATTTATTTATTCGAGAGAGAGCGCGCGCAGAGGGAGAGTGAGAAGCCAACTCCCCGCTGAGCGGGGAGCCGGGCGTGGGGCTCGATCCCAAAACCCTGGGGTCATGGCCTGAGCTGAAGGCAGACGCTCAACCACCTGAGCCACCCAGGCGCGCTCATTTAGGTCTTAAAGGAACCAAGCGTTCCCTTGGTTACCGGGAATGCCCACCACACCTGGAATGGCTCGGTGTCATTGGCAGGTGGGGGTCAAAGAGGCAAGCCCTCAGCTTTGGACTCCCTTGCAGGCCTCAGTGGTGGCTAAGGAGCAAAGTTTCTGCATCCCAGTGGGTGCGCAGTGGGTGAGAGTGGCCAGAGGGCCACTAGGGCCGGCCACGGAGCACCCTGCATGGGAGCGTCTCCTCTCCCGGCCACCTCAGTCTTTCCCCCTGTCAAGAGGGACTAGGACAGTTCTCCGGGGTGTCCTCCAACTCCAGGCCGGCTGGCAGGCTGTGGGAGCCACTCAGGGTGGAGGGAGGATGGGAAGGGGACTTGCATAAGGTAAATTTGGGTAGTGCTGGGATGGAAGTGAATTCTGCGCGACAATCCTCGCATCATCGCCCTCCCCGGTGGCGGCACAAAGGACACAAAGGCGTGGATGCCTGAGCCACACCCCGGGTTTTAGCTGATTGGTGGGGGTTGAAGCTCGGCCGAAGTATTTTTCAGCAAAACTCTGGCGATTCTAACGTGGCGGAAGCTCTACAGCCCCTGCCCCTTTAAAGGTGAAGAAATTAGACCGGGAGGGCAAAGTTGTATCAGGAAAACAAAACAAAGCAAACCGCTCCTGAGAGCCGGAGGCCTAACGCGGCAGTGCTGGCTTTCACCGCAAGATGGCGCTCAAGGCCCGCCTTGGGTTTCCAACCGCAGGGACCTTCGTTGATCGCAGACCAAATAAACCAGGGACTTTTGTGCCACAGTTTACAAGGCTGTGTTCCAGCACATCTTGAGCAAGTATGAAAACGCGTTCCTGTGGGACAGGGAGCTGCTATATTGGCGATTTTAGGCGGCCGTGTTGGAGGAGTGGCATATAATACGGGGGCAACGCTGAGCTGCTGGTGGTGAGTGACTGAGCCCGGACTACGTTAGGGTGACCGGCAGCCTCTCCTCCACTGCCCGCAGGTGTTTGTCAGCAAAGATGTGGCCAAGCACCTGGGGTTCCAGTCAGCGGGGGAGGCCCTGAGGGGCTTGTACGGGCGTGTGAGGAAAGGGTGAGTAGGGGGAAGCCAGCAAGGGCCCTAGGTGTGGAGACATGGGCCGAGGGCGCCGCTGCCGCGAAGAGGGACGCGAGGTGGGGGGCCAGCGCTGGGCTGCAGACCCGGCTGAGTGGAGGGTCTTGCAGGGCGATGCTTGTCTGCGCCTGGGCCGAGGAGGGCGCTGATGCCCTGGGCCCCGATGGACGGCTGCTCCACTCGGACGCCTTCCCTCCGCCCCGGGTGGTGGATACTCTGGGGGCCGGAGACACCTTCAACGCCTCAGTCATATTCAGCCTGTCCCAGGGTGAGTACGCCAGCAGGAGGCGCCGGGCTGAGGTCCGCCCCTGCCCGGGGGACCAGGCTAAGCCGCCTTTGTCCCTCCAGGGCACAGTATGCAGGAGGCGCTGAGGTTCGGCTGCCAGGTGGCCGGCAAGAAGTGTGGCCTGCAAGGCTTTGACGGCATCGTGTGACCGCCCTGGGGTGGGGGGCCCTGGCTCCCACCATCCCCTTCCTGGAGGCTGGCGCCGCCGGCCACTGCTGCCTTCTCCCCACCCCTGCAGCCTGGCATCTGTGCTGCCCGTCCCCTGGGCAGATGCAGGCTGGGGGGCGCGGGGGGCTCCGCCTGTGTCCTGGTGTCTCTGCTGAGCCGCGGAGCAAATAAACCTCCCGCCCCAGGGCCGGCTTCCTTCGGCCAGTCTGTCTGTCCTTGATGTCCGAACCGCTCGGCTGGGGATGCCAGATGCTTTGATGCTACAGCCCTTCACCCTCTTTTTCTCTATTCCTCCAATGAACCTCCGTGCGGAGGCCCAGAGGGGTGGCCTGCGCCGGAGCAGCGGGAAGTACCCCCGACTTGCCCCCAGCTGCGCCCTCGGTGGACGCCCACCGAGGCTCTGGGGAAGAGGAGCCACAGGGGATGGGTAGAGACCCTGAGCCTTCCTGGCTGGGGAGGAGACTTACCTCCTTGTACCCAGGGAACCTTCCAAATTAACAAGCCACGAGAAAATCTCATCTGGACCCCTGTGGGCTGTCACAAGACCGCAGTCTGATGGCTCCGGGACCGTCCACACAGCTGAGCCGACCTGACAGGCCAGTGGGCAGGGAGCCTACTCTGTGGTTTGGTGGCGGCTTCACGGTCCAAAAATATCTCCGCTGTGACTGTCCCGGAGCCTGAAGCCCCACCCTTGGGGCCGCCTTGTCGTTAAGGCGGCGCCTCGGCCACAGACATGCCGGGACCCAGACCAGGCCTGACGGCATATTGGAATGAGCCAATTTTCGTAAGGGAGTTGGGGCAGGGTGTGCGGAGCCCCAAACTGTGCTAAAGACCATGGGCTTTGCAGTCTGACACCCCTGAATTCAAATCTGCCACTTAATTCGTCGTGTCACCTTGGGTACGTTACTGACTCGGTCTTCCTCAATTTCCTCATCTGTCAAATGGAGCTAATTCTGCCTGGTCGTAGAATTATTGTGAGGATACAATCAGACAACGTAGAAGATGCCCGGCATGATGCCTGGTGTGTACTAGGCTCTCAGTAAATGGTAGTTCTTGTCGATATTATGCGGAGGGCACCTACAGGGTGGTGGGGAGGACCGGCTCGGAGCCGCAGGAGGGTCCGGGGTGTCTGAACCCCAGGGAGGGGGAAGAGGAGCCCTAGGGCCCCAGGGAGAGGCTGCACTCTGTTCCCCGGCTTGTCTGCAGCGGGCTGGGCCCTCCTGCTGTCCTCTGCTGTGTCTCGCACTCTCTGGGACCACTGGGGAAGCCGAAGCCCCTCCCGGAGGCCTGTCCAGTCCCCACCCTCCTGCGGCCCGAGGCCAGGCCGGCCGGACCTGTAAGTAGATGGCCCAAGCAGATGAGTTCGTCAGTTCTTTATTGGTCGTCTGGGCCGTAAAGCTGCCCCCCTCCACTTTGGGTCTCCCTGAGCTGCACAGAAAGACCCGCCCCTCCGGGGGCCAGGAAGCCGACAAAGAGGTGGCCCTGGTCCCAGCCTACACGCCCCACTCTTCGGGGCTTAAGTTGTGGTACTGAGACTTCTACGGGTGCAAATCTCTATTCTCTAGGTTCATATCTCATCATTCTCTAGTTGAATAACATGAACTTCAAACTCCTCTGGGGCATTCTTAGACTCCAGCGTTTCCCCTGGAAGCTCCTCTGCGTCCTTTGCAGTGTCCCTGGCCTCCGCCTGTCCCCCGGCCTCTGCTCCAGGGCGCGGGGCTTCCCTTTCAGCCTCTGCCTGTCCCCCAGCCTCCTGCACAGGCTCCAAGGACTCCCTTCTGGCCTCGACCTGTCCCCCATCTTCTCTGGGACCCAGGGCTCCCTGCAGCTCTTGTCCTGGCAGGCTTTCGGCTAACGGGGACCGCCTCCCAACGTCTTGTGGCTCCGGGGGCTCTTTGGGCTCTGTGTGCCTTGGGGCCTCTCCTGGGAAGTTGATGAGCTCCGCAGGGGACATGAGCCCATCCCCATTCAGGTCCTGGGTCTCGAGCACCGTGTCCACTAGCAGGATCACCTGTGGAAGCACACAGTTGCCATGGAGGCTACAGTGAACAGAGATGCTCCCAGGAGCCCTGACCCTCCCCACACCTCCCCACACCCCTGCCGGGCAAGCTCAGAGCACTCCTCTTATAGTGGATTCACCAAAACAGTCATGATGCAAAAGACTGAAGCCCCAAGCGGCTGAGTCCCCGTCGTGGGAGAAGCGCACCCCCCCCCCGACCCGCCCCGCAGCCAGCAGGGCTTACCGGGTTGGCGATGGGAAAATCAGCAGCTCCAGGCGCCAGAGCTGCGGTCAACATGGACAAGAGCTCCAGGCCATCCAGCTGTCCGCTCTGGTCATAGTCGTGGAGGGCAAAGAGGTAGAGGAGAACTAAGGAGGAGAAGCCGGATCAGAAGAGGCATCAGGAACAGGTGGAGGAGGCAGGGGGGCAGCTGACGGCCCAGGGTCAGTCCTGGGTGTGCTGCCCCCGAGCCCCTGGCCGCCGGCCCCAGTGCCCAGCCCCTCACCCTGCTCCCGGGTCATGTGCTCTGGCTCCTTTTCCATCCTCTCCAGTCCCTGTAGGTAGCTCTGCAGAAGCCTGGCAGAAACGGGGAAAGTCAGCCCCAGAGAGGCCAGCGTGCAGAGCCAGGCCTACCCGCCCCCCACCCCGGCCCAGCCCACTCACCGGAGCTGCTCCTGGCCTGGCTGGAAGGGGTTGGACAGGGGCTGCTGCTGCACCTCGGGCTCCGGCCTGGAGGAGGGAGACAAGGCCAGGCTTGCAAAAGCCTCCCTGAGGATCCGGCCTACCAGCCTCCCACCCTCAAGCTCCTGGCAGAGTTCTCTCCCCAGACCCAAGGGGCGTTGGTCTCTCAAATTCCCAAAAACCTTGTGGGGAGGAGGCCCTTCTGGTCTCAGAAGCAGAACCTCACTCCCTCGGACTGTTTTTACAGATTCCTAACTTAGACGTTAAGGGAAAACCCAAATAAAGCATCTGGTTAGACAGAGGCCAGATGAGGCCACACCTGGTAGAGACAAGTTGGAGACCCAAGAAAACAGCGAGCGGGTGTCCGGACAGCGGGGATCGCGGTCACCCTTCTGCTCTGGGGCCCGGGCCCGAGGGGCAGGTCTCTGGCTCAGCCCGGGGGCACTGCCCTGGTTTCCTCGGCCGGATCTGCTCCACGGCACACGCTGGGGGCGCACATGTTGGTGGTTTCCATCTGCTCAGGCTCCTTCTCAGCTCTTAAAGCCCAAGGTTCGGGGCGCCTGGGTGGCTCAGTGGGTTAAAGCCTCTGCCTTCAGCTCAGGTCGTGATCTCAGGGTCCTGGGATCGAGCCCCCCTCTGCCTGCCTTTCTGCCTACTTGTGATCCCTCTCTGTCAAATAAACAAATAAAATCTTTAAAAAAAAAAAAAGCCCAAGCTTTGCTCCCAGTTCTGGACGGGGCTGCCCGTTTAACCCAAACCAGTCCAGACCCGCGAGGCCAGATGGCTGGCAGGAGCTGCGGCCAGCCCTGCTGCTCTCTGTCCCCCCCACCGCCGCGTCCCCCATGGTGTGGCCTTCACACTGGAACCCTTGAGGCTGGTGGACACACGAAACCGAACTGATCTGCAAATGATCTCCAAGGCTCTGGCATTCTTGCAGAAGGTCTGGAGAAGAGGAGCGCCGCCCCTTCCCCGGCCCTCAGCTTCTTCCCCAAGCCTCACACCCCATTAGGGCTGAGGCCCCGGGTCCCAGAGGAACTGACCCCAGCAAAGATGTGCCGGCTGCCCGCTCTGGGAAGGGCACGCCTACGGGCACAGGGCAAGGTGGCAGAGGTCAGGGGAGGGGGACGGATACAGAGCTCAGGGAGTATGCCGCAGACTCCTGCCTCCCGGAGGGGACCCCCAAAGTCTCCGGAGACTCCCCGCATCCCAGCCCACGGCCCTGCCCTCTGAACCCCTTACCTCACGGTTCCGTCCTTGGGAGCGGCCTGACTCTGGGGCAGCAGCAGCACCAACAGTCTCGTTGCCAAAGGTAACAACATCCTTGCTGGAACCGGAACAAGG
This sequence comes from Potos flavus, assembly GCA_028534135.1. Taxonomy (NCBI): domain Eukaryota; kingdom Metazoa; phylum Chordata; class Mammalia; order Carnivora; family Procyonidae; genus Potos; species Potos flavus. Next base: position 18,117,161 of record CM052885.1, read on the forward strand.
AACAGAGTTAGGGAGTCAAGGGAGAGGGACGCCTGCCACAGAGTGGGGGGACCGGACGGTTAGACAGGAACGCCTTCTCTCTCTGCCCCCACCTGCGGCCAGGTGACAGGACTCCTGCTCAGGGAGGAGGCCCACACACACATCGGCCTCCCCTGTGGAATGTGCCCGAAACAAATCTCACTGGGGACCGAGAGTGTAAAGCACCTAAAGCAGATCTGCTGCGGAGGAAGCAGCTCTGGGGGCAGGAGCCCCTCCCCACACCCCTCCCCCACCCCGAGGTGCCCCGCCCATCCCCCAACCCTATCTGCCCACCCACCCCCCCAGCCCGAGGTGCTCGGAGTAGTACAATTCAAGTACATCTACTCCAGTCCAGTTCCTCACTTTGCAGATGAAAACTAGCTCAGAGACGTTAAGAAAAAGGCCAGATCAGAAATGCAGAGGGTCGGGGCGCCTGGGTGGCTCAGTGGGTTAAAGCCTTTGCCTTTGGCTCAGGTCATGATCTCAGGGTCCTGGGATCGAGCCCCGCATCGGGCTCTCTGCTCAGCAGGAAGCCTGCTTCCCCCTCTCTTTCTGCCTCTCTGCCTACTTGTGATCTCTCTCTCTCTGTCAAATAAATAAATAAAATCTTAAAAAAGAAAGAAATGCAGATGGTCATAAAAAGACCAAGACTTACTCAGAGGCAGATTATTAGCCTGTATTTATTAAAACTCACCCAAGAACAAATCAGTATAGTCTCAGACTCCTTGAAACATCTAAACTCAGGTAAGGATTGAAACAAATCAGAGTCAAGCCAATGGTGGCCCCAGGACCTATTTTCTCTTAGGAAATCCCAATAGAAAAAAACAAAAGCTTCCCCTTAGCCCTACACTGTGCAGGTCCACTGGCAACACAAGCACTTGGTTATATGAAAACAGTCAAACAGAGAAAGGACTGAGAAAGGATCAGTCAGAAGCACAGAGCATGAAGCTTACTGACTAGTCCCAGGTAGGTGTACGGATCCTACGAATTCCTAAGGAAGCACACACCCGCCACAGCTGAGGCCTGAGACCCCACCCCCAACCCTAAGAAGACAAATCCTCAGGTGCAGAGTATCAGGAACCCCTGCAAGGGTCTCGGACATTCTGGCTGGCATGGAATTCTCCTGGGAAAAGTCTGTCGCTTTCATCAGATTCTCAAAGAGCTCCATGGCTCTAACAAGGTGCAGAAGCACAGCAAGGCTGGATTCCAGTGCCTCAGAGAGGTGGGGGAGGGCAGGGGTGCGTCCGGCCCATGGGAAGACGCATGTGGGAGGCTGCCTGTAACCATGCAGAGCCGCCTTTAAGAAATAACCAAGCACGGAAGTCTACAAGAAGGTGAAGCTACCAAGAGGCATAGAAACCGTCTTTAGTTTTCTCTGCATATACGTGACCCCGACAGATATCATGAGTCTACATAGTTGATTGGTGTCCGTAATCCACAGTGACCAAATGGGTACTGTTCCCCTAAAGGTGTTCATGAACATTGGCTGCAAAACAGATGCTTGAGCACCCAAGAGAGAAAACAAGTCTTGGGCCCATCCAAGGGAGGGAGTTGGAACTGAGATCTCTGTATCATCAGCTGGGGACCTTAGGGGTCCCATTGCCATGTTCACATCTCACTGAAAGGGTCGTCTAGAAAAATATCCAAACCTCCATGTCTGGGAGTATGACAGGAAATGTCCCAATGAAAGTCATTCCAAGGCTGGATAAAAATAGAAAGTGTCTTTACAAATGCATTGAGTTGGCAAGAAAGTAAGAAATTCTGAGTACAGTGAAATAGAAAGCACAGTGAAACGGTAATCCTGGGGGGGAAATGAGCTTGAAGTCAGCTTTTGTTGTAAGAATGTCTGCCAAACCAAACCCGGGTCAATTTGCACTATCAGTCAGAGTGCTTGGTGCAATAGAGGAGCCCAGAGATAAGGCCTGGACCCACCTAGTGGGAGGAGACTAATAGGAGATTCCCTACCTAGAGCTGGGATTCAAACAGCCCAACTCATACTTTTTTCTGAACAAAAAGTAAATGTGCCACAAAGAAGGAAGGGCAGCATAAATCTTGCCTGTCTTGACCTTGGTGCTGGGTGGAAGGGATAAAGTCTTCCCTGAGAATTTGTAACAAGCCTGCTCTAATGTGGCTCCAAGGCCCTGAACTAAGCTACCTCTGTGGTTCAAAAGCTTAAAGCACATCACTTACATTTTAAGTGGTACCTGGTTGAGAGTACCTCCAGTCAACTAGGAAAGGAAAATATACATCTTGTCCAAGAAACACAATTCCAATTCAGGCCCCAAAGAAATTCCATTGGTAAAGGGTCACGGAACATGACCTCACAGCCAGAAAGTCATAAACATACAAGGAAATAAGACACTGTGAGTGAGAGCCAGCTAACCAATAGAGGTGAAACCAGACTTGCAAAAATTAAAGACATTGGAATTATCATACAGAGAACATGAAGTATATTTAATATGTTTCAAGAAATTAAAGAGAAGCTTGAAACTATGGGGAAGGAATATGAGCATAAAAATGACCAAGAAGATCTGAAGAAGAACCAAATATAACTTACACAAATATAACGAAAGATTGATTTTTAAAATGCAATGAGTAAGTTAGACGATGTGAGAATTAATGAACACATTATCCAGGAGGTAGCTCACTGAGCCAAAGACAGAAAATATAAAACACGGGTTAAGTGCCATGGAAGATGAAGGAGAAAATGGGATCAAAGCAGAGTTCTAAAATATAACAGCTGAGATTTTTCCCAATCTATTGCAAAACACTAATACTCTAATCCAGGAAGCCCAACAATCCAAGGAAAGCTAAATAAACAGGATACACACCCAGAGCTGTTCTGAAACTATAGAATACCAAGAAAAAGAGGAGGTCTTAAAGGCAGGCAGAAGGAAAAGACAAACCCCCAAAAGGATGATTAGACTGACAGCTGATTTCTCAACAGCAACAGTGATACCAGATTACAGTAGTACAGAAGTTTAACACATTGAGAAGGGGCAGTGTGGGGAAAGAGGGGGAAAACTCATTCTAGAACTCTAGTCTCAGCAAAATTATCTTCCAAGAATGAGGTGAAACAAAACCAGTTTTAATAAAAAACAAATTAGAGAATTTGCCACCAACATTCCTCCATTAAAGGAAATTCTAAGGGATTTATTTCAGGAAAAAGGAAAATGATCCCAGAAGGGTTTGAAATGCAAGGAAAAATGGTGAGCAGAGAGGCGCCTGGATGGCTCAGTGGGTTAAAGCCTCCGCCTTCGGCTCAGGTTGTGATCTCAGGGTCCTGGGATGGAGCCCCGAATTAGGTTCTCTGCTCAGCAGGGAGCCTGCTTCCCCCTCTCCCTCTGCCTGCCCCTTTGCCTACTTGTGATCTCTCTCTCTGTCAAATAAATAAATAAAATCTTAAAAAAAAAATGGTGAGCAGGAAAAAAAATCAAAGTATTTGGGAAAATAGAAACAAACATAGACTGATAATTATGTTAATATAGGGGGCAAAAAAAGGTGGACTGAGCTACAATATTGGACAACATTAAGATGTAAGGTGAGGATGGTTGTTTGGGAAGAGTAGACGTACTGAGCAACTTTGTTAAATATGCATGGAAAGGTCTTAAAGACAAACACTAAAAACCCAGAAATGGAATGTATGACCTCAAACCAGCAGAGAAAAAAAATGAATGGAATTTTTTAAAAAATCACTTCAAAGGAAGGCAGTAAAAGAGAATATAGAGAAACTTAAAAAATTAAAAAGTAAGGCAAATAGCATAAAATAAGATGGTAAAAATATATCTAAGTTTATCAGGGGTCATAACTAAAAATTCTTTAAATTCATCAATTAAGAAATAGAAATTATCAAAATGTATACAAAACAAAATACAGTTATATGTAATTTTCAGGAGATGAGCCTAAAAAGTATAGCTTGAAAGCAAATAATGGGAGGATATAATAAAGCTATAAAAAAAAAAACAATAATAGGCAAAAGAAAGCTGGTATAGCTTTATTGACAACAGACTAGACTTTAAGATGAAAGGCATTATCATAGATAAAAGAATGTCATTACAAAATTCATAAAAATTTAATCCCCTGGGAAGATATCATAGTTCTGAACTTGTATATGTCTCATAACATAGCCTCAAAACATCTAAAATAAAAACTGGCATAACACTATTAGAATGGCCAAAACCCAGGACACTGACACCACCAAACACTGGGGAGAATGGGAAGCAGCAGGAACTCTCATTCATGGCTGGTGGGAATGCAAAATGGCGCAGCCACTTTGGAAGACACTTAGGCAGTTTCGTATCAAGTTAAACTCATTCTTACCATACAATCCAGCAAATCTAGCAATTGCACTCCTTCATATTTATTGAGGAGCTAAAAAATTATGTCCACACAAAACCTGCACATAGATGTTTAAAGCAGCTTTGTTCATAATTGCCAAAACTGGAAAGCAACCAAGATATCCTTCAATAGTGGATGGAGAAATAAACCGTGGTGGGGCAGCTGGGTGGCTCAGTCGTTAAGCATCTGCCTTCGGCTCAGGTCATGGTCCCAGGGTCCTGGGATCGAGCCCCGAACTGGGCTCCCCACTCAGCGGGGAGTCTGCTTCTCCCTCTCCCACTCCCCCTGCTTGTATTCCCTCTCTTGCTATGTCTCTCTCTGTCAAATTAATAAATAAAATCTTAAAAAAAAAAAAGAAAGAAAGAAAGAAAGGAACTGCGGTATATCCAGACAATGGAATATTAGTTAGTGCTAAAAAGAAATGAGCTATCAAGCCATGAAAAGCCCTAGAGGAATTTAAATGACTATTACTAAGTGAAAGAAACCAACCTGAAAAGGCTATGCACTGTATGATTCCGACGGTAGGACATTCTGGAAAAGGCAAAACTGTGGAGACAGTCAAAATATCAGTGGTTGCTAGGGTTTGGGGTGGAAGGATGAAGAGGTGGAGCACAGAAGATTTTAGGGCAGTGGAACTACTCTATGATACTATAATGATGACACATGTCATTATACAATTGTCCAAACCCACAGAATGTTCAAGAATGAACCCCGACGTAAACTATGGACTTTGAGTGATGATGTGTCAGTGTGGGTTCCTCCAGTTGTCAGGAATGCACACTCTGGCCTGGGATGTTGATCGTGGGGGAGCAGTGCATGTTGGGGGGAGCACAGAGGTATATAAGAAATCTCTGTACCTTCCTCTCAATTTTGCTGTGAACCTAAAACTGTTCTAAAAAAATAAAATCTTAAAAAAAAAAAAACCCCAGCAGAGGGGCGCCTGGGTGGCTTAGTCGTTGAGCGTCTGCCTTTGGCTCAGGTCATGATCCCGGGGTCCTGGGATCGAGCCCCACATCGGGCTCCCTGCTCAGCGGGAAGCCTGCTTCTCCCTCTCCCACTCCCCCTGCTTGTGTTCCCTCTCTCTCACTGTGTCTCTCTCTGTCAAATAAATAAATAAAATCTTAAAAAAAAAAAAAAAAAAAACTAGCAGAACTACAAGGAGAAAAGTCTAACCTGCCATCATGGTGGGACAATTTAATAGACCTCACCCAGTATTTGAAAGATTAACCAGACTAAAAATGAGTGAGAATGTAGACAGTTGAATAAAACACTTAATATGCCTGAGCTAATGAACAAATGAGAGACCTCCCCTCACTTCAATCCCTTAGCAAGTACATATTTTTCTCAATACATGTGGAATGTTTATAAAAACTGACAAGTAATGGGCCAGAGCACATGGCTCAGTGAATATCAAAGAATCTGTCTCGGGGCACCTGGGTGGCTCAGTGGGTTAAAGCCTCTGCCTTCGGCTCAGGTCATGATCTCGGGGTCCTGGGATCGAGCCCCACATTGGGCTCTCTGCTCAGCAGGGAGCCTGCTTCCTCCTCTCTCTCTGCCTGCCTCTCTGCCTACTTGTGATCTCTCTCTCTCTGTCAAATAAACAAATAAAATCTTAAAAAAAAAAAAGAATCTGTCTCACACTATATTATAGGACTAATATGTAATTCCATAGAAACCAATAACAAAAATGATGCGAAAAATCTTACATATACGGAAATTTAAAAGAAACACTTACATGTGGATCAGAGAAGAAAATCATAATGGAAACTGTTAAATACTTAGAGTTGGATAATACTGGGAAGATATGCATGACAACAAGATAGGTAGCCAGAGCAGTATCGGAAGGAAAGTGGATCGACTTAAAAGCATCTATTAGAAGAAAGGGCTAAAAGTTCATGGGGTAAGCTTCCAACTCAATAAGCTAGTAAAACAGAATAAACTTAAAGAAATGAAAAAACAAAAGACGGCAGAGATCAGGGATACGACAGAGAAGAGCAACAAAGCTAGGCACTGGTGTTTCTTTAAAAGGACTAATAAAATAGACAAACCTCTGACACATTAAGAACAACGAGAAAAGGCACAAAGAATGAACATTAGCAATGAACATGAGGACATAACTACAGAAATAGCAGAAACTTGAAAACTTAGAGGTCAGAGCTAATTTCGTAGAAAAACTTAATAACAAAACTGATGGAGGAAGAAATAGCAAATCTTAATAGCCCTATAACCATTTAAAAAATTGAATCAGTGAGGATTAACTTCTATTGCTTGAGGGACTACAAACCTGACACGTTTCTAGAGAGCAACCTGCAAATGTGTGGTAATTGCCGTGAAACTCTGACCCGGTGATACCATCCTGAGGATTATGGAGGGAGGAACTCAAATGGAAAAAGAATTATAAAGATATATATAGGGGTGCCGGGGTGGCTCAGTCGTTAAGTGTCTGCCTTTGGCTCAAGTCATGATCCCATGGTCCTGGGATCGAGCCCTGCATCGGGCTCCCTGCTCTCTGGGGGAGCCTGCTTCTCCCTCTCCCACTCCCCCTGCTTATGTTCCTTCTTTCGCTGTCTCTCTCTGTCAAATAAATAAATAAAATCTTTAAAAAAAAAAAAAGATATTTATAACCGTGCTAGCCATATTAGTGAAAAAAACATAATCAACCTGAATGGCTAACATTTAAGCAATGGCTAAGCAAAGCCTATTAAAGAACGGAGCAATTAAAAATGATAAATATTGCAGAGCACCTGGGTGTCTCGGTTGTGTGCCTGACTCTTGGTTTCAGCTCATTTCATGGTCTTGGGGTCTGGGATTGGGGGGAGGACCCACCCCACCCCCCTGCATCGGGCTCTGAGCTCAGTGGGGAGTCTGCTTCTCTCCCTCTGCCTAACCCCCTGCTCTCTCTCTCTAATAAATAAATAAATTTTTAAAAAATGATAGATAGGGGCACCTGGGTGGCTCAGTGGGTGAAAGCCTCTGCCTTCGGCTCAGGTCATGATCTCAGGGTCCTGGGATCGAGCCCCGCACAGGGCTCTCTGCTTGGCAGAGAGCCCGCTTCCCCCTCTCTCTCTGCCTGCCTCTCTGCCTACTTGTGATCTCTCTCTCTGTCAAATAAATAAATAAAATCTTAAAAAAAAAAGATAGATATTGCAAACTTGTAAGTTTTAAAGGAAAAAATAGATGTGAATATATCAAAGGCTTAAGCTTCTGTATCATGAAAGACACCGTAAGTCAAGTACAACAGGACGAGTGAGAGAGAACGAGGGGAGTGCAAGTAGGGTTCAAAACTACCTCGGTTCTTGGGAGCGGGGAGCTCACCGCAGCCTGCCTCGAGGGGGTGAGAGACAGAAATCTCGAGAGAGAGCCCATGGGGACTGAGAGGAGAGGCAAGGCTGCAGACGTCTGTGCCTGAGCCAGGAGGATCAGGGAGAGGGTCCTGCGCACAAGTGTCTGAGCGTTCTGGAAGCAATGGCTGTAGGAGGGTACAGGTCAATGGGGCAGAGGGCTCTGGTTCTTTATGTCCCGAGTCCTGCTGGGTTTCTTGGGGGGCAGGGCAGTGGGGGCTGGGTTCAGCTGAGGGTTCCAGTCTCTAAGGTGGAAGAAGAGGCACGTAATGGCTGAGAAGGCCAGCTGGCCAGAAGAAGCCAGGAAAATGCTGGCAAGTAGGGACCCCGGGCCTACATACCGCAGAAGACAGCATGGGTCGCACCAGATGTCAAAGACCTTTGTTGCCAAAGACCAAGAGGGTGAGCATCCCCAGGGAAGGCAAACAGAAATATAAGTTTGTAGAACGAAGATAAAGTTTATTTATTGCTTTACTATTTAGTAAGCACCCACAATGTGTGAGGCACTATCTTACGAGTGAGATGATAAAGTAGAATTACTTCTCCTTTTTTTTCTTAAAGCTTGCAAATATATAAGTAAGGAAAGACACAGATGTTAGACAGTGATTGAAGGAAAGACAGAGAAACACAGAGTGACTAAGGAAGAGGTGGCACAGCCTCAAGGGGAAGGGTATGGGCCCAACCTCAGGCTGCCTGAATCCAAATCCTGGCTCTGGAACTGTGAGGGTTGTGTGTTTTAGGACACACAACGTGAGGCAGAGGAGGGCCCCTCTCATGGGCCGTGGAAAGCGTTCAACGACAGCTGATTGTATACACACACCTTGCACAGTGCCTGCTTGTACAATAGCGCCTGTTTCCCTCCAGAAGTTTCCCTGGCCAGCTCTGCAGCGGCTTCACACACACCCACCGTCCTGGTCTCCCCACCTGGATGCCCTCAGACTGTTTCCTGCACCCCCACCCCATCTGCTTACTGCCGGAACCTGGGCCTACGGGAGGCACTGGAGTAATTTAAATCCCCCAGAGCTGTCAAAACCTATTATCCGGGCTTCTCAGGCTCTAGCAGTTGCCTTCTAAAAGAGGACCGTCCGGTGGGAGCAATTCAGGCATAAAGGGGAAGCGCCCCTCAGATGCCACTAATCTACTCCCTCGTTAGGCCAAATGTTCCAGTTTGCAAAACAGGTCTACAGATTCCTTGACCCTTCTTCCCACGAAGGACCAAGTCTAATTGGCCCTTCCTTGCACGCGATCTGGACTTAGCCACTCACTTCTACTGAACAGCTGAAATAAAGGTCTGGGTCCTAAAACGCGCCACAGCTTGTACCTGTCTCGGCTTCGCTCTCCCTGTGTCTCCTCGCACGCACGTCTGCCGCCCCGGAGCCCTGAGCCGCCACGGAAGAAGTCTGGCGTCCCCGAAGCTGCCGCGCCGGAGAGACTGTGGGGACACCGCAGACACAAGCCTGAGGAGCCGTGGCTGTTCCGGCCTCCGGCTGCTCTCGTCTCCCCAGCCCGAGGACCATCCCAGTGAGAGGGCAAACCCGCAGGTGATTCCAACCGCCAGAAATCTGCTGGTTTCCACAGCCCGGCCGAGGCTGCACTGTCATGAGCAAAGTCAACGTCACGGCTTCCAGCCACCGAGTTGTGAGGCGGTTTGTTAAGTTGTCTTAGTAATCAGGACAGTGTGTGACCTGGGCAGCAGCCACACGGGGCCCACCTCTCAGAGGGGCCCTTGGCTTAGTGTAATGCTCTGCTGACTCCATCTTGAAATGCTTTTTTTTTTTCTTTAATAAGTAGGCTCCATGCACAGTGTGGGGCTTGAACTCATGACCTTGATATCAAGAATCACCAGCCAAGGGCGCCTGGGTGGCTCAGTGGGTTAAAGCCTCTGCCTTCGGCTCAGGTCATGATCTCAGGGTCCTGGGACTGAGCCCCGCATAGGGCTCTCTGCTCAGCAGGGAGCCTGCTTCCCCCTCTCTCTCTGCCTGCCTCTCTGCCTGCTTGTGATCTCTCTGCCAAATAAATAAATAAAATCTTGAAAAAAAAAAGTTACCAGCCAGGTACCGTCTTGAAATTCTTAATCTTGTTTTCGCCCTGGGCCCTGAAGGTATGTACCTGGTCCTGAACCCTGCCCACATGAGTTACTATTCTCCTCCTCCTCTTGGTCCTACGCATCCATTTCATGCATGTAACCATTCAGTATGTGTAGTGGACCGACCACAGAACTTTGGGACCAGCCCCACCACAGGCTATCCCTGTGACCTTGGGTAAGTTAATTATCCTCAGTGAACTTCAGTTACCTTATCTCACCTCTCATGGTTACAATGGATAGTGAGGACATAATGAATTACTTCTTGCACAAATTAATGTAGTAGCCCCTCTCTTGTCCTTGCCTCTGGTATCTTCTCCATTTAAGGAACCCTCCAGGGGCGCCTGGGTAGCTTAGTCAGTTAAGCATCTTTTTTTTTTTTAAAGATTTTATTTATTTATTTGACAGAGAGAGAGAGATCACAAGCAGGCAGAGAGGCAGGCAGAGAGAGAGGGGGAAGCAGGCTCCCTGCTGAGCAGAGAGCCCAATAAGCATCTGACTCTTGATTTTGGCTCAGGTCATGATCTCGGGGTGGTAAGATCAAACCCCATGTCCTGAGCATGGAGCCTGCTCGAGATTCTCTTTCCCTCTGATCCTCTCCCTGTGCGCGCGCGCTCTCTCTCTCTCAAATAAATAAATAAATCTTAAAAAAAAAAAAAAAGAACCCTCCATATCCACATCACATTAATCTCCCTTAGCTAGAACGCCTCTGCTCCAAAATCTTCAAAGCCTCCCTATTTCTGTTACAGTCCACAGTCCTCACCTTGGCATTCAAGGCCTTCTACAATCAGCTATCGGGTTAGCATTTTATATTCATCTTCCAGTGCCCCATTACACCAACACTGGGCTTCAAACAGAAGGGTTACTGGAGTCCCCCCAAGTGCCTCTCACTTTCACTTTCCAGCGCTTTTGTCCAAGCTGTTCCACCCTCTACCTGGAATGCCGTGGGCCCTCCTGACAACCTGAGCGTTCTGGTTATAGCTCATGTCACAAACTTAAATAACTGTATGGCCCACCTCTATTGTTTAAAGGAAGTCAAGCTAAGGCACCTCAAGTAACAGGTAATGAGGTTGGTGTAATGCAATTTGTTCACGCTTAAGACATTTCCCAGCATTTACAACGCTTTTGTAAGCAAAAGAAATAAAGCCGTTATTGAACCAGTGCCTGTTAAATCACTTCCTACATGTAATTTACCCTCATGACCACCTGAAAGCCACCACAACTGTTAGTTAACGGTTGTGATGTAATTCAGCAGTTATTCACATCCTTCACACACACTCATATTCACAATGACTCTCAGGCTTCAAATTTCTTCAGGCCTTTGCACCAGCACATGTGAGGAGAGCCCAGCCTTGGGGTCAGACCTCGGATCAAATCCGGCCTCTAGGTCCTGACAGTGTGATCCAGGTGGGTGTCTTAACCTCTCTGAGCCTGGGATAACAGAGTCTGCCTTGTAAGGGTCTGGAGAAGATGCAATGGGATAATGCAGGTTAAATGACTGCCATTTGAGTATTTCCAGAGAATCTATGATGTGGCAGGGGCCTTTGATCTTGGGTAGCTTCCCATCCAGGGAAAAACTTTCTTCCACAGCATTCCTGTCAATGGCCATCAGCCCTCGCTTGACTGTCAGGAGTCTAGCCCCTCATAGGGCATCCTTTCCATTTCTGGCTGAGTCTAACTGTCCAAAAGTTTTTTTGAACTGAATCCTAACCCTTAACTTTTCCCTCTGGTGCCCCTGTGCCACCCAGGACAGGCCCCCGACCCCCCCAAAATGAAGAGTGGTTCTATAGCCCAAAAGGTCCCACACCTGAGAGCCGGCCTTCACCTTGCCACTTCCAGCTGGGTGAAAACCTGGGGCCCCTCCCCAGCCCCCCTTTTCTTCATCTGCCAAATGACGATGAAACTCCTGCCAGCCCCCAACCCCCGTCCCAGGATGTCGGAGCGACAAAAGAGACACCGGAGGGAAGCGCGGGTGGGGAACTGTGGAAGCCCATCATCACACCTAGGGAGCTCGGGATTCGCTTTCTAGCGAATCTTCCTCTACCTGCTCTCCGGACCTCCTCCCGGGAGGTGCCCCCAGGCGGGAGCCGCCGCTCCAGCCCGGTCCGCGCCGCAGGGGGGACGCAGAGGGGCTGTGCCTGCAGCCTGGGGACCCAGAGGCCGGGAGGGCGCCCCGGCCCCGCGCGTCCCCGCCGGCTTTGGTGGCGGCGGCGGCGGCGGCGGCGGCGGGGGCCCCCAGCCGGTCCAGCCCGGGGCCCCGCCGCCCGGGGGGCGGAGCGCGGACCCACCTGCGGCGAGCGCGGCGAGGGCTGGGGTCCGGCTCCGCGGCGGCGGCTCGGGGCTGTGCGCCGGCCGCTCCTCGGCTCCCCGCCGGGCCCTCCCCCGGGCCGCTCCACGTGGCCGCTCCACGTCGCCCTCCGGCTGGCCGCCGCCCTGGCCCGGGCAGAGTCCGCAGCGCCCGCGGCCGGGGGCAGGGCCGCCGCCCTCCGCAGCCCCCGCCGGGCTCCCTCCCCGCGGTCCCCGCGCGTGTGCTAGCGTGCGTGCGTGTGTGTGTCTGCGTCTCCGTGACAGAGACAGAGACGGACATCTAGAGACACAGAGACAAAGAGGCAGATGGTGACGCTGGTGTTTATGAGAAACAGGTCTAACTGTGCAGGTGCCGCCCGTGCCCCTGCCTGCTGGCCCCCAGATGTGCAGGACAAGACAGAGTGTCGCTGTTAGTGCCACCGTGACTGCTGGCTGTGGCTGTGTGTATGAGGCACCTGTGACAGTAGGCGTATGGGATCCTGCATCCAGAGTGACAAGGTGGCCCTGAGAGGGTATGGCCGGTGTGCGAACGACTGTCTGGTGTGTGACAGAAGAGGATATTCGAGGTACATGGGTCAGGGTATCTGGTGGAACCCTTCCTGAGTTGTCTGTGATGCTCGTGTGACAGCTGTGACTGCCGGCTTCCAGGGAAGGTGTCATGTGGCTGTGACCGTGTGCATCACTGAGAACTGTCCCCATGTGAAACACGGTTGGGGAGGGGCTAGCAAAAGGATCGTCTTAAGGGTGTTGGTGGCAGTCATTTGCCAGGACAGAGTGTAGCTTTGCGGTCAAAATGGTGTCACCTACTTTTGTCACAGTGATCGGTTCCCCCTCCACTTCAGACTATATCCTCACCCACTGGCCCAAGGTCTTAGTTCTTTAAAGGAATCACTTCTTATCTCTCCAGAATCTTCCACCTGTCCCTCTCCATCAGCTCCTTCCCATCAGCATCTCTCACGACAAACAGACTCTCGTCAAGGTCATCCTGTCCTCCTTCCTCTGGCGGACATTGCTGGATACTACCTCCTGGAATGATGGTATCCACTGGCTTCAGCAACACCATTCTTTCTCTCAGCATTTCTTCCTCGTTCTCTTTCTGTGTCGGAGTTCCTCTGGACTGTCTCTTCACCCCCCATCTGCTCACGTAGGTTCCATCACTATCTGTTATGGGTGGAACAGAGTCCCTCCAAAAGTCCTATGTTGTCATCCTAACCTCGTATTATCTGGAAATAGGGTCGTCGCAGGTATAATTAGAGAAAATGAGGTCATGTTGGCCCACACTACTCCAATATGACCGGGGTCCATACCCACACTCAGGGAGAACAGCATGTGAAGACAGAGGCAGAGATTGGAATGAAACTTCTACATGCCAAGGAATGCCAGAGATTGCCAGCAAACCACCGGAAGGTAGAGAAGAGGCATGAAACAGACGCTTCCTCACAGCTCTCAGAAGGAACCAATCTTTCTGAACCTTGGACTTCTAGTCTCCAGAACTGTAAGACAATAAACTTCTGTTGTCAAAGACAGCCAGTGTGTAGTACTTTGTTATGGCAACCCTGCAAACTAATATATCATTTAAATGCTGATGACTACCGAATCTCAAATTCCAATCTCCAAGCCCCAGACCACTTTGGGAATTGAACATCCTCTAATTTGTGCCTAGACTTTAATTTATAAAGGTGACTGAGTGCCGACACGGAGAAGTCAATGCCACCGAAAGGAAAATGTAATGTTACAGTCCCCCTAGAAACGAGAGGCACAGCTCACCACACAGCATGGCAGGGAGAGGTACCAGTGTAGAGGGCAGAAAGGAGCAAGGGGGAAGGCATAGGCCACAGCCTTTGCTAAATGGGAAAGGCAAGGCAAGGCAGACAGTTTAGGATTGACTAGTTGGGAGTCATTCAGGCAAGCTTTGGGACATAGGAACTATCCTTAGTTACGTGATACCTGACCCTGGGTTGATTTGGACAGGGGAAATATTGGTTTGTTGAATGAGAATTAGATTAAAGAAAAGGCTCAGAGTATGGGCTCTGGATTGCCGGTGAGATGTCAACTCTGGCTGTTAGTTTGGCCCTGTGATTCACGGATGCCAAGTAGACAAATACAGAATCTAAGAAAACACAATTAGAACACCTATCAGCAAGCTAACCTCTATGTGGTCTAAGTCAGAACGAATCCTCCTCCTCCTCAAACCTTCCTCCTCTTCCCCAGTTGCTTATCTCAGGGACTGGCACGGCCTGAGTCATATGGTCAGAAACCTGGGAGTCCTTCATGATTTCTCCTTCTCCCCCAACCTCCAACTTACCACCAGGTCTTATCGATTCTGCCTCCTATCTTAAAGATCTTCACTCCTCTTAGGAGCTTCCTCCAGGCCAGGCAGCCATCTGCCATTCCAAAGTTCTCTTAACAGCCTAACTGGCCTGTTTCCTTTCTCAGCCTCCTCTAATCCATTCTCCAAGTTGCCTGAAGGATTCTTCTAAAACACAATTCTAGTCTTGTCGCCCACCCCTTAGTAAAGCTCTTTGATGGCTTTCCTCCACCCTTAGTTTTAACTCTAACATCCTTTGTGTAGCTGCTCACAGCTTGATTCTTGGCCATCTCGTATGCCCCAGACACACCAGATTTCTTTTGGTTCCATTAAGAAGTCTCTCACATCCAGGCAGTGGAAAATATCCTGTTTCCGCTCCTGGAATTGTTCTCTCCCCCCTCCAGCTGTCCTTTGCCTGGGAAACTCCTACTCACTTTTTGGTTTCACCTTAAATGTATCATCATTTAACATCTGGGTACACTTTCTCTGACCCATGGAGTTTGGGCACCCTCCTCAGCGCTCCCATGGCAGCTCTACTTCCCTTACCTAGCCCCGCGCCCTATGGCAGGGGTTCAACCCTGACTACACATTTGAATCTTCCAGAGAACTTCTAAGTTATATCAACACTTAGGCTCCTCTCCAGACCAACTATAAGGCAGAGGGTGAGCCCTGGGTGCTGGTAGTTTTTACAACTCCCAGATGATTCTAATCTTCAGTCAAGGTTGAGAACCACTGCTCTGTCAGATGACATATTTGTTCCCACATTCCAGTGATGACAGGGAACTGAATCCCGGGGTATCCCAAGTGCCTGGTACAAAGCGGGTGATGAGTACATATCCCTGTGCTTACTTGACGGGGATTAGATGAGACGGTGCAGTGACACTATGTGAGTGACCGTAACCTTTGTGTGTGTGTGACTCTGTGTGGAATGCCATCCACTCAATAGCTGAGACTTAGGTGACAGTGGGGTGGGGTGTCACAATGTGAATGGCTGTGTCCAGTATGGGAAGGCCACTATGAATGGCTTCACGGTGGGACGCAGGGTGTTGTCACAAGGTGAGTGGCCATGCCCTAAGTGTGAAGGTCACAGGATGTCACCACAGGAGGGGTTGTGTCCTGTGCACCAGTGACTGGGGGCCGTGCCCAGGCTGCCCAACTCGCACGGCCCGGGCAGGCTTTGACCAAGGCGCGGGAGGAAGCTCTCACCAAGATGGCGGCTGCGGGGAGGCCGCTGGTCCTCGCAGGGGGCGGCACCGCTGGTGGCCGCGAGGCGGAAGCAGGAGGCGCCCGGGCGCGCTCCCCGGGCGACGGGGCGGGGAGGCCATTTGCAGGTGACTCGGCTCCGCTCGGCGTCCGGCGAGGTCCCGGCACCGGCCCTCACCACGCCTGCCGCGGTGCTTAGCGGCGGTGGGCGGTGGGCGGGACCCGGACCCCCGCACCCCTGCACCGCCCGGCCAGGGGAGGCCGACCCTGCCCTCGCCCGCCCATGGCGTGTAACGGGCGGGGCCGGGCGCTGGAGCCAGTCAAGAACCTGGGGGTCGGAACCCAACCACCCAAGATGCCGAGCTCCTCCCAGAGCCCTCAGAATGGCACCTGGGCAGAGCCCTTCTCCCTGCTTTTAGGTCTTGGCGCCACCCTCTACTTGGGCTACTACTGGAGATACGTGCCCCAGGTGGGTGCGGGTCCAGACTCTGGCCGGCGGGTTTAGGATCCTCGGGCCTAAGGAGCCGCTTGCAGCCAGGGGCTCGAGCCCTTTGTGGGAGGTGGCACGATTGATCGGGCCTCCCCCAACAGGTGAAATTTGACGCCCCGACCCCACCACCAGCCCTGCCGCGTGGTGCCGCGGCGTTCTGCTTTGCTAGGATCACCTAACGGAGAGTCTGAGAGTCGGTTCTTTGCCTGCCTAGATTCTCTGCATCCCGTATGCCCCCCGTACCAGTTGGGCCTTGCAGGCAGCGGAGGGGTGCTGCTCCCGAGGATGTGGGCGAACATTTGGGGAAGGGCGGGGTAGAAGGCATCCTGAGGTGTCAGGGAGATGCTTTCCTCTTCTAAAAAGGCAGTCTAGCTGAGTTTGTCACTAGCTTCACTGAATAAAGTAACTGGAGGCCTGTGTGGCTCTGGCTAACTCCCACCACCCCACCAGCTTAGTAGGGCCTTGCTTCTCTTAAGGGCTGGTGGAGGTTCCCTGCCTAGCTCAGGACTAATGGATAACCTTGTCCTTCATTCTGCCCTATTTTAACTTCTAGGCTCTCCATGTATATATGGTGCGATGGGAAATTCTAGAGATTTTGCTCACTGAAATTTAGATAAAATACATAATTTACATATCCAGAAAAATCTAAATCTTTTTAATCTTCATTAAACTGTTCTAGGTAACTGAGTCTACTATAAAACCTATTGATTCAAGCCCTTAAAAAAGATTGATAGGGAATTTAAATGTTACCTAGCTTTTCAGAGGTTTTTACATTCGCATGTATTGTCTGCCTTAATAAAAGAACGAAACCTCACAGTACCCTATAAATCTTACCTTCTATGCCTAATTTCAAAAGTCAATCATTTCAGACCAGAACTCTCCTTAACCATTTTCTTTTGCTTGCAACCAGCCACAGAAAAGTCAGAGACCTCTGCCTCTTTATATTCCAAACCCTTCCTTGACTTCCATATACTGGTTAAAATGCAGGAAAAGTGCATTCTGGAAGTCCTGAGGAATTTGGATTGTCCAGAATGATAATGGACTAGTATCGATTCACCCACAGCGACCAATGGCATATTACTAATTAATTCTCAAAAACGAGTCAAGAAACTCTTCACTAGAGCTAAAGTGAAATTAACCTGTGACCTAATTTGCTCTACACTGCTGAGCTGTTTGATCAAGGATTCCATAAATTGATAACAAAATCCTGGCAATGAGGAGGTAATAGAGTACAGTGACTAAGAGCACGAGCTCTAGAGTCAGACCTGGGTTGAATCCCAGCTCTGCCGCTAGCTGTCTTTAGCAAGATAACTTACTCAACATTTAAACCTGTTCCCACGGGGGAATCACAGGATTCCCCCAAATGCCAAAGAACCGTTGTGAAAATCACATGATATAATCATGTGAAGTGCCTAGCACAATGCTTGAAACATGCGCACTCACAAATTTTACTTACTAGTATTGGTGGTAATATCATAGTTGTGAATTCCACTTTGCCTCTCGCTTGCTGTGTGACTTTGGGCAAACAACTTCATCTGAGCCATAGTTTCCTCACTTATAAATATCCTAGCCCATGGGGTTGGGCTTAGCCTAGCACCTGCACGTAGCACACAATGAATCACAAGCATCATTATTCCAGGGCTTCAGGGGCAGAGTACAAGTCACATCTCGAGACAGTTGCCCTACGAACTTGGCCTCTCTAGTTCATAATTTAGCCTTTTTGAGTACTGAGCCTGCAGAAGACCTAGAAATCTGATCATCAGGTTCCTTAGGGTTTGCAACAGAAATGCAATTTCTATTTCTTGAGCCTGAGGCCTTCTGGCTTTCTACAGCATACCCCGTTTTTGTAAGCCTTCTGTGCGGCTAGGCCCTCTCACTCGCTTGATGTGCATCCGGAAGAATCAACAGAGGCTTTGAAAGTCAGGGCCAACTCCCCACTGATCTGTCTGTCCCTGCCATCCTATCTCTGTTACCTTGGCTGGCATGAAGAGAAAAATCTGTTCCCATCGGGACTATTCCTCTGAGAGAGGATGCTCGAACAGCAGGCCCCACGAATAAGAAAATGAGGTGCTGTGGTCGAAGTCTTTCAGCAGCGAGCACACGCCGTAGGGAACGTGAGGATGTGGCAATGGGGTGCAAAGCCAGGAGCCAGCATGGCCGGAGCTAGTCTTGGGAAGATGCCAGTGTGGATAATTCAACTGCAGGGCAAAAGTCACAGACTGAATGGTGCCGTACTTCCTCAGCCTCTGACCGGGCGCTAACCCTTTCCACGAGGAGTTGGCTGGGCAATGTATATTACCTGCTCGCTCCGAAACGGGGCCGGGGCACGGATGGGCTGAGCGGGAGAGTCAGCACGCGGTCAGCTGCTGCAGCTCCCAGCCCTGGCAAGGAGTCGGTTCGGAGTCAGGCCGGGGAGGTGGCACTCCAGGACTGGGGTTCCTGTGGGCTCTCGCTGGACTATATTCACAGTAGTGACTTGGCCATTCCGGGCCGAGGTGTGCTAGATTTCTCACTGCCAGAGGCTGGCCTCTGGAGAGGGGTCACGCTGGTGTCGGGCCCCTCACTGGCCTTGCAAACCCCCAGGGGGTGAGGCAGACTGTGTTCTGGTTGCAGAGGCCTCAGCTGGTGACTGGGTCCTGGTTTCTGGCCTTCCTGGAGCAACACTGTCCAGTCACTGTGGAGACTTTCTACCCTACGCTATGGTGTTTTGAGGGGCGGCTACAAACCATCTTCCGAGTCCTACTGCAGTCTCAGCCTCCAGTCCCTTACTGGAGGTAAGAAGGGACAGAGGGGGAAACAAGAGGCTGCAACTACAGGGGAATCCCGTCTACCTTCTTTAAACTGAAGGTAATCTTTGCCCGATGTGTTGGGGATAACAATGAGAGTGGCTATATGGAAGGGCTATTTAATTGCTCAACCATGAGGTAATATTTAATCTTCTATGTCCCATTACACCTTGTTATGGTCTTTTTTTTTTTAAGATTTTATTTATTTATTTGAGAGAGCATATGAAAAGAGACACAGAAAGAAAGAGAATACGAGCAGGGCGGGGGGGGGGGCGGGCAGAGAGAGAAGCAGACTCCCCGCTGAGCAGGGAGCCTGATGCCGGGCTTGATCCCACGACCCAGGGATCGGGACCTGAGCCAAAGGCAGATGCTTAACTGACTGAGCCACCCGGGCACCCCACACCTTGTTAAGATCTTAATGTCTTGCATAATGTATGCCCTGAAATGATGCTAATGGGAAGGTTTGGGAGTTGTTTGCTGGGGAAGAGAGGTAACCTTTTGAAGTATATGGGGACCTTATCAGTATCTTTGTGTGCCCTTTTCTCCAAAACCACAGTGAAGTCCTCCAAACCCCAGACGGAGGCCAGTTCCTGCTAGACTGGGCCGGCCGGCGCGGCAGCAGTCAGTACCCTGACCCTACTACCCAGCCCATCGTATTACTGCTTCCTGGTATCACGGGCAGCAGCCAGGACTCCTATATCTTCCAGCTGGCTAGCCAAGCTCTGAGGGACGGTTACAGGTAAGGACGGGCCAAGCCCAGAGGAAGGGGTGGTGTCTGAGAACTTGTAATAGGGAAGTCAGTGAAGACCCTGATACCCCTGGGGAGAAGGCACTATATGAAGGGCGCCTTCTGACTGGGGTCTTTCTGAAGGCCACCGGAAGGGGAGTGGGGCTTCTAGGGAGGGTCTGGCTGAGATGTACCTGTGTGTGCCACAGAGCTGTTGTATTTAATAACCGGGGCTGCCGTGGGGAAGAACTGCTGGTGAGTACCCTCCTTCCTCATCGTAGCCCTTCACCCCCCTCCCTTCTTAAGAGATCCTTGGCCCTGGCGCTCCACCTACCAATCCTCCTTCCATGTCCCTTCCATCTTTCCGCCTTCTGGCCAGGGCCTCCCTCCCTACCCAATGATCTGGTTTGCCTCAGACCCACAGGGCCTTTTCTGCCAGCAACACTGAAGATCTGGAGATAGTCGTGAACCACATAAAGCACCACTACTCTCGAGCTCCACTGCTGGCCGTGGGCATCTCTCTTGGAGGGTAAAGGTTGCCTGGGCTTGCCCAAAGGCCCAGTCTTCCTTTGTTTCCTCCTCTGTGTCCCCTTCCCCCTCCCCTGTCCCCGCTCACTAATGCCAACCCTTCTTTCGTGGCCCCTCGTCCGTCCTTCAGGATATTAGTGCTGAACCACCTAGCCCGAACAGGGCAGGCTTCAGGGCTGGTGGCAGCACTGACTCTATCTGCATGCTGGGATTCCTCTGAGACCACCCGCTCCCTGGAGACCCCACTCAACTCACTGCTCTTCAATCAGCGCCTCACTGCTGAGCTCTGCCACATTGTGAACCGGTAGGGTCTTGGGAAGCGGGAGGAGGCAGCAGACAGGGTGGGATGGCGGACAAACCAGGTTCCCCCAGTGCTCAGGTCAGTTCTCTGTCTGGATTTGCTCACTCATGAGACTGACAGGGTCAGGTCCAGGAGAGGCAAACCTCTATGAACTCTTTTGCAGAAATAGAAAGGTGATGGAAAAGACGGTGAACGTCGACTTCGTGCTACAGGTATAGCCTTTCAGCCACCACCCCCTGCCCGAAGTTGTTCAGTATCTTCTTACTCCCTAGCCTCATCCTAGCTTACCCCGCCCTCTACCACCGGCAGGCCCGCACAATCCGCCAGTTTGATGAGCGCTACACCACTGTGGCCTTTGGATATCAAGACTGTGTTACCTACTACCAAGCAGCAAGCCCAAGAACCAAGGTAGATGCCATCCAGACCCCTGTGCTCTGCCTCAACGCAGCTGACGACCCCTTCTCCCCCATCCGTGGTGAGCGCCCTGAATCTGGATGCTTTTGAGACCCTAGGGGAAAATGGGCCGTGAGGTCCAAGCGGAGAGGGCCTGGGCTCTCAGGAAAGGCCCGGGTTCCTGACCTCGTCCTCTCCAACCCCTCCCCAAGCCCTTCCCGTACAGGCTGCCCAACACTCTCCCCATGTCGCACTGCTCATCACGGCCCGGGGCGGCCACATCGGTTTCCTGGAAGGGCTGTTCCCCTGGCAGCACAGCTACATGACCCGCCTCTTGCATCAGTACGCCAGAGCCGTCTTCCAGCACCCAGCGGAGCTGCTCAACCTCAGGGACCTCTCGCCTTCCAACAGAGGCAAGAGCTGACAGGAGCACCACCGGGGTCTCAATTCCGTCTTCGCTTATTTATTAAATATCAACTTTTCCTGAAGAATGGGCTGAGGTTCATTTTCCCTTTCCTCAAGGTTAGGGTAGACCATCCAGGAACTTACTGTACCTGTAGCCGAGCTGGCTTGGAGCTACCAGCCGGACCCAGAGACGACGGCTTGGGTCTTCCTTTTGCCCCTTCCTTCCCTAACCACAAGTCCCAGGCCAGTGCCTGCCCTAGCAAACACCAGGGGCTCATGTAAAGAGCAGCTGATTGATGGACAGCAGTACCTCCGGGGTCTTGGGCATCCTCACATGTTTCTGGAGAGAGGACAAGCTCAACTCTGGAGCCTCTGTTAGGCAGAGGAAAGGATGCAGGTGGCGTGGCCTGGGCTGCAGATGCCACTGTCCCGGGTGGATTCACGGATGAAGAATGAAGGGTTCCCGGGACGCAGAGCCACACGGGGCCGCAGCCAAGCTTTCACTGGGCGGGGCAGGCAGCGCGCGTCAGTCTCGTCAGAAGCAGCCCCAACCGTGGACGCAGGTGGGGTGAGCAACGGGGTCCAGGCCCCCGATTCCCCAGGAGCAGGAAGGCTAAAGAAAACCTGGAAAGACACTCTGGAGCAGCACGATGGTCATAACAATAAGCCCGACACACAGCAGGAGCAGCAGCCACACGGGAACACTCCCTGCACGAGGGTAAGGAAAGACGTCAGCAGGCAGAGGGACTTCACGGCCCTAAGAACAGAACCGTTCAAGAAGGGGGCAGACGGCTCCCAACAAGCAGCCCGTTCTCCCGGGGGCACGTTTCTGCTATAGCTAGAGGTAGGGTGGTACCGCCCACCCCAGTGACTCACTCCGCGACGGCAGCAGGTGCAGCTGGCAACGACTATCCACAGCCACAGAGAACAGGGCAGCTTCATGGAACCCAAGGAGCTCTGGGCCACGACCCTTCTCAGGCAGAAAGGCCACATCCGTCACAACAATCCCGTGAGCCTCCCTCACATAGTAGAGGCGCTGGAGACAGAAGAACTAGTGAGGGAAGGCCCAGTTGGAAATATTCCTTCTGGAAAGCATGCTCCCTGTCCCCAGATGGCCTTCCCTCTATGGGCTGGGCCAGACTCCTTCCCGCACACTTAGACTGAAGCAGGCCTAGATTCCCCCCGCTGAAGAGCCCTCCGTGCTGTGTCTACCTCTACGCCTTACCTGGAGAGAGAAAGCTATGTAGATGGCAACAGAGCCAGTGACTGTGCCCAGGCCCAGGAAGGTACCCGATTCACTGCAACAAACAATAAAGCGGTCACTGTTCCGGTGGCCTGGGCAGCAACATTCACTAACAGTGGTCTTCAGAGCCTCAGACCGGACACCTTCCCAAGCTCCCCCAGGCACCCCGCAACCAGCCAAGCCACCGCCGTCTCACA
The DNA here is from genome assembly GCA_028534135.1 of Potos flavus. NCBI lineage: Eukaryota > Metazoa > Chordata > Mammalia > Carnivora > Procyonidae > Potos > Potos flavus. Next base: position 18,139,829 of record CM052885.1, read on the forward strand.
CCTGACACTAAGGCAGGAGATGACTTCGTGGCCACAGGGCTTGGTCCGAAGGGGCAGGAAGGTGGAGCCATCCCAGGCTGTGAGGTAGCACGGTGGGGGCTGGCGCAGACGCTTGTGGGGAATCTGCACTGTGAAGAGTCGCAGCCTGGTAGGTTGGTCTGGAACCTGCCCAAACCTGGGGGGCCAGGCGAGAGGCCGTTCAGCTCCTGGGGCCTATCTGGCCCTTCTTAGAGGTCTGTGCCCTCCTGTACCCTGGTCAGGCCTGGGGTAATACCCACCAAGACTGCAATCCTCCCCAGCTTCCCCCCAGTCTTTTCCCACTCCCCCACATCTAGGCTGTGCCTCTTTTAGCTCCCTTCTGGGGTCTCACACCTGCAGGCCTGGTAGCGGTAAGGCGTGTTAGAAAAGGTGGGTCCGTTCTCTTGCCAGTGCAGCTGTGTCACCAGCTGATCCTTCTGCCACACGGAGGCCTTAAGGTCCCAGCCCACAGTTACCAACTAGTCAGGAATCAAGATTCCAAGGATGGACAGTTAGGGGATCCACTTACTGGACAAGCAGCATAATCACCTACTTTCTCCACCCTCTCACTTCCTCACCTTGCCATCAGGCCCCAAAGCCAGGTCCTCAATCTCTCCTTCGTGGGCTTTGAACTCCAGAACTTTCTCTAGGCTGGGTACCTGCGGCCAAACCACCAGCATGGTTACCCCAGGTACCTGGCCAGCCGCCATGATCCCCACCCATCTTCTTTGCTGCCACTCAGTGCAGGCTTCACTCACAAGTTTCCCAGAACCCATGTTCGTTTCTCACAATTCTGGCCTTGTTGCTACTGACACGGATCCCCTAACCCCCAAAACCACACCTTCCAGATACGAACGTAGCCATCCGTCCCTCCAGTGGCAAGCAGGGTGTTATCGTGGTTGAAGCATACAACTTTCTGAAACGGATCAGGGCTGAAGTCTGTCTGCACGGCTTGCAAATTCTCTACACTGAGTTCTAGGCCCTCCTGGTGGGCTTCAGCTCCAGATTTCTTCTCTGCTGGGGCTGCCCCCTTCCTCTGTCGAGGCCCCTGCTCCTTGGAACCTGCAACACAAAGAGCCTGCCAGGTTCCAGGCTTCTATAGTAAGTAGTACTGGTCTCCTCTCTGGTCGTGAACATCTGGCTTCTTGCCTGCTACCATAACCCACACTTCCAGCCCCATTTTTTTTTTTTTAGAAACCAAAATAAATGATCTTATTCATTTAACCCTTTCCCCAAAGCTAAAGAGGGAGCTTCTCACCTGCCTTCTCTGCCTTGGTTTTGCCCTTTTGCTGATGGGTCTGGAAGCGCAGGAGCTGACAGTGGGCATCCTGCCCTGCGGCAAGGATGTTACCAGCCAGCGCCAAGTTCATGGTAGCCCGTGTCTCCGTGTCATGGGAGTGTAGCAGAGAGGCACTCAGGCGCCCATTAATCTGCTCTAGCTGTAGAAAGTGCTGTGGAAGAGAGAACCAGGATGAGCAAGGTTCAGGGGTGCCCAGAGAGCACCTCAAGGGCAAACTTACCTCCTACAGTCTAAAGCCCTACCCCTTTGGTTACTGCACTTTCTACTTTAAAAGGTTTTTTCCAGCCTGCTTGCTTCTTTCTGTTTCTTTCTTTCAACTCGCACAAATCTGTACAGGAAGCAGGGTTGGGATTAATACCTCCAGTTTACAAAATAATAGGGTGACTCTCAGAGGAGTGAAGAAACCTAGCCTAAAGGCCAAATGCAGCACTCCTGCCGCTGCTGGGAGAGCAGTGGGACAAGTCTTTGCGGCCTCCCCAGAAAAGACCAGGATAAGACCCCTAAAGCTGCTCTTGAGATCGAGTTGAAGCCTAAATACCTGCCTAAGAGGCGCTGTGTATTGGTTTTACTCTACCTTAAGAGTAGAGTACCTGGTGAGTAAAGTTCTTAGGTGAAATTCGCGCCAGGGCGCCGGAAAAGCCCAGGCCTCCCACCGGGGAGAAGCAAGGTCTGAAGCTTGAGGTGCGTCCATCCCCCAGACCCCCTACCACCATCACCCCTGGCGTGACCCGGCCCCAGTGGCCCTGAGCTCTCACCACGCCATTCTTTATGCCCGTCTTGGCAGCGCCTCCTCCGCCTGCAGCGATGAGGAGCCCCGTGCCGGGGTCCACCTGAAGCGCATACAACGGGAACGGGGCCCGGTACAGCTCTGGCGCCCGACGCCGGCCCATCCTGCTCCCGGCGCGCTTCACTGTAAGTACCGCGGCACCCGGGACATGCCGCGCCCGGCTTTCGACCCCTGAACCGGCCGCTATTTAACGTGGTCCCGTGGTCGTCAGGAGACTTCCCGACTCCTCTCTCACACCCTCCGGGCTGCCAAATCTCTAACCCACAGATTTGCCAAAACGACACTCAGGGATCGGGATCTCCGTCCCACCCCCCGTCTTAAGCCGGTCTGGCTGTCCCGCAGTGCGCACGCGCACCTAGCCCGCGGCTCTCCATGCGCAGGCGCAAGACCGCCAATACGCGTCAGCATTAGCCGGCTGGTGACCCAACACCCGCCCCAGGATTCCTCCCCCCTTGTGACGTCAGCCTCCACCATGTTTGTGCAGGGTGGGGAGGCATACTCCTCTTCCAGAGGTTGGGCTTGGTGTTTCCCGAGGAGGAGGGGAGCTGATAAAAGTTAAGAGCTGTTGGGATCCCCGGGTGGCTCCTTGGTTAAGCATTTGCCTTTAGGTCAGATCATGATCCCCCCGATCGTAGGATCGAGCCTTACACCAGGCTCCCCGCTGAGTGGGGAACCTGCTGCTCCCCCCAGCTTGTGCTCTCACTGATAAATAAGTAAGGTACTTTTTAAAAAAAAAGTTAAGAGGGGCGCCTGGGTGGCTCAGTCGTTAAGTGTCTGCCTTCAACTCAGGTAATGATTTCAGAGTCCTGGGATCGAGCCCTACATCGGGCTCCTTGCTCCTGGGAGGCCTGCTTCTCTCTCTCCCACTCCTCCTGCTTGTGTTCCCTCTCTGTCTCTTTCTGTCAAATAAATAAATAGAATCTTTTAAAAAAATAAAAAATAAATTTAAAAAGTTAAGAGATGTTAACAAAACTAATAAATCTGTGGGGGCTCTTGGCTGCCTCAGTTGGTAGAGCATGTGACTCTTGATCTTGGGATTATAAATTCGAGTTTTGAGCCCCAGGCTGGATGTGGAGATGATTTAAAAAAAAAAAAATCCTTGGTTAGGGCTGTCCCCATTTCAGGAGTGATTCACAAGCTCAGCCTGTACCTTTTATCCCAGGGTGGAAGTGATTTGTTCCAGGTCACACACCTTGGAAATTCAGCATTTGGGAACATGAACGGTGTCTTTTGCCTTTTGTTTGTTTGTTTGTTTTTGTTTTTGTTTAAAGATTTTATTTCTAAGTAATCCCTACACCCAACATGGGGCTTCTTTTGCCTTTTAATAAGGCAGTGTGGACTTTAAAATAAAACTGTCTTTAAATCCTCAATCCACCACGTTTTGGTTTGAAGAAACCGCTATTTACCTTAACAAAACACCTATCCTCTGTGGCTGGCACATTTGAGAATTGGCCGTTCTTGCAGCTCTGCACACTACTCCTGCATTCAAGGGTTTGGGAGGGGGCTGCTCCCAGCTGATACCGTCAGAGGGAGGCAACTTGGCTCCTAGGCAGGCGGGTCTCTTTTCTGCCTGGCATTTCCATCTTCTTGAGGGGACCCCTTGGGTTTCCCATCTTCAACATCAGATTCTTAATGTTTCCCTACAAGCGAACCCTAGGAATTTCCCTCCCTTCAAGGAGACATCTCGTGTTGCTCCCCTGCCTGCCTAAGTAAACATCATTGTTAACCTAAGGTACACTCAGAGGAAGGAGCCCAGTGGCTTCATCTTTGGGAATGCCATTATCTGTCCCACCAAACTGAATTAAATGTATGAAGGGCCTCGCAGAGCCCTCTGCACATCTCAGGTGCTCAGGCCTTATGTGTCCCATGCCCTCCTCAGATACATGGCACCTACTCTCCTGGCCACCCTGCTTCCTTTGACTCTCCCCCTCCCCTTGTTTAGTTGTGGTCCCCAGTAGATTCAGCTACCCACCGTGTCTGCTCAGCAGGAAACTGATGTTGTGGCAGGATTTCTCTTCCTTTAGTGCCCACAGTTCTTGGTCACTCTGCCTCTTCAAAGAATGAAGAGGTAGACCAAACGAAGAGCGGTGGGCAGCAAAGCAAAGTTTACTGAGCAAGAGAACACGGAGTTCCTGAAGCGGGAGGGGACTGGAGAGGTTTGGCGGTTAAATCGAGGGGTTTTTAATGGGCGCTTTGGTGTCGGCTCTTTTAATCTGATTAACCCTCCATTCGCCTGTCACGCAATCAGGTTTTTGGTCCGCACGCTCATCTACCTATCGGGTAATTGTTCACGTGGGAAAGGGTGGAGGGCTCCTTCATAGTAGCCTCAGGGATCAAGAGGTGCGCTGCCACTGCCTTAAGCATGCTGGCCAGCCACATGACACTAGATCAAGCTCTTAGCTTAAATATCCCACTGGCTGTCGAGCGGCCCCCCCCACCCCACCCCAGGCCTGGGTTAGGACACCCAAGCCATTCCCTTCCTTTCTGTCACATACAAGTTGTAAATCCACCCAGTAGGAAGACTTAAAGCTGGGCCACTGAGGAAAGCCTAGAATAACAGGATGGGGTCTTTTTCCTTTTAAGAGTGGTTTCTTCTTAGGAAGGGGACAGGGAGTGAGGGGGCTCTTACCCCTCCCTGCCTGCCTTCCAACTATCCTCCATCAAAGTGGGAAATTAAGGCAAAAGAAAAAAATTAAATTTTGTTATAACTTAACAGCCCATTGACAAGTCCTTGAGAAAGGCAGGGTGACCTTCCTCTAGACACTCAACAGCCTCAATGTTAATACTTTGCTAGAGGGGAGCCTGGGTGGCTCAGTGGGTTAAAGCCTCTGCCTTCGGCTCAGGTCATGATCTCAGGGTCCTGGGATCAAGCCCCACATCGGGCTCTCTGCTCAGCAGGGAGCCTGCTTCCTCCTCTCTCTCTGCCTGCCTCTCTGCCTACTTGTGATCTCTCTCTCTGTCAAATAAATAAATAAAATCTTAAAAAAAAAAAAAGAAATACTTTGCTAGAGGCAAAAGGCAACCTTAGCTTAACATTATCTCAACCTCTAGGATCCTGGAAGTCTCCTTTAACATATAAAAATTCCTTTGGAACTTCCTTTATCTCTACCCCCAAGATATATGTTAGCAATCACCCCCCCAAGCATATGGCCCACTGATAAACATCTGAGGAGTCTCATGATTAACGTTTTATTAGACAGTAAGAAACGACCTTTTCCCAACAATAGCTAGCCCCCATCGAGGTCCTAGAAACCTTGCTTCCAAAATTCCTTAGAGACTCACGCTATCTCTAACCCCAACTTGAAATATAATCAGCCACCCCTCACAACTCCAGTGCAGCTCTTTCTGCCCATGGGTCCTGTCCCCACGCTTTGACAAAACCACCCTTTGGGGCGCCTGGGTGGCTCAGTCCTTAAGCGGCTGCCTTCAGCTCAGGTCATGATCCCAGGGTTCTGGGATCGAGCCCCACATCAGGCTCCCTGCTTGGCAGGAAGCCTGCTTCTCCCTCTCCCACTCCCCCTGCTTCTGTTCCTTCTCTTGCTGTGTCTCTGTCAAATAAATAAATAAAATCTTTAAAAAAAAAATCATTTCTTTAAAAAAAACGCCTTTTTGCACCAAAGACGTCTCAAGAATTCTTGATTGTTCACTCCAAACCCCGACATTTCCACATCAGACACTAACACAAGTTTGCAGGGTCAGGTTTTATTGATACACTAGAAGCTGAATGGGGTCTAAGGTGCCCTTCGTCCTCTTCAGCCAGGAGAGAGCAGACTCCATAAGGGGCTCCCAGGGTTCAAGGTTGGAGAACACACCTGACCTCCTGCCAGCCAGCCCTTCAGGGTATCTCGGGGGCTCCCCAACATCTGGGGCCTGGCGGGGACAGCGGGGTTCAGAGGAGATGCTCCAGAGAGCCTCCTCGGCTCTGGAACTAGGCCGGTGACTTTCGGAGAATAGGCTCTGGAGAGACTGGCCTCTTGGGCGCAGAGGAAGGCCTGGGTTTCAGGCAGATGGTGGCCTGTTTGGGTGCCTGAGGGAGAGGCCCTGAAAAGCGCGTAGAGTTTGGTGATTGAAGGCCTGCAGATCTGAGGCTGGCGGTCTGGGAGGCTGTGCCCCGGGCTGGACATGCCCGCGCCTGAGCCACTGGTGCTTGAGCTGCCGGAGCCTGGGATGCCCGGGGTTGATATCCACGGGCCTGAGCAGCCTTGCCCTGAGGCCCTGCTGCCTCTGGCCTTCTTTCGGGCAACAGATGCAAGGCCCTGGCCTGGCCCCGAGGCAGGCGCAGGCCAAAGCCAATGCCTATGCGGAGTGGTCCGGATTCCTGGCCTTGTGCACAGGGCAGGAGCTGGGGGAAGGCCAGCAGCCGGGGGCCAGTCCTGTACCTGGGGATGGGGCAAGAGGGGCCGCGGGGCTTGAGGCACACCAGGCATATGGGATACTCTACAACGGGGGCCTGGCCGGTTCTGCCCAGCCACAGACGCTGCAAAAGCAGTAGCCGCAGGTCGTGAGCAATGCGGCGGTGCCCCAGATGGGCCACCAGGGCCTGGGCCAGGGCTCCTGGGTCCCTGAACTCCGCAGGGTCCCTCTCGCTTGCCACGCATTCCCCCACCAGCCCAGGGGACCCGGTGTCCCCGTACTGATGCCAGGGCCACGTCTGCCTGTTTGAGTGGACCCCACCAGAAGGTAGGCTGGGGGTCGGGGAAGTGACAGTGGAGCTAGGGCAGTCTCCCGGGGGGGAGGGAGACTGGCACTGGGAGTGGGGGACAGAGGTGTTCCGTGGCTGAGAGGGAGAGGAGGAATGGGTGTGAGCAGGGGAGGGGTAGAGTCGGTGGGAGGGAGAGGAAGAGGGTGGGAGGGAGAGAGAGAGGTAATTCTGGTGGAAGAAGCTGGGGGAACTTGGGAGAGAGGAAGAGTAAGGGTGTAGGATAAAGTCAGAATTTGAGTCAGAAGAGTAGAAACGGGAGCCAGGAGAGTGGGACCGTGGGGTCCCCGGGGAGCAAGGGGAGTGGGAGAGGGGGGGTGCTCGCTGGGGAGGCAGAGGCTGTGGGTTGCTGGGTGGGGAGTCCACAAGTTGCGAGGGGCCCAGAGAGGGGCGCCCAGGGGGCGCTGTGTTCTGTAGCAGCACCTGGTCCTTGTTTTGAGGCACCATTGCCTTGAGTTCAGAAGGGACGGGGGCCTCAAGACCAGAGACGAGAGACCTGGCAGAATCAGGGCCGGTGTCTCTGAGGCCAGAGCTGGCTGAGAAATCAGGGCCTTCCGTGCGCAAGTGTGGCTCCAGCCCGGTGCTGGCGCAGCTGTTGGTGGCAGGACAAGGAGACACCCAGCCCGTGGCACTAGGCTCTCTGAGTGCGTGGGCGGGAGCTTGGGTCTAAACTTGGCCTCTCACTTTGCAGTCAGCCATTGATGAGGGATGTATAGGGATGGAGAACCAGAGCTGCCTCTTGGGAGCTGAGGGACAGCAGCAGTTATCTGGGTGGGCTAGGGAGGAAGACACAGCCCATAGGACCTGTACAGAAAGAAACGGAATCTAAGATATTGGGAGAATTGGTCCACTTCCGGCTCTGAAGACCGATTTACCAAGACCCTAAATCCACGTCACCTTTGGGGTCAGAAGAGCTGGCAAAATGCTCCGGGGAAGGTGAGAGATGAGGAGGAGAAGGATGGGGGTGGGGAGGTAGAATGGAGTTGGAGGAGGGGGCTTGAGGATGGCCGCTGAGATGGGACTAGAAATGGGGGTGTTCTGGTGCTGTGAGCTCTTACCAGTGAGGGTTCCTCTGAGCGGGGTTTCACAAAGCACTTCAGCAATGAGGAACCTGGGAGAGAGAGGAACCGTCACAAAATGGTGGACACACGCCCCCTGTCCACAGCATCTGTCACCCTAAACTCACTTTAACCCAGATATCTGTCTGAACCTTGCCCTCGGTGGTCCTTCAGCCAGGAGGAGGTCTTCTGTTACAGGTTTTCGCTCCCCTAAATCTGAGTCAGGGATTCTGCAAGCATCCTGGTTTCTTGCCCTTCCGGTGTCCCTGACTCCTTGTCACCCCTGATGCTGATGTCCTCTGGCTCAGCCGGGCCTTCAGCACACCCAGCAGCAGAAGCAGGAGCAGCAGCAGCAACAGTGGGGCTGGCTGGTGAAAACTTCTGGGAGACTGAACTTTGTCTAAGGGGCGGCGTTGCCGCCCCCCTTGGGAGCTATGAGCCCCATTCCCTGGGGGCTGTTCTCCCTGGCATCTAGTGCTTATGTCATAAAGGTCAGCTGCTGACATAATACACACTCCTCCTCAAGGCTCTAGGACCTTCTTTCAGAGATCATCCGAAGGCTGGCCCTTGATAAAACTAAAGCAGACATAATTCCTCGGGGCACTCTGTCTCCCTGTCAGGACCTAACCTTCCCCCTCCTCCCTGCCCGTATATTTCACAGTTCCCACCGCCTCCTACATCCGGGGTTCTCGCCATCCATAGGGCCTCTCTCAGCTGGGCTTTCTCTTCAAAGTCCTGTTTTCTTTTGCTTTCTGACCAGTGGCCCACACTCTATACCATTTCCACCCTTGGGATACACTTCTAGGTTTTAATAACTATTTTCCCAACAGCTTTAGTGAGTATAATTCACACACCATCCAATCCGCCCATTTAAAGTGTACAACTCACTGTATTCCGGTTTACTCACAGGTTAAGTGCAACGATCATTTATATCTAACCACGTTCTTCTTTTCGATGGTATCTCTATCTAGATAGATAAATGATATAGATATATCCTATCGGTGTCTTTCCAAAAAAGTATTCGTTTCATTTAAGTTGTCTATTCTTATATTGACATACAGTTTTGTATATTTATGTATAGCGATCGATAAATAGATAGACAGATAGAGATTGATTATAAGAAATTGGCTCCTGTGTCTATGGAGGCTGACAAGTCCAAAGGCCTGAGAACCGGGAGAGCTGATGGCGTCAGTTCCAGTGCAAATCTGAGTCCAAAAGCAAGAGAAAACTGATGCCCCAGCTTGAAGACAATCAGGCAGCGAGAGTTAATTCTCCCTTATTCTGCCTTTTTTGTTCTATTCAGGCCTTCCATGACTGGATGAGGCGCTCCCGCATTACGGAGGCAAGCTGCTTCACTCAGTTTACCAATGCAAATATATATATTTTTTTAATTTAACAGAGAGAGAGAGAGATCACAAGTAGGCAGAGAGGCAGGCAGAGGGAGAGGAGGAAGCAGGCTCCCTGCTGAGCAGAGAGCCCGATGCGGGGCTCGATCCCAGGACCCTGAGATCATGACCTGAGCTGGAGGCAGAGACCCAACCCACTGAGCCACCCAGGCGTCCCACCAATTCAAATATTAATCTCATCCAGAAACACCCTCACAGACACACCCAAAATAATGTTTAACTAAATATATGGGCACCCCATGGCCCAGTCAAGTTAACACATAAAATTAACCATCACAATATGTGACCGAAAGATGAGATGCCCTTCCAAGGAACTATGATGCCTATATTAAAAGAGACTGTGCCTGTATCAATATTTCTAATTGTCAGGGCGCCTGGGTGGCTCAGTCAGCGAAGTATCTGCCTTCGGCTCAGGTCGTGATCTCAGGGTCCTGGGATTGAGCCCCATGTCAGGCTCCCTGCTCAGCGGGGAGTCTGCTTAACCCTCTGCCTCTCCCCTCCCACAGGCTCTCTCTCTCTCTCTCTCTCTCTCTCGCAAATAAATACTTTTTTTTAATGTTTGTGATTTTTTTTTAATTTTATTTATTTATTTGACACAGAGAGAGAGATCACAAGTAGGCAGAGAGGCAGGCAGAGAGAGAGGGGGAAGCAGGCTCCCCGCCGAGCAGAGAGCCTAATGCAGGGCTCGATCCCAGGACCCTGAGATCACGACCTGAGCCGAAGGCAGAGGCCTTAACCCACTGAGCCGCCCAGGTGCCCCAATAAATAAATTCTTTAAAAAATACATTTCTAATTGTCTTTTTTTTTTCTTCGGGTGCCCTGGAGGTTTTTTCACTCCAGGGCAAGTCATAATAAATTTAGGAATGAGTAAGAGTCACGGCTTATATAAAGTAAGAGAAAGGCACTTATGAAAAGGTAGGTGGTAGAAAAGGAAAACCAGGCAAAATCTCAGGCACATCAGTTTTAAGGAGAAGGAAATAGGTAAGTTGAGATCCAGCCTTAGGGACTGAGGGGTTTCCTGGGACGTGAGACTTTTAGTGCTAAAACCAAGACAGTTCTGGATAAACTGGGATAATTGGTCACCCTAGAACTTGGGTCCTCTTGGAAAATATTCATGTTCCCCTAGGGGTATGAGGACCCCAATTTGAAGATTGCTGTTCAAACAAAAATTTCTATAATAACTTCAGTTTACACTAACCAATCTCTCCTTTAGTTTGTGTTAATTACTCCAGGCTTAGTAAAATTTTATTGACCAAGTGAGTAGAGGTTCTCTAAGTACTTAGCGTCCAAGTTAGAAATGTGGTATTGCAATATTCTTAATGTCACTGAACTGTATACTTAAAATGGTTAAAATGGTATATTTTACATTATGTCACAATTTTTTATAAATAATTTTTTTAATACAGAGAGTATTAAAAAAAAGGAAGTCTGGTCCTTGAAAAGATAGATGAGCTACGCACACTTCTGGTAACACTTATTAAGAACAAAAAGAGAGTTGGGTGCAAATAAAATACAGAACAACAAAAAAAAGAGAACATTTCTAGAGACATAACGGATAATTAAAAATAAGAAAAGAGGGATCCCATAGCAGTAGTGAAACTTCTGGGGGCACTTCTATAACACTCGAGGGACTAGGAGAAGTATGAGTGACTCTTCTAGAAGGGGAGGAAGAAGGCTGCTTCTTCTTGTTCCCTCCCACTGGCCTCACTGCCTAGCAGAAGGATCTTGAGCTTGCCAGACACTTCTTTTTCAAAAGGACTTCAATCAGTATCCAAGAGGTCATTGCTCCAAGTGTAAATAACAGCTCCCGAGAGATGGGGCTCAAGTTCTGAGGGGAAGGCAATCCTACTCTACATCCACTTCCTCTCTCTATACCTTCGTGAGAGCCAAGCTCACCCAAACGGGACTGTGTCTGGGCTTCTGCCGTAGCCTGTGATAGTGGAGGGCTGCTGGCACTGTGCTGCACCAAATCCCAGGAAGGGAACCAGTCATCAGCACTGGAGGCCAAGCAAGAAGTCATGAGACCCAACTTCCATGAGTTAGACTAGTTCCCGGGACTGTGCCTGTGTTTGACCCGAGAACCAGAGGTCCCAGACCGACTTCGAAAGCCAATACATGATAGAGAAGCTGGGCCTTGACCCATCTGCTGCCCGCGTGCTCCGTGAAGCCCGCTCGGGCCAGTGTGGCAGGACTGGCCCTGCAAATCCATGGCCCGGCCGCTGGAGATGATGCATACGGCAGCGACAAAGTTCTGCGTCACAGGGCCGCCCACACACCTGCGTGCAGGCAGTATCGTGCCACAGCGATGGCCAGGCACGGCATGGACCTGAGCCGTGCCCTGGAGACGAGTTTCGCCATGCAGAACCCCGCTGCCTTGAAGATCAGCTTGAAGATGACGCAGGGCTAGAAATAGCCTCTGCGCCTTCTGGCCTGGGAGACGCCTAGTCCTTGTACCTCAGTCTCACTCTCTCCTGGTTCACCACCTGGGGCTTTGTGGACACTGTTTTCACTGTGTAAGTTTTCCTTTATAGACCAACAGCCCTGCTGTGGACGCGACGCCGAGGTGATAGCCGGAGAGTCCCAGGTTCACCTGACCATGACCTTGCGGTCCTTCTGAGGACTGAGCATTCAGGTGGAGGAGCTCCCTGAGGGTGTCCCAGTCACCTGACTCTGAAAAGACACTTGGTAAAAGAAGATCTCTTTCCACACGGCTGTGAGGGTGGCTTTAATACCTTCTTCCTTCCTACTCTGTGTCCTGCCAAGGCTCAGAGAAGTTGGAGTCAGATCTCCCTCCTTCTCTGATAGGTAAGTGCCATCAGAAGGAAAGAGATGACACCCATTTACCATCTGGCAAGGGTTTCCTTGGATTCCCCTGTAAGTCTGACTTTGGCACTGACCTGATTAAGTTTCAGATGGAAGCTTCTGGGAGAGGTCTGCCTTAGCAACAACTTAATGACCTCTAAGAAAGAATATTGAACTGAAAGCCTGGGCATAACCACCATTCATTCCATGGGCTACCCCTTGTCTCACAGATGGTCAGAATGCAAGAAACTCTGGGCTGCCCAATGAGCTCCCTAGAGTTTTCTGCGGGTGGCTCTTTGAACCTGGTCTGAGGATCTTGGGATGGGAGCCCCTGCTGACTTTTAGCTCATCACTGAAAGGTTGGCTTCTAATACCATCAGGGTAGCTACATATATATAGGAGGACAAAAGACAGTCCTGTTATGTCTGAAAAACATGTTTTTGCTCTATCCTGTAAAATGCCATTCTTCTGTCGTGAGGTCCTGATGGGCAGTTTTCTCAAGATTAGAATGATGTCTGCCCCCGAAGGAGCTGTGCTTCCCATAAACATGCTTGCCCTTCTTCCTCCTCTTCTTCTTCTTCCTCCTCCTCTTCTTCTTCCCCTTCTTCTTCTTCTTCTGAGAGAAAGCGAGCACGTGAGCCAGGGTGGGGATCGGGCAGAAGGAGAGGGAGAGAGAGAATCTTAAGCAGGTTCCATGCTCAGCAGGAAGCCCAGCTTGGGGCTTGATCTCATGACTCTGAGATCATGACCTGAGCCAAAATCAAGAGTTGGACACTTAACTGACTGAGCACCCAGGTGCCCCAAATCAGTCTTAATCTTGCCGGTTCAGCCACAGAACTGCTGGCCTGTTAGAGTCACTGGAACTTTGGGTTTTACCAGAGATCCAAGGCCATGCTCATTTTGGGGGCCAAGTGTTGTTCCTGGGCAAGCTGCCTGGCCATTCTCAGAGTTCTACACTGTTCTTCTCAAGGCTGAGAAATGCCTAGGTTGGGGCGCCTGGGTGGCTGAGTGGGTTAAAGCCTCTGCCTTCGGGCTCAGGTCATGATCCCAGGGTCCTGGGATCGAGCCCCACATCGGGCTCTCTGCTCAGTGGGGAGCCTGTTTCCCCCTCTCTCTCTGCCTGTGTCTCTACCTACTTGTGATCTCCCTCTCTGTGTCAAATAAATAAATGAAATCTTAAAAAAAAAATGCCTAGGTTTTTGAAAGAAAATTTCTGCTGGATACGACTTTTGCTTTTCCTCATTTCCTTGGAGACATATTTCTAGGAGCATTTTGTACACTTAAGTGTTGGAATTCCTGAATGAAATGGCTAAATTCATGGAAAAATATAAAATACTGAGTATTGATAAGAAGAAACAAGGCATTTCAATACTTCAATAAGAAACCAAAGAAACTGAGGTGAAAGTTAACATTTCTTCCCCTCTTCACCAAAGGAAAACCAGGCCCGGCAGTTTTACAAGTAAGTCTTACCAGACTTCAAAGAAGGGTTAATTTCTATCTTAGGTAGAAAGTTCTTTCAGAAAGTAGAAGAGTGAGAGCTCCCTAGCTCATTTTATGAGGTTAGTGTAACCTTGATCCCAAAACCAAATAACGACAGTTAAAGAGAAGAAAATTAGAATCTCATTTCATTTATGAGATGGTTGTAAAATCCTAAACAACATATTAACTATGTGAATCAGAAAGCGTATTTTAAGTGTTAATCACAAGCAATGGGATTTATCACAGGAACTCAAGCAAGATTTATCATTAGAAAATACAACAAAATAATTTAATATATTATAGACTAGGGAGAAAAATCATGATTGTATTTCACTTGATGCAAAAAAGCATTTGATAAAGGTCTACACCCACTTACAATTTGAAAAAACACCAAAAGCCTCTTAGCAAACAAGGACTAGACAGATACATCCTTAACTTGGTAAAGGTTATATATCAAAAGCCTACAACAAATATTATGTCTAATGGAGAAATTCTAGATACGTTCTACATAGGGTTAGGGGAGAAAGGGTGCTTGCTATCACTACTTCCAATTAACAGAGTAACAAAAGCACAAGTCAAGGCTCTAAGGAAGGAAAAAACAAACAAACATAAAGATTGGAAAGGAAGAAAAAAATTGTGATTTTTTTAATCTGCTTAGAAAAATCAATGGAAGCAACACAGTTTTAAGACTAATAAGAAAGTTCAAAAAAAAAAAAACAAGAAACTTCAGCAAGGTTGCTTGATTCAAGATAAACTAAAAATTTGCTAGCATTTCTGTAGAGCAGCCATCATCGACTAGAAAATAGAACAGAATAAGAGCATTTGCAAGAGCAATAAAAACTCTGAACTACTTAGTTCAACAAAACTGTGAACTATTTCACGGAGGCAAGAAACACAGACGTTCATGGAGTAAACTATACAATTAATTAAGGATATAAAAGATGTTTAAAATAAAATGAGAGACATTTCATGTTCTTGGAATGTTTGACTCAAAACTAGAAAGATGACAATTCTCCCCAAATCAACCCGTGTATTCAATAAAATCCCAATCAAAATTCCAGTTGAATTTTTTAGGAACCCGATGAATTTTCTCTAAAATCTAAATGGAAAAACAGTCCAGAAATAACTAAGTCAACCTTGAAAAGTAAGAGTAAAGAGGGGAGTTTTAGCCTATCAAATAGTAAGACATGATACAAAGTCATAGTAATAAAAGCAGTGTGCTACTAGCTCAAACACAGACAAAAAGATCATGGGGCACCTGGATGGCTTGGTCATTAAGTGGCTGCCTTCGGCTCAGGTCATGATCCCAGGGTCCTGGGATCGAGTCCTGAGTCGGGCTCCCTGCTTGGTAGGGAGTCTGCTTCTCCCTCTCCCACTCCCCCTGCTTGTGTTCCCTCTCTCGCTGTCTCTCTGTCAAATAAAATCTTTAAAAAAAAAAAATCAGGACAGAATAGAGAACTCAGAAATTGACCTATGTATAAAGACGGGAACTTATTATATGATAAAGTGGGAGTTGCAACTGAGCAGGGAGAAAGGATGGACTGCTCGGCAGATGATGTTGGGAAAACAGTCTCCCTATATGGAGAAAAATGAAATGCGATCTCCCACCAAGCACCACACACAAAGGATGCTTGAGCTTGTCAGTTATCAGATAAAGGGGAATTAAAACAGCCCTTTATAGCTCTCCTACCATAAAACCATAAAACTGGGAATCTGGTTAATACCAGGTGGAGTTGAGCATGTGGGGCTTGAGCACCCCACGCAGGGCTCTGGGATGTGAGGACTCTGCCGCCATTCCGGATGGCACTCTGGCAATACTCAGTCGATTAACCCGGGGGGGATCCTGGTCTCAATGACAGTAGAGGGACCTCCTCCTAAAGATACTGGCAGGGTCCGAGTGCCACTTGCTGAGCTACCGGGGGGGGGGGGGGAGAGGGGGGAGCCAGGGATTGGCAGAGCTGCAGGCACAGGTGTCCCAGCTGGGGTTCCAGTGGCCCCAGGATCCTTCAGGACGTGCTGGACCAGGCCATCCCAACAGGTGATGACCCCACAAGAAGAGGCATCATTGCAGCCTCTGAAGCTGCTGCCACAGCCAAGACCGCAGGGGGGCCCCAACTCAGTATCCACCTGGCCACGGGAGTCCTCCCCCACCTATGGGCCAAGGAACACCCCCTCCAGGCATGGTGGGCTCCCCACCTGTCCTGAGGCCTTCCATGGGTCTCCCAGTGGGGATCCCCCTGGAGGAGCAACTCCAATGGGCACGCCCCCTCCAGAGATGCAGGTACCCCCCCACCCCCGAAGTGAAGGTCCCCCCCAGGAATGCACCCACCAAGGCCCTAGACTCATCTGGGCCCTTATCAGCTCCCTGCCTGTTTCCTGAAGGGCCATACATAGTCCTTTTACTTTCTCGTGGCCTGTGAAACTAGTTTATAATAAACTCTTAAGAATATTATCAGACAGGGGCGCCTGGGTGGCTCAGTGGGTTAAAGCCTCTGCCTTCGACTCAGGTCATGATCTCAGGATCCTGGGATCGAGCCCCGCATTGGGCTCTCTGCTCAGCGGGGAGCCTGCCTCCCCCTTTCCCTCTGCCTGCCTCTCTGCCTACTTGTGATCTCTCTCTGTCAAATAAATAAATAAAATTAAAAAAAAAAAAGAATATTATGAAACAAACAAACAAAAAACCCCACAGGATCGAATGGAAGCAGTAACGGTGAAGCTTATCATATCATACCTACCACATTGCTAATACTGTATTACATACTGATAATAGAAAATGCATTATCATTTTAATGAATTTAACATTTATTCATACAACAATGCACAGGGTTGAATAGCATATATTGCATGAGTTCTCTAATGCTGCTGACCCAATTACCCCCTAACTTAAACAACAGTAAACATTTATTACCTCCCGTGGCTTCTATGGGTCCAAAAGTCTATGGGTAAGATCAGCTTAGCTGGGTGACTCTGGCTCAGGGACACACATGGGTCGCACTCGAGTGTTGACCTGGGTGGCACTCATCTGAAGGCTGAACGGGGCGGGGGGGGGGGGGGGAGGGGGGAGGGGACAGTGTCCCTTCAGAGGTGGTGCACTCACATGGTTGCAGGTTCCCTTCCTCACCGCCTGGGCCTCTCCTCAGGGCGACACAAGTACCTTCACGACACAGCAGCTGGCTTCCCCTAGAGCCAGAGGACCAAGTGATCCCAGGAGGAAGCTACAGCGTCTTTAAAACCTAGTTCCAGGGGCGCCTGGGTGGCTCAGTCGTTAAGTGTCTGCTTTTGGCTCGGGTCATGATCCCAAGTTCCTGGGATCGAGCCCCGCATCGGGAAGCCTGCTTCTCCCTCTCCCGCTCCCTCTGCTTGTGTTCCTTCTCTTACTTTGTCTCTCTCTGTCAAATAAATAAGTAAAATCTTTTTTTAAAATAAAAATAAATAAATAAATAAAACCTAGTTCCAGAAGCTTCATGCTGACACTGCTGCCACATTTTGTTTTGATTTTTCAAAGATTTTATTTATTTGTTTGAGAGAGAGAGAGAGAAAGCATGAGTGGGGGGAGGAGCAGAGGGAGAAGAAGCAGGCTCTCTGCTGAGCTCAGAGCCCAACCAGAGACCCCGGGATCAGGACCTGAGCGGAATGCAGACATAACCGACCGAGCCACCCAGGCGCCCCTGCCTCACTTTATCTGTGAGGAGCAAGTTGCTAAGTCAGGGCCACAGGCACAGGGAGGGGGGATTAGGCTCCACCTTTTGAAGAGAGAAGTATCAAAGAATTTGCGTACCAAAAAAAAAGGAATTTGTGTACATATTTTAAAACCACCACACAGACTAGCAAAAGAGTATACATGAAATACTTTGAAATGGTGATGGGGAGAAGAATGGGAATGGGATGAAAGAGGATAGATGAAAGGGAGGGAGGCCAACAGGAGGCCCTGGGGTATGGAAGGCCACGGTGGGCCACAGACCCAGAGTATGTTTAATTCTCTGCATCTAGAGTAAAACCAACAGAACCAAACCAAAAACAAAAACAAAAACAAAAAACAAAAAAACAAAAACAAAAACGTGGTGTGCATCTTTTCGGCCTAGTTTCTATACATTCATATAAACACAGAAACCTTCATGCTTACAGCTTCTGGTTTTTGGTGTTTTTGATCCCAGCTGGGATTTTATCATGCATATTGATCTACAGCTAGGTTTTTTGCACTTAACCATGCATCTTGGAGAGTTATTTTCATGTCACTCTCCAGAGGTCTGTCTTCTTTTTATTACTGCACATTGTTCCATGGTATGGAGACACCAAAATGTACGTGATCGCTTCCTTACTGACGGGTTTTCGGGGGGATTTCCCTTGTCTTCCTGTTTCCTTTCCCTCTGGTTGGCTGTGGTTCTCTCTCTACGTGCAACTGCCTTGACTCCTCTGTCCTTTGTCTCCTTTCTCTTTCCCATCTGAAAAACGAAGACACAAGAGTCTCTTTTTTCTTATAAGGTGGTTCTGAGAAATAAGTAAGAGAATATGTACAAAGTGCCTCGCACAGTGCCTGGCCCACAGTGATCTAAGAGCACAGGCCTGTGAGGGAACTCGCCGGAGTGTGGTCATGCATCAGTTAGGGAACCCATCAAACAGGGAGACATGGGCTCCGGGCTCTGTGAGGAGGAAGTCCTCACAAACGAAGGGCATAACCCCACGGATGAAGGCAGCCTTTCCACCCGGAGGAAGGTATTCCGGGGGATGGAGAAGAACTCGGTTGGAGATAGGAGGCCTGCTGGGGGATGGGGAATAGTGCCCTGTGGCTGGAAGGTCGAGTTCATTGGCAAGGGGAGGAAGGGTCCTTTTAGGGATGTACGCAGGCGGGCTTCTCGCAGGGGAGGGGGTTCGGGGCCCTTCTGGGGGACTTGAGCCTCCAAGCTAGAGTGGCATGTGCATCGCAAGGCTATTGTGAGAGTCAGGCAGGGTTCCAGGAGGGGAGCTCCCTTCCCACCGCCCTCCTGCCCGCTCCAGCAGGGGCCTCCCCCCAGGGCTCGGCCACTCCCGGCACCAGTACCACCACCCCTGAGCCGGCTGGGAGGCGGCAGGAGGCTGCTCGCGGGGGCTGTGCCGGGTGGGCGGTTTTCCCAGAGCAAGGAGCCAAGCAGGCCTGACTGGGCGCCAGCTCCCTCAGATAGAGACACCGCAGGCCGGGCGACCAGCCTGCCCGGCGAGCCTGAGCCCACGGGCTCCCTCAGGCGCCGTGTTCCCGTCTACGGGCCGCAGCTGTCCCCTCAGGCGTGTACATGTCCCAGAGGGAGGCCAGAAGGGCAGCCGCCATGCCGGCTAAGGCCAGGCTGCGGCTGGTAGCAGGCTCGGGCAGGAAGAGGAGCCGCCTGAGCAGAACGAGGCAGGACCTGTGGGACGAGACGGGCTGGAGCGAGCAAAGGTGGAGCAGAGCTGCCCCGAGCCCCCGAGGGGTCAGGGCCCGGAGCCTGGCTCGTGGCCATGGCCGGGTAAGGAAACCCTGGACCTGTGAGGGGCGTAGGGGGAGGCAGGGGTTGGAGGCATCGCCGTCCCTGCCCAACACAGACTCCAAGGCTCCGCGCTTGGGTGGTTGGGATAATTCGGCTGGTCTCAACCAGAGAGCGGCTCAGAGAGCTGACCCCACTCACTGCTCTGGGGGAAACTGAGGCCTGGAGGAGTGGGGTGAATTCCCCACAACCCCAGAACAGCAGCGAGCGGTGGGGCCAGGACGGCAGCTGTGGGTTGTGGTCTCTGGCTGCAGGTCCTTTCTTCTTCACTGCAGCTGTGTCTTCACCCCAGGACCTGGCTGGGCAAGGGTCTGCCCTACAGGGCAGGGGTGGCTCTGCGCCCCTGCGGTCCCCTGTGGCACCCCGATAAGCAGGATTCCGACTTGGGTGTGGATGGAGCAGGGCTAGAGCGTTATTAGAAAGAGGAAAGGACACTCGGCTTCTGAGCCCAGCCTTGCCACCCCTCTGCCGTCCCACCCGGGGTGACACCTTTCCATTTCCTCAGTGGTAAAGCAGGGAAGGACTGAGAGGGGACAAGGAGAGCATGAGGTCCTCAGCCCTACTGCTCTGGAGGGAGACCTCACACTAGAATGCTCTAGAAACAGGGGCAGACGGGGGGTCCAGTCAGACCCACTTACCTGGGGTCCCCTGTGCAGAGCGAGGCCAGTCCCAAGAACGCTGCCCGGGAGCGGAGCCGGGTGAGGACACTGCGCCAGGCCTTCCTGGCTCTGCAGGCCACTCTGCCCGCTGTGCCACCCGACACCAAGCTCTCCAAGCTGGACGTGCTGGTGCTGGCCACCAGCTACATAGCCCACCTCACCCGCACGCTGGGCCACGAGTTGCCCGGCCCCGCCTGGCCACCCTTCCTGCGTGGACTCCACCACCTACACCCTCTCAAGGTAGGCCACGAGCCCCGGGCCGTGGGGAATGGGGTTTGGGATGGACTGGACTTAGGCCCCCTCCCCGGAGCAGAGCTGATGTGGGGACCGGGACGGGCTGCTTCCTGCTCTCTCAGAGGGAGAGGAGCCAAGGCCGGCTCTTGGGAATTGGCTGACCCTGGGTGCAGTGGGGGTGGTGATTGGAAATGATTTCATGAAAATGCAGTTCCTCCAAGAGGAACTTCACAGAGGCCCCAAGACTCTGGGGTGCCTCGCGGCAGAGGGGAAAAAGGAGCAGTTCCTGGCGCTGGGGCCTGGGAAAGGAAACCTCACCGGGAGAGTCCCAGATTCCAGCGTGTATCACCCCATCATCGTATAATGCCTCGGTGTCCTCTGGACTTCTGCCACAGGAGGGATGCCCCTCTGGGAGAACAAGGTCTCGGAAAGCCTCACTGGAGAAGCCATCAAGCTGGGGTGGGGGAGGGGCCGGCAGTGGGGGGAGCAGGGTGTGTGTTGCGGGGGGCTTCCTGTATGCGCCACTTCCTAGACCAGCACCTACCGTTCCTGAGCCTCAGCTTTGTCACATGTGAAGGGGAAGATAACACGAGCCTTACTTCCCCTCCAGGGTATGAACTGCGATCAGGAGTAGAGAGTGTAATTAACAATATTCACCATTGCAGTACCAGCGATAACATTATTTGGGTGCTGAAGTTATGCTAGGAGCTGGGCTTAGCACTCCAGTCCTTTCCATCTTCTTGTCCACACGGGAACCCAATGAGGATTACTTTACAGAGGAGAAAATCGAATCTCAGGGAGATTAAGTGGCTCAATGAGTTTGAACCCGAGGGTGTCTGACCTCAGGGCCCACGCTCGCAGCCATCAAGAAGGCCAAGCCTGCTGTAAGCTGCTGGTTGTAGAATGTACCAGCTATAAAGGACGGGTCCTCTCTGCCCTCTGAGGCTAGACAGCACTGGAATGGGGTCAGCCTTGTTTTTACAGAGGAGCCCTTCACCATCTCTCTCCCCTAAATATCACAGTTCTGAAATGTCTTGAAACTTGAGACTTTTCTTCTTTCATGCAAATATAGCTAAACTGCAAGAACTGGAGACTAAATGGGGGCAACTCTGAAAAGCTGACAGTGGCAGAGTGGTTTCCTTAGCTGTAAAGTGACGACCCAAGTCAGGTCCTTGCATGTAGGAGGTGATGGATAAATACGCTGAAGAATGAAGAGATGAGAGCTGGCTGTGTCTAGAACTCGGGCGGCGTGGTGGGATGGGACAATCAGTGGGGAGCAGTGCCCCTTAGGTGCCCCCCACCCCCACAGAGGGGCTGCCAAGAGGAGGGCAGCCCACAGAGCAGAGTCAACGGGGGTTTTCTGGGGTTGTCCACGCTCCTGCTGGAAGAATGCGCAGGGAGGTCCCCAGCTTAGACGGACAGGGCAGCACTGAGACATGTGGCCACGGGTACTTGGGTTGGGGGCTGGGCGAGAGAAGAGGTCAGGACTGTTCAGTATCAGGAGGGGCCCCTCCTTGCCCCGGCTCTGCTGCCCTCCCCGCCGCCCAGCCCCTGGCCGCTCCCAGCTCTGCCATCCACCTCCCTCCCCACTGTCGGGGGCGGGGGGGGGGGGGAGGGGGGGTGCTCCTTTCAGGGCCTGCGCTCTCCTCAGACAGCTCCTCATGAGCCTCTGTGCCGGGTTGGGGGGGGAGGTCAGGAGAAGGCACGGGCCTTAAGTGGTGGTGAGCCTGAGACCACCATCACTAGAGCAGTCGTGGTGGGGGAGGGTCTCAGGGAGGGGGGCTAGGGAAGGCCAAGTCTGGGGTGCCAAGGACGACGAGGTGCTGCAATAGTGAGCGTCGTTACTCACTTCCCATCCCCGTGTCTTACAGAAGTGGCCCATGCGATCTCGTC
This sequence comes from Potos flavus, assembly GCA_028534135.1. Lineage (NCBI taxonomy): Eukaryota > Metazoa > Chordata > Mammalia > Carnivora > Procyonidae > Potos > Potos flavus. Next base: position 18,161,659 of record CM052885.1, read on the forward strand.
TCTATGCTGGAGGCCTGGGGAACTCTGGCCTTGAAGTCGCTGCAGGCACCACCCCAAGCCGAAGAACAAAGGAGGCAGAGGCCAGGCCTCAGATTCCTGAAGAGGCAGACGCTCTCTTTCCCACGAGGCCACGCTCACCAGCTCCCGGTAACAAATGAGCATCACACTTGCCTTTTTCTCCACTACGACTCGAGCTTAGGGACCTGGATTCTCTACCGGCCCTGCCTGTCTTCCCTCTGACTCTCAGCCCTCTGACTGGACGGACTCAGGTTCGGCTCCCAGGTTCCAGCACACAGACCAGGCGAAGCAGTGGGCCCTTCAGCAATGGGAGGGTACGCGGGAGGCCCAGGGGAGGCGGCTGCTGTGGCGGCTGCAGGGAAGCGGGAGAGGAAGGGGTTTAGCTGGGCTGGAAGCTGAGTTAGGCACCGCCCCTGCTTTCTCCCCTAAGCTTCCCACAAACCCTCCGGACGTGCAGGTGCAGAGGAAGAGGCCTAGGACGACAGCAGCTGCAGGGGCTGATGGGAAAGCCGAGGCCCGGACAGGCTCTGGGCAGCTGCGAGTGGGAATAGCCATGGGCCAGGGTTGCGTAGCCAGACGGAAACTGAAGAAGGGAGCCTGTTTGTTATGGCTTCACAAGACCTTACCTGGTGTCCAAGAGGCAGGGGAGAATTTAGGAGCCTTGTCTGCCTTGTGGTCTCTCTAGCTGCCGCTCATCACTACACTTCCTCCCTCTCTGGGCCCTGTGCCCTTCCCCTCTTTTCTCCATATGACTTGTATTTACGGGTTAAGCCAGAAAGCTTGCATTGCTTGCATTCCAGTTTCCGGTGAAACCTTCTGATGATCCCAGCTGCCTAGTTTGACATGATCTTATCCCAGAGGCAGGCCCACCGGAACTGAAGCAGACAGCACCTGAAGGCCTTGCATTGGAAGGATACTGATGGGCCTGATTACGTCCCTGATGGACCTCAGAAGGAGAACACTTATCCTTTCCAGGGGATGATAATTAGTCTTCTCTTTCCATTCTGTTGGAAACCAAACCTCCAGGGAAAACAAGATAGGCCTGGGCTCACTGGGTTCTTTGTATGATTTTGGCCTAAGGCCTCACTGGCGCTGGCGTTATTTCTACAATCCTACAATCTACAAATGAGCTCCCCAGCGGTGGCTCCTGCCCACGGGCACTGCCCTCCCAGGCACTCCTGAAGTCTTGCCATGGGGTGCCAGAGATCTCTGAGAGCTTTAGCGGCATTTCTCTCTGGCTCTGAAGAAATCAGTTGAGGACGAATCAGAGAGTCTATACATACTAAAAGTAACTTTCCAGATCAGGTACAGCGTCAAACGCAAGGCACCTCAAGTCCAGACTGAGAAGGAAGCAGCTTTTTGTTAAACTTCCGTGCCTCAGAGCGGGAGGGGATGGACCAGGCCGACTCGAGTCCCCACATGGGCGGCCTGAGAGCCACCATTGCCACTGTGAGACTGAAGGAGGCCCTGGCATGGGGAGCCACTGCTCCTCCACAGGGCTGGACCCGGGCTGAGGGGTGACTCAGCAAGCTGGGGTGGAGGCGGAAAAAGACACAGAACGTCCCAGCCGCGGGCTGCACGGGATGTGGGAGAGCTGCTGAACGGTGGCTGGGAGCCATGGGGAGAAGGTCTCAGCCAAGGTTGAACTCGTAAATCTACCAAGTCTCCACTGAGGGGCCCACTGCGGACGGCGCCGGAGCAGCTGCAGGAGGCCAGGCGGGGTAGAGACCAGGTGTGGGAGCGCATGAGCACACTGTTCTTCCCAAGACCATAAAAGTCCAGCTCGAATGTTCTATTTTTAAAGCCAAAGAGCAGTAAGTTCCTGTTTGAGTTTGAAAGTGGTGGGCAGAGAAAGAGACCAATGTCCTCCCATGCTGGCGGCACACCACCTTTCTCTGGGGAATGAAAGTGGGCAAGCTGGTTTGGGGCATCCACCGGGGGTCCCCTTCTGATAGCTAAGGACACTAGTTTGGAGCCGGCCCCACCCTACCCTGCTCAGACTCCCGCCTTTGCCCAGCGGTATCAGACCCCCCTGGGGGGACTGCATTACCCGGGTAGAGAAGACGGACAGCAAAGGAAGAGGAAGCTGGCGGAAGGCTGAAGAAGGGCAAGTCCGTTCAATGCAAGTTGCTTAGGCCGCCCCAGGCTCTGTCCAGACAAAGCTGCTTTCCTTCGTGCTCAGGCCAATCTGGGGTCCAGAGGCCGCGTCCTCCAGCCGGAGAGCACCCAGCACAGGCCAGGTTGCCAAAGGGCTGCAGGGAGGCAGGAGTCAAGGGAAGGACCAGGGGACGAATGGGAATAACCAGAGGAAATGTCAGGTCAGAGACGTGGATCCACCAAGGAACGGGAACCAGGAGTTCTTCGCCTCTGCAGCAGAGGAAGAAAAACACCTGCTCACTGAAGACTTTTGATTCCCACGGGGTCTAGCGGCACGCGGTAGGCAAGAGTGGTCAGAGGCAGGTTAAGACTCAAGTCCAAAGACAGCTTTGGTCCCCTTGGGAACAGGGGTATGTGGGCAAGAGGCTCCAAAAGGAAACAGAAGCACAGATGACAAATGTCACCAAGGTGGCCTAGCTCAGGAGTCAGAGGGATGGCTGGCCCACTTGGCTAGCTTGCACTGCCTGCCCAGGTGCCCGTGACCCGAGGCCGCGGGAGCGGCAATGATGGCCAGGACAGCTTCCCGATGAGCCGCAGAGCTACAGGGCAGAGGCCTGGGCCATGGGACAAGCAGAGCTGGCCCAGGGATGTCTAAGTAGAAGGTGGAGACTGTGGGTTTTACCAACAGGGAAGGGTAATTAAAATACAAGATCTAGTCTTCTCTGAGAAATTCCTTTTCTCTTCCTCTGGAAGAGGGCTGGCTAGGATGAATCGGATGGCACTCTCCCCCTTTTGTGGCACAAGCCCTAAACTCAGGGCCCCTGCAGGCTTGGTGTTGAGACCAGGAGCTGGCTCATTGGCCACAGTGTACCGAATCCAGCCCCTCTCCCACCCCCTGCAGGTTTTCGTAAATAAGTTTTTGCGGGAATATGGTCACATCCATTTGTTTACACGTTACCTACAGCTGCTTTCCTGATACCACAGCAGAGCTGAATAGCTGCGGCAGATTAAGCCTAAAATATTTACGATATGGCCTTTAAGAAAAAGTATACTGACCCTCACTCTAGATCACAGGTATTCAAAGTGTGGTCTGGGGACTCTGTGTGTGTGTGGGGGGGTGTCCCTGAGGCCCTTTCTGAGTGGCCGAAACCATTTTCATAATACACGATGCTATTTGCCTTTTCTTACACTTCTCTCACGCATCGTGGAATTTTCCAGAAGCCATACGACATGTGATATCACAACAGATGGGATGTAGAAGCAGATGGGAGAATCCAGCTGTCTACTACAACAGACGTTAAAGATATTTGCAAAAAATATAAAGCAAGGCCACTCTTCTCACTAAATATTTTCCAATATGGAAAATAATTGTTTTTCATAAAAATGTTTTATATATTCCCATACAATGGGCTAACTAATGTAAATTTTTTTAACGATTTTATTTATTTATTTGACAGAGAGAGAGACAGCGAGAGCAGGAACACAAGCAGGGGGAATGGGAGAGGGAGAAGCAGGCTCCCCACTGAGCAGGGAGCCCGATGTGGGGCTTGAGCCCAGGACCCTGGGATCACGACCCGAGCCGAAGGCAGATGCCTAACGACCGAACCACTCAGGCGCCCCAACTAATGTAATTTTTAAAAAGATTTTTTCCTTTATTTATTTGAGAGAGAGCAAGCCCACATATACATGGAGGGGGAGGACAGAGGAGGAGGGAAGGAGAGAAGCGGACTCCCGCTGAGCGCAGGCAGATGACTGAGCCACCCAGGTGCCCCTAATTATGTGATTTTGAAATAACAGCAAGATGTCAGCTGTTGAGGAGCAACACCAAGGACAAGGGACCACCTCAGCAGCCTAGGGCGGGAGCTGCCTCCTTGTGTGTCACCTACAGGAGGTAGTTGAAGAAGCCTATCGTGCACTAAGTAAACCGAGAAGTAATGACCGGGCAAACACAACTAAGGTTTTTTCAACTTGAAAAAACTTCCAAAAAATTATGATCCAGAAATCAGAACAAGAACAGCCCTCCACATAAGGGTGCTGGGAGGAGGAAAACACGCGTAGTATATCAGGCCGAAATCCCATCAGTTACCTCCGGCTCCAGTGGGCTGGAACCTCTGGGTTGGGGCCAAGTTGGATGAAAGCAGATTCCACGTCCCACATCCCAGAAAGCCCAGCTAACTGCGCGCTGGGCGGCAGAGCCCCGGGAGCTCCTGGTGCAAACACAGGTACCCTCTTTGTAAAGGTGCAAATGTTAAATAGGGTATGGGGAGGGAGCCAGCCATCACTGTCCTGTGAATAGAAAACTTTCAGGGTCTGCTATGCTCTGAGAAGGGCAGTAGCATAAACCAGAAGTTGAAGCAAAGCTCAGCTGTCACCGCAAAAGCGTGGGCAAGTGCCAAGCCTGCTGGGCAGGGCTCCATCACAACGCAAGAAGCCATGGGCCCTGGTGCCCGGACAGCAAAACTCCTCCCTCACAGGCCGGGCTGGTTGAATGCGCCTCGCTAACGCAGTTAGACGACTCCACCAACTGGCCAAGGAAGTGAGACTCCCTTTCCACCGGTCTCATCAATCTTGGCAATAAACGCGCCACCACCATTATTTTCCTGGACGTGAAGGCAGACCAGGACAGAGCTTTTTTTTTTTTTTTTTTTAGCTTTTGGAAGCTTTGTCATAAAAATATGCCATTGAGGGCACCTGGGTGGCTCAGTCGGTTAACCGTCTGCCTCCGGCTTAGGTCATGATCCTGGAGCCCCTGAATCGAGCAGCGCATTGGGCTCCCTGCAAAAGAAGCCAGAGCCTTCCGCAGCCTCCCGAAACTGAACAAATCCTAAGTCAATCGTTCTGTGTCCATCCTCCTAAAGCCCTTTTAAGAAGAAAAGTCTTCTTTCGGCTCAAGATGACACAGAGATTGGTGGGGCTTTCTGCCTCACTCCCTTTACTGGAGGATTTTTTTTTTTTCATTACCGTATTACAAGAATGACTTTGTACAAGGTCAGAAGTAGAACTGCCAAGTCGCCTCCCCCAAAGCCCTAAAGTGACAAAGCATCTATGTTGAAATTATGTCCTCTGGCTTTACCAGAACCTTCTCTTAAATTTACATCCCAAGCTGGAGACAATCAGTTATTTTGAAATACCTTCTCCCAAATTGCAAAATTGTGGAGGAAAGTGACTCTGATCTTGACAGAAGGGTATCCAAAGGAATTGATCAGTTCTCCCATAATCTTTATTTTACCCCAACTTGATGTGGTCCTGGATGATCATCTCATTAGCTAGTATAGTAATAGCTATTCTCACTGGGCTTTCATTCAATTTGTGCTCAGTTATGGCAACTGCGCAACTCTGTTTCCAGAGACACTCTAAACAAACATGAAGAAATATCAGGAAAAGAGAAATCTTGGGTTTGTAAAACACACTTGACTCTGAAGTAGAAATTACCTGCCTTGTAGGACGCCTGCATGAGTGCATGTTTTCTAAGAAATCACTGGATTTCTATTTCTGACAATATGGTGGACTACATATGCAGGGAAATCCTCCTGGCACAGAACACTCAAAATGATGGATAAAATGTTAAAAACGTATTTTTAGAGCGCCTGGGTAGCTCTGTAAGTTAAGCATCCGACTCTTGGTTTAGGCTCAGGTTGTAATCTTGGGGTTGTGGGATCAAGCTCTGTGCTCAGTGGGACTTTGCTTGAGATTCTCTCCCTTCCCCTCTGCTCCTTCCCCCTTAAATAAATCTTTTAAAAATCTTTTAAAATTTTTTATTTTTTTTTAAATAAAATATTTTTAAAAATTTTTAAAAATATTTTATTTATTTATTTGACAGAGAGAGAGAGAGCACGAGCAGGGGGAGTGGCAGACAGAGGGAGAGGGAGAAGTAGGCTCCCTGCTGAGCGAGGAGCCCAATGTGGGGCTCGATCCCAGGACCCAGGGATCACGACCTAAGCCGCAGGCAGACGCTTAGCCAACTGAGCCACCCAGGCGCCCCCCAAAAACCAGATTTTTAAATGCATTGTTGGGCTGGCAGGAAAGAAGGGGAAAGGAACAAGAGAAAGGATAAGAAACCATAAAACCAAAATGGTAAGCCAGCACCGAGGCCAGTAGTGCCTTGGCAATATCTGCAGATTGCTGGTGCCCCAGGCCAGGGTTTCAACAGGCCAGATTTGGGTACAAGAGACCAAGCCTGGGACCCATACAAAATGGGAAGTTGAGTCAGAAACCGTGTCATAAAGCTGGGGTCACCAAAAGGCAATACCCTCAGTGTGTAAAAGAGAGTTGGCAACACTTGCCCAAACAGACCTTGGCTGGGGGATGTGGCGGAGTTTCCCAGAGATTTCTAAGCCCTCAAACCTTTGGGGGCCAAAAAAAGCCAAAAATTTCGATTGGTCTCAATTTAGTAGTGTTTCTAGGCACAAACAAATACAATTCCTCTCTGGGAGAGTATACTTTAAATCTGGGCTTTGAAGGATTCCCATGAATAAAATTCTAACAAACTTGAGCTCAGAACAAACAGTTTTAAAAATCTGAAGGAAGGGTGCCTGGGTGGCTCAGTCATTAAGCGTCTGCCTTCAGCTCAGGTCATGATCCCAGGGTCCTGGGATTGAGCCCTGCATCAGGCTCCCTGCTCAGTGGAAAGCCTGTTTCTCCCTCTCTCCTTCCCCCTGCTTGTGTTCCCTCTCTCGCTGTGTCTCTCTCTGTCAAATAAATAAAATCTTTTAAAAAAATAAAATAAATAAAAATGATAAAAATCTGAAGGAAACGTAAGCCACCATAAACAAACGATAGCAGAAACACTGAACTGTAGAATCCCATAGGCAATGACTGCAGTCATTGTAATGAACAGTAATGTTCAGGTACACAATAGGCATTAAACGTGTTTCATATGTTTAAAGAAATAACGAGAATTTTGAAAAGACAATGTAGGACCAAGAGGCTAAAAATGACCAGGCAAAATTGGGGAATAAACAATAATTTATAGAAATTAAAAATATAATATTTTAATCAGGAACCAGAGGGCAATTAAAACTGCTAAAAACAGAACAAGTAAATTGGAAAACAGATCTGAAGAAATGACTCAGAATTCAGCACCTATGGACAAAGAAAAGAGAGGGAAAATAGAAAAAGAAGAATATAGAAGAATATGTTCATGAATCTGGAATAAGGAAATACTGCTTGAAGAAAAAACAGCATGAACTCTAAAGGAAAAAGTCTGATAAGTTGTACTATGCAAAATTAAGAGCATCTATTCATCACAAGACACGAACTGAGTGAAAAAGACAAATCCACAGGCTGGGAGAAGATATTTGGGATGCATATAATCAAAAGGGCTTATATCAAGAATATATTAAAACTTCCTATAGAGCAATAAGAAAAAGGCTGACCGTCCAACTGTAAATGGGCTAGAGACTTAAGGAGGCCCCCCTTTTTTTTAAAGTAATCTCTACACACAATGTGGGGCCTGAACTCACAGCCCCAAGATCAAGAGCTGCATGTTCCACCAACTGAGCCAGCCAGGCATCCCAATGAGGAACCTTTTTAAGGAGGATATCCCAGTGATCAAGACGGCCAACTTCAACAGTGATTAGAAATACGCATATTAAAATCACAATTCACATTCACCAGAACAATTATTAGCTGCGCCTATTAAATCTAGCAAGTACACTCCTAGGTGTATACACCCAAAACATGAGTGCACAAGTGCATGGAAAGATGTGTACAAGAATGCTCATAATAGCGTTATCTGGGGGCGCCTGGGTGGCTCAGTGGGTTAAAGCCTCTGTCTTCGGCTCAGGTCATGATCTCAGGGTCCTGTTATCGAGCCCCACGTTGGGCTCTCTGCTGAGCAGGGAGCCTGCTTCTCCCCCTCTCTCTCTCTGCCTGCCTCTCTGCCTACTTGTGATCTCTCTCTCTCTCTCTCTCTGTCAAATAAATAAATAAAATCTTAAAAAAAAAAAAAAAAAGCGTTATCTGTAACAGCCGGAAACTAGAACTTTGTATTCATTTTCCTGTGGCGGCGGGGGCTGGGCTTCTCGAAACTACAGTTCTCTTGGCCGGCTGGCCCCTTGTTAAGCTCCGCCAACAGGGGGTGCTAGAGGAAGCCTGCAAAGTGGGAGGAGAGGGAGGGGACTTGCTTCATGCACTTGAGTGCAGGGGTGGCAAGAGCTTCCTGCCGCCCCCCCAACCTCCACGCTCACCCCTACTGCCCCGCCCACTGCCTCGGGGGCTGCACTAAGTTCTAGTTTTCCACCCTTTCCTCTTCTTGGAACCAGCCTTAATTGTGCCCCGTAAAGATACCAGCACCAACTCTCCAGTACTCCTTCCTCTGAGGTCTGAGTCCTGCCTCCCCCAGGCTCCTCCTCTATGCTTCTGGGTTCCAGTAAACTTGTACCTTTTCCCTTAAGGGCTACCTCTCCAGGGGCTTCCTTCTGCTGCCACCTCTGTGTTTCCTTGACATTTCCCTTTGGCTTTTGCTGTCCTTATAATAAATTTCCTCTGTTAAATTAACTGGTCTGTGTTCTTGACTGGTCCCTGCGTGATAGGACAGCCAAGGTTTGAGTCTTTTGGCATCTGGCCTGCCTCCCGACCAAGCATGCATTGAACCTCACTCACTCCCCTTTTATTTATTTTTATTTTTTTCATTTTTTTTCACTCCTCTTTTAAATAGGGAACCTGAGGGCTGCGACAAGTTTCACAGATCGTCACAGCCTCGCTGGGTTGATTGTGGATGACGGCGTCTTGACCTGGTTAGAGAAATCCACCAGAGCCCAAGACCGCAGAGCATCCTGGGTGTGTACTACAGTGACTGCCTGCCGGGAGGACGCTTAGGCTCACACCGATCCTTATGAACACTCCCTGGCTGGACTTTCTTTTCCTTCTGTGAAGGTGCTCGGGGAAAATGCCATCTTTCCCAAAGTCTCCGTGTCCCTCCTCAATAGGTTGTCGAGGAAACTGAATTTGAGAACGGCTAACGTCTAACTCTGCTGTTGCTATGGCCACCATTGTGTTCGTATGTGTTTAATAACGTCATTGTAAGGGCTGATTCTTTAACCAGATTGTAAACATGTGTGCAGAGGTTGCCCAGCAAAGGAACAAGAAAGTTATGCAATTTGTAAGCAAAACAACGTGAGCTAAGACCTTGATGGGCCATGATTTTTCAGTGTTCTTCCCCCGGGAGGCTGTACCGACTGTTAGGAATCATTATAAACCCAGACCACCCTCCCTACCCCCCCAAAATCCCTCATGGTATATAATTTTCCTAACTCAGGTACACACCTCCACAGTTCTCACCATTTAAATGCATGTCTAAATAAGGCAGAATAGAAGCCATTATTAAAAAACCCATTTTTATTGACACGTTAAGCCAGAATATTCTCACAAGATTTTCCTAATGTATAAATTCCAGATTGTGCAATGTTTCGGTTCTGTCCAGAGGCATAATCCTTAGGATCTCAGCTCCTCACCTCCCCAAATGTAATTTCCTATTGCTTCACTTTGGCCACGCACTCCTATGGTCATGACCTTTACCTTATTATCACCAGTGAAGGCACTGTCTCCAAAATCTCTATTTCAAGAATTCCGACTTGTTCCTTGTCTCTTATCCTTCACCTCCCTTAGGCTAGGGCATGCCTTCCAGCATTTCTTCACTCTTACTGAAACCTGTGACTCACACACTAACCATCTTGCCTCATGTCCTCATTTCCTCTTTATTCACGTCAGATTCTGCGTTCATTATTATAATTGATCCCTTGCAAATACCCCTATCCCTTGCCTCCCTGTCACTGTTTTTGCTTGGCAACATCCTGACCCTGTAGTATTTTCCACTCCAGGACTTGCCTGAACATGGCTGGAGATGAAGACATAATTCCTCAGTGACTCAGCATGCATCTCAAATGGGCACTCAGAACTCTGGCAACTTTCCCTGGTGCGTTTCCCTACTACATTCTAACACATTTATTTCCCGTTCCTTTTCTCTACTCAGACCTCTCAGCTTGCTTCACCACATGCTTCATGGAGAAGACAAGAGCCACCAGGCAGGAACCCCTCCGTCATCAGACCAACAACCACACCTACCAATTTCCCAGCTGTGTGCCCACACTCAAAATGCACAAAGCCTGCCTTCTATGTGAAGCAAGATCCCACCTCCTCTTGCCCTTTAGAAGGGCCTCACTTCTAAAAATATTCCCTCTGCCTCCTTCTGCATCCTTAGCTTTTTCCACCCTTGGGTCATTTATTTCAACATACAAACACTCCCTAGTATAATATCTCCCATTTTAAAAACTTCCTTGATCCCATAGCCCCATCTCGCTACCACCACAATTCTCCGTCCCACTGCAGAGCAGAACTTTTTTTTAAGAGTTATATATTTATTTAAGAGAGAGAAAAAGAGAAGAGGGGGAGGGGGAGAGGGAGAGGGAGAGAGAAACCCAAGCGGACGCCATGCTCAGCGCAGAGCCCAATGCAAGGCTTGAGCCCACAACCCCAAGATCATGACCTGAGCCAAAATCAAGAGTCAGACGCTTAACTGACTGGGCCACCCAGAGGCCCCTGCATAGCAAAACTTAAAAAAAGAAAATACTCTCTGTTGTCTTTCCTCATTCACTCACTCCAACCAGGTGTCTATCTCCATCTTACCTCTTAAACTGCACTGGTAAGGTCGTTGATAGCCTCCCTTTTGCCAAATCCAGTGTTCATTTCAAGGGCCTCATCTTAGTGTTTTGTTTTGAGCATCATTTGACTCTTCTGACAATCCTGTCTTTCTTTTTTTTTTACCTTTTTTTTTTTTAAAGATTTTATGTATTTATTTGAGACAGAGAACACAAGAGGAGGGAGAAGGGCAGAGGGAGAGGAAGAGAAGCAGGCTCTCCACTGAGCAGGGAGCCTGACATGGGGCTCAATCCCAGGACCCTGGGACCATGATCTGAGCTGAAGGCAGACCCTTAACTGACTGAGCCACCCAGGTGTCCCTTACTTTTTTTTTTTTATGCAGGCTTACATACAATGTGGGCTCTGAACCCATGACCCCAAGATCAAGAGTCGCACACTCTACCGGCTGTGCCAGCCAGGTGCCCAACTCTGTCCCTTTTTCTTCTTTTTTTTTAAAGATTGACTGATTTATTAGAGAGCAAGAGAGTGCATGTGCACATGTGGGGGAAGGAGCAGAGGGAGAGGAAGAGAAATCCTCAAGCAGACTCCCCACTGAGCACAGAGCCTCACATGGGGCTGAGTCCCAGGACCCTGAGATCATGATCTGAGCCAAAATCAAGAGCAGGACCCTTAACCAACTGAGCCACCCAGGAGCCCCCAACTCTGTCCCTTCTTGAAACACTTTTCTTTTTTAGGTTCCCTAACCCACTGTTCCTTTTCTTCTTCCTGGCCCCTCCTTCTCTGTTCTATTTCTAAATGTCAAAATGCCATGGAGAAAATTAGCAAGATAAACATCACTGTAAGCAAAGTCAAAAGGCGAATGACAAAATGGACAACTGTGATGGGAAAAAAACTAGTTTTTCCCTTCCTAAGTAGGGGAAAACCCAGTTCCCTGCTCTGTGTTTTTCTCTCGTGTGTCTCCTTTACCTTTACAGAGAAGACTTCACTTCTGACACTTCCGGTCACAAATGTATGAGGGTTTTCCCCCAAAACAATAAGCAACTCTCCTAACCCCAGCTGGGTGTCCTACAATTGAACTCAGTCCTGGCATTAGCTACCTGAGATAGAGTCAGATGTCATAGGTAAGGGCTCAGACCCAAAGGCCTGCTCCACACTCCCGCCCTCATTTCAGACACCAATCTCAAGTTCAGGTTATCACCTGTGCGTCTGATCTAGGCTAGAGACCCCTCCTCGGTTTCATGAATTTGCTAGCTTGGCTCACAGACCTCAGGGAAACACTTACACGTTTGCCAGTTTATCAAAGTATATGATAAAGGACACAGATGAACAGCCAGATGAGAAGACACACAGGGCGAGGTCTGGCAGGGTCCCAAGAGCTTGAGTTTCTGTCCTGGTGGATTTGGGGTACCTCCCCCTCCTGGTGTGGATGTGTTTGCCAGTCTGGAAGTTCCCTGAACCCCATACCGTTGGGATTTTATGGAGGCTTCCTCACGTAGGCATGATCATGATAAATGGATTATTAACTCCATTTCCAGCCCCTCTTCCCACTCTGGAGGATGGGGGCTGGGGGCTGAAAATTCCAAGCTTTCATCTAGGAGCCCACCCAGAATCACCTCGCTAGAACAAAAGAGGCACCTGGTTCTCTTATCCCTTAGAAACTTCTGAGGGTTTTAAGAGCCCTGTGTCAGAGACGCCCCTGGTGCTCTTACCATTTAGAAAATTACAAGGGTTTTAGGAGCTCTGTGCCAGGAACTGGGGGCAGAGGTCAACATGTATATATTTTCTATGATCCCAAAACAGTAGTTATAGTTCAAGTCATGGACATAGTGATAATATCCCTAATATTTCAAGAGAATTCTCTTTATCCTAGATACCAATAGAAAAGAAACCAATCACCCAACAGAGAAATGGAGAAAGAGTATGAACAGATGGATCTCAAGAAAGGGATACAAATACCCTTTAAAATACAAAGATATAGACCAACTCATTAATAATAAAGAGAAATAAAAGTGAAAGTCACATCAAAATATCATTTTCAATTATACTGACAAAAATACAAACGTTTGACAGCATGCCCTATGGGAAAACAGGTCTCATATATTGCTGTGAAATTAATATGAAAAGATCTCTGAGATAGATGTTTAAATGGATAAAAGAAAAGGACAAACAAGCCTGTACATTATGCTCCCAGAGCATATATGATTTCCAGTTTTATCTGCATAAGGACACACACATACACACACACAACAATGAAAAGCAGTTACTTATTGCAGTGGGAATGGGAGTGGATAGGGATAATGTGAAAGTGAGTTTTTTAAGTGTATACCTTTTTTTTTTTTTTTTGAGGTTTTATTTATTTATTTGACGGAGACAGCAAGAGAGGGAACACAAGCAGGGAGAATGGGAGAGGGAGAAGCAGGCTTCCTGCCGAGCAGGGAGCCCAATGTGGGGCTCGATCCCAGGACCCTGGGATCATGACCTGAGCCGAAGGCAGACGGTTAACAATTGAGCCACACAGGCGCCCCTTAAGTGTGCACCTTTTAACAAAAGAAACAAAGAACTATGGTCCAAAGAATTTCCTAAAAGGCAAATCATTATATGTGATAAAAACAGAATACTCTTAAAAAAAAAAGTATCCAGAAGTTTTGAAATGTACCCTTATGGCTATGACTCCTATATGTACAATTGCAAAAATATTTTTTGTGTGTGTCCAGATCCTGGCATAACTGTTTATTTTAGAGAAAACTAATCGGCAGAGAACTTTTTTTTTTTTTTTTTTACATCAAAAGGGTAATTAAAGGGTATCTAAAATGCCAGAAAAAATAATGTGGTGCAATGGCTTCTTGGCAGCCCTGGAACAGGATGTTACAACACATTTCCCAAACATTCTGTTAATAGGAATCCTCCTGGCAACAAAGAATGACAATGAGCTTATTTCATATGAAATGTGTCAATATGGTACTTATGAATAATCTGAGAGGCAGAGCAGGAAATGGACAGTCAAGTGAAATACTGTCACTGAACATTTACGGCATCAGAATTTGGCATCCTTTCCATCATTCAAAATATGTTCTGACTGGGCAAGAGAAGCCACACAATCAATTGACTTAAAAAGACAAATACCAGGGTGCCTGGGTGGCTCAGTAAGTTAAATCCTCTGTCTTCGGCTCAGGTCATGATCTCAGGGTCCTGGGATCAAGCCCCGCATTGGGCTCTCTGCTCGGTGGGGAGCCTGCTCCCCTGCTCCCCCCTCCCTCTCTGCCTACTTGTGATCTCTCTCTCTATCAAATAAATAAATAAAATCTTTAAATAAATTAATTAATTAAATAAAAAGACAAATACCATATGATTTCCCTTATATGTGGAGTCTAAACAAACAAAAAACCAAACTCACAGACACAAAGAACAGATTAGTGATTACAAGAGGCAGGGAGTAGGGGGTGGAAGCAACAAGTGGTTTGGTTTTTTTTTTTTTTGTTTAAAGAAATTGAATAAAAAAATTTCATAAAGATAAAACATGGAAGCAACTTGAGGGTCCACTGACAAATGAATTGGTAAGCAAAATATGGTATATACATGCAACAGAACATTATTCAACCTTTAAAAAAAGGAAATTCTGCAACATGAATGAAACTTGAAGATGTTAAGCTTCGTGAACTAAGGGGTGCCTGGGTGGCTCAGTTGGTTAAGCATCTGCCTTCAGCTCAGGTCATGATCCCAGAGTCCTGGGATCGAGTCCCACTTCGAGCTCCTTGCATAGCAGGGAGTCTGCTTTTCCCTCTGCCTACCACTCCCCCTGCTTGTGCTCATGCTCTCTCTCTCTCTTACAAATAAATAAATAAAATCTTTTAAAAAATGGTTAAGATGGTAAATTTTAAGTTACATGTTCTACCACAACAAAAAAAAAATGGAAAAAAAGAAAGCTAGCGTGGCTTTGTTACTATCAAAGTAGACTTCACAACACTGAAACTACCAGAGATAAAAAGGAACATTTTATAACGATAAAAGGGCCGATTGACAAAGAAGAAATAATCATCTTAAATGTGTATTCCCCTAATAACAAAGTTTTAAAACACATGATTTAAAAACTGATAGAAACAAAAGGAGAAACTGACAAATCCACAATTACAATTGGAGATTTCCACACTTCTCTCTGTGTAGCTGATAGAACAAGTAGACAGAAAATCAGTAAGCACAAAGAAGCTCTGAACAACACCATCAACCGATTTGATGGAATTAACATGTATAGAAGAGTAACATCAGGAAGTCTTTCCTTTCAAGTGCACATGAAACATTCACATCCAATAAGGTGGACCATATTCTGAGCCATAAAATAAACCTAACAAATTATTAAGAACTAAAATCAAAATCACATTGGGGTGCCTGGGTGGCTCGGTCGTTAAGTGTCTGCCTTCCGTTCAGGTCACGATCCCAGGGTCCTGGAATCGAGTCCCGCATCGGACTCCCTGCTCAGTGGAAAGCCTGCTTCTCCTTCTCCCACTCCCCCTGCTTCTGTTCCCTCTTTCACTGTCTCTCTCTCTCTCTGTCAAATAAATAAAATCTTAAAAAAAAAAAAATTGTTGAATCACTATATTGTATACCTGAAACTAACACTGTATGTTAACTATGCTAGAATTAAATTTAAAAAAAGGGGGAGGGCAAAGATTTGAGCTGACACTTCACCAAAGAAGCTATATGGATGGCAAACAAGTACATGAAAAAATGCTCAAAATCATTAGTCATTAGGAAACTGCAAATCAAAATCATAATGGTCTACCACTTCGTACCCACTGAGATGGGTATAATAAAAAATACAGACAACAACCAGTGTTGATGAGGATGTGGAAACACTGGAACTCTAGTCCGCCGCAGGTAGGAATGTAAAATGGCATGGCTGCTGGGACAGTTTGGCAGTTCCTCAAAAACTTAAACATAGAATTACCATATGATCCAGCAATTCTAGTCCTGGGTATATACCCAAGAGAACTGAAAACACGATCACATGAAAACTTGTCCACGAATATTCACGGCAGTATTACTCATACTAGCCCAAACGTAGAAATAACCTAAATAGTTGAGTGATGAATGGATGAGCAAAGTGTTGGGCAGCCATAAAAAGGAATGAACTAGTAATGCATGTTTACGACATGGATAAACCTTGAAAACATGCTAGGTGAATGAAGCCAGACACACAAGCTCATGTGTTGCATGACGTTATCCCATTTATACGACTGTCCAGCATAGGCAAATCCATAGAGACAAAAAGTAGATTCGTTATTGTCAGACGAAGGGGGTAGAAGGGATCAGCAGGTACGGGGTTTCTCTTGTGGGGTATCTTAATCATCTGCAGCTGCCATAAGAAAATACTATAGACTGGGTGACTTAAACAACAGAAATTTAAGGGTACCTGGGTGGCTCAGCTGGTTAAGCATCTACCTGCCTTCAGTTCAGGTCACGATCCCGGTGTCCTGGGACTGAGTCCCATGTCGGGCTCCTTGCTCAGCGGGGAACCTGCTTTTCCCTCTGCCTGCCCCTCTTCCTGCTTGTGATCTCTCTCTCTGATAAATAAATCAATAAAATCTTTAAATAAAATAAACAACAGAAATTTATTTTTCACACTTCTGGAGGCTGGGGAGTCTAAGGTCAAGGTGCTGGCAAAGTAGGTTTTATTCTGAGGCTCTTCTCTTGGCTTGTAGACATATGTGCTCCCATGACCTTTTCTTGGGGGGGGGGGTGTACCTATGGAGAGAGAGATCTCTCCTCCTCTTCTATTAAGTGCACTAATCCCATCACTAATCCCCCACTCTCATCACGTCATCGATCTCAAATTACTTCCCAAAGACCTCATCTCCAAATACCTTCAAATTGGGGAGTAGGACTTCAATATGAAATTGGGGGGCAATTCAGTGCAAGCAGAGACTGATGGCAATGTTCTGGAATGAGATAGCGGTGGTGGTTGTACAACTTTGTGAATATACTAAAAACCACTGAATTAGGGGTGCCTGGGTGGCTCAGTGGGTTAAGCGGCTGCCTCCAGCTCAGGTCATGATCCCAGAATCCTGGGATCGAGCCCCGGATCGGGCTCCCCACTAGGCGGGGAGCCTGCTTCTCCCTCTCCTTCTGCCTGCAGCTCTGCTACTTGTGCTCTCTCTCTCCGTCAAATAACTGAACAAAATATTTTTTAAAAACCCACTGAATTGTATATTTAAAAAACGCACACACATACAGCAAGATACCACCACACATCTGCTAGAATGGCCAAAATTAAAAAAAAAAAAAAAAAATACACACACAAATGGCCACACGAAGTGCTGCCAAGAATGTGGAGTAAGCAAAAGTCTCCTGTACTGCCGATGAGAGTGCAAAATGGTGCAGCCACTCTGGGAAACAGTTTGGAAATTTCTTACAAACTTAAACATACACAAACCGCTGAGCCAGGAATCTCGCCCCATGTTATTTGCTCAAGTGCGACAAAAACCTGTGTTTACAGAGTAACCGAGAAACAACTACACAAATGTTTACAGTAGCATTGTTTGTAATCACCAAAACCTGGAAACAATCCAAAAGCCTGTGGCACACCTATAAAATAGATTGCTAGTTAGCCAATTAAAGGGGGGGGGGGGAAGTACTGCTACTGCAACAGCACGGAGGACTCTCAAAAGCATTAGGCTAAGTGAAAGACGCCAGATTCAAAAGACTTACAGACGGCTTGATTCCATTTATGCAACATCCGGGAAAGGCAAAAGTGCGGGGACAAAGAACCAATCAGGGATTGCCAGAATTACACTGCTGCCTTTTGCTCCCGACCCTTTGCTGTGTTCTGCTGGGCCAATCAACATTCTCTTTACTCGCGTGCCCTCCACTCCCCACCCCTACCTGCAGCACCCCTCCCACCAGTGCCCCTAGGCTTCTCGGGTTACGCTGAATCAGTTATATTACTCCTCCCACTGCTGCCATTTTCCAGAAATGTGTTGACATTTTTTTTTAAAGATTTTATTTGTTTGACAGGGGGAGAGAGAGAGAGAGCACAACAGGGAGAGTGGCAGCCAGAGAGAGAGGGAGAGGGAGAAGCTGGCTCAACCCTGGGATCATGACCTGAGCAGAAGGCAGATGCTTAACCAACTGAGCCACCCAGGTGCCCTGTGTTGACATTTCTTAACTCCTGTCATGTTCTCTCCTCTCATTAACCCTATGGGTTTATGGTCTTTTTTATTTATTTATTTATTTATTTTATTATTTATTTATTTTTACTGTTATTATACTGGGGATTTGGGAGGGAGCAGATAAATACCTATTTAATCTTTCATGTAAACTGACACGCTCTTTTTTTTTTTTTTTTTAAGATTTTATTTATTTATTTGTCAGAGAGAGAGAGAGCACAAGCAGGCAGAGTGGCAGGCAGAGGCAGAGGGAGAAGCAGGCTCCCTGCCGAGCAAGGAACCTGATGTGGGACTCGATTGAGCAAGGAGCCCGATGTGGGACTCGATTCCGGGACCCTGGGATCATGACCTGAGCCGAAGGCAGCCGCTTAACCAACTGAGCCACCCAGGTGTCCCACACGCTCTTCTTTAATCAAGTCTACATCAGAATAGTTTAGGAAATGGATACTATTTTCTCATGAATATATATAAAGTTTATCGCTAGCCAACCTTGGAAAATATAGGTATTCGTCAGACATGATCCCAGTAAGTATATCTATGCAAGCCATCTGATTTTTGTCTCCCAGAGGGGACACACTTAAAAGAGTCGTCTAGGGGCGCCTGGGTGGCTCAGTGGGTTAAAGCCTCTGCCTTCGGCTCAGGTCATGATCTCAGGGTCCTGAAATTGAGCCCCGCTGCGGGCTCTCTGCTCAGCAGGGAGCCTGCTTCCCCCTCTCTCTCTCTGCCTGCCTCTCTGCCTACTTGTGATCTCTCTCTCTCTCTGTCAAATAAATAAATAAAATCTTTAAAAAAAAAAGTCAGCTAGTCTGATAGCGAGAATTTCCAACAGCTGCCTAGGCTATGGGCCAGAGTTCATGAGAGTCTGACAAACCAACGGTTTTCCTCGGGGCTGTGGGAACTGGGGCAGCCCCCTAACAGTGGTAAGCTGGTGACTCAGCAAAGGATTTGTAGGTCTGTGTATGTCTATGAGTAACACCCCAGCCGTCCCACTTATAATCAGGACCCAGAAATGCCTCCTCATTACTTACATCATAATCATCCCCTTACATAAATGCATAAAAATAGTGTTAAAATAGCACTGACTCCCATAGGAAACATTCCCGTTCTCTCTCATCATTTCTATGGCGCTGTGATCTTCAATCCCAAGTGATCTTTGAAAAGGCAGTAATACTTGAATCTTCCACATAGGAAAAATCCAAGGTCTCAGGAAGCCGCTGAGCAGTTGTTTCCCTCTTCTTTGGAGGCCGCACAGCAAAGCTAAAGAACACTAGGTAGTGGCTTTCAAAACCTTGGCTCACACAAATGTAAATCGCAGGTTGTAACATGCTCTATTCACATTTTACTTTTTTTTTTAAGATTTTATTTATTTTTGACAGAGACAGCAAGAGGGGGAACACAAGCAGGGGGAGTGGGTGAGGGAGAAGCAGGCTCCCCGCTGAGTCAGGAGCCTGATGCAGGGCTCCATCCCAGGACCCTGGGATCATGACCTGAGCCAAAGGGAGACGCTTAACGACTGAGCCACCCAGGCACCCCTGACATATTCATTTTCATCACAGGAAACGAGCTTGACAAAGTGGTCATGGAGGGCAATGTCAGCCCCCCAACCCCCAGTCGAAGGTGGGAGACTACATGTTAAAGCTGCAGGATACAACCTGGTCCCCAGCATAGCCCAGGAGGGCCCCAGGAGGGCCCTCTGATGCCCACTTGACCACCTTCTTGAAACTGTCATATTTGGCAGCTTTCTCCAAATGGCAGGTCAAGTCCATGACCAACACATTGTGGATGAGGACATGGAAGGCCATGCCAGTGAGCCATTTCAGCTCAGGGATGACTTGCCCACAACCTTGGCCATACTAGTAGAAGTAGGGACAATGTTGTGGACAGATCTTCAGCCATCACTGCTTACCTTCTCAGAAGGGCCTTCTACAGTTTTCTGAGTGGCAGTGATGGAATGTACTGTGGTCATAAGTCCCTCTGTGATGCCAAAATTGTTATGGACAACCTTGGCCAGGGGGCCAAGCAGTTGGTGGTGCAAAAGGCATTGCTGACAATCTTGAGAAAGTTGTCATACTTCTTTTTCATGGTTCATGCCCATCACAAGCAGAAGAGGCAAAGATGATGACCCTTTGTCTCTACCCTTTGAGCCCCAGCCTTCTTCAGGGTAGTGAAGATACCAGTGGATTTCACAATAAATTCAGCACCGATCTCACTCCAGTTGATGTTAGTGAGATTTCCCTCCAGGAAGATGGAGATGAGCTTTCCATTAAATACAAGCTTCCCATTCTCAACCTGGACTGTGCTCTTGAACTTGCCATGGGTGGAATCATACTGGGCCATGGAGACCATGTGTTGAGCTCAGTGAAGGTGTTATTGATGGAGACAATATTCACTTTACCAGAGTTAAAAGTAGCCTTGGTGACCAGGCAGGCACCCCAACGTAGCCAAAACCATTTAGTTGGACCTTCGCCATCATGTCTCAGGGACACAGCTGTAGTCACATAGGGAGGGGGCAGAAAGCCAAAGGGAGCCAGGATTTTCTTGAACAGAAGTTGGAGGAAATCTTGTAAAGAGGCAGACTGTTGATTGCTACTTTTAGGCACTACTGTCTTATTCTTGCCAATGCAACACTGATTTTGTTAAGTATGGTCTGGCAACAGACTCCGGAAAGATGAGGGTGTCACCCAGCAGCATTGCCAGAGTCTCAAATAAAAATATAGGACACCCAGTTAAAACTGAATTTCAGACAAACAAGTAAGTTCCTCCCCACCACCACCCTCCTCCAGGGATGAACTATGATTGCTTAAGACAAGCGTGGTAATCCCATTACCCCTTGCTAAAGACTGGTTCGGACGTGGGCGTATCACACGCTTCCGACCAACTGCGAGTGGTGGAGAAATCTTCTGGGGGCTTCTGGCTAAGATTTTCCTCTCTGATTAAAAACGGAAGAGCCAGCACGCAAGCAAGTGACAGAAAGCACAAAAGTAAGCATTGTGGACGTCCTTCATGCTTCGTGCCTAATCTCACGTGAAGATATGTGGTGGGAACAGCGACAGTCATTTTGTCATCATGAAGGAAAAGTCATAAGGAAGTCAGAGAGATTGAGCCAGAACTCTGCCACTGTTGAACTTCTGAATGAGGCAGCTCCGGAATTCTTTTCACCAGACTTCTTGTTATGTGAAATAATGAATGTCCTCACTGTTTGAGCCTCTTTTAGTTGGGTTCTCTGTTTATGCTGCTGGAAGCATCTTAAATGATTCAGCTGAAAGTATTTTCAGTCTTACTCAGTGGGTGTTAAATGGCTGTGGTTAATAGACCCAATCTCCTACCCAGTTAAACAAAACTATTTTGTTATAACATCTCCTGGCTTCGTAATGTTGCAGGGATCTTTCTCAACTTCTCACAAAAGAATCACAGAAACCCTCCCACAGACTTTGGGGTGGGCAGGAGACCATTTCTTGCTTCTTAGGATGGAATAATTATTCCATCAATGTCAATAATTATTCCTCAGTGTCACTGACAGCTTCAGAGATCTGAACAGGGAGTGCTAGCCAGGTAGGCCAATTTCGTGGGACAGGTGGATGCTGTTTCACAATTCTGGGTTTGAGATGGGCAACCTTTAGCCCAGGAGTAGTTTAGGTTCTTGATCCCGAGGTATCATTAGCATCAGTGGCATCTGTGCTGTCACTTTTAATCCCAATGTAGATAATACCCACTGCTCTTTGGTTTTATTTCCAAACATTCTGAAATGAATTAAATTTATCAGATGTTTCCTGGCTACCATTTGTATATGTGGCAAACATTTTTACTTCTTAAAATTTTTAATAGATTATATATATATGCATATGGCATATATAGGATTCAGACCAATAAGTCCCCCATCCAGCCTAGTCTCCTTTTTCCCTTCTCTAGAAGCAGCCATTGTTATCAGTGCCTTGTGTATCCTTCCAGACCTTCGTACACGTGGACAAATATATAAATACGTATAGCTCTTTTTAAGATACAAATGATAGCATATGATACACATTAATTATATCTTGGAGATTCTCCCACATCCTTATTTTTTAAATACCTTACTCTGTTCAAGAGCCATATTGTATTCTAATGCATGGTTGTGCCAAAACGTATTAGCTATCTCCAATTAATAGACACTTCCACGGACATTTGTCATATTTTCTGGCTTGCCAACTCCTTTGGAACATTTTTCATGTTCGTGGAAATATTCACTCTCCAGTCTCCTTTGAAACTCCACCAACCAGCTGCCCCCATGCTAATCTCCAAATCAGAGGTGGATCCCAGGAGGAAATGGGCTTTGAGTGGGACACTTATTATATGCTGGCAAGAGCGCCCCACAGCCTCATGGCCTTCGGGGCAGCATGGATTGCAAAGCAAGTTCCTGATGCAGAAGAGATATTAGTGGCGCTGGTGTGAGTGACGGTTGCAATTGCCATCAGGTTCTTGGTGGCAGTGCAAATTTAGCGTTTGGTTTTTGGTGGCAGCAGAATTCTTCTGGACCTTTTATGCATCAGGCTATTTATATGTGTGGTTTGTGGCTTTAATTCTTGAGGATTATCATCAAGCCTAGTCTCTAGTCTTCCCAACAATGTTCTTTATAACAAACAACTTTCTGCTCATCAGCTAAAGTCACTTCTGATTGCAACTAAGAGCCCAGTCTGAGACAAATGTTTTGCTTCCTTCTAATTTGTAATTTTATCACCTCATTTGTTATTAATATTATCCTTGCATATACGTCTTTGTACCTGTGTGCAAGTGAATCTGTGGCATAAAGTCCTAAAATTGGAAATGCTCTAGAAGAACGTTTGCAAGACACATCTGATAAAGGACTAGCATCCATAATATACAAAGAACTCCTAAAACTTAACAGCAAGACAACAATCCAGTTAAAAAATAGCCGAAGAGGGATGCCTGGGTGGCTCAGTTGGTTAAGCGGCTGCCTTTGGCTCGGGTCATGATCCCAGGGTCCTGGGATCGAGTCCCACATTGGGCTCCTTGCTCGGCAGGGAGCCTGCTTCTCCCTCTGCCTGCCACTCTGCCTGCTTGTGCTCTCTCTCTCACTCTCTCTGACAAATAAATAAATAAAATCTTAAAAAAAAAAATAGCCGAAGACCTTACTAGACATCTCATCAAAGATACATAAATGGTAAATAAGCATATGGAAAGATGCCATACAACATATATTGTCAAGGAAATGCAAAATAAAACAATGAGAAAAAAATTTTTTTTGAATAAAATTGTGATTCTTTTCTGAAAGTGAAAATATTCACTAACAGCTCCCCAAATCTGAAAAAGAATATTGAGTGGGAATTTGCCCTACAATATACGAAAATATAAAAATATATAAAGCTGTGTAAACATAACACAGATTTAGCAACCTACAATAAAGGGATAAAAATAGATCAGTTGGATAGAGTAAAGTGCAAAACATCCATGTATCTGGGCAAATGTTTGCAATTAGAAGCAACACTTATTTATTTAGTTAGTTAATTTCGTTAGCGGCAACATTTAAAATCTATGAAGGAAGGGTGGCTTTTTCAACAAATCATATGAGATAATTGGCTATCCACTGAAGAAAAAATAACATCAGTGATGTAGGAAAGAGAATGTTAGGATTTGAAGCCTACCGCCAAGAAAGAATTCTTGAGACGTCTTTGGTGCAAAAGGTGATTTTATTAAGGAATGAGGACAGGACCCGTGGGCAGAAAGAGCTGCCATGGAGTCATGAGGAGTGGCCCATTGCATACTTTCAAATTGGGAGGGGGTTAAGGACCGCCTAAGTCTCTAAGGAATTTTGGAAGCAAGGTTTCCAGGACCTTGAGGGGGCTTGCTATTGTTGGGAAAAGGTCATTTATTATCGTCTAATAAAACCTTAGTCTTGAGACCCTTCTGGTGTATATCGGTGGGCCATATGTTTGGGGGGTTTAGAGATAAAGGAAGTTTCCAAAGGAATTTTTATACATTAAAGTAGACTTACCCTGGGGCAAATAATACATTATATGTTAATAAAAAAATAAAAACAAAACAAAAACAAAAACAAAAAAAACCACTGGACTGAAAAAAAAAAAAAAGTAGACTTACAGGATCCTGGGGGAGGTGGGGCTCCGGCTAGGGTCACCTTTTGCCCTAAGCAAAGTATTAACATTGAGTTGAATCCCTAGAGGAATGTCCCTCTGCCTGTTTCTAGGACTTTTCAATGGGCTGTAGGTAGCAGGGAAATTTAATAATTTTTCTTCTGCCTTTGTTTCCCACATCAATTAGATTGAAGCTCCTGTCCCATCACATCAAACACAGCTGGTACAAATAATTAAACATTTAGAGGGAAAAAGTTAAAATATTTTAAGGTTTTTATTCTATTTATTTATTTTTAATTTTAATTTTTTGGTACAAAATGGTGGGTTTTCTTAAAAAAAGATTTTACTTACTTATTTGACAGAGATAGAGATCACAAGGAGGCAGAAAGGCAGGCAGAGAGAGGGGGAAGCAGGCTCCCTGCTGAGCAGAGAGCCGGATGCGGGGCTCGATTCCAGGACCCCGAGATCATGACCTGAGGCGAAGGCAGAGGCTTTAACCCACTGAGCCACCCAGGCGCCCCAAAATGGTGGTTTATGAAAGCACAGAGACAGGACCCATTGCCAGAAAGAGCTGCTGCAGCGGGGTCTTGAGGAATGGTGATTATATACTTGGGAGTTGGGGGAAGTAAGAAAAAGGGAGGTTTCAAAAGAACTTTCATATGCTAAAGAGGACCCACCTACAGGATACCTTCAAGATTGGAGCGCCCGGGTGGCTCAGTGGGTTAAAGCCTCTGCCTTCGGCTCGGGCCCTGATCTCATGATCCTGGGAGGGGCCCTGGGATAGAGCCCCAAATCGGGCTCTCTGCTCAGAGGGGGCCTTCTCCATCCCCCCACCCCCCCACCCCCGCCTCTCTGCCTACTTGTGATCTCTTTCTCTCTGTCAAATAAATAAATAAAATCTTAAAAAAAAAAAAAGATACCTTCAAGATACCAGAGGTCTTGCCATTGTCAGGTTAAGGCTGATTTCCCCTTCTAGCAAAGTATTAACATTTAGTTGGGAGATCTCCGGAAGAATGTCACAGATGTCCCGCCCAGGAGTGGGGCGGGAGGGAGAGGTTGCAGGGTGTCAGTTTATGCTTTATCCTAAACTTGCTTTCTCTTCCCTCATCATCCCCCACTGAACAATTTTGACCCTTAAATCTTTAAGGTGGATGAAGGTGGAAGGTCTCATCTTCTGTAACTTCTTCCTGCCGAATAGGGGCATAGAGATGTCCTCACCTAACGGGTCAATGTAGGTCATATGGGGAACATATAGGGGAGTTATGAAAGGGGAGGCAGCTGAATCCAATGGGCAACATAGATGAACCTCCTTGAATAGAAAGGATCATCAGTCAGCTGGAAGTTATGGCAGCGAAGGAGTCTTGACACTAGGAAGGGAGACACCGGAAATGAAAAAATAAGGTTAATATTGTAATGAGAAAAAGAAGGCTGAATAAAAGACCTTTTGATAGTTGACCCTTGTTAATTTTCCTCCGGTTTAGGAGTTTTAAACGATCACTAAAGGAAAGAGAGATCATTTAAAACACCAATTGGAATAGTCATGTCAGTTAGAAACCCAGAAATGTTTTGGTGGTAATCTGGAACGTATACACAGCATTCTGTTTTTGTTTTTGTTTTAAGATTTTACTTATTTATTTGAGAGTGAGCACGTGCAGGAGCAGGAGGGAGGGGCAGAGGGAGAAACAGGCTCCCTAATGAGCAGGGAGCCCGATGCAGGACTCGATTCCAGGACCCTGGGATCGTGACCCGAGCCAAAGGCAGTGGCATACCAACTAAGCCACCCAGGTGCCCACAGCATTCTGTTTTTATAATAGCACAAGTTCTACCTTGTGCAACAGTTTAAAAAAAGATATAATGCCATTCTGTTTTGTAAAGCTGCTTTATACATTTGTATTATTTTAGTGTTTAATAGAGAAATGTTATTTTAGCCGTCATTTAGGGCTTTGACTGTGTACTTATTAAGACTTTCATGTGCCAGATGTCCTCCATTCTCAAAGAGGGAACAAAGATGGATGCTAGGTTGTCATACCAATGTAGCCCAAAACGTGTCCACTGTGGTTTTAAATTTTGAAGGTTAGCTGGATTGGTAATGGTTATTTTAAAGGTTTTTAAACTATATTTTAAATAATATTGGGGTGGAGAATGCCTGCCTAAACAAGACACAAAACCCAGAAGTCATAAAAAACTGAGAGATTTGTTCTCAAAATTTAAAACTTCTGTTAAAAGAAATACTATAAAAGACGTTCTAAGAAAAGGGAAAGTGAAAAAAAGAAAATAGAAAGTGTGGGGTTAAACTATTGCATGGAATTAATATCTAGAATATATACAGAATTCTGCCAACAATTATTTAAATCAGGAAACTCACAGAAAAATCCAAACCAAAAAAGAACGAGGGGTGCCTGGGTAGCTCAGTGGGTTAAAGCCTCTCCCTTTGGCTCAGGTCATGATCTCAGGGTCCTGGGATCGAGCCCCGAATAGGGCTCTCTGCTCAGTGGGGAGCCTGCCTCTCCCTCTCTCTCTGCCTGCCTCTCTGCCTGCTTGTGATCTCTCTCTCTGTCAAATAAATAAATAAAATCTTTAAAATAAAAAGAAGGAGGTAGAGAAGGAAAAAAAGAGGTGGAGAAGACGGGGAGCTAGGGGAGGAGGAGGAGGAAGAGAAAGAAGAAAAAGAAAAAGAAAAGGTGTTCAAACTCAATAGCAATCAAGAAAAGTAGATTAAATGAGATACATTTTTTTCCCCATCAGATTGTTCAACATTTAAAAGATTGCTTGTCTAATTGCTCTGTAATGCTCTAGTTGCAATATAATTCTGAAATGGTTTATAAGTTCCAGTTTTAATGGTTTAAAATTTCCAGTTTTATCTTTGATACAGGTTTATTTAGAGGTATTTTGTAAACTGCCAGATGTATAGGGCTTTAAAAGTGTTTTAGTACCAGCTATACATGAATTGCTCAATATCAAAAATGTACAAGTGTGGGGCACCTGGGTGGCTCAATCCTCTGCCTTAGGCTCAGGTCATGATCCCAGGGTCCTGGGATAGAGCCCCGCATCGGACTCCCTGCTCAGCGGGGAGCCTACTTCTCCCTCTCCCACTACCCCTGCTTGTGTTCCTTCAATCGCTCTCTCTCTCTCTGTCAAATAAATAAATAAAATCTTTAAAAAAAAAAAAGGTATAAGTGTAGAGAGAGAGCGCCAAGGTGCCCCTCCCCCACCTCTGTCTTCCTGTCATCCCATCCCCCTTCACAGGCAGGGAGACTCCCCTCTTCATCATTGTAAGTTTCTTCTGTACCCTTCCAGAGACGCTTTGCGTAGGTACGAACAAGTATTAATGTGGTCTTTTCCACATCATTTTTACTACAGTGATATATGTTATTCCTAATCATATTAGGAGAGACAGCTGTGTTAGTGAATATTAGTAGATTAAAATTTTCTACTGAAAAATGTACATGAAGCCTATAAGACATACTTGTAGTGTTTAAAGTGAATCGTTATGCTACTCCCATTCGGTGAAGAACTAGAATATCGCAGGTGCCTCCAAAACCCCTCCCTGATCACGTTACCCACCGTCTTCACTTGAGGTCCTCGCTCTCCTGGCTTTAGGTTCATCAATCCTTTGCTTTCTTAAAAAATGGTTTTACCACCTTTGTATGGGTCCATAAACAATAAAGCATAGTTTTTTTTTCTGTTTTGACCTTTAACAAATGGAATCAGTGTTTTCTTTCATGACTTGCTTTCTTTTGATCAACGCTTTCCTTGTTGATGTGTGTGGTTGTGGTTTTTTGTCCCAGCCAAGTAGCATTCCTGTAAGAATGTAACACCTGGTTTATGGACTTTGGGATTGTCTCCGGTTTGGCGCTCTTATGTTGCTAAGAAAGTTCTTGTACAACTCCTTGCTTAGGGTAACAATTCCTAAAGTGTGGTCCATGAACCCCTAGGGATCTCTGGGACCTTATCAGGCAGTCACTGAAGTTAAAACTATTTTCTTTCACGATAATACTAAGATGTAATTTGCCCTTTTCACTCTGTAAACATTCGCACTAATTGCAGTCACCTTAGCACAAATCAAGTCGATTTGGAGTCGTTTTTTGCCATTTTGGTTTTTTGTTTTTTTTTTAAAGATTTTATTTATTTATTTATTTATTTGACACAGAGAGAGAGATCACAAGTAGGCAGAGAGGCAGGCAGAGAGAGAGGGGGAAGCAGGCTCCCCGCCGAGCAGAGAGCCCGATGCGGGGCTCTATCCCAGGACCCTGAGATCATGACCTGAGCCGAAGGCAGAGGCATCAACCCACTGAGCCACCCATGGCCCCCTTGCCACTTTGGTTAAGTATGTAATTGCATGTCATTTTGGTTTTAATTGTCATATCCCTGGTTTCTAAGAATTCTTTTTGTCATATTTATAGATCATTTGGATTTCCTCATTGGTAAAATGTCAATTCAAATCTTTTCCCCATTTTTGAGCTGTCCTTTTATGTTGATTCTTAGTTCTTTATGTCACATGTTCTTTAAGTCAGATATATATGTTGTAACTTTATTTTCTCTTTTTCTATGTTGTCTTTTTCACTTTTAATGATGTCTTTCACTGAAAAGAAGTTTTTAACATGTCAAATTCATCACTTTTCCTTTGTTTTGAGCTTTTGTGTGACTGCTCACTAGATTATCAAGTACAAAGATGAAATGAAATTATAATAGTAAGCATCTTTATCTTGGTCTTGATTTCTAAGAGAGAATTCGCAACACCTCACTGTTAATTTTTTCCCTTCCCCCCACCGTTTCCTCTTTTAAAAACAACTTTGATTAGAGTTAAAAGAATTAAATTACTTTACCTTTAATTTTGGTTATAGTTTTAAAGGCTTTGTTGTAGATTGTTTTCATAGATACTCTTAATCAGGTTAGGGAAGTCCTTCTACGGCTAGCTTTTCTCCTAAATGAATGTTGAACTTCATGAAACTCTGTTTCTGCATCTTGTTGAGATGATAGTGAGATTTTTGCTCTAATTTGTCAATGTTAAGGATCATATTATTTGAGTGTCTATTGTTAAAACCACCTCTCATTTCTGAGATAAACTTGATGATGATGATATCTTTTTTATATACATTGCTGAATTCAGTTCACTAATATTTTGTGGTTTTGCAGCTATGTTCATAATATTGACCTGTACTTTTCCTTTCTTCTAATGCTGTCTCTGTCTGGTTTTAGTACTGGATTGATGCTATGGTAAAAGACATTTAAGGACGCCTGGGGTGGCTCAGTCGGTTAAGCATCTGCCTTCCGCTCAGGTCATGAATCCTGGGATCAAGTCCCACATTGGACTCCTTGCTCAGCAGGGAGTCTACTTCTTCCTCTGCCTGCTGCTCCCCCTGCTTGTGCACTCGCATTCTTTCTCTCTCTGACAAATACATAAAAAAAATATTTTTTAAAGCCATTAAAAATTTCATGCTTTAAGTGTTGCTGGAAAATAGAAAACACATTCAGGAAAGTTCCCTCTTGGGGTACTTAGGTGGCTCAGTTGGGTAAGCATCTGCCTTTGGCTTGGGTCATGATCCCAGAGTCCTGGATCGAGCCTCACATTGGGCTCCCTGCTCGGTGGGAAGTCTGCTTCTCTCCCTCTCCTGCCCCTTCCCCCACTTGTACACTCTCTCTCTCTCAAATAAATTTATCTTTTTAAAAAAAGGACGTTTCCTTCTTCACCTATACTCTGGAATCATTTACGTAAATTTAGCATTATTTATTCGTTCAGAGATTAGAACTCAACAGTGAAGCCATGTGGGCCTGGGGTTTTACTCATGATTAGATGGTTTTATTTAATACTGTTTCTACTTCTTTAATGGGAATAGGACTATTCAGATATCCTATTGTTTCTGGAGTCTGTTTTAGTGTTATTTTTCTAGTAATTCATCCAGTTTTATCTAAAATTTCAAATTTGTTGGCCTAAAGTAGTTCATAATCTGATTACCATGTTAATATCCAGATATCTGTAATTAGATACCCTTGTTATTTCTGGAATTATTTGTGTCTTCGCTTTTCACTTGATAATTTTTGCCAGTGGATTTTATTCTTCTTTCAAAGTCCCAAATTTTGACTTGTTGAGCAATGTGAAATTGGACTGCAAATCCACAGGAGAGCTGATTTGTGATTTTCCAGAGATTTATTCACCGCTCTGCTTGGCTGTAATCCAACTCTCCTTGCACTGGGCTAGCCCCTATGAGGGTGTCCATCGCCCTGCTTAAGCTGACACAACACCCCAGACTGCCTCACCCTATGTGGGCTCCCATCTGACCACAGGTCTTTCTTCCATACAGATGCTCTCACTCCACTCAGGTTCTAAGGGCCCAGGCTGGGCTGTTCCCATGTGCAAATGCTCTCTTCATTGTTTGAGCTCTGATTCTCCAGGTGGGACATGTACAGACAGACACACATACACACTGGCTCTGACAACCCCCATCAGGCCACCTTCCATGTGGTTGTCCCCCTCCCCATGCTCAGACTATGATGTCCGAGCTGGCCTACTCCCATGTATGGCCTCCCTCATTTCACTTGATCTCTGATATGCACACCAGACAGCCCCCAGCACCAATGCTACCCTGCACCGCTCCAACTAATGGCTTTAGGACTGAATTATGCAGGAAGAGAAGGGAAGAGGAAGAGCTCGGAAAATATTAACTATACTCAGAGGTATTTTTTCATGAAATGTTTTAGTAACATGATGCAATGTTATGAGTGTACTGGATCATAACATGAACATTTTTTTTTTAAAGATTTTTTTAATTTACTTGACAGAGACACAGCAAGAGAGGGAACACAAGCAGGGGGAGTGAGAGAGGGAGAAGCAAACTCGCAGGCTCCCCACTGAGCAGGGAGCCAGATGCTGGGCTCAATCGCAGGACCCTGGGATCATGACCTGAGCCAAAGGCAGACGCTTAACGACTAAGCCAACCAGGAGCCCCTAACATATTTTTAAAAGATTTTATTTCTTCATTTGAGACAGAGAAATAGAGCATGAGCAGGGGGAGAGGCAGAAGCAGACTCCCTGCTGAGCCAGGAGCCCTACATGGGGCTCAATCCCAGGACCTGGAGATCACGACCTGAGCTGAAGGCAGACGCCCAACAATCTGAGCCACCCAGGCGCCCCGTGAACATACTCTTAACTATGGGTCTGTCAAAGGTTTGAAAGCCACTGACCTAGAAAGGTTTTGCAGTGATGGTATCGTAGTACCCCATTTAGTGCGTTAGTTTGTAGACTACTGTCTCAAGATTCCTTGCCACCTGTGTGGACACCCCATCCAAACTGACACCCGTCCCTGGCAACAGATACAACTTTGGTAGGCTACTGGAATCACAGACCTGGGCTTTAGTTCTGCCCCTCAACTTCTCACTAGCCAAGCAATCTAGTCACCTTGTACATTAAAAATGCAGATGATATGCAACATACCTCCCTCCCAAGACATAAAATCAGGTAGTACATGAAAGTGCTTTGAAAACTACGGTAAATATCACAGTAACTGACATCTAATCAATGTCCTTTACATGCAATGTAACTGAATCTTTAAAGAACTCTGAAATTCACATTTAATAGGTGAGGAAACTAAAGCTTAGGGAGACTGAATGGATGAAACAGTGTTTGAATCCAGGTCTGTGCATTCAACTTCACCCTCATAATCACTAAGCGTTTTTTGTTGTTTTGTTTTTTGAGAGAGAGCGTGTGCACACAAACAGAGGAGTGGCAGGCAAAAGGAAAAGCAGGATCCCCACTAAGCAGGGAGCCCTATGTGGGGCTTGATCCCAGGACCCTGGGATCACAACCTGAGCCAAAGTGATTAAGCAATACTTTTAAAGATTTTATTTTTAAGTAATCTCTACACCCAATGTGGGGCTCAAACTCATAACCCCAAAATCAAGAGTCGCCTGCTCTTCCGACTGAGCCAGCCAGGCATGCTGCAAGTGGTACTTTTTTTTTTTTTAAGGTATTTATTTCTTTGACAGAGTGGAGAGAGATCACAAGTAGGCAGAGAAGCAGGCAGAGGGGAAAGCAGGCTCCCTGCTGAGCAGAGAGCCCGATGCGGGGTTCGATCCCAGGACCCTGAGATCATGACCTGAGCCAAAGGCAGAGGCTTTAACCCACTGAGCCACCCAGGCATCCCTAAGTGGTACTTTGATATGTAAGTTTACTGTCAGAAGCAGAGCATCTTTATTCTGTTACAGTTTTATATGGATATGGAAACCCAAATGTATTTACCATTTCCCTTTAAACATCATAACTCTTGAAAGCTTCGAATCCTGTGGACTTTCACCTTTACTATGCAAATATAGCTAACAGGCAAGGACGGGAGACTAAATGAGGCCATTCTGAAATGATGGTGGTACTCGTATGGGGTCCTGGAGTGGCAGTCATTTCCTTAGATGCAAAATGGTGGCCAAGTTTAAGGCCCTTACATGTACGTGATGGATAAATATGTTGAAGAGTGAACAAATGGGAGCCTGGTTGGGTCTAGAACTCTGGCAGTTTGGTGGGGTGGGAAAGTGAGCCAAGAGCAATGCCCCCTCAGCCCCCAGGCTGAAGGGCTGTCAAGAGGGCAGACCTCAAGGCAGAGTCCACTTGGCATTTTCCGAAACTGTCCCCAGATCTGCCTGGGATCAGGTCTCTGCTGAGGGGCCTGTGTAGAGCTCCTTCTGAGCAGCTGGATGAGGCCAGGGCAGTGCAGGGCCCAGGGGTGGGTGGGTTTGAGCACAGTGTTCTTCACCAGAGTCCAGCTCAAATGCTCTATTTTTAAAGCCAAGTAACTGCATTCTTCCTCCAGCCCCAAAAGTGAAAATCGGAGCAGCAACGATTGCTCTGGTCAAGGATAAGGTGGAGGTGGGACAGGGGACAGAATGAGCCCCAGGGGATGAAAAGCGGCAGAGGGAGATGAGCACAGTGCTGCCCCCTGAAGACATGCCAGCCAGTCCCCAAACCTCCACCAGCCAGTGCCGGTCCCCTTCCCCCTGTCCTCAGCAGAGGAAGGCCTGTGCAGGGGAGGATGGGACGGGGGGGGAGGGGGGGGGGCGCGTTAGAGGGGGACAGAACAGCTGTGAACAGTGCAGGAACCCAGATTCTAGGTCCAATAACAGTTTTTATTCCCTTGGAACAAGGATCTGTGGGAAAGAAACTCCAAAAAGGAAACATGAACATGAACAACAAAATGACACTAGGGTGCTGTGCCAGGTGAATGGCACGCTCCACAGTGGACCTGGTCATGCCCTGCTTTCTCTGATCAACACGTGCCCCGTCCCCGAGTGCCCGTGACATAGGTGGAGGGTGGGGGCAGTGAGGAGGAAAGCTTCGCTACTCTATGCAAAGGAGACGAATGTACCGGTCTATTCTGAGGTCTCTCAGGGACACCAAACCCTCCCCCTCAAGAACGGAGGTAGACAGGTAAGAATGAGAGGGGCCTGGGCGTCACAGATAATTTAGAAAGTAGTCACGGACCCTTTGTGGCTGACAGAATCTACACTTAAAATAGTACCACAAGAGAAGCTAACAGCTGGCTAAGACAGCTTTGTGTTTCATGGTAGACATGGCCAACCTTGTCAAATCAGGCCCCAGAACAGTGGTAACTAGTGCTACTGCTTCTACTCACTTCAAAGGAGCCTGATGGTGGTTAATCAGAAGCCATTTTCCATTTCCCAGAGGATTTGCTTTGACCTCCCTTTCTAGCAAAATCCTGTCCCCTGCAAGCCTGGTCCTTTAGAGAATAGACTGTCAAGGGACAAGTAAAAACCCTGTCCTATCCTCACACTTCCCAGGACACGACAGCTTCTACTGCAGCCCAAACACCTAAAAACAAGGCCCTTTGGTGGGCTAGATAGTCCAGTTCTCGATTGTCCCTACATCGTGTATCACCTAACTCATCGCTATACTGGAAGATGGCCTCTGGCATTGGGACCTAAGCCCAGATCACAGTGAGGTCTCCTGGAGGATGAAGGTGGGGCTGTTCCCTTGGTGGGCTGAGCCTTCCTCAGGCACTGCCGTGGCCTCCTTGTCTCGGCTGTTCTTCAACATCCCATTACTCATCTTTTCCGGAAATGTAGCAGTGTCCACGGAGAAGTCCTGGAGAACACAGAGCAAAGGGAGTGGACGGGGTGGGGTGAACATGAGACAAAGGAGTGAAGAAACTTAGGCACAAAAGTTAGAAGACCCTGCTTTGATCCCTGCCGGAAGGGAGATCAGCAAAGGGCAGTGGGGGAGAAAAGGAGGAGCAAAGCACAAGGTAAGTGGTGGTGGGCGGGGGGCGCAGGAGGGAGAGGAGAGGCCAGCACACTGGGCACCTCTCTGGGCTGAGATCCTTCTGCCCACCAAGCCAGCACTCCCCTTAGGGTAGAAGCCAGGGCAGTTACTGGGGGACGGTCCAGGTTCAGACAAGTAATCAGAGTTGTTGGGGAGGAGAAAGGAAAGGGATGGAAGGGAATTTGGAAAGTCTGGTAGTAAGAGAGGGAAGGGAGGGTATGATCTGGACAAGATAGCTGCTACCTGGCTGTAGCTGATGCAGTGAAATCGCTTCTGACAGGACAGCGGCAGGAGGGCAAGGAGCTTTGGCAACACTGGGTAAATGGTCCGAGGATTCAGGGTCCGGCCCCGCATTCCCCCTAAATGCAAAGGCACTTCTGAGTCTCCTACTGTGGGACCCGTGCACACCCAGCAAGCCATCTGTTCTCAGGGCTCTGAGTCCCCAGCCCCTGCCCACCTCCCAGAGCTCAGCCAAGAAGCCCAAGGAGCCCAGAGGGCAGAGTCCGTTCTCCCCCAGCGTCCAGGTTCCCTGAGTGGCCTCCCCCAGTCTCTCTTCTCTGGGTCTCCATTCCGCACACCCTCACCAGTGAGCAGACTGACAATCAGGCCCACCACGATGACTGTGGTCGAGTTGTGAGCGCTGTACCATAAATATGACAAGGAATAGAGACGCCGCAGCCCTGTATGCCTGGGGAGAACAGGAATAAGGACAGTTAGCAAGTCACTAACGGGGCATTCCTCAGGGACACAGCCCCAGGATCTTGGGACCCAACACCTTGCTGAGGACTCCGGTGGCCCATCCCTTAGCAAGACCCCTGGGACACCCCTCAGAAATGAGTTATTTTCCCCAAGGAGAAAGTGAGCCCCAACTCACTTGGAGAGGGTGGTCGAGGGCATCAGTGTGGTCATAGCGACAGTGGTCAGGTTGCTAGGCAGGGAAAAGCTGGATATATTAGGGGGAGAGGGTGCCATGCCGGAGGCCATGTTGGTCACTATGCTCCCGATGCCAATCCAGAAGGCCATGACGAGTCCAGCCAACAGGCCCACAATGGCACCCTGCCCAGAGACACAACACATTCTCCTGTCACGATGCCAGCCCCAGTAAATCTTCACATCAGTTCCCAGAACTCATGGGGAGAGCCCTGCCAAGGCATTTCTCAGGTCCACCCCTGTACATGACTGTGGAACCAGATGGATCACTCACAGGAGGGTTGGCACAAGGAAAGAACATCCCAAGACAGAAAAGTCCGAGCAGCGGCCCCCCAACCATGCCAAAGATGCTGAGTGCTGCCTGTGGAGGACAGGGTTGAGAGAGAAGAAAAAAAAAAAAAAAGAACATTCAGGCTCAGAAACACCCAGCCTCACCAACGTAGACCACCGCCACCTGCTGATGCCTCAGCACCCCGCTTGTCAGAGCTGTCGGTATCTTCTACCCGGAAATATCATAATGCAGAATTCTAGGGGGCGAATCCTGGGAATGTTAAGGGAATGTACTTTGGGTTGTCCTCTGAGGCTGATCCCTAGATGTCTCTGAGCCGACAATGTCCTAGGAATGACTCTAGGGAAGGCTACTCACAGCTAAACGAGGCCCATCAAAGGCGAATTTTTGATACCCATCCCTGTATCATTCCCTTCACATCAGCTGTCTCGCTCAACTTCCTGTTTCAATCAGCTCCTTTCTCCCCTAAAAACTGCTTTCTTCTCTGCATAATCCTTACCTGTAGCACGGGTCCCATCTGGGAAGAAATATACGCCATTCCCAGACAAAGTAGCCCATAGCCAAAGGCTGGAGAAAAAGAAGGGAGGAAACAGGCCAAGATAAGTTAACACATTTAAAAGGGGGAAAAGTAGAGCAAAGCTCCTTCCTCAGCCAAACCATTACCTCTGCGTCCCTGAAAACGGCATATTCCCTCCTGCTCCAGCTCCAGGTCCCCCCCACCCGGTTTTCCCACCTATGTGACTCAGAGACTCTCCCAGGAAATACCCTGAGATGTCAACAAGGTTGTGTGCTTCGTTTGGCAAGTGCTGAGCCCAGGCTAAAGCTGGGGCTGTGAAGCAGACTGATGACAGTGTTTAGGGTGTGTCTTAGAAAGAATACAACGGAAAAGATGACAAAGCATAATCCCACCGAGGAGTCTGGAAAGCATGATGGCCTGGACTTCAGAGAACTGAGGGAACCAGGGTCGGATCAGATCTTCCATCGTAACAGTTGCCAATGAATTAAAAGCAGAAGATATGGTGCTGAAAAGAGGAAGACAAAGATAAGCCGTGCTGAGTCTGAGGGCCGAGAGGCAAAACCAACAGGGGGCCTATTGAGGGAAGAGCGCCCTAAAGGCAGGAGAGGACATGTGCAGCCAGATGCCATCTTCACGGTTGGCAGCTGAGGAAGAGGCCCAGAAGGCAAGGACACTTGTCCTTTTCTGAATGGGATACAGGTTTTGATCAAGTAGAATCAATTCCTGGTGTTGTAAAAGAAGAATCCTTCACCAGCAAGGGGGCATCTCCTGGGAGAGGACATGCTCTCTGCTACACAGATGAGCTGTCCCTCGTCATCCACAGATGCAGGGGCACGTTGAGAAACTCAGAGAGTTCCCCTCCTCCAGTCACCTGGGGCCAAGCAGGGATCAGCTGCACCAAGCCTGAGGGAAACGGTCAAACAGGGTACCTGAGGGAGCCACTGAAGAGGCAGGCAACAAAGAGCCCAGGCAGGCCCGGCAGGTCTTTCAGGAGATCCATCACAAAATACAGGACGAACTGCAGGCAGAGCAGAAGTGCACAGTTCTCTTGCGAGAGGAGCCCTTCCCCAGGGTGCGGCGTGTGGGAAGCCCCCTGCACGTGCCCCTACCAGTCTATGGAGAGTGGGTGTCTAAGAAGGGGGCTTAGCCCTGAGAGTGACCCAGTTAGTGGAGAGAAAATGGGCTCTAGAGAATAATGCAGTTCATGCCCCAACTCTGCCCCTGACTAGCAGTGTGGCGAGCATTCCGGCCACCTCGATGAGGCTTTTTTCTTTTCTGTAAAACGAGGCTGTTGTAAGCATTAGAAGGGACCGGGTATGTGACAGCTCCCAGCAGAGCGCATGGCACGGTGCACAGTGGTGAGCCAATAATAACGGCCGGTCCCCACCCCAGCAGGGTGAGCACCATGACTCGGTGATGCCGGCCAGGGGCTGGGACCCTCCTGTGCTAGACTGTAGAATCCCACAGTGGAAAACGACTTATATCCATTTCCTACCCAGGGTGACAGTCCTTTCTGCAGCCAACCAGACACTCCTCCTGGGGGGCCAGGTTGGCCCTCATGGGCAGAGAAGGGTGCCAGGGAGGACTTCTCACCTGGTCAGGGGCTGCCTGAGCCTGCTGCGCGCTCATGGGGTACTCTTGGTAGTAGACAAACATGACCAGACCAATGAGGCAGCTCATGCAGAGGACTATTTGCTGGCAAGGGAAGACGGCATAGCAGGAGCTGCAGAGAGACCAGCGCCAAGGAAACAGGCTATTAATACACACCCTCAGGCATGTCCCCCAGCTCTGGAAAGCAGACCCCTATCCTGACCTCAACAGGTGTGCGTGTGCTCTGGCATCCTGCCCCGACCCCCAAATGGGGCCCACTCTCCTCTGCTCCTCCCTGGTCTTCCTGTCCCCGTACTCACAGCACAGCAGCCTTCTCCGTGCGGGAACTGAGGTAGCGTTGCACCTGAGCCTGGTTCACCCCATACAAGGAGAGCATCATGAAGACACCCCCAAAAGCCAATGTCCAGAAAGTGTGCCG
This sequence comes from Potos flavus, assembly GCA_028534135.1. Taxonomy (NCBI): domain Eukaryota; kingdom Metazoa; phylum Chordata; class Mammalia; order Carnivora; family Procyonidae; genus Potos; species Potos flavus. The sequence goes on from CM052885.1 coordinate 18,199,647, forward strand.
TACAAAAGGATCTGGATCCAGCCTACAACAGACACCAACTGGTCACTGCGGCATAGCCCCAGAGAGACACAGCCTTCCTTGCACTCCTGCACCAGGGGGCTGAGCAGAGACGCCGCTGCAGGGCGAAGGAGCTCCTGAAGGCAAGAACCGGGTGGACACAAGAAACAGTGCAGCAAGATGGAGGAAGGGTTCCATCCCTCCAACCCACAGCCTCATGCCAGGTACTAAAAACATCCTGACTCTCCTTACCCACCAGCCAGATCCCCGTGATCACCCTCCATCTCTGCACTGCCAGCTTCCCACCCATCTCAGTGCTGCCCCTGAGGCTTCCACAGCTTGTCCCCTGTTTACTGCAGCCCTGAGTTCAGGCTCTAAGATGGGCTCGGCCCCCAGGCCCTACAGACCCCAGCCAGGGGAAGGGGTGTACTTACACGATCCCAGAGATGCGGCCATGCTGGGAAGCCACTTTCCACACATGCCCCAAGCCGCCCACCGTGGCAGACCCCACAATGATAACCACCAGCTGCCCTACGAACATGACCAGCGTCTGGAACACATCTGTCCAGATGACTGCCTTCAGCCCGCCCTGCAGGGCAAAGAAAGCATGCCTGCCACAGATGTCTTTAAAACCATCCACAAGTGAAGACACCATACCTACCACCAGCAAGGGACAATCTGCCACCAGGGGCATAACTGCTGAGACTCTGTTGACATCATTCCCACCCCATTTCCTACATCCTGTTTCACCCCACTCCAGAACTCCATCCCATCTCACCTACATTTTTACCTCATCCCTTCCTTTCTTTTTCTCCCATCTCCCCTCTCTCCCCTAAGGCTTACCCCACTTACCAGAGCAGTATAGACAGTACAAACAATGCCTAGGGTCAGCACCGACAGCCACAGATCAAAGCCAGTCACTACAAACAGATAAAAACCACATTCCTGTCTCTGGAAGAGGGTTTCCCAACAGAGAAACCAGAAAAACCCCAGTAAGACATGAAGTATTTGGCCATTAAGGAGGAAATAAATCATTCACCACAATGGAAAAAAAATGTCTGAATCCCACTAAAAGGTGCTGATTAACCATTTCAGACGAGACATAGTAATGTGTGATTAGCTTCGGGTGAGGTGAACCAAGGTACTTCCACCTCCAGTAGAGACCGGCCAAGGGCCCATGCAGTGAAGTAACTCCCTGGGCAAGGTCGGATTCTTTTCTGCACACTCTCCTCTGCCTGCCCCTCCTGAAGGTGTTTCCCAGTCTGCTGTGGCTGAGAGCCAAGGGCTGTGACTTCTCACCTGCATTGAGGGCTAGCGATGGTGCATAGAGCACAACTCCCATGTAGATCACCTATTGGACATGGAAAAGGGAATATGAGGGGGAGGGGAAAGGAGAGTGGGCAGAGAGAAGAGAAAAGATGGACCTCAGCTCCAATATCATAATGGCCTCCCTTTATCTAGGCTCACTTCCTTTTCCCTTCTTCCAAATCTTGGCTTGCTGCCACCAGAGTGATTGTGCTGCAACCGGAAGGAATAGGAAGCAGGATGCCTCTGGTGGCTTCAGGGACACTGACCCCTAGTGGGACCTTCAATCTTGCCAGTTTGAGAGCAGGAAAAGCTCAGAATGCTTCAACATAACCGAGTTTGTGTCCCTCTATCATATCTCAGGCTCGAATTCTACCCTCATTTCTACTTACCATCTGAAAGATGAAGGTCACGGTCCCACAAACCCGCACAGCTTTATTGAATCGGAGCTCCAGGTACTAGGTAGAAAAAATATATATGTATATATGTATGTGTGTATATATATATATATATATATATATATACACACATATACACACACACACACACACACACACACACACACACACACACGTATACAAAGAAAGAAAGAAAGCTATTCCTCCCCATTCTAACCCCACAATTCGACCTCCCTCAAGAAACCCAGGAACATGAAGGAATATTCAACTCATATCTGCTCTAGGCCTCTCAGCACAGCACCCTTCTTCTCTCCCAACCTGACCTCACCCAGAAAGAACTTGGAAATACACAATGTGTCCCATCACTCTCATTAGGAAGAGGAAGTCCAGGGACCCAGACCCCTCATACATGCCCTCTTCCTTCTTTCCATCCCCGACCCTGAGGGTCCTGTGTGTTCCTCTTCCTCCCTGCTCACCTCATAGGCACTGGTGAGATGTAGACGGTAGAAGACAGGGATGAAGACGTGTGCAGGGATCAGCAGGCCCAGAAAATAGCAGCAGCCCAGGAACCAATACTGGGTCCCAAATCGGTAGATCTCAGACGGCACACCCAAGATGGCCACGGCTGATTGGAAGGTGGCCAGCAGGGACAGAGCCACAGGAAGACAGCTCATCTTTCGGTCTGCCAGGAGCAGGTGGCCAACAGTATGCCGGCCCCAACCACGAAAGGCATGGTAGAGCCCAATAGCAAGGGAGAGAACCAGCAGCAGTACAAACACTACATAGTCCACGAGGGAGAAGGTAGATGTGGCCGTGTCTGTGTCTGAGGCTGGGAGCAGGGGAGCCGAGGTGCTCACCCCCACACTCATATCTTGACTGTGTCTGTGGCCTACAGCCACTTGCTGCTCCTGGGCTCTGGGCGGCCACTCAGCTGGGCAGTGGCATGTAGGTGGCTACAACCTGGCTTCCAGCCACAGTCTCACAGTCCTTCTCTACCAAGTGACATTGTCCCAGGTGAGCTGCAAAGGAAATCAGCTCCTCGTCAGGCTTACTCTGCCTTCATGGGCACCCATCCTGAGACCTGTGTATTCCACACCCATCAAACTTGGACCAGCCAGCTCTGTACAGCCCTTATAGGTCTGGAGGTCCTACATGAATTTGATAGGGGAGGAAGGAAGCAGCAGAGTGAGACAGCCAGGAGACAACTGCTTGTCCAAGATCATTTTGGGCATACACAGCTGCGAAATATACGAACCTTCTTGGGGCACCTGGGGGGTGCACTCAGATCGTGAGATCAAACCCTGTGTCAGGGTCTGCGCTCAGTGTGGAGTCTGCTTGAGATTCTCTCTCCCTCTGCCCCTCACCCTCCTCACTAAAATAAATTAAATCTTAAAAAAAAAAAAAAAAGAACCTTCTTCGGTCTCCACCCCAATCACAAAAGAAAAATCAACTCTAGCCCACATTTCTTCTCAAAGACTTCCCTGCCCCCACTTGTAGGCACAGACCCAGTCACTAGTGTACTAAGCCAGCAGACCCCAGCCTGGCACCACAGCCCTGTAGGGAAGAAGAAAGTGAGACTAATGAGAGCATGGCTTTCTCTCTTTCCCCAGCCTCAGCCCCCACCTCCCATATTCCTAGTGTACCTTCTTAGCAGGACCCCTTCTCAACACTGATCCCCAGTGAGATTACCTACACGGCAGCCCCAAACTCCATTCCACATATCCCCAGGCCGACCACTTCGTTCTCCCAAACACTACTAGATAAGTTCTGCCACCTACCTCTCAGGTCCTCTCCCTGTAACACTACGGTCAATAGTAGATCTGGGAACAGTGCTGGGATTCAAAAGCGAGAGGGCAACGTGCTGGAGCCAGGAGTTCAGAGTTACGATTACAGAGAAGCAAATCAGCCAGGGAGCTGGGGCAAGGGAACAGCCAGGGAAAGTGCTCCTCTCGTCCTGGAGCAGGAACCTACCTAGAGAAGTAATCTCTGTTCGGAGGCAGCGCTGCCTGGAGAAGCTGTGTGTGTCTGGAGCTGGGCAGAAGCTGAGGGTCTGGCTCTATAAGTAGCTGAGGTGAAATGAGGAATTAGGGGCGGAGTGAAGCTCAGCAGCTATTTGCTCTGGCCCCTTCAGGGAACCAATCAATGTGATCCAAATGGCCCTATCACCCTATGGCCCCCAAACTCCAGCTCAGTCCTAGAGGCTCCAGAGTGGGGAACAGGGAGCTCACATTCAACAGCATTCCTAGCTGGATTAAGCTTTTCACTCTAAGTCACACTTGGCACTGTGTGCTAGAGGGAATTAGAAAGTAGGAGGCCAGGGAAATGGGAAAGTTGCTTTTCTGACTCCTGCACCAAAAATACTAATCCTCAAAGAATACAGCATTATCCTCAGAACAAGGACAAGATTATACTACTTCAAAACTTAAGGGAACATTAAGAGATCACTATCATGACCTCCTCAGTTACCAACAAAAATACTGAGGTCCAGATGACTCAAGTGATCTTTCTAGAATCACAGAGCCGATTATTGTCAGTCTAGATTAGAGCTCAGGTCTGCTGATTCCCCATCCATCCACAATTTGTTCATACCATAATGTCTTTAGAAGATAGCCATAATACACTCATTGATATTCAGAAAAAAATACCAAAGCATGTCAGGTTTTCAGATAGCCTAAACGATGACAGTTAACGCTTTCTGAAACCCCCCTTTCTTTTTTTTTTAGTGAAGCAACTCAACTCTTAACTTCTTGTAACCCAGAAGCGTGCCATGAACTTTATGAACGTTAGTAACAATGACGAAAAAGTGCCCCTTGCTATCACGTATAAAACACCACCTCTCTGGTTTATGAACTTTAACTGAATACTCTCTAGTTCTCAAGGAAATAGAATCAGAAAAGTTAAAGAACTTCCTTAAGGTTACACGGCATGATACAAAACAAGGGAGAAAGAAAGAATGGTATCTGCAGGTAGGACAGGTGACTTACCAAGGGGCCCATCCTTACTATTCCTAGAACCAGGGCAGGAGCAGAATGTTAACTGTAATCAGTCATTCACGGAACAAAGTTTAGATTCCAACTAGTCTAGACACACATTAATATAACCTGTGTCTTCTGTTCTTGCCCACTAGGAGAAAGATCAGCCTGGCTGTCTTCTGGTTCACTCACACTGTGTTCTTGGGCAGATGTCGCCTGGCTGGCAAGATAGGGTCTTACACAGACTAAACCTGAACTCTGAACCTCGTGGGGCCAACAAAGAGAGGAAATCAGGGGCGGGAACTCTTGGATCACACGTTCTATGAGTCACAAAATGTTAGTACCCAGAATAGTGTTCCCAATAGGCCACTCTGCTTTAACCTAAAGATGCCCTGGGCCTTTGTACATTGCAACATCTTTAGTTCTTACTCCTCTTTGGCAAATTGTACTATGACAGAGGTGATGGAAAATACTGGAGAATGAGAGAAGGTGTCTGCTTGTGCCAGTAAGAATGTGCAGCTGTAAAGGGTTAGCGATAAGGCTACGGTGGTTAGAAAGCAAAACTGGTCTCAGCATAGACTAGGACACAGACATACAGAACTGGATTCTCTCCTGCAGGGGTAAATTGGTGGAGCTTCTAGATAGAATTCTATTTGCATGAGGCGTAGAGAACCTTCCTGGATAGCTGAAGAGAGAGCCAGGCAAGACAGGAAAAACCTGACCCGGTAACAAAGTGTCCCTCAGACAAGATTCTGATTCTAAGAACAGGATAGTTGCTAGCTTTCTAAAAACGCTACGGCTCTAAACCCTATGGACTTCCATCTCTCTGAGAGGGGGAGCCAAAACAGCAGAGTGGTTTCACTAAAACTGTAACACACAGGGCACAAGTAGCGGGCTGTGAGACCCCTTTCTAAAAGTGTAACATACACAGAAACGGAAGAGGATCGTCTGCGCCACCATACCTACCCCTTTGCCCGCCTGCTCTGAATAGCCTTGACTCCTACAAAAGGCAAAGGGGACCACTGCAGGACCCCCTGTCCCAAAAAAGAAACCTTCAAAATCTGCCCTTGTGCCTAGAATTCCTCGAGGTCTGAAAGCTTTGGTACCCACGTTAAAATGCTAAGAACTACCAATGCCTTAGAGGACGGACGTACGAGCCAGCTGAAAGTAAATCCTTTCAAGGAGATTCCACATACTTGCGGGTATGGGGAAGGGAAGCCGGGCCGGCCACTTACTCTACATGAGTCAGCTTTGACGAGCTTTTGCCTGGCCCTAATCAAAGGCAACACGCAGTCGCTCCGCGCGCGGGGCTCCCCAAGGCCACCCGGGGGCAGCGCTCGCCTTTCCCTTACCTCTGCGGCTCAGCCAGGGCTAAGAAAGTCCAGTCGTTTTTCCTGAGATCAGCATCGCTCCACTTTTCTGGGAAGTAAAAGGAGATAAGGCGGCCGGCAAGCGTCTATCCCGCCCCTCCCTCCTCACCAAGGATCTGGCCACCACGCGGTCTCCGGACTGAGATGAAGGTGCCAGGGTGCCCAGAGCCTCCCCGGGCTCGTCTCCTCCCGCCGGTGTTTGCCCTTCACTCTTCGCTCTTGTATCACCCTTACCCTCTTTATTTGCTGGCTTTCCGCCTTCCCTCCACACGTGAGGTGGCTTAAACCCTACACCACGCGGTCTCAACTCAGAGCTTCCCGCGCCTCCACGCTGGGGACCAGCTCGCCCCGCCCCTCCCCGCCTCCGCACCACTCTTGGGAGCCTCCTGGCACCGGCCCCCATGCGCCGGCCCTCCCGGGTGCGGCCCATTTGCCGGGTCTCCACCTTTGGGTGCTGCGAGGCGGCCGAGCCGGGCCTGCCACATGCCCGCTGAGTGACAGCGGGGGCCCGCCCCCTGGCCGCCTCACGTGGCGCCGCCATGTTTACTGAGGGCGAACAGAGTGGGCCCCGAGCCACTGTGGTGACGCGACCTCGGCGTCCGGAAGCGAGGAATGCGCGGCTGAAAGAGCGGCGGCGGGGAGGCCTTCGCTAACAGGGAGAAAAGAGAGGGGGTTGGGCAGTCCGCCGTAACGGGGACGAGGGCGCGCAGAGAAGAGCTCTGACCTCTTCAAGCAGCGGCTAAGCCCCAACCTGTGCGAGGCGACTAGGCCACGCCCGGGGAGGGCGGAGCCACACGCGCAGGTCTCGCGAGGCGCTGAAAAGGACGGAGGGAGCAAGAAATGGCTCCTTGCGGGCCAGGTTGTCCTTCATTCCTGGTCCCTTGGGCAGCAACCCTGCTCCTCGCTCTGGGCGCGGAAAGGGCTCTGGCGCTACCCGAGGTACAGAAGCAAGTTAGAGGTCGGGCTGAAGCAGAGCTGCTGGGCAACCTTGCTTCGCGCTCGCCCGCCCTCGGATCTCCCCTCTTCCTAGCCTGCCCTGGCTCGGATTTGCTGAGGCTTCCCTAGCTGTAGCTCAGCCGGCTCCGGCTCCCGAGTACTCACGCCGCTCAGGTCTCCCGGTGCCCTCGTCCTGCTGACATAGACCTTTAAAGTTTGATCTCCTTGTTCCTTAATCTGAATAACAATTTTTCGGCTACCGACGAGTCCTCTGGCTCTTCTTCAAGCTCGTCACGCGCGAATGCCGTGTATCGTGCTCTGGCAGTACTGTACCTTGTGTAAAAGCTTGATGAGTTCTTCGTATACCTGCAGTGCTTTTATACCTTGCCAAACCAGGTCTGTCAGATTGAAAAGTCACTGGAGAGCGCATAATAAGTATGTTCGAACAGTGATCTTCGAAGATGAGGGGCTTAACTGGACGAAGTCTGGTGCAGAAAGTCTCCAGTGTGCTGATTTGGCTTCTGACTCTAGGCGAAGAGATGAGTCCCCGAGTCAAACTTGATACAAAGATAGGACACTTAACCTGCCCAATGTTAAAGGGATTCTGAAGAGTGTACTGGCAGTTAACTTTTGCTACCTATTTGTTCTTTTCTTGGCTTTTCTTTCTGGAATCCTAATAGTTTTCTCTTTTCTGCAGATATGCATGCTGTGTCCAGGGAGTGTGCAAGATTTGTCAGAAGTGACTCTTTATTGTAAGCAGACACCAGAGCTAATGCTGCACTCCCGCTGCTGCCTGAATCAGGAGGGCACCATCGTGGGGTGAGGGAGGAAAAGACAACTCTGGATACTGGAAGAGTTAACAAACCGGATTCCTTTTTTTTTTTTTTTTTTTTTTTAAGTAGGCTTTGTGCCCAGTGTAGGGCTTGAACTTAGGACCCTGAGTTCAAGACTTGGGCTGAGATCAAGAGTCCAACACTTAACCCACTGAGCCACCCAGGCCACCCCCCCTCCCCCCCTCCCCCATTCTTGAAGGCTTGCCTGGTTTGCTTTTGGGATAAATATCCCTGCCTGTTTTGGGGGCATCCAAATCATGATTCTCATACATTTAAATGTGTTACAGCATTTTAAGCTAGGTAAACAGCCTTGTGTTTCTTCCTGGTTGAAACTGCATAGAAGCCATAATTTTTGCCCATTAAAAAAAAAGCCCCTTATGGCTTCCTCTTATTTTTTTTAAAAAAAGATATTATTTATTTGAGAGACGGAGTGAGCAAGAGAGTATGGGAGCAGGGGCAGAGGGAGAGGGAGAAGCAGACTCCCCCACTGAGCAGGGAGTGGGATGCTGGGCTCTATTCCAGGACTCCAGGATCATGACCTGAGCCTAAGGCAGATGTTTAACCAACTGAGCCACCCAGGTACCCCTATGGCTTCCTCTTAAAATAAGTTTTGTTCTTTTGTTTATTTTCAACTCCAGTTAGTGTGTGTCTCCATAAAATGGCTCCCTTAGCCTCTAAAGCACTTTGCTAATAGGGTATTCTTCCCTTCTGATTAATTCATGCTTGTCTTTGAGGCAAATTCCTCTTCTGCAAATTCTGTCCCCTTATGAAGATTAGTCTCTACATTTTCACCCTTTACACTTTGAGGATTCACTCTTCTTATGGCTTCAGCTATAACCACTATGCAGGTGTTCCCCAAACTAGATCTCTTTTAGTATCCTTCACCCCCTCTCCAACCTGGAAGTACACGTGAGTACTTTTAGCTCCTATTAAACATTTCCTCTTGAGTGCACTCTCACTTCAGAATTCTAAATGTCATCTGTCTTGTTTCCATTCTCCTCTCTCCCTAATTACCTAAATGCTTCTCTATAGGAAACTATCTGAAAACCAATTTTTTTCCCCCATCATCCCTCTCTGGTTTTAAAATTAGAATTGTCTGTTGCCTTCAGGATAAAGTTCAAACCATAAACTACCACAGATTGGTCTCAATCCACTTTTAAATATTTTTTTCCAATTATTTGTCCACTAAAACCTTTCATGAGGGTCTGGCTTGAGCCAGACTTGCCTATTTCCAAAAGCATTCCGCTTTTGTTTCTTTGTTCATTCAGGCCTCTCTCCTTACCTGAAATTTCCTTCCTCCACCAAATTAAAACATATCCATCCTTTAATTCCAGCATCTTCTGTGAATGCTCTCTACTCAATGCTAGAATAATCTTTTTTTTTTTTTTTACTTCTTCTAATCCTTAGTGTCTATACAACTCAAAATTATTCATATACTGTCCTGTGATTTCTTTCAGATTACAATGTAATTTTACATTGTTTTTATATTTGGCGATGGTCTTCCTCTACTACATTGTAAGCCACTCGAAAGCTAAGATACTAAGGGTTTTCTTTTTATTCTCCCAATTTTTGCAGTTAATAGGCATTCAGTAGGGGTGCCTAGGCGGCTCAATCGGTTAAACAGCTGCCTTTGGCTCAAGTCAGGATCTTAGGGTTGTGAGATCAAACCCTGCGTTGGGTTCCCTGCTCAGTGGAGAGTCTGCTTCTCCTTCTCCCTCTACCACTCCCCCCTGCTTGTACTCTCTCACTCTGTCAAATAAATAAATAAAATCTTAAAAAAAAAAAGGCACTCAGTAAATATTTGAAGGATAAAGGAACAGACAGCAATAAATACAGAATAATGTGGCATGGTTCTTAATATCCAGTAATTTGTCTCCAGTCTGTGATAGAAAATGCACTTGGAAAAATTTTTCCTTGATGTGACCTGAATTTTTTTCCCATTTGAAGGCCTTTCGTGGATCTGAGAATCATAACAATACAATGCGAGATTCACTAACCTAGACAAGGAACAAATTTCTTCCAATATATGCACAGATGCATAGGTACTACTGATTAGAACAGTACTATCCGATAGCACTTCCTGCTATGATGGAAATGTTCTGTATCTGTACCCTCCAACATAGTAGCTACTAATCACATGGTGAGTGGTTACCAAATACTTGAAATGTGGCTAGTGCAAATGAGAAACTGAATTTTTTTTTTTTAACCTAATTAGCTACATGTAACTAGTGGTGACTGAACTGGACAGTGTGGAATTAAAACATCTACCACAGCCTCTAGTTTGTGGCCCTGAACACAGCTGTGTTTAATGAATATTAGCTAAAAAGAGGGTTATATTAGCTTACCATAGGTGAAGAGAGACATATAATTACACTGATTTACTGTGTTTCCTCAGGCTGGATCTCCAGAACTGTTCTCTGAAGGATCTTGGTCCAAACTTCTCTCAGGCACATACTGCTGTCATCATGTAAGTGGTTAGTTATCCTCCCTCCCTGCCGGCAACTATGGTGAAGGGTTGATGGGAAAGTCTTTGAGGATGGACTCCTAAAAAGATGTTTGAATATTAATGTTCAAACTTGGACAACTCAGAATGAGAACTGGATTACCAGCCCAGGAAGATGTGGGAATGGAAGTAGAGTGTTTTCCTAGAGCACAGTGCTAACAGTGTGTGCTTTGCAGAGACCTGCAAGCAAACCCCCTCAAAGATGACTTGGCCAACACCTTCCGTGGCTTTACCCAGCTCCAGACTCTGTGAGTAAGGGTATAGGGTTGGGGAGAGAACGAAAGAGGGACAGTGCTGTGAGCTCAGCAATTTTGGGTTGTGCGTTATGACTGCCTGTGTTGTGTTCAGGATACTGCCCCAAGATGTCAGCTGTCCTGGAGGTATTAATGCCTGGGAAACTGTCACCTTTTACACAAAAAACCAAACCTGCCAAGGGCAAAGGAACCTTTGCAACAGCACTGGGGACCAAGGTATACTGTCTCACTTCCACTCTTTCAGGAACTGCCTTTCCTCCCTTGTATTCTCCATTTTAGATCTGACAGTAAAGTTAAGTTGCTTAAGTGCCTCTTGTTCAAGTTTCTGAACCTCTAACCCCTTGAAAGAAAAGGTTGTACGATGTATTGTTATGTTCTTTTTAAAAAATTTTTAATTTAAATTCAATTAGCCAACGTATAGTACATCATTAGTTTCAGATGTAGTGTTCAATAATTTATCAGTTGTGTGTAACACCCAGTGCTCATCACATCAACGTGCCCTACTTAACGCCCATTACTGTTACCCCATCCCCCACCCACTTCCCCTCCAGCAACCCTCAGTTTGTTTCCTATACTAATGAATCATTGAACACTACATCAAAAACTAATGATGTACTATATGCTGGCTAATTGAACATAATAAAAAAAGATTCTTTCACGTTTTTTTTCCCCTCTCTGATGACTTCCCATTCGGTTTTCCCTCCCTTGCCCTATGATCCTCTGTGCTGTTTCTTATATTCCACATATGAGTGAAACCATAGGATAATTGTCTTTCTGTCGTTGACTTTATGTTCTGATTATCTGAAATCTTCTGCTTTTGACCTAGAAAGAATTGAGATAATCTAAGTTGAAGCAGATATTTGAGAAACCTAGGTAATGAGATTCAGTGATGTCTTCTGTTTTTCTCTGGCTCACAGAAATGTGTCCTGAGAATGGATCCTGTGTACCCGATGGTCCAGGTCTCTTGCAATGTGTCTGTGCTGATGGCTTCCACGGCTACAAGTGTATGCGCCAGGTGAGGAATTAGGCCTTCTAATTAGAAATAAGAGAAATGCATGAGGAAGAACCTCTCTGAAAGAAGAGCCCTAAGATCAGAGCTGATGCAAATCATCTAGAGAAGGAAACTATAAGAGAATTGCCCTGGGTAAGGGGATAGGTATCCTAGGAAAGAACTAGGTGTTAGGATGTAGTTCTTGGTGTCACGATGTATGAGGGGTTTTTTTGGTCATTCACAGGGTTCCTTCTCACTGCTTATGTTCTTCGGTATTCTGGGATCCACCACATTATCCATTTCCATTCTGCTTTGGGGGACCCAACGCCGGAAAGCCAAGACTTTGTGAACCACATAGGTCTTCCTGCTGACCTAAAGATCTTCTTGATCTATCTGAGCCCAGCCAGGGAGATGTTCTTCCTAGACAGGCATGATTGGCCAGCAGATCCTCCTCAAGACTGAAGCCGCCTTTGGCAGGAAGATGGAAAGTTGGCATAGCCTTGGGGTATTGTGGACACTGCAGTCCAGGAGTGGACGGGGACCGGTGCCGCATTTGTGCTTGACTATAATAAACATCTTTTCTTGTCGTTCCTCTTTTATTTTTAGAGAGAGGCGACCTGGCTTTCTGTATGCCTTGGTTAGAGTGGGAGAGAGCACTTTTGGGTAGTCGGTTTTCCTTTCCAGTTTTCCCGGGGCTTTGCAGTGGGGCGGAGTTGGGGGGGGGAGAGGAGACGCCAGGCACGCTGTTGCTAGCTGGGCCCCGCCCCTTGCGTGCTGGGCCCCCGCCCCTCACGCTGCCGGCAGCTCGCGCCGCCGCAGTCAGCCTCCGCCCAGCGCTCCTGGAGCTTCTGCGCCTTCCGCGGCCCGCGCTCCAGCCACCGGCGCGGTTAGCCACGTGGACCGACTCCTGGCGCGCCGACCTCACGTGGTTCCAGCACCGGCTGGGGCTTGCTGCGCTTGCCGCTTCTCTGTGCTCGCCCCCGCCTCTGAGCTCCGTTCCCATGGCGGCCCTGATATTGGAGGACGGGTCGGTCCTGCGGGGCCAGCCCTTTGGGGCCACTGTGTCGACTGCCGGGGAAGTGGGTAAGCAAGCTCGGGCCGGCTGCCGACCTCATCCCACTCTCTGCTGCACCTCTCTGCCCAGCTTGCCCTGCCCAAACCCGCCATTTTCCCGCCTGCATACCCTCCTCCCACCCCCATTTGGTGCCCCTGTCCCCATCCCAGCCCCTTTCATCCCTCAAGGTCAAGGCAGCCTCCGCTGGGGCATTGTCATCGCGCAGGGCAGTGTTGTGAAGGGTGTCCTGCCCGAGCCCCAGCCCTGCCTTTTTCTTGCAGTGTTTCAAACCGGCATGGTCGGCTACCCCGAGGCCCTCACTGACCCTTCCTACAAAGCACAAATCTTAGTGCTGACATATCCTCTGATCGGCAACTATGGCATCCCCACAGATGAAGTGGATGAGTTCGGTCTCAGTAAGGTAGCCACACCCAAATGCTTTCTCTACTTTGCTTTTCAAATCAATGATTATTAACTGTTAGCCAAGTGAAGACATTGACATTAAGTTAGGCATCCTGGAGAGAACAAAGATACACACACACTGACGTGATAAGACAAATCCTACCCAGGGCTTGAAGTATCTTGAGAGGCACAGAGCGCTTGCTGGATGCCAAGCCAAAGAGTCTGGGCTTCGGTAAGGAACCAGTGAAGATTTTTTAGCAGCACAGTGGTGTGATGAGGACAGTGCTTTAAGATTACTTAGTGGGAAAGAGGGGCGTTTGGGTGGCTCAGTCGTTAAGCGGCTGCCTTCAGCTCAGGTAATGATCCCAGGCTCCTAGGATCAAGCCCGCTGTGGGGCTCCTTGCTCAACGGGGAGCCTGCTTCTCTCTCTCCCATTACCCCTGCTTGTGTTCCCTCTCTCGCTGTGTTTCTCTTTCAAATAAATAAAATCTTAAAAAAAAAAAAAGATGACAAAGTGGGAAAGAGACTGGAAGCTAGGGTCCCACCCTTCCCAGTGAAGGTGGGTCCCAGTTCACCTACCACACAGTCAAGTTGATGCTCTTTTTAAACCTATTTTCCTTACCTTGACTCATTTTTGCTGCTTTTCAGTAGAATTCTTATCTCTAGATAAGAAAACTCAGTCTCCTCCCACAGTGAGGTTCTACCTGTTCCTCCGGAATTTGGGAACTAAGTTGCACTGAGAGTTCAACTAATGAAAAAATTGACAAATTATTAGTGGAAACCACCCCAGCCTAGGTACAGTATTCCTTGAAGTGCATTTTGTCCTGGTTTTCCAGGCTTAGTGAGCTTTTTATTCTTTAATTCACCCTGACTCTTAGGAGAGGGAACACTAGGTAAGGGATACACTTTGTTATTCCTGGAAAGGACCATTCCTCATCACAAATCTGTAAATAGACTGCATTCTTGTTTATAATGCAGTATGCTGGTTAACATATGGCAGTCTTCAGCTTTGTAAGCTATAGACACACGGACAAGTTAAGCATTTACAAACCTGCAAAATCGAGGCACTTAACAGAACCAGGGTGAGAAAGGCCTCTTAGAGCCTTCAAGTCCCCATAGATGCTTCTGTGGCACATGTGCTATGAAGGCACCAGTCCATATGCAGACAAGTCTACCTGGCCATGGAGGGTTCTGCCACACTATTCTGTAGATCCCTGAAGAACACTTTCAACAGCCATCATCTTTTAAACCTTCTAGCACTAAACATGTGTGACTTCAATATACCATCCCCTCCCACGTAGTTGACCTAGTTCTCTATTTAGCTATTAAATGCTTATATATTGGGTAATAAATTTGTGTTACCTTTTTTTTAATGATAATCCCCTACTAAGGGGGGGCATAATCATGCCTAGTGTCGTACCTCGAACCTTTATTTAATAAAGCATTTGCATTTATCTTACAGTCTGCTTTTATCATGCTCTGTAATTATGATCTTGTTTACTTGCATGTTGCTTTGTTAATTTTCAGGCTCCTTAAGTAGCAAATTAATATGGTGAAGACCCGGACCTTGTCTTTTTGCATACTCACTGCTCCTCCCTCAACATCTATTACAATGCCTGGCACTAAGTGGGCACTCAGTCAATGTTTGTTGACTGCTACTATGTGTCAGGCACCTTGTTCCTGAGGCCTTCATAGCTCTGTGGCAGGGAGACCCAGAAACACGTTTATATACAATATAAATAGCAAGAAATAAAGTGAGTCTAGGTAAGCCCTAAGGAGTTCTGGGTGCTGCCCCGGGTGAGGAGGTGGGCATCTTCACAGAAATGGGATTGGTAATCTCTGTTTTGGATAAAAAAAAAAAAAAAAGGAAGGAAAGCTCATTCTCAGTTGTTAATGAGGGCCTGATATCCTATGGGGAACAGCACTGTTGGTAAAACAAAAGCATGAGGTGCTTGGTGTGTGAAAGGAATGACCGGGTCTTTCAGTGTGGCTGAAGTGTAGGGCCCCTGCCATACAATGAGAAAAGAAGATAGATAATGTGGCCCTGGGCTCCTCACGATCTCTTACTTCCATCGACAGTGGTTTGAATCCTCGGGGATCCACGTGGCAGGACTGGTGGTGGGAGAGTGCTGCCCCACGCCCAGCCACTGGAGTGCTACCCGCACCCTACACCAGTGGCTGCAACAGCACGGGATACCTGGCCTGCAAGGTATGGCACGAGTGTGATCGTATCTGGGCAGAGCCCAGGTGCCTGGACGGAAAGAAGAGGTCTCTTGTGCGCTTTTGGGCCTTGAGTCCAAGGTAGCGATAGAACATATCAGATTTGGAGGGTTTACATTGGGGTCTAGGGGTTGGAGAAGGAACTGAGTTCTCGCTCCAATGGAAAATTTCGAAGACACAAAAGGAGGAAATGGTATAATGAACCCCCAGCTTCTGTAATCATTAACTCAGGACTAAACTTATTTCACCACTACGACTAGAAAACCCCCCCCCTTTTTCTCAAAGCAGATCTCAAATGTTGTATCATTTCATCCACAAATAGTTCAGTGTCTGTGAAAAAGGAATCAGGAATCCTTTTTAAAACAAAACCACAATAACATTGTCGTATCTTTAAAAAAGTAACAGTAATTCCTTAATGCCAAAAATCCAGGCAATGTTTATAATATTCTCTATTATCTAAATGATTTTTACTGCTTATTTGAATCTAGATCTTAGTAAGATCCGTGTATTACGTTTGGTTGATATGTCCCTTTGATCAATGGACCTTATAACCCATTTGACAAAAACAAGTCCGTTTTCCTTTAGAGTACCCCACGATCTGCATTTCATTGATTACGTTCCTGTAGTGTTGTTTAGCATATTCTTTGTCTCATGGTATTATTTTCTGTAAACAAATCTAGAAGTCGTGGTTCAATTCAGATGTGATATTTTTAGCAAGAATACTTCATGGTAGTGTATTTCCATCAGGATGGCCCAGGATCTTGATGCCCCTAGAACAGCTGTGCGTGACTCAGGGTTCTGGAATGCAGTGCTTCTGAAAATCTAACCGCATGCATGACTGAGTTGGGGGAGTGTGATCTCTGAGACTGTGCTATTTTGACAGGAGTGGATACTCGGGAGCTGACTAAGAAGTTGCGAGAGCAAGGGTCTCTGCTGGGAAAGCTGGTCCAGGATGGGACAGAGCCTTCAGCACTGCCATTCTTGGACCCCAATGCCCGCCCCCTGGTGCCAGAGGTCTCAATTAAGGTACCGAGGCAGAGTGGGAGAGTGGTGCAAGCTATAGCTCGGTAGTTTTATTCTGACCATAACTGGGGCAGTCATTTGAGGGCAGATCAGAAGAGGCCCCAAGCAGGGGTTGGTGTATGTTTATCTACCCTCACTGATCACAGCTGCCAACTGTTGCCCTTTATTTCTCAGGCTCCACAGGTATTCAATGCAGGGGGCACCCCTCGGATCCTTGCTTTGGATTGTGGCCTCAAGTATAATCAGATCCGATGCCTATGTCGGCGCGGTGCTGAGGTCACGGTGGTACCGTGGGACCACGCGTTAGACAACCAGGGTGAGTAACTAGGGCGCACGGGCCTACAGGCAGGCAGCATGGGTGGAAGATCTGTCCCTTGGTCTAGTTGCTCTAAGTTGCAGGGAAGGAGACAGAGATCAGGGCTTTTGCTCTGATGGTGAGGGCTGCAAGTGTGTCTCTCTGGTTCAACTACTGGTTTTGACATCATCTTTTCTGCCCCCTCCAGAGTATGAGGGTGTCTTCCTGAGTAATGGCCCTGGTGACCCCGCCTCCTATCCCAGTGTGGTATCCACACTGAGCCGTGTCTTATCTGAGCCTAATCCCCGACCTGTCTTCGGGATCTGTCTGGGACACCAGCTGTTGGCCTTAGCCATTGGGGCCAAGACATACAAGATGAGGTGGGACTTGTGGGGAGAGGAAGGCCCGCACTACTGACGTGAGCGGTGGGGAGTCTGGGGATGGGAATAGAGTTGGTATTGATTAGTGTTGAAACAGGAGCAGGGGTCGGTTGAGGGTGCTGAGCTCAGCAGAAGCTGGCTTTGGTACAGTGGCGAAGGGTGGGGGGTGGTTGAAAGGGGCCAGTGACTCAGTGTGCTTCCATCTCCAGATACGGGAACCGAGGCCATAATCAGCCCTGCTTGCTGGTGGGCTCTGGGCGTTGCTTTCTGACGTCCCAGAACCACGGGTTTGCTGTGGAAACAGACTCACTGCCAGCGGGCTGGCTTCCTCTCTTTACCAACGCCAACGATCGTTCCAATGAAGGCATTGTACATGATAGCCTGCCGTTCTTCAGGTGAGTCTGGGTGATTCCGGCAGGGTGCCTAAATCTCTACAGCGTGCAAGCCCCAGGGTCTTGAAGATCAAAAAGTAAAGCACAGCAGTGGACCCCAGTCATCTATCCCATCACCTGCCGCCAAGACTGCCAATTCCAAGCCAGGGATGACGGCAGGTTTTGTGATCCCATCTCTTCAACAGTGTCCAGTTTCACCCAGAGCACCAAGCCGGTCCTTCAGATATGGAGCTTCTGTTT
This sequence comes from Potos flavus, assembly GCA_028534135.1. Lineage (NCBI taxonomy): Eukaryota > Metazoa > Chordata > Mammalia > Carnivora > Procyonidae > Potos > Potos flavus. Next base: position 18,217,212 of record CM052885.1, read on the forward strand.
GATATCTTTCTGGAAACTGTGAAAGAAGCCACAGCTGGGAACCCGGGGGGCCAGACAGGTAAGCCCCTGAGTAGACCTGGGTCGTGGAGAACTAAGCCCAGGGTTGGCTCTGGGATGGGCATAAGGTGGACATGCCTCAGGAAACTGAGATACGTTTGGGAGGTTAAGGGAATGGGGTGGGAAAGCAACCAAGCCACGATGATTATTTCTGCCTCTTCTGTGGAAACAACCTCTGGAGTCTTGAGTTCTGGGTTCTCGTCCTGCCTCTGGTACTCATTAGAGGCATGACTTGTTTTGGATTCTTCTGTAAAGCAAGGGGGTTAATGTAGATGGTCCCTCAGGTCTATGACTTTCTTTGCCTCCGCAGTTCGAGAGCGGCTGGTTGAGCGCCTCTGTCCGCCTGGAATTCCCAGCCCAGGCTCTGGGCTTCCACCACCACGGAAGGTTCTGATCCTGGGCTCCGGGGGCCTCTCCATTGGCCAGGCTGGAGAGTTTGACTACTCAGGCTCTCAGGTGAAGCATGTCCATCCCTGCCCCTCCCTGCATGTGACCCTCAGGGATGGGTAGTCTTGAGGACAGGGCTGAGGCGCAAACGTTCGTTGTAGGGAGGGAATGAGCCGGGAGATCTGGGGAACGTGTGGAAAGGTGAGGTGCTGAGGAATAGGGATTGGTTATTAGGGACTGAGAGCACAGGGAGGGGGAGAAGGAGAGACACGCTGGTGGTCTAAGACCATTGATAGCCTTGTTTTTGCAGGCGAGGCTGATAGGCCATTTTTGTCCCCCTAGGCGATTAAGGCCCTGAAGGAGGAAAACATCCAGACCTTGCTGATCAACCCCAACATTGCCACAGTGCAGACTTCCCAGGGGCTGGCTGACAAGGTCTATTTCCTTCCCATAACACCTCACTACGTAACCCAGGTATGACTGGGGTAAGGCTGGTCTGAGGAGGGGACCCATGTGGGTAGGGGGATCCTGTGGTCATTCTGGGTTCCAAACTCCTTTGATCCCCTCCTGTGGACCCCCAAGGTCCTACTGCTTATTATTCCTCTTCTCCCTCAGGTGATCCGTAATGAGCGCCCAGATGGCATCTTACTGACTTTTGGGGGCCAGACAGCTCTGAACTGTGGTGTGGAGCTGACAAAGGCCGGAGTGTTAGCTCGGTATGGGGTCCGGGTCCTGGGCACACCCGTGGAGACCATTGAACTCACGGAAGACCGGCGTGCCTTTGCCTCCAGGATGGCGGAGATTGAAGAGCACGTGGCCCCCAGCGAGGCAGCAAATTCTCTTGAACAGGTTCGAGGCTGGCTGCGGGACGGTGGAATGATGTCCTTGTCCTTGTATCTTATTTTCTCTGGGGCCAGGCACCCTCCATGCAGCCAGCAGTCGAGGCCTGATCTGTTTGTTCACCTCTTCTGCTCCTTACAGGCCCAGGCAGCTGCCGAGCGGCTGGGGTACCCCGTGCTGGTGCGTGCAGCCTTTGCCCTCGGCGGCCTGGGCTCTGGCTTTGCCTCTAACAGGGAGGAGCTGCTTGCTCTTGTGGCCCCAGCTTTTGCCCATACGAGCCAAGTGCTGGTCGATAAGTCCCTGAAGGGGTGGAAGGAGATTGAGTACGAGGTGGTGAGAGACGCCTATGGCAACTGCGTCACGGTGAGTAATGGGGGGAGTACTGTCAGGCAGTATGGGCTCTAGTAAGAGCAGCGCCCAGCGCTCAGATCTTCGAGGGTTCAGTGTCCCTGAGACCCACAGTGGGGTCTCACCGGAAGCAGCGGGGCCCTGGGATGCAGTCTCCTGTCTCTCTTGACTCCCTTTGGCGGTGACCTCCATGGGACCTTCTTTCCCAGGTGTGTAACATGGAGAATTTGGACCCACTGGGCATCCATACTGGCGAGTCCATAGTGGTGGCTCCAAGCCAGACGCTGAACGACAGGGAATACCAGCTCCTCCGGCAGACAGCCATCAAGGTGACCCAGCACCTTGGAATCGTTGGGGAGTGCAATGTGCAGTACGCCTTGAACCCCGAGTCTGAGCAGGTGAGACTCTAGGCCTTGTAGCTGATGTTCTAGCTGTTAGGCCCCCGTCCATAATTTTGGAGGCTTTTGACCCTACAGACCTTGGAGTAGAAGTCAGGATTGCCTGGTAGGGTTGGACTGGGATGGGGGTGGTGTTTTTGCTATCTATCCCTTCGGAGAGGGCTTTGTTTTCCGGCCCTCCTGGTATCTCTCTTAGGTAGGCCTTCCGGGCCAGTTATCTGGTGACTCTCTCTCTCTCTCTTTTTGCAGTATTACATCATTGAAGTGAATGCCAGGCTCTCTCGCAGCTCCGCCCTGGCCAGTAAGGCCACAGGCTACCCACTGGCCTATGTGGCAGCCAAGCTAGCGCTGGGCATCCCTCTGCCTGAGCTCAGGTACAAGGATGGGGAAAAGATCAGACAGGGGGAGGGGAGTTGAAGAAAACACTCACGGGACAGGGACTATGAAAAGGACATTGGTTCGAATGTGTGGGGACAGAGCAAGCTTCTGGAAGCTCACTCTTTACGTCTCCCGCTCTGTCCTGGCACCTCCACCTGGTGGCTCCCAGGAACTCCGTGACAGGGGGCACAGCAGCCTTTGAACCCAGCCTGGATTACTGTGTGGTAAAGATCCCCCGGTGGGACCTCAGCAAGTTCCTCCGCGTCAGCACAAAGATCGGGAGCTGCATGAAGAGCGTTGGTGAGAGAGACACACCCCAGGATACCCTTCCTCAGGTCACCCTTTGGGGTCCCAGCAGCCCTAAGAATCTAGACGGTCATTGAGTTAGTTCCCTGGCATAGCCTTTCAGATCCTGTATTAGCAGCAGCTGGGGAACATGGTTTCTCAACTCACAGGGACCTTTCAAATTTGGTAGTCCTCGTCAAGAGTGGGAATCAGAGGCACCTGGAAATCTGTGCCAGAATACACATGCCTCCTCCGCTCCCCAGACGGCAGGCGTGTCAGAGCCTCCGGGAGGGGGTGATAGCCATCAGACTAGCTCGTCTCTCCCGCTCGACAAATGAGTAAACCGAGGTGCCCGCAGCAGGCAAGTGACGTGGCTGAGGAGAGGGTAGAGCCAGGAACGGAAAGCTAGATCCAGTTGCTAGTTACACGCACCTGTGCCACACTGTTGCCTGTCGGCGGCAGGACCGGCTTCTCGAAACTCTACCCACAGCCTTGCGTTGCATTTTGCCCACGGCCTCATCACTAGGCTGTTGATGCGGTGACAGTTTGTTCTCCGTAAGAATTTAAATACTGATGCTTCGGGGAAGTGAAGCCTGCTGTTCTGTGAACCCTTCTCTATCCGAGTCAGTGCAGTGGCAGCTGGTGTCCACCCATCTCCTCCTCCAGGCGCTTTCTGCCACGGTCGTTATATGTATATATGTATGTATGTATATACACACACATATATGTATATACGCACACACACATATATATGTATTTTTTTAAAGATTTTATTTATTTATTTGACGGAGAGACAGCACAAGTAGGCAGAACAGCAGACAGAGGGAGAGGGAAAAGCAGGCTCCCCGCTGAGAAGGGAGCCCGACGTGGGGCTCAATCCCAGGACCCCGGGATCATGACCCGAGCTGAAGGCAGACGCTTAACGACTGAGCCACCCAGGCGCCCCATGTATTTTTTAACACATTTAAGATCAGAGCAGGACATCTGAGACCTTTTTCATAAAAACAAGGAAATGTAGCAGCGAACTGCCAGGTGTAATGACCGGGTGTAATGGTCAACATCCAAGCGGTGGTCGAATGTGCTGGAACTGAGTCACCATATTTCCCTGTGGTGTCCCTTTATGTCACTCTAGACTGTTCTAAAACATTTCAACCAAAGCAAGCATTTCACATACCACAGTGCTTCCAGCTAAGGATAAGAGCATTTCATCGTGTTCCAAATTTCCATTAAAAGCAATAGTAGCCTTTAAACAAGCAAGTCTAAGGAAGCTCAGATAATTATTTTGGAATTTTTAGAAATCGTACAAGACTGCCAAATTGTACCTTCTGGAGATGAATTTCTGTTACATGAAACTTATAATAAACATGGGATTGAAGCCATAATTAGTTGTTGGTAAAAAGAAGTGGACTGAAAATAGGAAAAAGATTGATTCCCAGATGAGTCCTTTAAATGTTTTACGTCTATTGAAGTGTCCTTAGAATGTGATCTTTGATAACTTTTTGTAACATTTATTATATATATGAACCATTGAGATATTAGCAAAGTAGTTGAACCAAAAAAGAGTAGTCGCCTATGATCGCGTCACACAGAGATTGATTTGGGTATATATATATGTATGTGTGTATATATATATATAATTCCAGAATCTTCCTAGGCATGCATATATGAATATGGTGGGTTTCTCTTCTGCCCCAAATCAACACTTTTATAATGTAAGCATATTACAAAGAAATTAAATAAAATCAATTATCCACTTTCCTAACACTACCATTAGCATTTTAGTTTTTTAAAGTTCTTTTAAAGAAACAATTAGGATTGTAATTAGAAAAATACAATTGTTAAGAAATACTTGAAGACCCTAGGGTAAATTGTCAGAGGACATTACAAAACTTTATGGAAGAGGAAATCAATAAGCAAACCTGGAAGGTTATAGAGACGGGAGTTCCCTTTTATTAGTAAATAGCAATCTATTTAAAATGGGGTAACATTTTTGTTTATGAGCAAAATTGTTTAAAATAATTGTACATATTTCTTAGAAGGTGGTTAGACTTACTCTGTGTGTTATGAAACACAAGCTTCTATGAAGCAAGTATATTTATTAAGGGCCTTATCTATTACCCCTGCACTTCTGAAAATTTATCCTAAGGAGATAATCCAAAGCCCTAAAGACATTACAGCCTCACTTGGAAGGATAAACACTTCAAAGCTAGGTGTCCTTCCAGAAGCGAGCAGTTAAGTTATGGTAAATCATACAGGAATTAAATGGCTGGTAATAAGATCACATAGCAATGTGGGAACAAGCTTATGATGAGAGAAAAAGCAGGTTAGAAATTGTACGTATTCTATAACCAAGTATAAAGCACATTTGAAAAAAAGTCCAGGAAGAAATAATTTAAAATAAGAGTCGTAGACGTGATTATCTCTGGATGGATCCGAAGAGTAGTGGGATCATCTTCCTATTATCCAGACTTTTGAGAAGTTTGAAAGGATGAGACAGATCCCAGATGGTGTCATCACAATAGGAATAAAGCACATAACTGGATAACTGTCAGGGGTTGGGTCACTGTGATAAACTGTGATATGCTCTAGTATCCCCGTGTCCATTTTAGGCATTTAATTCCGTGGTCACTAATAAACACAAGACACGAAAATGGTAAGGAAAGGAACTTCCATTTAAGATTCCTCAATAATGAACTACCATACATACCACCACCGTGGGACTTGTCCCAAGAACCTTCCAGAGACCAGATTAAATCATAGAAATTCTGGGCAGCACCTCCTGCCTCCAGGCCCTCAGTCCTTCTATCCTGTTCCTCCAGGTGAAGTCATGGGCATTGGGCGTTCTTTTGAGGAGGCCTTCCAGAAGGCTCTTCGGATGGTAGATGAGAACTGTGTGGGCTTTGATCACACAGTAAAGCCAGTCAGTGATATGGTAAGTGGCTCCCTTCCCCTGGCAGCACCCCTGAAAAGGACCCCCTCTGCCCCCAGCCCATGGACTTGTCACCACTAACGGTAGCAGTCTTTACTGGACATTTGCTGTGTTTCCACATTGCTGAGAATTTTGCGGTTCCTCTCCTCTATCATCATATGAGGATGTATTCTTTTTTTTTTTTTTTTAAGATTTATTTATTTATTTGACAGAGAGAGCAAGAGAGAGAATACAAGCAGGGGGAGTGGGAGAGGGAGAAGCCGGCTTCCCACTGAGCAGAGAGCCCGATGTGGGGCTCGATCCCAGGACCCTGGGATTATGACTTGATCCGAAGGCAGACACTTAACAACTGAGCCCCCCGGGCACCCCTGAGGATGTATTCTTAAACTTGTTTCCAGGGACAGTGAGAGGCCTAGAGAGATTGTGGAACTTGCTAATACACTAGCTGCACAGCCAGAAAGAGGCAGAGCCAAGATTTGCACACAGGTTTTTGCAATCACAGAGCTTTGGTTCTGGTTCCTTTTCTGCAGCTTCCTTTCCTAAAACAGCGGTGCTCCTGCTTTCAGGCTCTTTGAGGCGTCGCAAGTAGATTGGGACTGTTTTGTGTACCATTCGGACATGTCCCTCTCCGCAGTCCTTCCGTAGCCATCTGTCCGCCCTCCCCATTAGGAGCTGGAGACGCCAACCGACAAGCGGATCTTCGTGGTGGCCGCTGCGCTGTGGGCCGGCTACTCGGTGGAGCGGCTGTACGAGCTCACGCGCATTGACCGCTGGTTCCTGCACCGGATGAAGCGGATCATAGCGCACGCCCAGCTGCTGGAGCAGCATCGCGGACAGCCTCTGCCCCCAGACCTGCTGCAGCAGGCCAAGCGCCTCGGCTTCTCAGACAAGCAGATCGCCCTTGCTGTTCTGAGGTCAGAGGTGGTGGTGAGGGCCCGGAGCTGAGGATGTGGGGCCGAGAATCTTTGACCTAGTGAGGGGCCCTCAGAGCTTTGGGGCTTCCGACCTTCGTCCCTGGGCTGTTACCCTCTCCGTTCCCTGCTCCGGGATCTCACTCCTCTGCTTAGTCCACCCCTCTCCCCCCCACCCCAGGGCTGTGTTCTGACCCGCCTTCTCCTTCAGCACAGAGCTGGCTGTTCGCAAGCTGCGGCAGGAACGGAGGATCTGCCCGGCCGTGAAACAGATCGACACAGTTGCGGCCGAGTGGCCGGCCCAGACCAACTATTTGTACCTGACCTACGGGGGCACCACCCATGACCTCACGTTTCGAACGCCTCACGTCCTGGTCCTTGGCTCTGGCGTCTACCGAATAGGCTCCAGCGTTGAGTTTGACTGGTGTGCGGTCGGCTGCATCCGGCAGCTCCGGAAGGTCCAGGGGCTCGTCTTTCGTCCTGTTTCTTTACTGTTCCATTCAGTTCCAGCAATTGCCTTCTACCCACACCCGATCCGGGCACTTTCTGTTAACTGCTACACTTCCATCCGTCTTAGGGCTTTGGGAGGAGTGGGGTGGGGTGTGGGAGGGAGCCCTCCCCTTAGGCCATCTTGGGCCTCTCACGGGGCATGGGTCTTTTCTTCAGCACTTTGTACCTCCTTCTCTGACACCTGCAGTGCTGGCCCTGCTTCCCCCCCAAGGCAGGTGTCCCTCACAGCCATTTCGGAGAAAGCTGAAGTGTTGTTGGAAGTAGGGGTTTTGCCCTAGTTTTTCTCTGTGCTTCCTCCCACCTCCTAGCTAACTCTCCTTTCCCTCTCTGTCACAGATGGGCTATAAGACCATCATGGTGAACTACAACCCAGAGACAGTCAGCACAGACTATGACATGTGTGACCGACTCTACTTTGATGAGATCTCTTTTGAGGTGAGAGGAATGAAGACCGCTCGTTAGCCTGGGGGGCCGGGGTCACGTGGGAGTGGCCGGCTGACCTAAGATTCTTTGGAACTTGTGGGGTTTGAGGGGAAGTGGGTAGAGGGTGAGGAGCGGTGAGCAGGAAGGCCCAGATCCCTGACCGCTGGCTGCCTCCATTCACTTCTCTTCTTGCACCAAGGTGGTGATGGACATCTATGAGCTAGAGAACCCTGAAGGCGTGATCCTCTCCATGGGCGGGCAGCTGCCCAACAACATGGCCATGGCGTTGCATCGGCAGCAGTGCCGGGTGCTGGGCACATCCCCTGAAGCCATCGACTCAGCTGAGAACCGTTTCAAGTTCTCTCGGCTCCTTGACACCATCGGTATCAGCCAGCCTCAGTGGAGGGAGCTCAGTGACCTAGAGGTGGGCTGGGGCCTGGTGGGGGGCCGGAAGCCGGAGGAGGTCATGGGCGAGCGTCACCAACCCAGCTGCACCCTTAGTCTGCTCGCCAGTTCTGCCAGACGGTGGGGTACCCCTGCGTGGTGCGCCCCTCCTACGTGCTGAGCGGCGCTGCTATGAACGTGGCCTACACCGATGGGGACCTGGAACGCTTCCTGAGCAGTGCGGCAGCCGTCTCTAAGGAGCACCCCGTGGTCATCTCCAAGTTCATCCAGGAGGCCAAGGTAGGGCCACAGACAAAGAAGTCTGTAAGGGCAGGCTCCCCAGCCTAGGTGGAAACTCCCCTCTCTGGTCCTACACACTTTGTAGGCATGGTGGACTGGGAAGGATGGGTTGTCCCAAGGCTCTTAAAGGAAGGGAGCCTCCTGGGGCAAGTGGGAGAAGAAAATGGCCCCCCGCCCTATATCGCATTGCCCTCGCCTCCCCACTAGGAGATCGATGTGGATGCTGTGGCCCGTGATGGTGTGGTGGCAGCCATTGCCATCTCTGAGCACGTGGAGAATGCAGGTGTGCATTCGGGTGATGCCACGCTGGTGACCCCACCACAGGACATCACTGCCAAAACCCTCGAGCGGATTAAAGCCATCGTGCACGCCGTGGGCCAGGAGCTGCAGGTCACAGGACCCTTCAATCTGCAGCTCATCGCCAAGGTAGTGAGAGGGGACTGAGGGAAGGGACTAGCACTCCCTCATTCTGTGGGGCCGCAGGGCCAACGAGGCTCACTGTCCCCTGCCTTCATCCGAGTAGGCCCGGAAGCTGGAGGGAAGGGGTCCTAGCTAGAGCCCACCGTGTTGTCGGGGCTTGTGACAGTTACCCTGACCCCTGTTCCAGACTGATTACCCCCAGAGTGGTCGGGGGAGGGTCAAGGTCAGTGGAGTAGCATCAGCAAGCCCAGCCTACAGCAGGCCTGACCAGTCCCTCTCTCCCAGGACGACCAGCTGAAAGTCATCGAATGCAACGTGCGTGTCTCTCGCTCCTTCCCTTTCGTCTCCAAGACGCTAGGCGTGGACCTAGTAGCATTGGCCACACGGGTCATCATGGGGGAAGAAGTGGAACCTGTGGGGCTCATGACTGGCACTGGAGTCGTGGGGGTAAAGGTATGGAGGATTGAAACCTTGAGCTTACGTCAGAAGCAAGGAGACAAATAGCGGGAGAGCATTCACTTGCCCCACCCGTGGTAGGTCACTCAGCACGGGAGCCCGAGCAGCTGCTGTGGGCAGGGCATCACTGGGCCGTAAGCATGATAGGATGGCTTCTGCCCCTTAGGAGCTCACGTTCGAGTGATGGGAGGCAAGGGAAGTTGGGTCCAAAACCAGCTTGCTTCTGTTAGAGTCTATGCTGAACCCACATAGTAGAGATAAGAATAAAATGCTGAAGGGGTTTCCAGACAAGAGATGCCACTTCCAAAAGGGGCGACCTGGGAAGGCCTAGGAGGAGAGATGGTCTTAAAGGATAGTCAGGAAGTTTGATTTGCTGAGCTTATTGAGGAAGTGTTCCAAGGCCAAGGACCAGGCCTCGTGGAAAGGAATAGCCGAGTGGAAACTGAGGGAAGAGCCGAAGTATGTTGGGGAAGCAGGGGACTGACAGGCAGAGCAGCGGCGGGGAAGGCTAGCCTTGCCGTTGGAGGAGACCAAGGACAAGGGGCCGTGGCGGCTGCTCCTGCTGAGGAGAGTTGGGCCCCTTCTGCCTTGGCGTCTTGCATTCTGCTCCCTCAGGTCCCTCAGTTCTCGTTCTCACGCCTGGCGGGTGCCGACGTGGTGTTGGGCGTGGAGATGACCAGCACCGGGGAGGTGGCCGGCTTTGGGGAGAGCCGCTGCGAGGCCTACCTCAAGGCCATGCTAAGCACTGGCTTTAAGATCCCCAAGAAGAACATCTTGCTGACCATCGGCAGCTATAAGGTACAGACTCCGGGATGGGGGCGCTGCCCAGCGAGGTTGGGGCAGATGGCCTTGGCTCTCTGGGCCTGGGCTGACCTTGAAGTGGAAGACGGAAGAGACGCAACCTCATCCTCCTTGTGCTTGGTGCAGAACAAAAGCGAGCTGCTCCCGACCGTGCGGCTCCTAGAGAGCCTGGGCTACAGCCTCTACGCCAGTCTGGGCACTGCCGACTTCTACACTGAGCACGGCGTCAAGGTACGGGGGCTCCCGCAGCCTACCCCGCGTACCAGAGAATTCTCTCTCTTCCCCTGCTTTTCCTGTCATTGTACGAGTCCTGTGTATTCCACGTAGAGCAAATAGAATATACAGAAAAGCCAGGAAAAAAGTTTATTACGGTTTCTTTGGCACTGTTAACGTTTTTGGTATATTTTCTTCCAGAATGTTATTTCTATATGTGCAAGTGTGGGCTCATACTGCACAGGCCTTGGTAACCACGGAGTAGATGTCTTTTCTGTCAAGAAACATACTTTGGGGGCGCCTGGGTGGCTCAGTGGGTTAAAGCCTCTGCCTTCGGCTCAGGTCATGATCTCAGGGTCCTGGGATCGAGCCCCGCATTGGGCTCTCTGCTCAGCGGGGAGCCTGCTTCCCCCTCTCTGCCTGCCTCTCTGCCTACTTGTGATCTCTCTCTCTTTGTCAAATAAATAAAAATAAAATCTTAAAAAAAAAAAAAAAGAAATATACTTTGCCGGTAGCAAATAGAGCAGCCCTGGTCCCCACCCCATGGGTCCCCAGTCTCCTCCTCATGGGTTCCTGGGCCACCTCCCTGCCCTTCAGGCTGTCCTTCCTGACTCCCGCCAGGCTCAGGTTAGCCCTTGACCTCATCTCTGGGCCGCAGGTAACAGCTGTGGACTGGCACTTTGAGGAGGCAGTGGATGGTGAGTGCCCACCGCAGCGAAGCATCTTGGAGCAGCTGGCCGAGAATCACTTTGAGCTAGTGATTAACCTGTCAATGCGCGGGGCTGGGGGCCGGCGTCTCTCTTCCTTTGTCACCAAGGGCTACCGTACGCGGCGCCTGGCCGCTGACTTCTCCGTGCCCCTCATCATTGATATCAAGTGCACCAAACTGTTCGTGGAGGTGACTGGGGCCTGGGTGCTGGGAGGGTAACAGCCACTGTTAATGGGGCCCGAGGGAGAAGTGAGGGGTCACGGGGTTGGGAGATCTCAGTATGAAATAGGCCAATAACCAGGCTTTGCAGCTGCAGAGAGAGAGCAGATGGGTAGAGAGGGGTAGAGCCTAGTTTATGGGAAAACCCAGTCCCTACCTACAACTCCTGGGATGCCCTTAAATCAGAGCTGACTGGTTTTCACCTGCAGGCCCTGGGCCAGATTGGGCCAGCCCCTCCTTTGAAGGTGCACGTTGACTGTATGACTTCCCAAAAGCTTGTGCGGCTTCCTGGTGAGTGCATCTTTTGGGGAACCTGGCTTCTGCACACCGGTAGCAGCTGGCACGGACCCTGGCTGTGGGGCCCACCCCCCGCCTGGAGGGCACAGAGCATGGGCGTCAGCTCAGCCCTCACTGAGCTCTTTCCTCCCATGACCCACTGTGCCCCTGACTGAGGAAGCTTGCCACCTCTCGCTCGTATCAGTCGCTGCTGCTTTTCCTGCCAACCCAGTTCACGTGTTTGATGTCCTTCGTGTCTCTGTCCTCTAATCTTGCCACGTCCATGTTCTCCCAGGATTGATTGACATCCATGTGCACCTGCGGGAACCAGGGGGGACGCACAAGGAGGACTTTGCTTCAGGCACCGCCGCTGCCCTGGCTGGGGGCGTCACCATGGTGTGCGCCATGCCTAACACCCGGCCCCCCATCATTGATGCGCCAGCCCTGGCCCTGGCCCAGAAGGTGAGCCCTGGCACTCCTGCTTCGTGGTTACCCAGATGTCCCTGCCTGCCTCCCGGACCCCTCCTCCATCTGCCCCTCGCAGAAGCCAAGGGGCCCAGGCTACTGGCGCCAGCCTGGCATGGAAGCCAGTAGGCCTTATCTCCTGTGTACCCTCTCCAGCTGGCAGAGGCTGGCGCCCGCTGTGACTTTGCCTTATTTCTCGGAGCCTCGCCGGAAAATGCAGGGACCCTGGGTGCTGTGGCCGGGTCTGCCGCTGGGCTAAAGCTCTACCTCAACGAGACCTTCTCGGAGCTTCGGCTGGACAATGTGGCCCAGTGGATGGAGGTAGGGAGTGGGCCCGTGGGAGGAGCCAGCCAGCCGGTGCCTCCTGGCTGGAGGACCCCGGAGAGTGGGCTAACAGCAGTGAAGCGTCTAGAGCTCTGGGAGGGCTCTGGGCTCTGATGAGCTCAGACGGGGAAAGGCTCTGCAGGCTCCTTGCTAAATCCTTTCTGTCCCCAGCACTTTGAGACGTGGCCCTCCCACCTCCCCATCGTGGCCCATGCAGAGCGGCAGAGTGTGGCCGCTGTCCTCATGGTGGCCCAGCTGACCCAGCGCTCGGTGCACATATGTCATGTGGCCCGGAAGGAGGAGGTGAGAGTCCACTGGAGGTCCCGAGGCCCTTCCTGCTGGGGGTCAGAGGGCGCGGGGAGCGCGGAGCCAGCACTCGGCTCTTGCCTAGAGGGGAAGTTGGACGTAGAGACCCTGCTGGGCAGGGCAGGAGGGAGGCCTCCGCTAGATCTCCCCGCTCTACCCCCCGCCCAGATCCTGCTGATTAAAGCCGCCAAGGCGCGGGGGCTGCCAGTCACGTGTGAGGTGGCCCCCCACCACCTGTTCCTGAGCCGCGACGACCTGCAGCGCCTGGGCCCGGGGAAGGGGGAGGTCCGGCCCGAGCTTGGTTCCCGCCAGGACGTGGAGGCCCTGTGGGAGAACATGACCGTCATCGACTGCTTCGCCTCCGACCACGGTGAGAGGCCCCACGACGTACCTCTCTGCCCAGCAGGCCTCGCACCCCAGCTCTGGGCCTCCGGGCTCCGCGGGGACTGGGCCTTGACCTGTGTAGCGCAGCGCCTGGGCTGTGACGGGTGCTCCGTAAATCCTCCCTGAAGAAGTAAAACCATAAATACGGGAAGGTGGGTGAAAGGCGCAGTCCCTCCAGTGGTGGCAGCCACGCCCGCGTACCTGTTTGCACACAACCGGGAGGGACGAGTGTCGGGGCTAGGGCGGCAGCGCAGTCCCGGTGGCCTGTGTGACTCCCCAGATGGGGAGGCGGTCAGGCCTGACGGTGCTGCTCTCCTTCCTCCCAGCCCCCCACACCTTGGAGGAGAAGTGTGGGCCCCAGCCTCCCCCCGGCTTCCCGGGGCTGGAGACCATGCTGCCCCTGCTGCTGACGGCGGTCAGCGAGGGCCGGCTCAGTCTGGACGACCTGCTGCAGCGGCTGCACCACAACCCCCGCCGGATCTTCCACCTGCCCCCCCAGGAGGACACCTACGTGGAGGTGTGGGGCGCGCGGGCCCGGCGGGTGGGCCGGGGGGGGCGGCGCTCTGCAGCCCGGGCTCTGTTCCGGGCTGTTCGCCTGACCTGTGACTCTGGGCAGGTGGATCTGGAGCACGAGTGGACCATCCCCAGCCACATGCCCTTCTCCAAGGCCCACTGGACGCCCTTTGAAGGGCAGAAGGTGAAGGGCACTGTCCGCCGCGTGGTCCTACGAGGGGAGGTGGCCTATATCGACGGGCAGGTACGCATGTGGCCCGAGCCCCATCCACAGTAGTGACTTCCATCCCGCTGTCCTCCCGCCCGAGCACATCTCTGTGGTGCCACCACCTCCCCGAGCTGCCCTGGACGGGGGTGGGCATGGGTTCCCTGAGGCGGTTTTTCTTTTTTGCCAGCTTCCACTCCTTTAGGGTCTCAGTGCGGCTCTTCGCCCCCTGCTTATCCGCCCGCTCCTGCCTTCTGTCCGCAGGTCCTGGTGCCCCCGGGCTACGGACAGGATGTACGCAAGTGGCCTCAGGGGGCTGTTCCCCAGCTCGCGCCTCCAGCCCCTGCCACCAGTGAGATAACCACGGTATCCACAATGCTTCGGGCCTGGGGGTGCGGGGGCGTGTTGGGGGGTGCAGCCGGGGCCAGGGCGAACAGCACAGGTGTTTCCATTGGTGGTCTGGGGGTGGAAGGCTCTGCACTTGACACTTAAAATTTCCACCACCTGCCTCTTTGTCTGCTGCGAAAGATAGACTCAGCTCTCCGTTTAGGAGGTTACCTACCTAGGGAAAGACAAGCCCCTCGTTAACCCAGCCGGAGGTCGGCCTGGGGGCGTCGTGGGGCTAGCACACGCCTCTGAAAGGCTACTCTGCCTCTCCATCAAGGACAGCAGAGCAGAGGACGGATCTGAGGGGAGGTGACGGAGAATGGAATCCATTCCATTCTCACGGTGCACAGTGAGCAGTTTGCGTTTTCTTGAGGGATTGAACTTGAGGAAGAGTTGGGTCAGTACTTTTCAAAACGCCTGTGTCTCTCCAGACGCCGGAAAGGCCCCGCCGGGCCGTCCCCGGGCTTCCTGATAGCCGCTTCCACCTGCCACCCCGAATCCACCGGGCCTCTGATCCAGGTCTGCCAGGTAAGAGGGAGGTCCTGTGACGTGCAGGATGGGGCCACCTGGACTTAGAGATGTGGAGGGACAGGCTCCTCTTCCCCCACAGTGTCCCCGATGGACGGGGGTCACTTTGGTCCACTTACCCTGGCCTTGTGGCCGTCCCCTCGTGCTCCACCTTCCTCTGCCTAAATCAGTCTGGTCAGCGTGAGGCGGGCACCCCGCAGCTTCTCACGGCCCTTTCTTGTTGTGGGCAGCTGTGTTCCTCCGCCCGGGAGCTGGGATCCCACGGGGCAGCAGAACGTGGGGTAAATCCAGGTTGTCGGTTGGTGTGAGCCTTGCCGTTCCCCTTGCCTAGGATCCCTTTGCCTCCTGGGAGGGCACCACTACTCACACTCAGTGGCCCCCGTGGGAAGTCACTTGTGTGTCCCCCGGGCTGCCGGTCCTTCTTGTTTTCCCCTAACCTGCTACAGCGGCTGTTGTGTGAGTTGGTTTAACACAGACACTGCGATCCAGAGCGTGGGGAAACGGGGGTTCTTCACAAACCTTAGCCGCAGGCTTACATCTGTCCCGTTGCCCTGTTCGTAGCCGAGGAGCCAAAGGAAAAGTCCTCCCGGAAGGCAGCTGAGCCAGGTGAGACTCCTCTGGAACACATGCTCATCTCGGGGACCTTTCTGATCCGGCCTGTGTAGGAGGAACCCTCTGACCCCCCTCTTCTGCCCCGTCCCTCACTGCAGAGCTGATGGGAACTCTTGATGGCACCTGCTACCCTCCACCACCAGTACCTAGACAGGCGTCACCCCAGAACCTGGGGACCCCTGGCCTGCTGCACCCCCAGACCTCACCCCTGCTGCACTCATTAGTGGGTCAACATATCCTGTCTGTCCAGCAATTCACCAAGGATCAGGTGCCTGGGGGAGGGAGGATGGGGACACCCAGAGCTTTAAGAATCTGGAAAGTTGGGGCAAGGACCTCTGGGGGCCACTGCCTTTCCACCTGACTTTGGGGGTCTTTCTTAGATGTCTCACCTGTTCAATGTGGCACACACGCTGCGTATGATGGTACAGAAGGAGCGGAGCCTCGACATACTCAAGGTCAGGGTCAGAGCTGTGGGCTGTGGTCTAGGACCCTGTCAGCGGGGCTATGTGGTGATTAGAAGGATCTCCCTGTCTTGCCATAGGTCCCTTCCTCTGAGTCTAAACTGTCCACCATGAGTTACTCGGCCTTCTCTGCTCTGGAAGGTCTGGCTGCCCCAGGCCCCCCAGACCCCCACGTTTGCCCTCCTCTGACCGGTAGTTAGCTGACTGACAAGGCCCTGAGCACCAGTGTATCAGCCTACTAATCTGGTCACTTGGTCTATGCAGATGGATTCATGGGGCAGAACCAGGGTATTTCCTTCTCCCCCAGAGAACGAGTGTCTCATTCAGATGCTTAGCAATGGTTTTCTTGGAGGCGGAGCCTTTAGCTCAGAGTGACACTCACGGAAATGTCAAGGTCAGGACAGGTCACGAGGTTTGCAGGGAGGGGTTGTCTCAGTACCCCTCCCGCGTATGCAGGGGAAGCAAGCCGCAGCCCGTGCCTTCCCCAAGATGCGTACCCATGTTTACGTGGTATCCTGCCCTCCCGCCAGGGGAAGGTGATGGCCTCCATGTTCTACGAGGTGAGCACGCGCACCAGCAGTTCCTTCGCCGCAGCCATGGCCCGGCTGGGGGGCGCTGTGCTCAGCTTCTCGGAAGCCACGTCTTCGGTCCAGAAGGGCGAGTCCCTGGCCGACTCCGTGCAGACCATGAGCTGCTACGCCGACGTGGTCGTGCTTCGGCATCCCCAGCCTGGAGCGGTGGAGGTGAGGCCCGCTGCGCGCTGGGACAGGGTCAAGTAGGATGGGTCCAGGGACGTGACTGCAAGTCTCTGCTTGGGCCGGACGGGGAGGGGGTCCAGGAGGAGCAGGACTCGGCCCGGAGTGGGGGCCACCGAGATGCAGAAGCCAGGGCTCCCCTCTCTTGTTCCCATGTTCCCAGCTGGCAGCCAAGCACTGTCGGAGGCCAGTGATCAACGCTGGGGATGGGGTCGGAGAGCATCCCACCCAGGCCCTGCTGGACATCTTCACCATCCGGGAGGAGCTCGGGACCGTCAACGGCATGACGGTGAGGGTCTTGGCGGGGCTCGGCGGCCCGCCTAGGGAAGGTCTGGAGAGGGGGGCTGTTGGGAAGTATCTTCTCTGCCCCAAGGCATGGTGCAGCGGGGAGGCCTCCATCCTGGTCCTGAGAGCGAAAGCTGGGAAACGGGGGTCCCAGTGCTCGGTCTGGGGGCCCTCTTGGTGACTGGCTTCCTCCTCTAGATAACGATGGTGGGGGACCTGAAGCACGGGCGCACCGTGCACTCTCTGGCCTGCCTGCTCACCCAGTACCGCGTCAGCCTGCGCTACGTGGCCCCACCCAGCCTGCGCATGCCCGCCAATGTGCGGGCCTTTGTGGCCGCCCGCGGCACCAAGCAGGTGAGGCCCTGGGAGGCCGTGGGGCGCGTGGGTCGGGCAGCGGGAGCCCGGCGCTGCATTCACTCTGGCTCGGCCTCGCCCTCCAGGAGGAGTTCGAGAGCATTGAGGAAGCCTTGCCCGACACCGACGTGCTCTACATGACTCGAATCCAGAAGGAGCGCTTCGGCTCCACCCAGGAGTATGAAGCTGTGAGTGCCGAGGCTGAGGGGAGGGCCACGGCTGGAGCTGCGGGGCGTCCAGACTGGTGGCCGGGAAGGCGGGGCCCCTCGGTCCTGATACTGAGTGCGGGAGCGGAGGGGACCTGGAGGATCGCAGGCTTGTGGCCACACGGCCACCCCAGTCCCGAGGCGCTCACGGGGTCCCCGTCTGCCTCGCAGTGCTTTGGCCAGTTCATCCTCACCCCCCACATCATGACGCGGGCCAAGAAGAAGATGGTGGTGATGCACCCCATGCCTCGAGTCAATGAGATAAGGTGACACGGCTTCAGAACGGCGGCTGCGCTGGGGGCTGGCTGTGGGAGGGCGCCTGGTCCCGGACAGGCCACCGTGGGCTGTGTGCCAACCCTTTCTCTTCTCTTGCAGCGTGGAGGTGGACTCGGACCCCCGAGCAGCCTACTTCCGCCAGGCCGAGAACGGCATGTACATACGCATGGCTCTCTTAGCCACCGTGCTGGGCCGCTTCTAGGACTTGGCTCCTTAGACCCTTCTTGTCAGGCCCAGCTGCCGGGCACGAAATCGGTGCCCCCCAGGGGGGCAGCACACTTAGGAGAAGCTCTGGGGCGTCCAGACGGTTCACGTGCTCACAGGCAGCCCTGCAGACCAGGCGCCAGGCACCGGACTGGACTGGAGTGCTCGAGCGTGGGGGTGGGGCCCCGTCTCCCTTATCACGCCGCACACCTGTAAAGTCATTTTTCTACTGACTAAATAAATAGCTAAGCTGCTTGTTAAGTGCCTGCTTCCTTGCATGTATCCCGGCTTCAGCACAGGATGCTATGTGTCACGGGCACGACTTTCTTCTGGAAACTGAGGACAGTTTCCCAAATGCAAGAGCGGCCTCGCTGGGCAGGCTCTTGCTCTGGCTGCATATTCAGAGCCGTGGCTCTTTGGGGTCTGGGGGGGACTGTGCCGTTGTGTCGGTGCTCTCTGGGTCCTGCGCTGCCCCGATCCCTGTGCAGCCGTCTTTCCTCAGTTTGCACTCAGAATTCTGATATGAGTGACAGGGTCCTGCCTGCTGAGACCTTTACTCTTCTCCCCTCTGTGTGTTTAGTCGTCTCCTTCAGTGGCTGAGGTGGCCATGGTGTCCTCAAAACCTGGCCTTGGAGTTCAGCGGCCATCGGTGTTAGGAGCTCCTCCCACCTGCTCTCCCTGGGAGCCTCTGGCTGACACCGGACTTTAGATACCGTGGAGGTTCTGAAGAGCCCTTGGCTTGGAAACCCTGGGATTGGAGACCGGGGTGGAGTAGCTCACATGTCTTTGCAGGTCGGGGTTTCTGTGGATCATAGGAAGTATGTGAGCTATTCCCTTCCATCCTGTGAGTTTTAGTAGCATTAAAGAAACTTCTTGATCCAGCAGATTTTCCTTACACCCCCCCCCCCCCCAAGTACAGAGCACCATGTGTCCTGGGAGTACAAGAATGAACAAGATCATTTGAGGCCTCTTAGCTGGTAAGGCGTCCAGGGACTTCTACAGATTGGACGGCCACATGCCAGCTCTGGACGGTCCAGATGGCACCAGCGTCTTAAGGGAAGAAGCCGCTCCGTGCCCGGAGCTATTAGCGTGTTATAGGGATGGGAAAGAAGGAACTCGTTTTCTGAAAACGATGTGAGCCCAGACTTTCACATCTTCTCATGTAATCTTACATCAGCTTTCTAACCGTCTTACAGACCCCAGACGCTGGCTCAGAAAAGTCGCCGGGAGGCTTACCCAAAGTCACATAGCTAAGATTCATATGCAGGACCGCTTGACTTCAAACCCATCTTTCCAGTAAAACAAGAAGGAAAATGTCATTTCAGTCTTTCAGGGGCATCCAAAACAAGGATGAGAGAAAAGCCACACAAATCTGGACAAGCAGAGCACAAGTCTAAGGTATCTGGGAGCCAGTTGTCAGAAGAGAGATCCGCACAAACCTGGACTCCTGTCCACGGGATGGGGTTTGGGCTGCTGCCTGAGGAAAGGGCAGGTTCGGGAGGAGAATCTTACTGCAGGCACAGCTTGAACACAGGAGTGGGGATCCTGTGTCTGCAGCACTGAGGGGCTCCACACCCGGGCCCAGCAGAGCGCTCCTGCTCTGTGTTGCTAGGGCTGAGAGACCAGACCATGAGGTTTGTGCGTGCGCTCCAACAGAAACAGGAATTCAGAGCCGCAGGCACTGTCTGAAGGAGGGTGGGACCAGGTAATAACTCCATCTGCTCTTGGAGAGTTGAGACCTCTCTCCTGACCTGCTCATGTTAACTCTGCCAGGCTTCCTGGCCCCTGACCTTGACAGGTTCTCCCTCGGGAGCCCAGAGAACTTTGTTGGTTGGAAACGAGGATCACTTACAGAATGCTTCTCCTTTCTAGAGCTTCAGTTACCCTTCCGAGGTTACTGAAACAAGTCAAGAGATTATTTTCCCAAGTACCTGGGAATCTGTTGCACACAAATTCCCACAGAACTCCAAGAGCTGGTCCTCAAGTAGAAGCGGGGTTCGCTGCCAAGCAGCACGCAATTGTGCTCAGTTGCTAAGTGGTGGGAGGTGTTCCTGCTCGCTTCCTTTCTTTGGCTCTCCTAATCATAACACAGCTCTAAGTTGAATAAACTTCTTTCCCCTACAACCAGAAATGAGATCTGAGTACCTTGAGAAATAAATGAAGTATCAGCAAGAAATAAAAACAGCGCTTTAAACAAAATGTCCCTATCTAAGGTGGTTCCCCATCCATCGACAGAAACAAGCTCATAGGCTCCATGTGGTTGTCATTAACTATAAAAAGTTAAAAAAAAAATTCTGGTCTCCTTTCCTCCTGAGACACTTAAGCAATTTGATCTATTTTTTTTTTTAAGTTAACATAGCTCTAAGGATGTGCCAAGCACTGTTCTAGCACTTTACAAATATTAACATTCTTTTTTTACTTTTACTTTTGGATGAACCCTTTAGATAACACCCCTCTGTGAAAAAAGGTGTGACCTAATGTGTTCCCTTATTATCATTGCAAAGTCATTCTCCCCAACTTTTCACCGTCTACAATTGTGAAGAAGAAAATCTCAAAATAGGCATTCCCCTTGGAGCTCGGCCACTTTCGTCCTATTCCCACCTGTTACCATTAATGAGCTGCCGCCGTGGAAAGTCGGTGCGGCTTCGGGCTTTAGCTGAAAGGGTGGGATTGGGAGTTCCCAGTGTGACGCTGATAGGTGTCTAATTCTGTAAGGATGCCCCCGTAGATGGGGGGGCATGGGCTGGTGGAGGTGTGGAGCAGACATTGAGTGCCAGGGGAGTGAGTGCACGGGGAAGGGGAAGACCAACCTGGCAGCAGCATCTGGAAGAGATGGGGGATGGGAGCCGTTGCACCATCAGGGAAGCCAATTAGGACGCTGCTGTACTAAATGCAGATGATGGATGAAAAGGGTCTGGACTATGAGGCAGGAATGGATGTTAGGAAATAGGAAAACACTAAGGATACGAAAGTCTAAAAAAAATGACTCCATGGCACGGGACCTTGAGTTTGGGAGAAGGAGGGCTGATGCAGATCGGACAGCCTGTCTGGGATAGGGAAGGACGAATTCTGTTTGAGCATGATACTTTCCAGCTGCTGTGGGGCATAGATGATGTCACGTAGATAGTGAAGCTAGGGAGCTGGGGCAACATGCGACAAAGATAAATATGTGATTACATAAGGGACATTATTCACTAATATATCCCAAGCACCAAGAAAATTATCGAACCCATAGCAGGGGCTCAGTAAACATTTGTTAACTGAATCATTAACATCAAGGTAATCGAAGGGGGCGCCTGGGTGGCCCAGTTGGTTAAGTGTCTGCCTTTGGCTCGGGTCATGATCCCAGATCCTGCTCAGCGGAGAGTCCGCTTCTCCCTCCGCCTCTCTGCCCCTCCCCCCTGCTCCTGTGCTCTCGCTCGCTCTCTCTCACCTTCTCTCACAAATAATAAATAAAACAATGAAAAATAAATAAATAAAGGTAATCGAAGCTCTTCGAATATGTACCTCTGTATTAGTTCACCAAGAGAATGAGAGCAATGAGAAATGAGCAGAATCTCAGAAAGGCTGGGGAAGACAACTCAGAAGAAAGCCGTCCAGGAGTCCCAGAGTCGCAGGCGTGTGAGGTCTGGGGCAGAGTGTCAGCAGCTGAGATCCTGCAGTAGGTCAAAGAGAATGAAGTCTGAGGCGGGGACTTGGTCACGGTGGTTCCTCTGATGCTTTGTGGCTATAAGGTGGACACCACACATTTCATGGGCTTTGTGAGGGGCCGGTGGTCTAGAAGCTGAGGTCATTTGCCAAGAGGCGAGGAAAAAATGGGTGTGGCATTAGGACCAGAGAAAGTCCTGAAAAGGCTGGGAAAGCTGTGAGGAATCCTCAGGAGAGTAATAAAAGCATCACCAAGTGGGGTTCAACGGGAAGACAGACTTCGTGAGCTTGTGGTGGGTGGGGAAGCAATGTCCGGGGCAGAACCAGGGGATAGGCGTGTCGCCCACCGTGAGGGACTCTGGCAATATCACTTACATCCTCCTAGAGAGGCACCTGGTTAGTCACCACCAAATGCTGCTGCAGATTTGCCCTGGAGAGTCAGCTTGAAAAGCACTGGCTCCCTGGCCTATGGGTGGGGGCCTGGGGACCAAGATGGCACTTTACTCGGGGGCCCGGCTGGCTTAGTCGGTAGAGCATGTGACTCCTGATCTCGGGACTGTAAGTTCCAGCCCCTTGTTGGGTGTAGAGATCACTTAAAAATAAAATCTCAAAGAAAAAGATGGCACTTGGGACGCCTGGATGGCTCATTTGGTTGGGCATCTGCCCTCGGCTCAGGTCATGATCCCGGGGTCCTGGGATCGAGTCCCATTTCAGGTTCCTTGCTCAGTGGGGAGCCTGCTTCTCCCTCTGCCTCTGCCTGCCGCTCCCCCTGCTTGTGCTCTCTCGCTCTCTCTGACAAATAAATAAATAAAATCTTAAAAAAAGAAATGGCACTTTGTAGGCTTTGTATGACCCCACTCCCATTCTTTTACCGTCTTTTCACCCAGTCATTCCTTCACCAACGGTCATTACTGAGTGTCTACTAAGTGCCAGACAAACATGAGGAAAGCAGTGCTTTCTTCCCTCCAGGAGCGTGTGATTTGCAGAGCAATCTCACCCCATCCCTGTGCTTCCCAGAAGTCCTGTGTGACCGAGTCCTGAACCGAACTCTCCTCCCGTTCAGCAGGTGGGCAGAACCGAAGGGAACTGGGAGGCAATCTCTGGGCCAAGGAAAAGCAAGTTTGCTAGTGTAGGGCCTGAAACCTGCTTGTTTTGGTGAACTCTGTCTTTTCGTTCCTGGGTTTGGTTCTATTTTGTTTCCCCTTAGGTATTTGGCTCCAGTCCTCTTAAAATTTATAGTCTGTCTTGGTTGAGCCAAAGAGAACAAGAGAGTGAGATTGAATGTTCAGACTGTTCGGGTCAGAGAGAAAGTCAGCCAGTAATCCCTGGGACCAGGGGCCATGGGCACAGCACCAAACTAGAGAGCAAAACTCAGAAGGGGTGTCCCTGGAGGTCCCCTACATGGTGCTTTCCTGCTCTATTCTGGGAAGCTTTTGTTTCCCTTTAAGAATGGAAACCGTCCTGTACAAGGAACCTACAGCTCCCCCTAGGAGCCTCCTACAAAGCTAGGGTGGGAGACGGTGCCCTGAGGCACCCACTTGGGAATTGACCAGAAAGTTCTGGCGCAGGAGGGGAGGAGGGGAATAACCCACGAGTGACCCTGAGATGTACCCTTCCTGGGGAGGCCCCCATGGCCTCTACACTGGTGCCTAGTGCAGGGGGTCAGCCCTGACAAGGAGGAGACCCGTCGTCTGAGTGAGCTTCTCCAGGCCCAGAGGGGGCTTCTTCCTGGGGCTTCAGGATACTGTAGCCAGAGAGCAGTGAGCAGGGCTGGGGCAGAGAAAGGGCAGGGAGTGGGGGGCTGAAAGAGAGAGCCATAGGCTCTGGCCACCCTGGGCCCCTCCTTCCTGCGCGCTCTCGCCGCTCACCTTCTCTCGCTGGTCCTAGCAACAGGGCCCGCTTTGTAGGACCATTTGTGATCGCCTCAGACTCCGCCCCACTGCCCAGTACCCCTTGGAAGGTGCTGGCCAGGTGGGGATGGGATGGCCCTGCTGCTCAAAGCAGGGACGGAGAGGCCCTGGGAACACCCGAGTCCGGGACAAAGAGTCCTTCAAGTACAAAGGGAACTCCCTAAATGCAGTTCTCCACGGGGGGGCGGGGGGGGGGGATCTGCCAGGAACAGGGACAGAGTTCTTCTCACCCAGCCTCGGTCCTGAGCGATCCTCCAGAGCCTCCGGCCGCCTCTGCTGCTATCACGGCGTGGGCCTCAGGGGGGCGCTGCTCCCCCTCAGATGGTCTGGCTAAAGGCGGCGGGGACCGGCTCCCAGTTCACTGAAGTTCCTGAAAAGTCAGCAGGTCGCCAGAGGGAGGAGGACACCAATTTATCACCCTCGGCTTCCTCCTGACCCCAGACAGGCTGTTCCCCCGGTCCGCTGGATCTTCAGGTCTCGCCCTTGGGACCCGGAGGTTTAGTCCCGCCGGGGCCAGCTGGCCGCAGGTGAGCCCCACAGCGAGGGGGGCGGGGCCTGCCCTTCTGCCCGGATGGATGTTCCCACGCCCTCTTCCCGGTAGCCACACACCCCGCTTCTGGCTTTTCCGTCTGCTCCTCGGTCTCACCTCTCTCTCTCTCATTCTCTCTCTCTCTCTCTTTCTCTCTCATTCTCTCTCTCTCTCTCTCTTTCTCTCTCATTCTCTCTCTCTTTCTCTCTCTATCCCCTCTCACACACTCTGACAACTGCACTCTCCGCGTGACCGGCCTGTCCCTTCCTCCCCCCTGTTCACCCCATCTTTCTCTGGTCCCTGTCTGCCTCACAGGCAGACCTCTCCCCTCCCATCCCCTGGTTAACCAGCTGTGTAAAGAGCTGCCAGGACTGGGCTGATGGATGGGCCCTTCCCCTGCTTTACTCTCGCTCTGGCCTTCCCTTCCGTTCCCTCCCCTCCAGCCCTTTCTCCGCGCCTCACCCTCCACCACATATTTTATCGTCGGGGAAGGGCACCGAGAGGAAAGGATCTTCTAGATAAGCAAGTGGAGGTGGGTTGGGGAGATAATGGGGATGCGGTCAGCTCCTGCAGATAAGGATTTCCTGAACTCCCTGTAGAGCGCTTTATGAATGAGGGAGAATGCTCCGGATCCTTCTGGCCTTCCCAGTCAGTCCCTGACTGAGCAGAGCCTGAAGGCTCGAGATGGATGGAAAGGGAGGGTGGTGTGTAAAAAGACTGGGGGTTTAGAGCAGCTGCAAGGGAGTCTGCATCTCAACCCTGACTATTATTAGCTGCATGACCTTGGGCATGCCTCAGTTTCTCCATCTGTCAAGTGCAGGTACAACCGTCTAGGGTGCCTTGCACCAGTGTAAGCTCAGTAAATGTGGACCCCTGCCCCTACTGTGTGCTGGGTCACCCTGTTCCCCTGAAAGCGCTCCCCTGCATCCTGGATTCCGCATGCCCTCTATGTACCCGGCACATTCACCCCCACAGTGCTGTGTAATCCTATTTTTTATAATTAGGAAAGCAGGAAGGCAGAGAGGTTAAAGTGACCAGTGTATTAATAGAAGGCCGCGACAGAACCAAGAAGCCTGAGTCCAGAGCCCCAGGTCCTGCCACCCCGGTGACAGCAGGTTGGTGAAAAAGCCGAGCAAAGGTTTACTGAGAAATTCAACTGGGCAGGAGCTTCCAAGAGGCCTGAGTGGGAGTGAGAACCCTGGCTCTGCTCCTGCCCCTGTCCCTTGCTGGGTGACCTTGGGGAAGTTCTTTTCCTTCTCTGAGCCTTAGCTTCCACTTCCTCATCTTGCCAGGGTGTGGGGCAGAGATGGATGGCATCCTTTGTGAGGTCTGATTCTGCCCCGAACCCTGTGTTCCCTCCCCTGCAAAGGGACCCAGCACTGCAATAAAGAGAGGGGACCACAGCTTCGGGCTGGTCATAGGGTGAAAAATCTCGTCCTCATTTTCCCCACCCTCCCTTTCCTCCCTCTTCCCAACCCCCATCCCTTCGCTTGGGGCCGATAATCAATGAGTCGTAAAATGAGAAAGTATCAGAAACTAGCAAAGCATGGAGAGCAGCTGGGGCAATCTCGGCAGCCCCGAGTGTGATGGACTGCCAGCCCTTCACCTCAGCCCAGCCTCCCACGCCTGACTCGCCTGACTCGACTCAGGCCAGCCAGCCATCCGAGACTCACCCAGCCTTGGGGGAGGGGGACGCAGCTGGAGACCAGAGTAGGGAGGCCTATTTTCAGTGAATCCAAAAGCCTCACCTTACACAGAGCCATGAAATCTATGTGTAATTGACATGGAAAGCCGCATCCAGGATGTATGCTTGAATCCTAAAAGCAGGTTACCTGATCTCACCTATAAAGTGATCCCATCTATGTTATTATACAGAACTGTTTGTACATACATAAAAATAGGGGCAGAGACACTCCCAACTGTGAAAAGCAGTTACCTCTGGGAGTAGTAGAATAGGGGAAACACTCACTTTCTACTTGATACACTTTTCCTTTGTTTGACTCTTAAAGCAAGCATATATTGCTTTTATAATAATTTTTAAAAGATCATCTTATGATAGATTCTTTCCATCATGCAGAGGAAAGCCTTACAGACGTACGCATGGGCTAGTGAAAATGCTCAGTGTCTTTGCTTCGGGCTGGAATTGTATCCATCTAGGGTGGCAAGGCCCGTGAACTCCGGCTGATCCAAAGCACTAGTTCTATAATCAAAGCATGAAGAGTTTGATTTCTTGAAAGAGAAAATCCACAATCTCTTAAGTTTAAAGGATCCCTGAATAGTAACAATAATCCCTTAAGTTTGGCTTATAAAGACTAAATCTGTCAAAATATATGATTCTTAAAGGCAAAGGGGGAATAATGGTAAAAGAGGTCCTTGGTGTCCACAGTCCAAAACTGGCCTCGGGGCTGCTGCCATCAGCCAGGGTGGGGGCCTACCCCTCGGCACCTGACACACCTTGGGAACCAGGCCCGCATCAGCATGTGGTAAAAGCACTCTCCCCCCAACGGGACTAAGCCTGAGGCCACAATGGCCTGCAGGAGTCTTTAGGAATGACTCTCCAGGATCTCTTGGCTCCTTGCCTTCCAACTTTCTCCTGCAACCAAGCCCAGGGCGTGTGGGGGCTCTCCCTGAGCCAGAGACCCAGGCTGCGGGGTAGGGGGGCGTAATACAGGGACTGGTGGGGTTTGGCCCACGTGGGTGTGAATATTTGAGGGTAGAGAGGGTGGAGGGGCTAAGTAGGAGGTAGGAGGGCTATGGAAGGTCACTCCAGCTGTAGGACCCTCCTTCCCCCTCCTGACGAGTCAGTACAGGGACTGAAAGCTGCAGCGAACACAAGTTTATTGGTGGAGCTGCGGTGGAGTCCTCCCTCTCCCTGGGATAGCCGAGGGCACAGCACCAACAGAGGGATGGACAGACAGATCCCCCCCAAAGGACACATGGATGGTGCAGACTCAGAGGGACCATAGCACAGCCACATAGGCACAGAGACACACAGGCCACAGCACCAAGAAACACACACACACACACACACTGAGACAAAACCACAGGGCTAGAACACACAAACAAAGTGCGGGCTTCGGGGCTCCTGCATAGACAGAGCGAGGGCCACGTGGGGAGGGGGCCCCTGCTGACCTCCCCCAGGCATAGGCACACCAACAGCACACAGACAGGCAGATGCCCCCAGCCAGACAGCCAGCCTGCCACACAAATGAACTGCATGGAAAGGAGTTTATGCTCCCCAAACCATGGGGTGGGGGGGGGACCAAGGGACTTCTACAAACCCCCACCGATTGATTCCCATTCAGCCTGCCCCGTGCCCCCTCCTCTCCCCCCCCCACTTTGGTCTTGCCCACCGGGGCTGGGGGCTAGGGAGTGGGCAGGTGGAAGGTGGGAGCGAATAAGGGGGTCCGGGCCTGACTCTGTCCCTTCTGCGAGAGCAGGGAGGCAGGTACTGAGAGTCCGGGCCTGAGCCAGGGCCTGGCAGTGGGGCGAGGGCAGGGCCTCGGCTCAGGCCTGGGGGGGCTCCCGGCAGCGCAGGCACTGGGCCATCTCGGGCTGGTACTGCTCGACCTGCAGGGTACAGCTGGAAAATCCAAACCGGGAGTGGAGCTGCGATGTGGCTTCAGCCAGGACAGCTTCAGGGTCGGCCGTGGAGTCTGCGGGAGAGTGATAAGAGGCAGCAGGTTCCCAGGGGAGCCGGGAACCAGGCAGGGGCCAAGATAAGGACGGGCGCAGGGGGACCCCACGGCTTGCACAGCATTAAAGCCAGGCTTGAGCGAGGAGCTTTCTTTTCTTTCTGTATTGTATGACTAGCATAAAAATGCCAAAGAGGTTGGAGAGACTCACCCCCTACTCAACCACACCGCCACACTAACACGCCAGACTATTCTTATTTTTCTATTCTCTTCTGCTCTTTGACTATCCATAGACAGCTGTACGTGTCAGCAGCCACAGCACCCAAGTCTCCAGGACAATCCAGATGTTAAATATTTTCTCCCATTGTCCCTCTAGAGTTACCATCCACTATCCCACAAAGTATAATATTTTTGGCATCCAAATTGCATGTCTCTGATTGCTTCTTGCATCTGGAAGAAACTCAAAAATCCTTTGTCAGCTTGTGAGTCACCATATATATTTTTAATAGTTGAATCATAATGTAGATATAATTTTACATTCAGCTTTTTTCTCTTAGCATTATACCATCAACATTTTTCTTAGTTGCCACACAGTGTTCATCATCAGTCTGAATGGTTCCGTGATACCCCACGGTCACACCTCACCTAACTGTGCCCCGTGGCCAGACCCACTGGTACTAGTGATCTTTTAAAGGGTCGTTGGTTCTCTGCACTACTTCAGAGAGGGCAACCCCCCTCCCCCCAGAACACCCCGTCCAGGTGCCTTGTCTCCGGCACACACGTGTGTGTGAGAGAGAGAGAGATCAAGAAAGAGAGCTGGAACTGCAATCCCAGAAGTTCAGACTATCTTCCTAGGTTTGGAAGGGGCAGCCGGGCCGGGGCAGTTGGAGGGGGCAGGGTGGGGGGGAATACTTCTAGGAGGTAACTGGCTAGGGCCAGTGTGGACTCACCAATGGCCAGGTGTGCGGAGGCAACGTGGTAAGTAAGCGTAAGGGACCACAGGTGCAGCTCGTGAGTTGCCTGGACTCCTGGCACAGACAGCAGCGTGTCCCGCACGGGCTCAAACCCCACGCTGCGGGGGGAACCTGCAAGCAGCACCAGCCACGCCTTACTGCCAAGGCCACTCCGGCCCAAGGGCGGCGCCCCCTCACCAGACTCTACCACCCCCATCCGGTATCCGCTCAGTGTTACCCCCCACAATTCATCCTGGGCCTGAATCCTCCTCCCAGCAACAGACCCCAGGACCCAGGCCTTCTCCCGACACTCTCTTGAGAGGTGGCTCAGAGCTGGAGTGAGGTCAGAGAGGGCCCCAGGTGGGGAGCAGCGGCATCTGATTTACCTTCCATGAGGACACGGAGAACATCTCGGAGGGTGGGAGCCGTGGATCCAAGGGCACAGATGGAGAAGAGGAAGGTGCTGATGGGGTCAGCCGCCTTGTACTGAGGCTACAGAGAGAGAGAGAGACCTCTAAGCCCAGGACACAGGAACCCTCCAGGGGAAGATTTAGGGGTGTCTTGGACAAACAGGACCTGAGAGGCCCCCGAGAGCCCTGCTGAGGGGAAAGGGACCATGCCCCGAGAGCCGGGAGTTCTGGGGAGCTGGGGGCTGGAGCGGGGAGGGAGGCCAAGGTGGCAAGGAGGGGGCCGGGGTGTGGAGCTGGGGGAAGAAGACTGGGGCAGGCCTGCGTGCACAGTACCTTGAAGTAGATGAGGACAGAGGCGGCCAGGACCCCAAGGCTCTGCAGGAGGTCCCCCAGCACATGCACAAAGGCTGCCCGGACGCTGGTGTTCCCCAGGGGCATGGGCTCCCCTGGCCCTTCCTCCAGCGGTGCATACTCCGCCCCCCTAGACCCGTGGCTGTGGGGGGGCCCGGCCTGGTGCAGCACAAAGGCCATTCTGAGGGGGAAGCAGAGCAGCTCAGCCCAGGCGGCCTGTGCCCGGCCTCCTCTGCCCTCTTGCAGCGTCTCTCCACTTCACCTCCCCGGGAGTCCTTTCTCCACCTATTTCCTCCCTACTTTCCCAGCCCCGGGAGGAAGCCAACATTGGCCGAGGGACACAGATCGTGCAGGCTGGGGTCGGGGTGGGGGGGAAACACCATACTTGGTGCTGGAGACATGGATTCAGATCCTGCTGCAGCTACTTACACCTGAGCAAGTCCCCTGGCCACCTCCTGGGTCCTGTGTCCTTAACTATATACTGGGGCCGATACTGTCTACCTCGTGGGGGGCGGGGGCTCAAACGAGACAGTGCTGATGAAAGCCCTCAGCAGAGCGGCCGGTACACAGTCGGCCCCCAGTAAATGTCTGCTGGCTCTGGGTTCCAGGTCCCTCTCCTGTCTGTCCTCAGGCAGCCCTAGGGCAGCTGACGGGGGAGAACTGTGTGTGCCTGCTGCGTGCCTGTCGGGGCGGGGAGAGAGCCGGCTCTCCCCCCCTGGAGGAGCACCCCTTGCCCTGGGCCCCCGTGGCGCCGCTCCCTACGGGGACCTACAGCAGGTTGGCGCAGACGGCGATGCTGGCGGTCAGCAGCATGGCGCCCCCCTCGATGTGGTAGTCGCTGTGCAGCAGGCGGATGAAGGCCAGGTACAGGAGGATGCCGGTGACCATCCAGAGGGAGACCACAGAGGCCAAGGCCCCCAGAGTCTCTGCAGGGGGAGACGGGCTATCAGAGACCTGCCTGGGACCCTGGGAGGTACCTTCTGGTGAGACGAGAGGCTCACGGGGCCATGCGGGGCCTTACCTGAGCGGTGCCAGCCAAAGGTCATGGTACGGGTGGCTGGACGGGTAGAGAGCCAGAGGGAGAAGAGGCTGCCTATCATGCTGCCCACATCGGCCAGCAGGTGGGCTGCATCGGTCATAATGGCCAGGCTGTGGGCCAGATACCCCCCTGCAAGGGGAAAGCAGGGCGCGGTCTGTAGTCTGGTTAGGAAGTAGCGGGCGCTGTGGCAGGGGGAGAAGCAGCGAAGGAGACTGGGGGGACCCGCGCCCCAATGTGAGCGTGGTTTTCTCTGGTGATGGGATTACCGGGGGGGATGTTATCGGCTTCTTTTCACTCATCTATGTTTTCTAGATTTTCTATAAGGACACATTTTACTATCGAGAAAATAGGACTTTTACAAGACTAGCTACTGCTGAGAAGCCAGCCCTGGCCCTCGGCCCCAACCCTGGCCTTGAGTTCCCCTGGGTGCTGTCCCCCACCCTCTCCCACTTCCTGAGTCCTGGGCACCCACGTGCCCACTGCCGCCATCTCCCTCTCTGCATCTCCCCGCCCTACCCCTCCAGGAACCTTGCTGGGGCTCTGGGTGGAGAGTGGCTTGGGCAGGGGTCGGGAGGATGGCGTTGGCGGAGTCGCTCTCCGACTTACCGACCACCTCCCCAGCCATGAAGACGCAGCACACAGCACAGGCGGCGCCCAGCTGCTTCTGCGCCTGCAGCCTCTCGGGGGTGAGGCCCGGCTGTGGCAGGGGGTCCCGGTGGCAGTGGTGGAAGGGCATCTCCACAGGTTTGGGTTCCTCGGGGAGGGGCTCCGAGGGCTCTGTGAAGAGACTGAGGCGGGCAGCATCATTCAGCCAGGGCCTTGGCCGTGGGCTCACCTGTTCCTCACTCCCAAGCCCCCAGTCCCACTAGACAGGCGTCGTCAGCTGTGGCCCGACACTCACTCTGTCCATCCCAAGGCCTGGTCAAAGCTGGGAGCCTCGGGGACAGAGGGCCACGTGAGAGATGGGGGCTAAACAAACAGCTCAGATCGCAGCCTCCCTTTCCTTTCATACATGGAGCCATAGAATTCCACAGGCGGGAAGCACCATAGAGACGGTCTAGTCTGATGCTTTTTACAGAACTTACAAGTATGAGGCTCAGAGAGGGAGAGGACATATAGAGGCCACACAGCTAGTTTGTGGTAGAGAGTAGACTCCACCATAATGCATGGATAGGCACCAGAAGGAACACAAAATTAGCAGGATCCTGCTGACCTCTGGGAGCTTTTGGTGAACAAGACAAGTGCTATGATATCTAGCAAGAAAGTAGCTATTGCCATAAAACAAAACGCTCTCAAGGCTCCGAGGATAGAGGAGTAGATGAATTGGAGTGAAATCAGGGAAACTGAAGGGGGCGCCATGAGAAGGGCCTGGAAGGATGGGGAGGGTTTGCGTAAAGACGGTGAACATGCCAGGCAGAGCAGTATGAAGGGAGGGAAGGTGGTGTCAAAGGGTGAGCACGTGATCCCGGCCTTAGTGTCTCCCTCCCGGATCCATCTCCCTGTGCCTCCATTCCAGATCCTTCCCCTTCCCTATCTAGACATGCAGTTGAAATGTGGCCATTTAAGAAGGGAGTGGAATGTTGGGACCCAAAAAGTCTGAGGTGCCAGATCCCAGAGCTGGGGTTGTCACGGGGAGGACGAAGTGCCGACTGCGGTGGCTGGGGAGGTGGTGGTCAGAGCAGTGGATTTGGGGGCTGCCTCGTGTTAGCTGGACCTTGGTCTGATCGTAAGTGCCCAGCGGAGGCCACCTTAACTTATAGTACCGTAAGCCTCCTTCGATAAATGAGTGGGGCTGGAGCCTCACCTGGGATGCCAGAGATTGAGCTCAGGCTGAGTTTTAGGTTCATGCTGGCCCCATTCCCACCCCCACGACCACCCAACCCGAACCCTGGCAAAGCCAGAATCTTCCTTAGAACAAAGACCTAAATAGAAAATACAGTCCTAGAAATACTCATGGAAATGTGACAAGAATACCCATGAGTGAAAATCGAAGGCTCCAGATAGAAACGTGGTCACAGCAGTAAATTGAGGAGGGAGGCCTGGAGCCTTCTGGCTGAGAAAAGCTCTGCCAAGTGGGTGAATTGAGGTGTGAGGGAGGTGGGGGCACATTTGGTGCTTGTAGGGAAGATTTGAGTGCTGGCAGGTAGATTTATTTCTTGGAATGTTCTTCCAAGACTTAGAATCTCAGTGTGTATGATGAGATGGTGGGTGTGTTTGCCGAGGAGACGGAGAGACGAGGGTGGCTTTGAAACCCATCCTCATTCTTCAACGAGGTATACACATAGTTGGGTGCCCGGGACTCAGGTGGCAGGCAGAGTACACATAGTAAAACCCAATCTAGTGGGAGAGACAGATGTGTCACAAATGACTTACTAGGCAAGGAGAGGCTGGGGCCAGGAGGATTATGAATGAAGGACTTTGGAGCACCAGGGAGGGAGGGAGCACCTGGGATGGGGGTGAGGACAACTTCACAGAGCGAGAGATGTTTAACATGAGACCTAGGGCAAAGAAGTGGGCTCTAGACACATGGGATGTCAGTGACAAAATAAGTGGCTAGGAGTTTTAAGTGTCAGGAGCCAGGGCAAGGGCTGAGGAGGAAAGCGAGGGCTCAAAGGAACATCAAGGGAGATACACTGATTGATTTCACATATCTTTCCGAAGCCCTGAGATGACCTTGCTGATGTATATTAGTCTGGAGAGGGAGAGGAGAGGAGATGGAAGGGTCCAGAATAGACCAGGCCACAGATTCCCTGCACCGAATTTTAAAGGAGGGGCAGGTAGGTTAGGGAAGAGCCTCTTTCAGAAAATACTGCAGGATTTGGTGACTAATGGTCATATGAGAATGAAAATGAGCTGGGAGTCAGAGATGCGGGTCTGGATAGCAAGCAGAGGCTGCGTGGCTTTGGGGCAATGGGCAAGATGCCTTTTTTGTAAGGCACAGGGTAGCCAGTCATCAAGGTAGCCAGCCATCAACAGGCTGCTTTCTTTTGTTCTGCATGAATTGGGCACTAAAGAAGCCTCATTGTTGGGGTGCCTGGCTGGCTCAGTTGGTAGAGCATGCGACTCTTAGTCTCAGGGTCATGAGTTCAAGCTCCAGGTTGGGCATGGAGCCTAATTAAAAAAAAATACAGGAAAAAAAAGAAGCCTCATTGTTGGTGCAGGTGGGTATGTGGGGTGGGGGGGGGCTACATGCTGTTTAGAGAGAAGGAAAGGCAGTTTTCTCTCCCTGGCCCTCTGAAACCCCCAATAAACAATATTGAGCATGGTAGAGGGATAGTGTGGGGAGGGGACCAGGGCCTGAAGCGGAGTCAAAAGGATATGAGAAGAGACGCCAGTGCCTGGGCTGGAGCCTCCACAGCTGCCCACGTCTGCAGTCCCCAGCAGGAAGGAGTCAGACGGGAAGTCTGTCCTCCCTTCTGTTCATCCAATCCCCCACCCACCCAGGTTTACGGCCCCCATCCAGGGAAAGAGCGAGAAACACACAGAGGCACCACATCAGAGACAAAGGGAAAGGTGCTCGGAGGGAAACAAAACGATTGGGAGAAATGAAGAAGAAATAGCCAGAGAGCCTGTCAAATTTCCGAGACAAACGGACGGTCAGCCAACAGACAAAATGGCCAGCGGAGGTGGCCAGGATGGGCCTGGCGCGGCCGCTCCGAGGGACAAGGAGGACAGAGCCGGCGGGCGCCGGGCGCGGGAGGCCGGCGGGACGCGGAGGAGGTTCTCCGGCCGCCCCCGGCCCGCTGTCCCGGCCGCTCCGCGCGCCTCATTTCACACCTCGCCGCCCCCGGCCCCGTCTGTGCGGAGCCGGGAATACCCCCTACCGCCCAGACCGCACCTGCTCCTTCTCTGCCACCCCCTCGCTTCCCAGCGGCCGCCGCCCCCCAGGGGCCCGGAAGAACCGCCGTGGAGCCCGGGCCCATTTTCGGCCGTGGCTGGAGGGGGCGCCCCGAGCCCGCGCGCACAGAGCGAAGGGCCAGGAGCCTGCAGCGGGGACTCCGAAGCCTGGGCGGCGAGATGCTCCCACCGCCAGGGCGCTGGAGCAGCGCAGACTGCGGGGCACCTGGCATGGATTCCGGCCCGACGGAGGGGCAGTTGCTCGCGGGGAAGTCGGCTGCGGCGAGGGCGGCAGAGGGGTCTGGAGGCTTGGGGGACTTGCCGGGAAGCCGTTTTGCGGGACCGAGAAAAAGAGCGTGGCGGGGAGGGGGCATAGCGGACTGCTGGGAGGATCGGGGTTGGTTCTGGCGGTGTGGCCGGAGAGGGCAGAGTCGGGCGCCGCGAAGCCCCGGGACTTGCGGGGCGTTGGGGAGGCCAGCCGGCGCCACGCCGAGGGAGACAACGAAATGGACGTATGGCATGAGGGTGGCGCCCCCGGGCTGAGGGCCGGCCCAGGTCTGTCCTACCTCTTCAAGCGCAGGCCGCCACCAGCGCTGCCGCGGTCCCGGGGGCTCACCAGGCGAGTGGTCTCCGATCCCCCCGTGGCAGGAGAGGGCTCCATGTCACCGCGGCCCCGACCGTCTAGGCCCCGTGGAAGGGAGAGGAGGGGCCGGCCCTGCACCAAGTCCGAGCGGCCAGCCGACCCCCGGACTCCCCGCAGGGCCGCGGGGCCACCAGAGTAGAGGGAACTGCAGCGACTGTGTCGCCGGGAGTCCGAACTGCGGATCCCGCGGCCCTTGGAGCCCCGCCCCGCGTGGGGCGAGCTCCCCAAGCCCCGCCTCCAGGCTCCCGGGCCTCCCCCCACGCCTAAGCCCCGCCCCGGAGCCCCGCCCCCATAACCAAAACCCCATTTCCCAGTGCCAGAGCCAGGTGGGGGCGACGGGAGCCCTCTGCGCCCCTGCAGGGTTCTAGAGAATGACAAATCTCCATAGCCCCGCCCGCGGGTTCCAAGCCAAGCTCCTCAAGCCTCCGGCACCCCCCGACCAACCTTCCCCCAAGGAACACCTCCCCTTGCAAGCCTGCACGGGGTGGGGGGTGGGGGTCGTCCAGCCCCCTACACGGAGGCAGAAACAGGTGTGGGTCCGTTACCTAGCTCGAGAGAGCCAGAAAGTGTGGGGTGAGCACTGACACATCGGGGAGAACTCCAGGGACTCCGGCCAGAAACCCCTCTGTGGAGGATGTGGGGTCGGAATTTGCATGCGGAATCTGCTGCCAAGCTCTGTATCGCTCATTATCATTTATTTTTATAGAGACTTTGGGTGACAAAAGCTTCCTGTTCTCTTCCATTTCATTACTATCCCTATTTTTCGGATGAGTAAACTGAGTTCCAGAGTAAGAAGTGTCTAGGGTCATGTAGCCGGTGAATAAAACGCTGGGACTAGAACCCCATCCTTTTTCCCTTTCCAGTTCAGGGCACCGCACTAGCGACTGAAGAGAGCGCGCACCCGCAGTCTTGCCACTCACAGGCTGGGGCAACGGGACGAGGAAGGAGCGATGCCACATCTCTGGTCACAAGCCCACTGTTCATAGAGGGAGGCTGCCTCTTGTCAGCGGGTGATTCTTTATCTCCGAACCTCTAGCACCTGGCTGGGCATTACTTCATTTTGCCTCATTTTAGCTAAAGCCCAGGAGAAGGAGTGATTTAGAGCAAAGTGGGTGGCTGAGCCCGGGGTCAAACCTTCAAATGCCCAATGCTCTCTGGCCCTCACACCTGCCTCCACTGTAGAATGAAATGGGGGTGGGGATTGCATTGTGCCCTCCAAGCTGTGACACCTCCTGAAGAGGAGGGTCTGGAGGAGGAGGAGGGAGAAAAAGTGAGCTTGGGTAGGGAAGCGTGGAGGGTGGGAGCGGTTGGTGAGTCCAGCAGAGAAACCCATCCACACGTACCCTTCCTGAAGAACACACTGAGCATCCTTCATTTGGGGTTCTGGGGATAGACACCTCGCCCCAACGTTATTATTCCCAAACATTGCAACTGCGTGTACACTTCGCCCCCAAATCCCCGAACAGACACTAGGAGCACGTGCCAGATAGCGTGGTTGGAAGAGATGGGGTTAACCCGGGAGAGCTTCGCGGAGGAGGTGAGGCTTGAACGGATTAGGCAAGCTGGGCGGCGGGCTGGCTGCTCAGGCGGGGGAGAGTGAGGCCCTTGCCAAGGTTTGCGGGCGGCGTGCACGAAGGGAGCGTACTGCGCTGGGGAACGGTGCGGAACGGAAGAGCCAAAGGGTCTGCGCGAGCCCCCGGCGCCGCGTCTCCACCCACGCTGCTCCCGGGGCCAGCGCCAGCCTTTATTCGGCACCCTCCTCCCTACTCCCAGCAGAAGGCTCAGCCCAAAGCCCACGCGAGGCGAGGGGAGAGGGAGTGAGGGTAGGGGGGTCCTTTCTCACTCCCACCTTCCCTAGAGGAGTGGGGCCCCAGCTCCTTCCTCGGGTCGCGGGGGTGAAGCTGAAGTATCGAGGGGAAGCCACCGGCCAAGGTCACCTTGTAGGTCCTTGTTAGAGCCGGGTGGAACTCTAGCCCCGTCCGCCTAGGTCAGGGCCCTGGCAAGTCCCGCTAGACGCCGTCGGTTTCCGAAGCTCTGCCCTGGGCCTGGGGCTTCCCCAATTCGGAGAGCCCTGGAGCTGGGGTGCGGAGGGGCCACCGCGCACTCCAGAGTTGGGATCCTGTAGCCTCGCCCGAAGCGGCCGGGGCAGGCGAGCTCGAGGATGGGGAGAAACCGCGGAGCCCTGTGCGGGGAAGGGGCTTCTAGGCACGCCTTAGCCGATGACGACAACAGGGGACTTGACAACAATGGCTTCCTCCGGGATTTCCCTTCCTGGGCAGTCAGTCCACAGTGCGCAGACAGCAGACCCGGGCTCCCGGGAGGGGGCGCAGACGCCGGCACACGTCCGCCCGCCACTGGGCGGGGAGCGAGCAGGCGGGAGGGGAAAGAAGTGTGGGAGCAGATGGATTACAGGGCTGTCCTCTGCCTCGGCTTCCTCGGTGTCGAGCCTCGGAAAGCGCTGCCTCCGGAAGCCGAGGGCACCAGCGAGGAGAATACCAACAGTTGCCTGCGCTTGGAAATTTATTCAAGGAAAGCCTGGCAGCCAAACAGACCGCTTGCACCTGTTTCTCAAAGAGCCATCAAGTGGCCCTATGAAAATTTTGCAAAGGGTCCTCTTGAACGCCAGGTCTGAGGAAGGCATCCTGCACCTGGTTAGGAGCTAGAAAAATTAGGCAGGAGCTAGAAGGGCAGCTTAGAGCTGGCTGTAGGGAACCGAAATCTTGTAAGAACTATTCATTCGACATTTACTGAACACTTATTTCCTGCCATGCACTTTGCTAGGGTAACTGGGAATTCCTGGTGAACGAGATAGATGCATTTCCTCTCCCTTCCTGGCTTTAACTTGATTGCAAGAGATTTCTCTTCTGCAGGCTTTGGTTACTGATTTACCCACATCCTCTTAATGTCTGTCCTGTCCTGCCTTGGGTATCAATTTTCCCTAAGGAGATTCCTTAGGCCACTTTAAATCCCAAAGGGGTGAAGAAAGCAGGAATCCCTGGCAGCTCTTAGGAGGATAGATCAGTGCTGGAACAGAGGGCGGCAGAGCAGGTCAGACGGGGGCTTCAGGGAACCCAGGCTGGACCAGTTCATACTGGGAGAGAGAGAGAGAGAGCCAAGCCCAGCCCTGAAGTCAGGATTTAGGCTGGGCTAGGGATCTCAGACAAGATTGGGAAGCCAAGCACGCGGACAACGAGTTAACATTGGAAAGGTCCAAGCCAGGCTGAAGGGTAAGGGCAGAGGTAATGAGGGGTTCCAATTTCCACTCCATTCTCTGCTCAGGAAGTCTGTCTGACTCCCCCGCTATGTGCCCTTTTCCAGTGCTCTCAAGGCCCGCTGTGCTTATGTGTGGTGGCACTCAGCACACTGAAACAAAATGGCTTGCTTCTCTGTCTCACTAGAATACAAGCTCTCTGAAGGCAGCAATTACCTTTCTCATCACAGTGTTCCTAGGGCCCTTAGTGGCTGACACATAGTCCTCGTCAAAGCCACCCCAGAGAAAAAGGGGCTGGTTGTCTGAGTGGAAGCAAGATGGAGAAAGCAGGATTTTAGTTGGAGATAGAGAGGATGAGGGCGGGCTGGAGCTGAAATACCACCTCCTCCGGGAGGCTTTCCCTGATCCCCAGACTAAATTAGTTCTCATGTTACACATTCTCACTGCACCCTTCTTTTTCTTCCTCAACATTTATCACACTGTAATTACATCATTAGTTGGGAGTTACTTGTTTCTTCACTTGGCTTCCAGGATACCATAATCTGGTTTTCCTCCTACTTCACTGACTGCTTATTCTCAGTCTTCTTTGCTGGTTCCTCCTCATCTTCTCGACCCTTTAATACTGGAAAGGTCCAGGACTTGGTCACCCTCTTCGCTTTACCTTTCAACACTCACTCCCATGGAGATATCATCCAGTCTCGAGGCTTAAAATACTATCTAGAAACTCCAGAAAGCAATGGTTGTCGAAGCTCGATGGTGGGTAGATGGAGGATCACTGTGCTATTCTATCTTTGTGTTTGAAATGTTCTATTTAAAAAAAAAAAAAACTTAAAAAAATGGCATCTATATGATGATCCCTAGATCTTTCTTTTCTTTTCTTTTTTTAAAGATCTTATTTATTCATTTGACAGAGAGAGAGAGATCATAAGTAGGCAGAGAAACAGGCAGAGAGAGAGGGGGAAGCAGGCTCCCCGCTGAGCAGAGAGCCCGATGCGGGGCTCGATCCTAGGACCCTGGGATCATGACCTGAGCCGAAGGCAGAGGCTTTAACCCACTGAGCCACCCAGGTGCCCCTGATCCCCAGATCTTTCACTTGAACTCCAAAGTCGAACACCCAAATGTCAGCTTGACCTCACCTCCTTAATATCTACTAGGCATCTCAAGCTTCACTGGTCTAAAATTGAGCTCCTGATTTTCACCCTGTCCCAAACCTTTTCTTCCCACTGTCCTCCCGTGTCTGAACACGGTGACTATCCTTTCATTTGCTTAAGCCAGAAACCTTAGAGTCACCCTTCATGCCTCTATTTTTACCCCATATCTGATCTGGCAGCAAATCCTGCTCCCGCCATGGTCCCAACCACCTTCATCTGTCTTCTTGATTACTGCAGTAGCTTCTTTGGTTATCTTGCTTCTTCTGCCTTTATTGCCTTATAACCTATTCTCAATCCAGTGACTAGGTAACTAGGCCAGATCCCATCACCTCCCCATGTCACTCAGTACCAGCCAAAGGTTTTCCGATGGCCTGCAAAGCCCTACAGGCTCCTCTGAACTCCTTTCATATGACTTCCACCTCTGTCCCCAGCCACTCTGGCCTTTGTACAGGTCCCCACAACACACCAGGCATGCTTCTACCCCAGGACCTTTGCATTTATTCATGTACATGCAATGCACTCTGTCAGACGTCTTCACGACTCACCTGAGGACCTGCTCTAGGTCGTGACTCAAATATCACCTTCACCAGCCCTCTCTTCTTATCCTTTTAAAAACTGCAGTCTCACCTCAAAGATTTCCTATCTGCATCCCCTGCTTTATGTTTCTCCACAGCCATTATTACCGCGTAAAACACTTTATTTTACTTATTTTGCTTACAATCTATCTTCTCTCACCAGAATGTAAGCTCCGTGATGGCAGACATTTTTGTCTGTTTCATAAGCTGCTGTATCCCCAACATCTGGAATAGTGTCTAGCACATGATAAAACCTAATACACATTTGTTAAAGACATTAATGAATGTCTGTCCTCCACACGAGGCTATAATCTATGAGCACGAAGAAGAGTTTGACTGATTATCATTGTATCCAAGGTACTAGGCATAGAGTGAGGTTTAACAGATACTTGTTGAGTAAGTGAACTGATTAACAAAAAAGACAGTTCACAAGGGGAAATAGTGCAAGAGCAATGGCATAGAGGAGAGAAAGAACAGGAATATTTGGGGCGGGGGAGACCAGTCTGTCATGAAAAGGTTACCTTAGGACAACAGTGGACGATGCACTTGGAGGCCTAAGCTGGTATCAAGTTGTAGAGTTTATTGCCAGATTTATTTATTTTTTTAAAGATTTTATTTATTTACTCATCAGAGAGAGAGTGAGAGCGAGCACAAGCAGGGGGAGCAGCAGGCAGAGAGGGGAAAGCAGGCTCCTGCTGAGCAAGGAGCCCGATGAGGGACTCCATCCCTAGGACCCCGGGATCACGACCTGAGCCGAAGGCAGACGCTTAACTGACTGAGCCACCCAGGCATCCCTATTGCCAGATTTTAAAAGGTTGTTTTACATCCTCTAGGCCATGAGCGAAGGAGTGGTAATGATAGAAGCATCGCTTTACAAACACTGATCTGGTAGCCATATCCAGCGTGAGACTGGCGGTAGGGAGAACAAGTCAGGAGGCTAGAACAACAGTCAGTGTGATATGGAAATCCTTTAACTGGGATGCTTCGTGGCTGTGGGAGCTGAAAAGAAAGGACATGTGAAAGAGCGATTTAAAAAAAATTAGTAAGACTTTTTGGGCTGAATTGGGGGAAAATAATGAATCCACAGACAAGTGTTGTTTGGGCTTTGAGCATCATTACTTTGGAAATAGCCATGACATTAACATCAATATATAAACCAAGAGGAACAACCAGTATGGGGAATATGGTTTGGAGGCGGTGGGAGACTGGCCTGTGGATAACCCTAAACTGACTCTAAAGCCTACTTATGACATCTGAAGCCATGGGTGTCGACTGGATCTCTGACGTGGAGAGGAGAGAGCCCAAGCAGAAGCTTAAAGACCAAACCATACAGAATATGCACAGTCAGGAGGTGAAAGAAGGAAGAGGAGCCAGAAGGGGTGGGGCAGGAAACTTACTGGAGTTGTAGGAGGAGAACCAGAATAATGTAGAGCCACAGAAAGGAAAAGACATGAAATTGAACAGAAGGAGAGAAAAGTGATTTAGGGCCCAAAGTCTTCCCCAAAACACAGCTTGGTCTTTTTCACTTCATTCAGTCACACTGCCTGAAATTCTGCCAGTTATTCCTTTTGTGTTAGTAAGAATGGGGAGAGTGACGTATTTATTAATTGTCATTCTTACTACAAGCTGAATTATAGTGGTTTTTGGTTTTTAAAGATTTTAGTTTTAAGTAATCTCTACACCTAACATGGGGCTTAAACCTCCAACCCCAAGATCAAGAGTCACATGCCCCACTGACTGAGCCAGCCAGGCGCCCCTGAATTATTGTGTTTCAATCAGGTCGCTTTCCACCTAACTAACCTTTAGGGATGAGCTCATTTAATGGAGGTAATAGTTTTATTAGAAATATCGAAAGCAGGGCATCTGGGTGGCTCAGTCAGTTAAGCATCCAACTTTTGATTTTGGCTCAGGTCATGATCTCAGGATCGAGGGATAGAGCCCTGCTTCGGCTTGGCGTTGAGCATGGGGCCTGCTTGAGATTCTCTCTCTCCCTCTGCTCCTGCCTCACCCTCACTACCCCCGTCACTCATGTGTGCACATGCACACGTGATCTCTCTCTTAAAAACAAAAACAAAAACAAAAAAACCCAGAAGTATTGAAAGGAGAAGTGAGAGAGTTAATTGTGAGTTAACTGCTTAGGGAGGTCTGGTAGGGATATTTTGGATAGTAAGAGGGCAGCATGAGGGTGCTGGGTAGGGGAACAAGGAAATGGGGTTCTAAGAGGCTGAGAGAAGGATGTAGAAAGCAGATTAAACAATTCCAATGACAATTTGCAAATCTTCCTAGAGGAAAGATCCTGAGTTTTCCCTTCTTCCCAGAAACAAAATGAAAAGCAACTTCTCTCTTTACAAAATTGAGAGGCGACCAGATGGAAAGGATGGTGATGATGATGACGACAATGACAATAACTAGCACTTACCATGAGCCAAGCACTGTTCAAATTAAGTATTCAGTCCTCCTAACAACCCTAAGAGGTACACACTATTATTTCCATTTTACAGGTGAGGGAGCCATGCCCTGTCAGCCTGCCCTTAGCTCTGCAGTCTAGGGTTGCTGGTCAGAGAGGACAGGGGTATTCGGCCGCCTCTCTGGCTGGAAGCCCTCCACCTCCCACCCTGAGATGTCTGCCCAGGGGAGGAGAGGCAAACAAACCCGGCCAGTGATGTCTCGTCACAGGTAGTGAGCGTCCTTCACATGGACAGAGGGAAAGAGGGACGTTACCTGACATCATGAAAGGAGGAGGCTATCAGCTACAGCTTTGGTCTGTCTCTAGACCACAACTTTATTATTTTTTTAAAGATTTATTTACTTATTTATTTATTTGAATGTGGGGGAGGGTCAGAGGGAGAGAATTTTCAAGCAGACTCCCCGCTCAACACAAGAGCTTGACGCGGGGCTCGATCCCATGACCCTGAGATCATGATCTGAACAGAAACCAAGAGTCAGATGCCCAGGCGCCCCTAGACCTCATCTTTAAAGCGAGAAGGGAGCTGTTGTGTATAAGGAGCAGACATGACATAGACTCTTGACTTAGGAGACTTAGGTCTGGACCTCGCTGGTTGACTTTGAGCAGGTCATTCCTTCTCTCTGGGCCACACTTTCCTCAATTACACAACGAAGGCATTAGATGAGAGTTAAGCCTCTGAGTTCCTTTCCAACTCAAAAACTATGCAATTCTAGAACCTAGTGGTTGGGTATGACAAATTATGATCTCTCTCTCCCACTGCATATGCTCGAGAGCATGATATTTTGGGTATAAATATGCCAATGTCTGCTGTCTGTATATGTGTATTGTGGCTATATGACTAAAACTTTAGCTGTTTGTGGGTAAATAAGGGATGCTTCTTGGTTTTCTCCAGGAGAGACCCAAACTGTGACATAGTGAACCATAAGATCAGTGACTTGAGGGCAAATGATTCTAGAAAAGATTTTGGCCTGAAATCATTCTTTAGCATAGTTATTTTCTCCTTTTTTTTCTTACAACCAAATCTAATTTAGTTTTGCCATCAACCCTGTGGAATGGCACAGGTTTTTACAGAAGAGGAAAAAGAGCCTCAGAGATGAAGTGACTTGTCCAGGATCACACAGCTCATTAGAGCCAGAGCCAAAACCAAGGTCTAGGGCTTCTGATTCTGGGCTTGCGTGTGCTTCCTAGTACTGTGCTGAGTGTCAGAAGAGACTGTGTGCATAGAAACAGAGCCAGATGGGGTCTGTTTCTAGGTGAAGGCAAAGTGGAGAGCCTCTAGCCAAAGGATGCCAGGCTGACTTGCCTGCCCTCTCTTTCCATGTCTGTGGCCTACTGGCTGCAGTGCCCTTTCATTCAGACTAAAGGCTCAGAAGACTGAAAGGTAAGAGCTATTTCAAGAGCCGCAAGCTATGATTAGAATTAATTAGAATGTCAGAGGGCAACGATAAGAAGTAATAACATTCTGGAGCCCCTGG
Organism: Potos flavus; assembly: GCA_028534135.1. NCBI lineage: Eukaryota > Metazoa > Chordata > Mammalia > Carnivora > Procyonidae > Potos > Potos flavus. The sequence continues at coordinate 18,260,555 of CM052885.1, forward strand.
CAAGCTGTGAAAGATGTTTACTAACTCTTCTCAGAGAAGAACCAAATTTGCCCTCTTTCTCTGGCCTCACTTCTATGAAGCAGGAATGTGATCACGCCACCTCTCTTGGCTGCGGTGAGAATCAAACCAGATTATTAGGTTACAGTGCCTCTGAAAAGACACACAATATTTGCTTATTCATTCAACCAGCCGCCAGCACCTACAACATCTCAGGAACTGTGTTAGGAACTGAAGGAAGACAAGACAAACAAGAACCAAGGAGCTCCAAATCACCATTACTATCTCCCCTACCGCCTTTTCTTAACCCCTTATGTTCCTTCTTGTTTGGGGCCATAGGAGAGAAAATGGTCTCTAGTCTTCCAACTCCCCAGCTAAGTGCTCCTCTAGGGAATTCTTGCTAGGGCCCAACCTCTACGCCTCCATTGGACCAACAGAGGGCTCCCACTGCTGTAGCTCCTTTAACAAATCATTAATCCACGTGCTGTGAACCAGGCGTGGTTCTAGGTGCTGGGTGAAAGATGGTGAACAAACCCACAAGGTCCCTCACAGAGTTCACTTTGTACTGGGGAAGGCAGACCTTAACCAAATCAACACACAAATAAACATATATTCACAAACTGTGGTGAGGGTGTTATGAGGTGAGGAGAGAGAAGTAGAACTCAATTTAAAGACCTATGGGAGGAGACATGAAGCTGAGATCCTAGAAGGATGAGAAGTCAGCTAGTGGACAGCCTGAGGAGGAATCCTCCAGGCAGGGGAAGTAGCACGGCCTAAGGCCCTTGACATGGGAGGGAACACGGTGTCTTCAAAGAACTGACAGAAAATCAGTGCAGCAGAGACCAGAGCAGGCAAAACAGTGGTGCTTGGAAGAGGTAGAGCAAAAGGCAGGGGCCAGACTACAGGCGGGGCTTGTAGACTGAGGTAAGGAATTCATTGTAAGTGCTCTGCACTTCTAGTGCCTTCTGCTGTCTTCCCAGTGCTGGTAAAGAAACAACCTGGGTTGTTCTGCTAGTTCTGCCATCCCATGTTGGTGATGAAAAGTTGGGAGTTAGCTAGGGAAATTTATTATAGTACAAACCACCACAGGAAAAAAAAAAAAAATCAGCTTCAGCTCCTTTGCTTTAGGGGACTAACTTATAAACTCCTCTGACCCAGAACCTATGAACTGGGAGGTTGATGCCAAAGCTTTTCATTCCCACCCCTACAGCGATCACAGATCTACAGAAATAAGTTAGTTAATTCCCTGGTCATTGTGCCTATTGCACATGGACTCCTTAGTTTATTCAGATCGCTCTCATCTCTTGGGATGGAAGATTGATTTACCACTTAATACCTAGAAAGCGATATAAATGTGCACAAACAACCGTAATAAAGGGAAGAGAGTGATAAAAGCCACATGAGGTGTAACAGAGAAAAACTACCGAAACATTAAAGCTCTTTCAATTACAAAAAAAAAAAAAAGCTCTTTCAATTACATGCTATCAGAGCTATTGAGTGCTCCTCTGTAAAGAAAACCAACATTACAAAGCGGTAAATTATAAGTCATGCAAACACTGCCGCCTGTAGGAGATCACAGGAAGCGCGGCCAGGTGGAGATAGGCGCTTTCAAGCCCGGCAGGTAGGGATGTAAATTGGCACTTTTGGTATCTTTCTGGGAAGAAAGTTAGCCACATGGATCAAGAGTCTCTAAAAAATTCGCTTTGACCCAGTAATTCCACTTCCAGGAATCCACCTGAAGGGGGCAGGGAAGAGATTTATTTGAAGAGTTATAGATAGGAATTTTCGTTATAAGGTTATTACATTATCAAATGGCTAGAAACAACTAAAGTATCCAATCTGGATTATATAAATACATTATGGTACATCCTTATGATATCATAGTATTTAAATGAGTTTATTGAAGAACGGTAGTGACTTTTGGAAAATTCAAGATATCGTTTATCATTTAAGAGAACGTGCAAACTCATAATTACAATATAGTAGGATAAATGCTTTGACAGAGCAAGATGGGAACAAATGGGGTAAAAGAAGGAAGGATTCCCAGGACATTTGAGGTGGGTCTTTAAGGATGCGTAGGAGTTTCCAGGTGGAAGGGGAAAAAAGGGCAAAACTCTGCAAAAGAAGACAGGGAAGGTAATACACCTCTGGAGAAAGGCTTGCAGGAGCCATACCTCTCATACAACCCCGGCGTGCAGACCCAATATGTTTCCTTAGGTGAGTGGACGAGCCCTGTGGGTGACTAAGGCTGGCGATCCTCTCCCACAGGAGAAAAGACGACCCCCACCCCCTCCCAGGCCACGCCCACCGGAAGAGCCGGCAACGTAGCACGGGCCACTGGCGCAGGGCTGATCCCTACGCTCAGGAGCGAAATAAATCCCAGGGCCCACGTAGCCTCACCTCCCAGATTTTTCCGGCAGCGCCAAAAAGCGACCGGGAGTGTTGGCGCAGCACGCAAGCGCAGTTGGCCGCTGGACCCTGGCGGTGTGAAATTTCACACCCAGATGGATGTTGTGTGAGGCTTCCCCAGGTGAGGAGAGCGTCTCTGAGGTAGAGGTAGGCACCAGGCCGGGCGGGGAGTCCACACGGAGCCAGGGGCCAGAGGGCATCTGAGAACCAGAGTGTTCCCTTCTGAGCACGTAGCCTTGGCTCTCATGGGCCACAGCTTCCCAAGGTCTCCCCCACTGCCTGGGGTCCTGCTCCCCGGCCTCTGGCCCATCGGCCCCCACAGCTACCGCTTTCACTTCCGTCTTCATCCCTTGATGATCTCGCCGCCGCCCCGTCTCCGAGGTTTGAGAGGGGAGGCTAGGGAGAAGAAGAACGTCCCTGGCCTATCTGCAGCACTGCCCCCCGGCCTGGCTTTGGGACACCGGACTTCTCTTAGCTCAGGGTTTGGGCTGAACTGTTTCTCCTTTGGGAATTATGCCTCTCCCGGGATCCTGACCCAGCCTGATCAAAGACCGGGCTGCCCTGATCTTTCCAACCCAGCAGTGAGCTTGGACAGGCCCAGGGCTGTTTGCCTAACGTACTAGTAGTTCCAGACAAAATCACTCTTTTCTCATGGTTTAGATCTCCCTTTGCTTACACTTCTCCACCATGTGGGGCATCTGGAGGGCTGTGGAGCTGAGGGGCGCTGGGAAACATGAGGAGATGTTTCCTTTTTAAAATTTGGATGACATTTCTGGTCACCTGCACTCTTACTAGTCACAGAGCCCACTTACTGTTGTCTTATACTTTTCCACTTGTACTGGTTTTACCTGCCTAGCCCCTGAGGACAATGAGTTTCCTCACTGGAAGTTCACTTCTCTGTGGTCTGTGGAAGTTCTCACAAATGCTTCTTCTCCTCTGACCCAGATCATGGCTCATTTGGATGAAGCAGCCCGCCAGCTGTCCAAAAGTGGGACAACCCTCTATGCTGTGCTGGAGCTTAAGAAAGGTGCCTCACCTGAAGACATCAAAAAGGCTTACAGGTTCAGACCCAGCCTCTTATTAAACCCTGGAATTTGCCCCCCTTAAGCCCTTCCCTTTCTACCTTGCTTTATGACCCATTTTTAAATCCTCAAGCCTTCACTTTGGATCAGATGGGGTCATCATCCTTTTCATTGCAGCATGGCAAGGAATTTAGACTTGGGCTGCTTGCCTCCATTCTTTGCACTCATGCATTCCTTCTTCACATCTAGAGACCTAGCCCTGTCATTCATCCTACCCTCCTTCCCCAGCCATTTCCCAACCGTCCTCTCCTCACCCTCCTTTTGGGTATTGCCTGGGCAGGAAACTGGCCTTAAAGTATCATCCAGATAAGAATCCAGGGGACGCTCAAGCAGCAGAAATATTCAAAGAAATCAACACAGCCCACTCCATACTGAGTGACCCTAAGAAGCGAAAAATCTACGACCGGCATGGCTCATTGGGAATATACATATATGATCACTTTGGTGAAGAAGGCGTCACATACTATTATACGATGAATAGTTGCTGGTTCAAGGTATACAATTGTTCCTAGTCCCTTAAGAATAAGGAAGGACAGGGGACGCCTGGGTGGCTCAGTTGGTTCAATGTCTGCCTTTGGCTCAGGTCATGATCCCAGCGTCCTGGGATCGAGGCCTGCGTTGGGCTCCCTGCCCCGGGGTGGGGGTGGGGAGTCTACTTCTCCCTCTCCCTCTGTGCTCTCTCTCAAATAAATAAATAAATAAAATATTTAAAAAAAAAAAAAGAAAAAGAATAAGGAAGAAGGGATGACCCACCTCTTCTTTGGTAGCTGACCCTTCTCTCCCAGGACAAATGCTTCTGTTGTCTCATTTTCTGGGTGCCAGGGGGTGGAGGGAGGGGAGCTGGAATGGAACTATAGAAGAAATGCTGGGTTGAGGCCATGCTTTCCTACCTTTCAGACACTGGTCCTCCTGTGCGCCCTGCTCACCTGTTGCTGCTGCTGCTGCTGCTGCTGCTTTTGCTGTGGAGCGCTTAAGCCGCCATCTGAGGAAGTTGCCAGAAGATACCAGCAGAATGTCCAGAATCAGCCTCCGAGGGCAGGTGAGAGACATAGACAGGGCCTGAGGTAAGAGCTGGATTAGGAATGAATGAAATAGTTGGAGGCGAAACTCTGAACCCTTCATATGGGAGTCTCAAGTCGGTATTGAGGCAAAGTGAAGAAAGAGAAGAGCATGCGCTTGGTTTCTGAGGGACGTAGGCCGCCAGCTCACAGTTTGAATATAAAATTGGCCTCGCGTGACTGTTAAGCTAAGGAGTGGGGTGGGAGTTAAGGTTAAGAATGAATGAAAAAGTGCCTTGAAAAGGGAGTAGTTGAAGACAAGCTAGAGGATGAAGTCTACTGCCTTTACTCCAAAGGAAGCTAAGCGTCTGATGAGATCATCCCCACCCCAAGCGGTTCCAAGTGTGACTTGACTGAAGTTCACAGTAGTGCCACCTAGTGATACTGACATGTAACTGCAAGGTAACGGTTTTCTCACCACTGGACTAAAAATTGTTACTAAATATCTGTATATGTGTTTTTCAAATTCCATCATAGGAAACAAAAGAAATTTTAGAAGAGGGCAAGATGACAGTGAAGACGATTTCTAAAAGACAAAGAGGAGTGAGTATATATGGAAGCTAAAACGCAGCAATAATCAAAGGATAAGAAAAGAACATACGCTAACTTCCAATGAGTCATTAATAGAAAGTTTATATCTTATACTTTGGATTTCAGGTGTTTATATCCTTACCTGCAGGGGCCTTGCTTTAAATTCTGGGTCATTATTCCTTCTGCTTAATAAGATGCCACCCTCTTTTGCTCCCAGGTGCTGACCCAGCAAGGGTGCCTTCTGCTGCCCAACACACTGGACATGTTGAAGAGGGGAGAAAGTAGCCCTGTCCTGACATTGACCCTGATTTGCCCCTCTTCTTAGAAGAATCCCAGCTTCAGAAGCATCTATCCCAGTGAGGATGCCACCTCTGTCCTTGATGGTGTCATTGACCCTGGCAATATAGGGTCATGCAGCTCCTCTTCTTTTTAGCTCCAGTCCCAATTTTAATCTGTTTAGACAGCAGCCCTCCCATCCCTATCCTTACGAGGTCTCAGGCCGTGGTGACAGACTTTTCCTGAGCATTCTTTTTCCTGTGCCTTGGGATTTGGGCCTGTTTCTACCAGTAGGGTCCCCGAACCACTTGCATTATCTCCACCAAGATCCTAATAACTGAGCAGAGTAGATCCTATCCCAGAGCTGCTATACCAGCTGACCCTCCTTTGTTGCAACGCTCCACCAAGAACTTAGCGTCAGCCTCATTCCTACACCAGCACGCTTTTCTGGGGCTGATTTCACCTTCTTCTGCCCATGCACTTGACACTGTCAGCCTCGTTCTATGCCACCATGAGTAAACTCAGGCAAAGTATTTATGCACTGGAAGGGTAGGGGTAGTTATCCCATCTCTGGCTTCTCTCTAGACTGCACCCCAACACGGCCCCCCTTAGCATGGGTCCTGTGGGCTGACTGAAGTTCATCCCTCAGTGCCTGCTTGCCTCCATCCTTTTCACCACATCTCATGCAGGCTGATCACCATATATTTTGTTCTTAAAACAGGGGTGTGAGACATACGACAGGGAAAAGATAATACTTCTACAGACCCTTTCCCCATTCGTGCCTCTTCACACTGCCCGTTTTATCCTGTCCACACCATTTATTTCTCATCCACCCAAGGTCAGAGCCGAGTAACTCCTCAAACTTCTCTCTCCCGACTGGGAGAAGGGCTAAGGAATGTCAATAAATAAAAGCGCTTTTGTCCAACCCAATGCATCTGTTGAGCCCCCAAAAGACGAATCCTGCCTGGGATAGAGGGAAAGGCCCGGGGAAGAAAAAGACAGAGGGCTGGTGCTCACATCTGAGACCCATCCTGTCTTGGAGAGGAGGAGTCCAGGACAACTGTGGAGTTGAGGCAGAGGCTTCCCAGAGCCTTGTGATTATGACTTTGTCAGTGCTCTAAAATTTCCCCGGAGACCAATTCCCCTGGTGCCCAAAATAGGTTCCTGGCACTCAGGTCCTTTCTGCTCAGCTCAACTTCTCTCGATTTCCTAACAAATTTAAAGTCTTTGGAGTGGCTCCAGTGATGTGTTCATGGACCAAATTCCCACACTTTCTCAGAGGCAGGCTCATGAGGTCGTTCCAGGCCCTGGTGCAACTGCCAGCTCTAGCGTCCTTAGCTTCTTTTCCTAGGATGATATAAGAAAGTTCTGGGCAAGAACAAAAATGGACCAGAAGTGTTGGACCAGAGCCTTTCTCTCTCATCTCTGGCTTCCCTGTCCTGAATCCCAGGGTTCAGTGGAAGAGGGTGAGGGTCACTGGCTAAGCCTCGGAGGCACTGATTAGGCACTGGGTCTGGTAAGATCTTTCCTGCCACCCTGAGCCATGTCGGGTGCCCCCCATCCAGGCCATCACTGCCTGGAAGAAGAGCCCATGCTTATGGGGGTCAGGGGCTCACAGGAGCCTTCCGAGCCTGAGAGTGTGACACCTTCACAGACCCACCTTTCACCATGAGCGGTGAAGCTCACCCCTGCCCTTGTTTAAGGCAGTCACCCATTCCCGAGTGAGTCAGGGTCACTCACTCGGTGACAGCTGTGGCTCGCCTTACATGAGCTAAATCGGGAGTTGGAATGTCATGCAGATGCCCCTTGTTCCCCACCCCCAAGTTAAAATTAATCTCCTCTCTGGGAAGTGAGGGACAAACAGTGCTGCCCATAGAGTGAACAAGAGTCATTTGGAGAACAAAAGGAGAAATTTTCAGGGGCAAGAGTCATTCAGGGAGGGAGGGACAGAGAAAGCTAGCTACATGTGCCTGGCTGGGGTACAGAGCAAAGACTAGAGAAAGAGAAGTGTCTGACAACAGCCATCTGAGGACGAGGGGAATTGTTGGAGGAAGGGACAGGAGAGCGAGCAGAGCTATTTCAAGAGTGAGCGGTAGAAGGGAACATAAGAACCCACGGACTGTCTAAAGTAAACGAGGAAGGGTCCAGAGGCAGTCAGGGAAGGCCAGGACCGGGGCCAAGGCCAGGGCAGGCACGATCGCTGAGGGGATGAACTTCACAGTGGGTTTCAAGCCGCTGCTAGGGGATGCACACAGCATGGACAACCTGGAGAAGCAGCTCATCTGCCCCATCTGCCTGGAGATGTTCTCCAAACCGGTGGTGATCCTGCCCTGCCAGCACAACCTGTGCCGCAAGTGTGCCAACGACGTCTTCCAGGTGGGCTGGGCCAGGGGGGCGGAGACCCCAGAAGCCTGCGGGCAGGGCACTCCACGCGGTGGGTGGTGGCTGTCTGGGCGGAAGAGCAGAAGAGTCGGGGTCCCAGGAGATCCCAAAGTGAGCATGAGTCAGCAGCTGCTCTGCAGGCTGGCAAGGACAGGCGACAAGCGCGGGGACCGCAGCCGGAGGCCGGTATCTGCAGGGGAGAGAAGACCCCCATAGAAACTAGGATCCAGGAGGAAGGTGATCCCGCACCAGGCTGTGTGGTGATCTGTGCTGAACTCGGCATTCTGGTTTGGAGTTTCAGGTTTTGAGGATGATATGGGAGACTTGGAGAAAATATCAGTAAGGTAAACATGACAAAATGAACCCTTTGAGAAAAGTCCATGATGGAACGATTTGTGTGGGAGGCAAAGCTCAGCGCGTCCATCTTTGGGGGGCAGGGTTAGATGGTGGGCAGATTGGGAGTTCTCCCCAGCCAGAGTTCACACCTGTGCCCCACTCCACCTTGGTCAGTAGAGGGGCCTGCTGGTTAAAAAGGATTGTGGTCACTTAAATAGAATGCAGAGAAATGCAACCAGCTTTGGTTTATGTGAGGCCGTGGGGCAAAGTGCAGCTAATCAAATTCACAGATGTTGTTTTAGCTACTGGTTTCAGAAGGAAATGCAGCATATGCTAGAATGGCTTATCAATGGGTTTTCTTTCTTGTCCTGTGCCACTGGAACGAAGATCAGAGAGAGTAAGGGGAAAAGTGCACGCTCACATGTGCGCGCATGTGCACATACACACACACCTTGCAAATGAAGTAAAATCTCTGTATAGACCAAAGCTGGCTAGCTTCGTAGGCATGGCAGTGATAAGGAACATCATGAACACAGTCTTCAACTGTATCAGAATTCAGGAGGAAACGTGTTGAACACAAATGATTTTTAACTTAACTAAGAAAATGCTCGCTCGCTCTCTCCCTCTTTTTTTTTTTTTTTTTTTTTTGGTTCTTTGAGGCAGCATGTTTGGGAAAAATTAATGCACTAGCTAAGTCAGGCTGTCCCATAGCGGTGCTCTGTGACCTACCCTTTGCTGTCTGCCATCTTCTTGTTTAGGCCCATTCCCATCTCCTATTCTTTATTTTTTTAAACATTTTTTTAAAGATTTTAATTTATTTGAGAGAGAGTGAGTGCAAGAGAGAGAACACAAACAGGGGGAGCAGCAGAGGGAGAGGGAGAAGCAGACTCCCCGCTAAGCAGGGAGCCCCACCTGGGGCTCAATCCCAGGACCCTGGGATCATGACTTGAGTCAAAGGCAGGCACTTTACCAACTGAGCCACCCAGGCGCCCCTCTGTCTCCTCTTCTTCTAATTGTCTAAACCTGCCATGACATTGTTTGGCTCCAGAATATCTCCGAGCCTGTGACTTTCCCTCTCGGGGAAGGGCTGACTGCTCTGTCTGCTCATCCTGGACATCAAGTCATGTACTAGAGGCCTCTCCTTGCCCACCATCTTAGTTTCCCCTCGGGCTAAGTACCTTTCTGAACATCCTTTAGGCTGAGATGCCCAGGAGGGAATGGCAACAAGATTTTGCCATCCCTTGTCATGAATTTGTAGTGAAGCATCCTTCTATTAGATCTTGAAATACATGAAAGCAAAGAGAAGTTTTGAACGTGAAGGTAATCTGTTCTATATTAAAAAAAAAAAAAAAGTGGCCAGAATATTAAAGTACAAGGCACATAGTATCATCAGATGGAGGGTCCCAGGGACAGGTTCTCTATATGTAGGCTAGAGGATGTTTAAGTGGCCTCCCTTGTTCAAGTCAGTGCTCTGTATCCGGGCACACCGTTTTGGTTCCTTGAAGTGAAATACTGATTGGACCCAGAGAGAACCGGGACTGAGCCAAACCCTATGCATAATATTTAGGAAACAACATGATTCCCAGAGCTTTGGGATGGTTCTGTGGATCTGGACTGATGTGTCTCTTTTATTTTTTTTTAAAGATTTTATTTATTTATTTGACACAGGGAGAGAGAGAGGGGGAGAGAGAGAGAGCATGCACATGTAGGCAGAGCAGCAGGCAGAGGGAGAGGGAGAAGCAAGCTCCCCCTGAGCAAGGAGCCCGATGCGGGACTCGATCCCAGGACCCTGGGATCATAACCTGAGCCGAAGGCAGACGCTCAACCAACTGAGCCACCCAGGTGCCCAATGATGTGTCTCTTTTAAAGTGCAGAGCACCCCTGGGCCCCCCAAGGAGAAGAGTGAACAGCTCATTTCCTTGCTCTGCTTTATTTGAGACAGCCTGGTGGGAGGCTGACCCAGTTCTTTGGCTGCACTTATGTATATACATCTCAGTAGATCTCCCTCTAAAAGATGAGCATATTTAGTTTTTTCGCACATTGCCTCCACATTTTGACAACTGTAGGCATAATCAGATTGTCTGTTTTCTAAGTATGGGAACAAGAATAGGACTTTTGGTAACTCTATCTTAAAAGAAGAATACCCTGAGAACATTGCCTAGAAAGTTAATAGAACTTATAAAACTTATACCAGTGACACACACACACACGCACACACACACACACACACACACACTTTTTAAAAAAATAGTATAGGAGTTTATATCATGAAAAGTGACCACCTCAGACCCTCATTTCGCTTCTCCAAATGGAGGTAGCCATTTCCAACTTTCTTGGGTATCCTTCCAGAGATTTTCCATGGATAGGTACGTGTGTGTGTGCGTGTGTGTGTGTTTAAACTACTCCCATTGTCCTACATCTGCCTTTTTCACTTATTCTCTCGACAGTTGTTCTGTCTCCACACATTGAGATCTGTGTCTTCATTTTAAAATGGCTGCATAGGGGCGCCTGGCTGGCTCGGTCAATTAGCGTCCGATTCTTGATTTTGGCTCCGGTTATGATCTCAGTGTCGTGAGATCAAAACTCAGTGTGGGGTTGAGTCTGGAGCCTGCTTGGGATTCTCTCTCTTTTTTTCTCTCCCTCTCCCTCTGGGTCTCCCTGCCCCTCCCCCATTTTTGCTCTAAATAAATAAATAAAATGGCTACATAATGTTCCATTGTTATGACTGGACCGCAGTCTATTTAAATCAGTCCTCTGAAACATTTAGATGGTGCCCAGTGTTTTGCTGTCCTAAAAACTGCTGTGATGGACAGCAAGCAAGAATTTTAGGGAATTGTGTGGTGCCTGGCTGGCTCAGTCGGTAGAGCACGTGACTCTTGATCTCAGGGTTGTGAGTTCAAGCTCCACGTTGGGTGTAAAGATTACTTAAAAAAAAAAATTAAAGAATTTTAGAGAACTGTGATTTTAGAACCTCGGGTTAATTACCCAGGAAGCAGATTTGAAAATGTTGAATTAAACATTTAATTGAAAATGTCAAACATTTAATTGAAAATGTCGAACAGTATTAAGGATTTGGGAGAAAGTCATCCAGAATCCTACCTCCCCCAACACAGTGATTTTTCACATTTGTATATTCCTTTCCAGCCCGGGTGGCCACACATATCTTTACATAGTTGCCATCCTGATTTAACTAGGTTTCTTTAGAACAGGAACACCTCTCTCTCTCACTCTGAATTTAAAGAGAAAAGACACCGAAATACCACATTAACCTCCTCTAATTTCTCCCTCCCTATTTCTCCACACTTGCGCCCACTCAGCTAACCAAGCACTTGGACTAGAGGAAAGCTGTTGGTGTGGGAATTTGACACAAACATCTTCCCATGCGTTTCTGTATTTGTAAACTCTATTCAGTCCTCAACTCCCTGAAGCAAGCCTTCAGTTTATTTTTATACCTGCCCCCACTTCACCGTGGGCACTTGTTTATGGGCTGCAACCTGTTGTGATTTAACAGACAACCAGAAGGCCTTGGAAGAAGGTCGTTGGGGAACAGCTTTTCTGGAAGGTGTCCATCTAGGGAGAGATTTGCGGATATGGGAATATGAAGAAAGGGGCCACCTTCTCTAATAAAGGGTGGCCTGGGAAAGAGCTGACCTCTGTGTCACACCACCCTGAAATGCAGTTCCTTATCCGTTCACTGTGAGGACCTGTGGTCATCAGGACAGGCCTGCCTCCTTCACCACATCCACTGCTCCTGAGGGCACGCAGACCTCCCCAGCCCAACCATGGTCCGGGCGGGGGTCCTCCTTTATGAGAAATTGGTTCACCACAAGTCTGTGAATGTCATTTACCTTGTGGCAGGGTTAGGGATCTTGCTTACCTGACGGAAGAAAGTTGGTTAGTGAAGAACAAAAAACCTAGACCAAGACTAACTCTTGGGTTCTAGTCCCTAATCTAGTCCTTTCTTGCCATGTGGTGTCAGTCAGGCTATTTTACCTCTTCAAGCCTGTTTACACATACACAGATTAAAAGGATGCTTTAAGCTCATCTTTAACATCCTTGTAGTTCTAACAATCTGATTTCACAAATTCAAGAGAACTTACTATGAATTTCCTTTTTTTTTTTTAAGTTTATTTTATTTTATTTTTTAGTAATCTCTACACCCAACTTGGGGCTCGAACTCACAACCCTGAGATCAAGAGTCGCCTGCTTTTCCGACTGAGCCAGCCAGGCGCCCCCTGGATTTCCATTTTTTAAGCTTTTTCTATTTGGTTACCAGTGTCCTGACTTGACTCACTCCTCTGCTTTTCGATCTTCCTTCCAGCCAGTCTCCTGTCACAGACCCCTCGTGCCAGGCTCTCTGCTAGGTTCTGTCAGGCAGAGCCAGCCCTCCACGCAGAATCCCTCTCCCACCCACAGCTCAGTTTTTGCCGACATCTAAATTCTTCCAAGCCTCTTCAACATTTCTCCAAATCTCTGGTCTTCTGTTACCATTCTCCCATGGTTTCTCCAGTATATTCTGAAGGTCTGCATGGTCCACTATTCATCATTGGCCAGGTCATCATTTTGGAGGAGATAGCCTCCAACCCCTCCCCCTGCCCTGAACTCATCGAGCACCTTCCCAGATGGAACATTTCTACTAGATGCTATGGAATATTACCAAAAAAATAAGGAAGCACCATACAGTCTAAAAGGCCACGGCATGTAGGCCACACAGAAGCCTTGAACATAGCCTAGAATTAAATTTCATTTATTTACTCCATTCCATTTTATCCTCCACAGTGAAGAAGGAACAGTTATTTCATATCCTGTGGGTCTGTGTGGTCATATACTTTTAGGGTTGTTAACAACCCTTTGTGCATCGCTTTCTCATTTGCAGAGGACCTTCACATGCGTGAGTCCACTTGAGTTAGACAGTGTGGAGATGATTTCCATTTTACAGGGGGACCAGGACACAGGTTATAGACACACACACAAAGAGACAGAGCCGGCACATAAATCTAGGTGTTCTGTTTCCTAGAATGATGGAATTTCCCTTACACGTCACCTCCTTGGCACATGAGATTTTGCTCTATGGGGCTGGCTTTCTTGTGAAAATGTAAGGTCTCAGGAAAGAACAAAGACATTTCTGTGTACAATAGAGCCCGTCAGTTATGTTCTAGTTTTTTGTTTTTTTTTTTTAAGTACAGGTTTTTCGCCATATGCCTCTACACAATTGTTTACAAAAACATTTATCTTAAAGAAGATATGAATTCAAAGATGCATTATATGCAGTGTAGTTTCATCGAGCTAAGAGGAGGTCTATCCTCTGTGCTTCCCCACATTCGTTTACAAAAACTTTCATTTTTTTTTTTGGTGTTTTTATTTTAGGTTTTTATTTTAATTCCCATTTAATTTTTAATTCCCATTTAATTTTTAATTCCAATTTAATTTAATTTTTATTTTAATTCCAATACAGTGTTATTTCTTGGTCTTGAAATGGAAAGACAAACAGAAGCAGAAGATGGGATTTTGCTAACTGGATATTAGTCAGGTGAGAGATCTTCAGTCTAATGTAGAGACGGTCAGCTCTGGAGCGGTAGTAAGCGGGTTGCCGTCTACACTGTAGCATGAAATTCCTGTCTGAGGTGAGACCATGTAGGACTTACAAACACGGCAGGGAGTTCTCTCTTTTTGGGCCATGGACCCCTTTGTCAGTTTGTAAAGCCTGTGGACACTAAGGGCGATGTCTGTGGTTTATGTAAGAAAAATGTTTTTAGGATTTTATTTATTTATTTGTCAGAGAGAGAGAGAGAGAGCACAAGCAGGCAGAGTGGCAGGCAGAGGCAGAGGGAGAAGCAGGCTCCCTGCTGAGCAAGGAGCCCGATGTGGGACTCGATCCCAGGACCCTGGGATCACGACCTGAGCCGAAGGCAGCCGCTTAACCAACTGAGCCACCCAGGCATCCCAGAAAAATATTTTTAAATGCATAAAATATAATACATTTGATTACGAGGAAACTGGATCCCACTAGAACACAGCACGCATTCTCATACATTCTCAACGGGGCTGATATTGCCCCAGGGATACCTGCCATATTAGGATTTTTTGTTGTGATTTTATTTTTAAATTTTTATTTAGTTTTTGCTTTCAGGTAAAACTCCCCCCACCCAGCTCTATTGAGATATAAATGACAAAAATGATACATATTTAAGGCATGCAACATGATGATTTGAGATTGCGAAACGATCACCTCAAGCAAGCGAGTTAAAACATCCATCACCTCACATGGTTCCCCCGTGTGTGTGGCCCTCCTAGCAATTGCCAAGTATCCAATACAGTGTGACTAACTCCAGTCCCCGTGCTGTACATCAGGTCCCCAGGACGCATTCATCTCATAATGGAAAACTCGTGCCCTCTGACCAGTATCCCCTCATTTCCCCCAACCCCATCCCCTGGAAACCCCCTTTCTACGCTCTGCCTCTAGGAGTTTCACTTTTGTAGATTTTTTTGGTACTAAAATTTAATGGGGGAGGGGTTGATATTAGGGGGGAAAATGTCTTTTAAAAGTTTCCTGGAAGGAGCAGTAATGAAAAAAAGCTTGAGAAGCCCTGGAACGTAATTACCAGAGTAATTAGAAATGTTTGACAGAGTAATGTATGTGCTTCTGAATTACCACATTAAATGGTGAGCTCAAAAAGTGTGCTTGAAGTAGTTCAGAAGTAGTGAGAAGCGTAAGTTATTTTTGGGTATTTGAGCAACAGCAATAACGTGATATGAAAATGCCTGTGATTTCTGTGGGTCTCCAAGTACCACTACAAATGCTGTGGTTTGTTGCCTACATTTATAACTGAGGGAAATGCCCAATTTCTGCTAGAGGTTAGTGCAAATCAAGGTGTGATTTTTTTTTTTTTTTTCTCTTCTGGGTTCACAGAACTTTCATCGAGGATCTTTCGGGGCTGTGGTCCCCAGGTTAAATACTCCTGCATTGCAGGCTCCAGCATCTTCCCAAGTATCCAGGCTGGACTTTCTTCTCTGCCCACAACCCACCCACATACAAGTGAATGGTCAGTCCTACTGAATCTGCCTCTGGCATCCCTAGTCTTTTTTTTTTTTTTTTAAGATTTTATTTATTTATTTGAGAGAGAGAGCATGAGAGGGGGGAGGGTCAGAGGGAGAAGCAGACTCCCCGCTGAGCAGAGAGCCTGACCTGGGGCTTGATCCTGGGACTTCGGGATCATGACCCAAGCTGAAGGCAGACGCCCAACCGACTGAGCCACTAAGGTGTCCCTGGTATCCCTAGTCTTTCCAAGATCACTGCCACTACCTGAGGAGGGGCCCGTGACTTGCTTTGACTATGGCAGTTGCTTCCCAGTTATCTGGGCCTTTAACCTCTCTCTCCCCTCACCATCTATCCAAATTACCTCTGTTAGATTAATAGTCACTCTTATTTTGTCTCCTAGTTCAGAAAACATGTCTACAAAATTAAGTTCAGATCCTTACCCTTGAATTTAAAGCCCTCTGTGATTCTGCTACAATTAAAAAATAAATAAATAAAATTTAAAAGGGGTGCCTGGGTGGCTCAGTCAGTTAAGCGTCCAACTCTTGCTTTCAGCCCTGGTCATGATCTCATGGGTCATGAGATTGAGCCCTGCATTGAGCTCTGAGCTCAGTGGGGTGTCTGCTTGAGGAATCTCTCCCTCTACCCTTCCCCTCACTCTCTTTCTCTCTCTCTCTCTCTCTCTAAAATAAATAAATCTTCTAAAATTAATTAAATTAAAAAGCCCTTCATTTAAAAACCCACCTTTCTAGCTTCTCCCCACCCCATACCTCTCCTGTTTGTAACTTAAAATCCTAGTCTCTCTGTTCTCCTAAAACTCTTTCCTATCTAACCATCTGCTATCTGTCTACCCTGTCTTCAAATGGCATCTTAAACATCCCTTCCCTTGAACCAACATAGTTCTTTATAGTCTTTTAGTGGTTTATCTTCTAGGCTTTTATGACACTCCAGCGCCCCCCTTCCGTTCATGTCAGGACTGAGCATTGCATTTTTTATTTGAGAGAGAGAGAAAGAGTGGGAGCAGAGGGAAGAGCAGAGAGGGAGAGGATGAGAGAAAATCCCAAGCCGACTCCTCGTCGAGCACCCTGTCCGACGCAGGGGCTCGATCTCACGACCCTGAGCTTATGACCAGAGCTGAAACCAAGAGTCAGATGCTCAAACAACTCCGCCACCCAGGGGCCCCTGAACATTGCATTTTTATTTATTTTTTTAAGATTTTATTAATTTATTTGACAGAGAGAGATCACAAGTAGGCAGAGAGGCAGGAAGACAGAGAGAGGGAAGCAGGCTCCCTGCTGAGCAGAGAGCCTGATGCGGGGCTCGATCCCAGGACACAGATCATGACCTGCGCGGGAGGCAGAGGCTTTAACCCACTGAACCACCCAGGCGCCCCTGAACATTGCATTTTTAAATATTTTATTTTATTTTTTTCTTAAGTAGGTTCCACACCTGACATGGGTCTCAAACTCGCAACCCCAAGATCAAGAGTCGCATGCTCCACCAACTGAGCCAGCAGGTGCCCTGTATTTTTTAAAAGTAAATTTTTTTCAAGCCCCAAAGTCCTTGTACAAAATTTGAAAATTAGAAAAAAAAAAGTTATAACTCAAAATTCTATCCCTTGATGACAATTATTGCAAAAATATTTAACTTTTTAAAAAATGCATTTTAAAAGTAATTCAGGGTCTATAGAGAGAAATTTGGGAAATGTAGATGAATACAAAGAAGAAAGTTTTAAAATCACCTGTGAACCTCATCACTCATTTCAAAATTGGGATCCTACTGTCTATGTAGATTTACATCCTGCTTTTTTCATCTAAAATCGTAACACGAGTATCTCCCTGTATTACAAAGAACTCTGTTAAAGATAATTGCGTAATAATTCTGTTATAACTCACTTAATTGCTCTTCTACTGTCAAATAACCAATATGTTTCCTATATGAAAAAAATTATTGTTTATTATGATTACCAAAATAATACAGGTACGTAAATTTAAATTTTATAGATAGTACCTCATAGATAATAAAAGGGATAGAACGAATAAATCCATCTGAACACACTAGGACTATTTCAGAGATGGGATTTCAGAAACTACTTCTATGGGACAAGAAGAGGGCGCTCTAGGGACAGCTGGGAGAGGCACAGACGCAAACAAGTGAGACACCGGATCTCGGAGTTCAAGTTAAAGAGGGAGAGCCGGTGGCCTTTGTGGTGAGAGAGGGGGATGGTTATAAAAGCCACCAGCTCCCTTCGCCATCTCACAGGTAAACAAACACCCGTCAGGGTATCTGAAATTCTTACCATATTTTATCCGTCAAGCCTCATTGCTCACGGAACGTCAGGACCAAGTGCCAAGTACAGATCCATCTTTTTTAGATCTGAGGAGATTGAGACCCTGAGAGAAATTGCTTTCCTCAGGTCGTAAATGGCAAATTCAAAACCAGATCTTTGGATCATTGCTGCTTTCCCTATACTGTGCCGCATCAAATGCCTTCTCTTAAAATATAGAAATGTTACCAAGAAGGGGTTACAATTTTATCCACATTTCCAGTACAGACGACTTTCTCAGAATAACCACCCAGCATTTGCAAAAAGTTTGGGACACGAGACAGACAAGTTTCGATTGAGGAAGGAGTCAGGAAAGGGTTAGAGCAACTCCCCAGACTTTATTCTCATTTCACCTTCCTGATTTTTGCCATAGCTATGTACCGCCTGTGCTATGGTTGATGATTTCTATTTAAAAGGACTCACTTTTAGGGGCAACTGGGTGGCTCAGTCGGTTAAGCCGTTAAGCGTTTGCCTTCAACTCAGGTCATGATCCCAGGGTTCTGGGATAGAGTCCTGCATCAGGCTCCTTGCTCAGCGGGGAGCCTGCTTCTCCTTCTGCCTCTGTCCCTCCCCTCTGCTTGTGCTCACTCTCTCAAATAAATAAATAACATCTTAAAAGAAAAAAAAGGACTCACTTTTAAAGCTTAAATGTTTGCTCTATCTTCATTCTAAATGACAAAATCCTTGAAAACTCAAGCTATGTAGGCTGGTTATTTTTTCTAATATGCACAAAATCAACACATAAAAAATTTCAATGTCCATTCACATACCGCCTAAAATCTTCATGCCTGTCATCAGTACGTGTGCCACACTTGGAGAAACACTGAGCTAGCTCATGGGTAACACAGAGAGGACCTCTAAGCAACATGAGCCTGCCAAGAGTTGAGGAGACTGGAAAATCCAGAAGATAAACTTAACTATTTCATTGCTAGTCACATCTAGCCCTAGTGTGAAAGGCCACATACGTATATGTGTGGGCGGAGGACTGGCTAGCGGATGTGGGGTGTGGAGCTGGGCGGGGGACACATTGCCAAGGCAAGCACAGAAAGGAGGGGGTACCCTGGAGGTTAAGAGGAAAGCCAGCCAGCCCACCCCAGGTGGGATCCTGCAGGAGGAACTGAGCTTTGGAAGAGGGAGGAGACTATGGAACCAGTGGATGGCTGGGAAATCTTGGGTGGGCTGCGGTACTTCTCCAGGGAGCAGCACTGGGGCCGTAGGCAAACTGCAAAAAGGGCGGGGGCGCAACCCCTCCCCACCACCTGCCAGTGAGCTTGCCAGCTCCCCAGAAAGGTGCTCTTCAGACAAAGGATTTAGGTTGGACTGCCTGATACCGATTGTCTCTGAGGGACAATCCCAAGAGAAGGGCAGTGATTAGCTGATGGGATGAGCTGCTAAAATGTCTTTCCGGGGTGGGGAAGTGGCGAAGGAGTAGCGCACTTCCTGGTCGATCTCCCTTGGACCAGACAAGTCCCAACAAGTCCTGATTGCTTTTCTTAAACTTTCTTTTAGGGCTGCCTGGGTGGCTCAGTCAGTCAAGCGCCCGACTCTTGGTTTCAGCTCAAGTTGTGATCTCATGGGGTCGTGATCTCATGGGGTTGTGATGCCTTGGGGTCGTGGGATTGAGCCCAGGTAGGGCTTGGTGCTCTTGGGGATTTTCTCTCTCTGCCCCCCCCCCCACTGTCTCTCTCAAATAAATAAATAAATCTTCTAAAAACACTTTTTAAAAAAGATTTTTTAAATTTATTATTTATTTGACAGAGAGAGACACAGCAAGAGAGGGAACATAAGCAGGGGGAGTGGGAGAGGGAGAAGCAGGCTTCCCACTGAGCAGGGAGCCTGATGCGGGGCTCGATCCCAGGACCCTGGGATCATGACCTGAGTCGAAGGCAGACGCTTAATGACTGAGCCACCCAGGCGCCCCCAAAACACTTTTTTTATATTGTGGTACAATGCATAATGTAAATTTATCATCTTAACTATTCTTAAGTGTGTAGTTCAGTGACATTAAGTATATTCACATTGTTGTATTACCATATCCAGAACTTCTCATTCCAAACTGAAACTCTGTACCCATTAAAATAATAACTCCCCAGTCCCCCACTCCCCAGTCCCTGGCAACCACCATTCTACTTTTTATCTCTATGAATTTGACCATTTCGGGTACCTCATATAAGAGAGATCATGCAATATTTGTCCTTTTGTGACAGGCTGATTTCACCTAGCACCGTGTCCTCAAGGTTGGCCCACACTGCAGCACGTAGTCCCGATTACTTTTGTCCTGTTATTTTCCACCACAATCAAGGTGACTGTCAGTGTCACGCACTCTACATCCTGCTGTCATGTCAAGTGTGAATTTTGTTTCTATGCTGATAACATATTTTACATGATTTCTTAATTCCGCCAGTTCACTTTTCTTGTCCAGCTTTGATCACTTACATCTCTTCTTTTTCTTTAAAGATTTTATTTATTTATTTGTTTATTTATTTATTTGAGAGAGAGAGTGAGAAAGCAGTGGGGGGTGAGGAGCAGAGGGAGAGAGACAAGCAGACTCCGTGCTGAGCACAGCGCCTGGCACGGCGACTCCCATCTCATGACCCCGAGATCACGACCTGAGCCGAAATCCAGAGTCGGCCGCTTAACCAGCTGAGCCAGCCAGATGCCCCTTTACCTGTATCTCTTCTTTAATCAAAGAGACTCTGTGTTCTTTATGTCTTTGAAAAGGTTAGATTGAAATATTGTTTCTTAGAGCAATTCTTCTTTCAAAGAAAGAAGAATCTGTCCTTAATCTTAATCTTAATCTTAATCTGTCCTTTGTTTGTCATGCTTTCTTTTTCCTCTTTTTATTATCTTGGCTTGTATCTCCCGTTGGATCCTTTCTGCTTACCTCTCCTCTTTGGACAGGGGTAGTGCTGAGGCTGAGGGTGAATTCTTTACTGAACCCTCTGTTGACGTTGGCTTTCTTCCACTGTCCACCTAAATGTAAACGGGCTGGCTGGATGTTATCATTGGTTTGAAATCTCTGGTCCGTCGGCTTCTTTGGTGAATTAGAGGGGTATGGCCTGGATTAGTAGGCAACCGAGGGTCTCAGTTTGGTTATGTTGCCTCCGAATATTTTTCACACGCAATCTGAGGAATTCTCTTTCCTGGGGGCACGTGGAGATCGATGGGAGGAAGTCTCCCTAAGATCTGAGCGATTTCCTTTCCTTTTCACGTTCTGGTTGCAAGCTGGGCCCTTATATTGCTTCGCGGGGTTTTGGTTTTGATGGGTCGTGGTTTGTTTATCTCTGCTCCAATAACATCAATCCGCAGTTGCACAGCTGACTTTTACATTGTTGTTTCTTTCCTCTGAGAAGGGTTGGTGTTTGGCCTTCCTAAAATCTGTTTTACCTGAGATTCAGAGAGGCGAATATTAGCTCTGGGCATCATTCTTCAGGTGGCCTCAACTTTATTGCATCTGACAATGAAATATATTGATTTTTAGGACAGACTCTGGGGTCAGAGTGCCTGAGTTCAAACATTGGTTCTGCCACCTATTATCTGATAACCATGGCCAATTTATTTAACATCTCTGGGCTACAATTTCCTATCTTGGAAATGGGGCTAATAGTAGTACCTATTCGATAAGGTTGATAAGAGGTTTAAGTGAGTTAATACAAATAAAAGGAGTTAGAGCAAAACCTGGCATGAAGTATGTGCCCCATTAGTCATTGTCCCTATATTTCTTGTAGTCTAAGTGGGGGGCGGGTAAGTGTTCATCTCCTCCACCATATTTACAAGAAATCCTAGAGGGTTAAATTCAGTAATGTCTGGGAAGCCCATAGTGTGGTGCTTGACACATAACAGGCCCTCAAAACATGTGTTGAATGTTAAATATCGAGTATAGAGGGAGGGAGGGCAGTGCAGAGGAAGATGGGGTAGAGAGGCGCCTCAGAAGTTTGTGCTCTGGGCTAAGACTTTAGAATACTATCCCCTTTCCACCCAAACATTCACTGAGGACCTTTATTTGCTAGCCACCAGCAAATCAAAGAGAAGCCAGATCCCTCCAGGAACTTGCAGACTTAGAGTTCTCCCAACAGCTCCTTACTCACTTGGATTCTAAATAATGAAAGGTAATTGTATTAAGTGAGCAAAAGCCCAGTGATCTTATACTTTAACCCATTCCCTAAAGGGAATATTCCAGCTACTGAGAAGGACAAAGGCACCAACACAATCTTGGATAATCTCAAACTAATCCAGTTGGCTTTATGATGGCCTGAAGTATTAACTTCTTATGATTCACAAGAAATGCCCCCCAAATGTGACATTTGTGACATGCCAGTCACTCTCCCCAAGGTAGGCTTGCCCACTTCACGGGGGTCACGTTTCCTGCCTTGCCTATACCTCTTGCTTTTAAAGGTTCAAACGAGACTGTGGACTTGGACGCTTGTATGTATTCTGGGTGCTGTCGCACACATAAGGGGCCCTCTGGCTGATGTCCAGCATCAGGATTTGGAGAATTCCATCGAACTCAACTGCAGGAAATACATCTAAATTTGCAAAGTCACAGGTGACTATTCTCCCCACTAGTCTCTACGAGTCCATGGTCTTCCAGCCGGTTAGGACTAAGTTCTGCTATAAGTGACAGAAAACCCAAAATAGCGTGGCTTAAGGAAGGTTAAAATGTGGTTTTTCTCCCAAGTGGAAGTATAGGTAGACGACTCACTACTTTTATCTTGCTGCCATTCTCATCATGTGACTACCTCATGGCTCAATATGGCTGCTTCAGCTTGAGCCACTCCATCTTCATTCCAGCCAGCACGAAGGAGAGGAGAGGAGGGCATGCCCCTCCATTAAAGATACTTCCTAGAAATGGCACAAAACTTGGCCATCTACATCCCAGTGGCCAGAATGCAGTCTCCTGGTCACACCCAGCTAGAAGGGAGGCTTGGACACACAATCTTTATTCCATGTGTCTTAAAAATTCAGAGGCTCTATTACTGAAGAAAACAAAGTGGATATCGAAGAACAAGCAGTCTCTACCGGTCTCTTATCTCTCCTGCCATCCACAAGTTGACTCTTCTGTCTTCTGTGAAGAACAGCCTTCCCGATCACTCTTTCTGACCCCTCCTGTTTTCCACCTCCACTTCACAAGACCAAGGGCAGCACAATGTCAGCTCTTGGCCCAACTCCACAGGTCTTTTCAGTTTCAAAGCCGTGCCTTATCCAGCCACCTCCATCTCTGTGTCCCAAGTCCAAATTCCTGGAGAGAACATTTGATTGGTTTTGCTTGGGTCACGTGATCACAACTCTGAGCCAATCATCTGTGGCCTGAAAGGGCTCTCCCTTTCAGGATGGGATGAAGCAAGTTCTCTAAGAGTGTAAGTGATGAACATCTCGTGTAAACCTCCTCCTGAGCTTACTCTTATCACAACACCCAGCCTGCTGGACGTAGTTGTCGCTTTGCTCAGGTTGCTTGTCCATAGGGCAGGGATCCGTTTATTCATATCTTATCCCCAGAGCCTTCCAATTACCTGGCTTTACAACACTCAATATTTGTTGTAGAAGGAATAGTCCAGTCTCGTCCTCAATTTTACAGAGATTGAATGCTTGCTCAAATTTACGTGGTAGAATAGTGTTAAGGGCAGCCCAAGAACACAGGTCTCCTGACTCCCAGTCTCTGGGATGGTTTCCTAGCATGATCCAGCATGGTGTCATGTGTGTTCCATTGTCCACCACTTGTCTCAGTTTCCCTGCCAAGGGCTCCAGAGAATCTCCCCCTAGATGTGGCCCGTGGGAGCCCCAGGAGGACACTGTCTGCCCCACATAGAGTCTATTTCCAACCTTAGCCTTCCTGTCAACACCAGGGTCTCCCCTCACCTGCAAGCTGGGCCTCTTTGGAGAAATCCCATCCTGACTGGGCCTTGACCGAAGTTAGGCTCTGGATGCAGGGAAGCTTAAGGAGTAATGAGGCACAGGTGGGCAAGAAGATCTCCACGGCCACCCACCCGAGCTGCTCTCAGAGGAGGAGGGCCCCGCCGTAGGGAAGAGCTGACACCTCCCCTTCTGCCATTCTCCTCCACCTCAGCCCTCGTGACCTTCCCCCCTGCCTCCTCCCTGGGCCCTCATGCCTCACCGTGCCTGTTCTCTCACGTTACTTGTCCTTACAGGCCTCGAACCCTCTGTGGCAGTCCCGGGGCTCCACCACGGTGTCTTCGGGGGGCCGTTTCCGCTGCCCGTCTTGCAGGCATGAGGTTGTCCTGGACAGACATGGTGTCTATGGCCTGCAGCGAAACCTGCTAGTGGAGAACATCATCGACATTTACAAGCAGGAGTCTTCCCGGTGAGCTGTCAGGACCTCTTGTCCCTCTAAGGAGCAGAGAGGGACACAGCGGGGGAACCCATCAGCCGAAAGGGAAGGGCTGAAAGAATCAGCCTGCCTCTTTAGAGATCAGAGGACGGGACCCTGGGAGGCCCCCCACTTCTGGGACCCCCCCTCCGGCCTGGCCCCTGACCCTCTGCCACCCCGCCCGCTCCCCTCCAGGCCACTGCACTCCAAGGCTGAGCAGCACCTCATGTGCGAGGAGCACGAAGAGGAGAAGATCAATATCTACTGCCTGAGTTGCGAAGTGCCCACCTGCTCTCTCTGTAAGGTCTTCGGAGCCCACAAGGACTGCGAGGTGGCCCCACTGCCCACCATCTACAAACGCCAGAAGGTACCGAGCAGCAGAGGGAGCAGGCACGGTGGGGCTGGGGACGGTGGGCAGGGTCTCCAACTTCAGCCTCTCACCGCACTTGGTTCTAAAGGTTGGCAGAGCAGGGCTACCGTCCCCAGCTCTGTGCATGACTCAGTGTGACTGTAGGTAAGTCACTTGATCTCCCTGGCCCTGACTTTCCTTGCTTGTAAAATGGGGGCGAAGATGCCAACTTCCAAAGTTGTTTTAAGGATACAATTAGATAATGGATACCAGCAACTTCGGTTTGGTGGCCTAGATGCTCTCCAGGCCCTCTCGCCACCACACAACTACATTTGACATAAAACATAATTTAAAAATTGTATCAGTGGGGCGCTTGGGTGGCTCAGTCAGTTGAGCATCTGACTCTTGATTTTGGCTCAGGTCATGATCTCAGGGCTGTGAGATCGAGCAGCGTGTCGGGGTCCGCGCTCAGCGCTGAGTCTGCTTGAGATCCTCTCCCTCTGCCCCTCCCCCTGCTCACACTCTTGCTCTCTCTCTCATAAATTACATGTCTTTTTAAAAAAAATAAAAATTATATCGGAGGGCAAAAGCTGGTGGTATTCCCGAACTAGAGAGATGAGACTATGCTTCCAGACCCCTGAAAGGTGGACACCTGCCCTGAAGACCCCCACAAATCCCAGGTTAAGCTGGAATCTCAGGAACTAAGGTGGTCCGATGTGCTGCCTGGCTTTTGACAAAAGCGAATGCAGAATCTGCCTAGAGGAAAACCCCCTCAATTTAGGCCCTTGGGTTTTCCTTCAATTAAGAACAACAAAATATTGATTCAAAAGTGAGGGTACAGAAAGAAGTATAACCCATGAGTAAAGTCGGTGGAAACAAAAATTACAGATTAAACCCCTGAGGAATTCAGATATTAGAATTATTAAAGAATTGAGAGTCATCGTGTATAAAACGTTTTCTTAAGATGGAATAAAACCCCGGCAGTAATAGATTACCAAACATGCAGAATCAACAAAGAACCAAATAGAGCTTTTAAAAATGAAAATGTGGTTGTCAAAATAAAACATTGAAAGGGTGAATTAAACGACAGATTCCTCTGAAGAGAGAATTAGCGAAGAGGAAGGTGGGCCTGAAAAAGCAGCCCAGGAGGCAGCACTGGGAAATGAGAAGGCTGAACACATATGTCACCGCAGAGTCACAGAATGAGAAAACAAAAGAGAATGGAGAAGAGGCAATAGTATCCTAACAGATAATTACGAAGAATCTTTCCGAACTGATGGAAGGCATGAAATCTACACATGAAGCATTTAGCCCTGGGCCTGGCATTTGGTGGATATTTAGCAAATGTCTATTCCTTTCTCATTTGGTGGTGGAGGGCCTCCTCTTTCCACCTCCTTCCAGAATCCATAAACGTGCTTCCGCACTTCTTGGCTGGTTCCAAGCCATCTAGATACCTGGAGAGGCTGCTCTGACGGTGGGGTGGCAGGGCAGTCCTCTCCCAGGCGGCCCTGGCGGGGATGGGAGGGGTACAGCTCTACACAGGGTCCTCCAGCTCTGAGGGCTGGCCTGTGTGTGTGGCAGAGCGAGCTCAGTGATGGCATCGCAATGCTGGTGGCAGGCAACGACCGCGTGCAAGCAGTGATCACGCAGATGGAGGAAGTGTGCCAGACCATCGAGGTGAGCCTGGGAGGGGAGGGAGGGGACAGTTCTGGGTTCCTGGGGGCAAATCACAAGTAGCGGGATATGTTTAGCTGAGCCGCAAGGTTTGAGTCCCAGCTATGCCCCAAACTGTGACTTTGGTCCAGTTACTTCACTTCTCTGTGCTTTGGTGATCATGAGAATGCTATGATGACTCCCTCACTGGATATTTTTGAGAATTAAATGAGATAATACAAGTAAAAACTAGGGCCAGAGATACCCCTGAGGTACTTTAAAATAACTGTATTTGCTAAAGAGAGAAAATCTTAAAAATGTTCACAGGACAAAAAAATTGTAACCATATTTAGTGACAGATGGTAACTAGACTTGTTATCATTTCACAATGTATACAAATAGGGAACCGCTATATGACACACCTGAAACTAATATAACGTTAAAAGTCAATTATAGCTCAATTTAAAGAAATCTTGTAATTGTTGTTACTGCAAAGACCTGGGAATGCTCGGCCACTGTGTGTGGGGAACTCTCCTTCTCGGCTGTCTGGGCGTCCCCTCAGTGGGGGGTGGGACAAGTGCGTGGGTGCTCTCCCCGCTGGAGGTCTCGTCCCTGCTCCCCGCGCTCAGGACAACAGCCGGAGGCAGAAGCAGTTGCTCAGCCAGAGGTTCGAGGCCCTGTGCTCGGTGCTGGAGGAGCGCAAGGCGGAGCTGCTGCAGGCGCTGGCTCGCGAGCAGGAGGAGAAGCTGCTGCGCGTCCGGGGCCTCATCCGCCAGTATGGAGACCACCTGGAAGCTTCCTCCAAGCTCGTGGAGTCCGCCATCCAGTCCATGGAGGAGCCGCAGATGGCGCTGTACCTCCAGGTGGGCCCTGGCGGAGGGAGGCAGGCCGCAGAGCGGCTGCTGTGGGGGCCTTGGCACCTGGAGGGCTGGGCTCCGGTCTCTTCTCTGGCTCCCACGGCCCGGGACAGGTCCCCCCGCCTGAGTCCGTTTTCTCCTCCACGAACCGGGATATGCATCCCCGCCTGCCCCGCAGGACTGCGGGCACCAGAAATGGGACGTTGCCAGCGCTTGGCACGGCGCTTACGCTCACCCTCCTTTCTTCCCTGCAGCAGGCCAAGGAGCTGATCAATAAGTGAGTAGGCGGAGCGGCAATGGCGGGGAAGGGGCTGCTGGGGCTCCGCCGCCTCGCGGAGGGGGGCGAGGGGGCTGCGGCCGGTCCAGCTGAGCGGCTGCCGCGCCGCAGGGTCGGGGCGATGTCGAAAGTGGAGCTGGCGGGACGGCCCGAGCCGGGCTACGAGAGCATGGAGCAGTTCACCGTGAGCGTGGAGCACGTGGCCGAAATGCTGAGGACCATCGACTTCCAGCCGGGTAAGGGCGTGAGGATGGAAGGGAGCGTCCAGAGGGGGCGCGGGGGTGCGTCACGGCCCGAGAGGCAGGGACCCCACCTCACGGGGCCTTCCTTGGGGCTAGGCGCTTCCGGGGAGGAAGAGGATGAGGAGGTGGCATTGGACGGGGAAGAGGGCAGCGCGGGGCCAGAGGAAGAGCGGCCGGACGGGCCGGAAGGTGAGTGCGGCCCGAGGGGCTTAGCGGGGCTGGCCCTACGCTCCGGGCCCCCTCCTCCCCCTCTTCGGTGATGCCTTCCTGCGGCCCCAGGGATCGCTGGTGACCTCCACTCTTGAAGTGCCTCCCCGGCCCCGGCAGGAGGCGCGCGCCCCCTAACGCGCGTGCCGAAGTACTCTCTTTCCCACCAGCCTTTCCCCTGGGGCTCAGGGAGAGGTTGGGTCGGACCGTAGAGGAGAAAGCCACGGGGCTGGGGAAAAGGGGTGAGATGGGGTGCGGAGCTGCCTTGTTCCTTTGGGGCGCCCGCCCACCGAGCTTTTTTTCCCAGGCACAGGCGGGCACTGACCCGCCCCCCGTCGGGGAGCCCGCGCCCCTGGGGCCTGGCGCTGGGGTCGCGGAGGACCTGCGCAGAGACCGCCGCGCCACCCAGCTCGGCGCCCCGCCGCGGGGGAGGGGCTCAATAAAGGGCTAATGCGTCCAGACCCGCAGCTCCTTTCACTGCTCACTCTCCGCCTCGGCTTCGGAGGCGACCCCATCACCATCCGGCCCTTCTCCGGATCTGGGACCATTTGAGGGGTGGAAGTGGAATGCCCCCTGTGGGGCATCTCCTTGATACCAAGCATGGGTTCTCGAGTGCAGTGCTAAGGGAAGAGGGTCGGGGTGGTGCGGCGGCACCAGGACTTTGAGTTCCTGGGGTTCGATGGGGATACAGGACCCCGGCTGAAAGCCGTTCTGCCGGAGCCCTCGTGCAGCATCCGGTTCCCTCCCGCCGGCCTGGGAGGCCGCACTTTTCCACGGGCTCCCACCCTGCTGTGCTTCCCCGCACCCCACAACCGAGGCCAAAGGCTCTTCAGCACTTTTATTAAAAATTGGTGACGCACAGAGTGCTCCGGGCATCCCTGGGCCGCCCTAGCGCGCGGTACTGGGTCCGTCCCAGTCGCGCACGCCCGGCCCGGGGGTGGGGGACGGGGGTCGAGGTTCTCGTGGCTGCAGCCCCGCCAATCACTTGCCCACCGACTCGAATATGATGCGGTTCTGCTCGGCGCGCTCGCGTTGGCTCTGTGTCCGCGCCAGCTCCAGCAGGGTCCGCAGCAGGTGGAAGGTGAGATCAATGGACAGCGGAGGGTCGTCCCGTCTCGGCCGCCCGCCCGCGGTCCGGGATCCCCACCGGCCGGGCCCCACGCGGCGCGGGAAGCGCTCCGCCAGCAGCAAGAGCAGCGCGCGGGCCCCGCCGTCCTGGTTTCGCGCCCCGGGGCTCCAGCGCAGACTCGGGTCCCGGACCCCGGCCGCCGCCGCCTCTGGGCTCCACTGGCTGCTCCCTGGGCGCAGCTGTGCCAGGAGCAGCAGCGCCACCAGCAGCGCCGCGGGTCCCCCCGGCTTCATGGTGCCGCCGGGCCTGGACACACAGGGGCAGCGGGGTGAGGCGCGCCCGGGGCAGTCGCAGGTGGCACCACTCCCCTTCCCGCGCGCAGCCAAGCTCCCTTGCCGCGCCGCTGCGGCTGCAGCCTGGTACCCACAGCCTTCCCTCCAGCCCCGCCGCTGCCCAGCCCAGTCCTCCCTCTCTCCCCTTGGGCGAGTCGCGGTGGGTGAGCTGAGCGCCAGGTCCTGGTGCCGAGGGAGTCAGGGCGGATGCTCCGAGCCACTCACAGGTTGCCGGAGAGCATCTCCACGCTGCAGGATGGGGCTCCAGTCTCCGTCCGTCGGGCAGGCTGAGGGCGCCGTGGGGAACCCGGGGTCTGTCCCGGGACCGCCGCCGGCCTTATATAGCTCCAGGACAGCTCCGACTGACGTCAGCGAGGAGCATGCACTGATTGTAGAAGCAATGACGGCCGCAGCCTCAAGTCCGGCGCTTGGGAGACCTGGAAGGGCACACCTCCGAACCCTAGACTCTGGGTCCTGGCGCCAGCACGGCAAGTGGCCCCCGCCTTAAGAGATCGAGAAGCCCCTGGAGCATAACCATTGCTCTGGGAGCCAGGAGAGTCCTTTCCCTGCTTACAACAGCCAGCAGGGACTAGGGC
Source organism: Potos flavus (assembly GCA_028534135.1). Classification (NCBI taxonomy): domain Eukaryota; kingdom Metazoa; phylum Chordata; class Mammalia; order Carnivora; family Procyonidae; genus Potos; species Potos flavus. The sequence continues at coordinate 18,289,895 of CM052885.1, forward strand.
CGGTCCCCAGATCAGACCAGTCAGGTGTCCAGCCTGTGTGCCACAGAAGAGAGGCTGGACTTCACGGCTGTCGGTGGCACAGCAGACGTGCCCACCCTGCTGTTGGCCTCTAGAAGGGGCCAGAGGCATTGGGGAAGGTTGTGTTGCTCAGACCTAGTCCCTAGTCCCCGCTATCAGTTCGGGAAACTAAGGCACTCAGGAGCACAGCCGGCTCCGGCTCCTGCTCTGGGACCACCCCCGAGGCAGCGAGGCAGCAAGGCAGCCCCCCGCTGCCAGGATGCACGTGGTCTTATGCCAGCCCTGTGGTCTGAATTCTAGGCCACACTGACTGAGGCACCATCAGAGACCCTCTGGCCTCTGGGTGCTTCCAGACTACAAAGGACAGGTCCATCTGCTTCGGAATTTGCTGCAAAGTGGTATTTTCGCCAAGTTAGTTTTTCTTCTGGGAATCACAGCAGCAGTATTACTGTACCCTTGACCTTCAGTTAAGATCCCTTGGTAGGAAGTGAGGGAACTTGCCTTCGTCTCTTCACACTGCTATACCAAAAATACTATCAACTCCGTATCTTATAAACAGCAAACATTTACTTCTCACAGTTCTAGAAGCTGGGAGGTCCAAGGCCATGGCGCTGGTAGGTGTGGTGAGAATCAGCTCACTAACTTTCATAGCGAGCACTTTCTCGCTGTGCCCCCACACCGTGGGAGGGGTGAGGGATCTGTCCGGGCTGCTTTAAAAGGGCACGAATCCCTCAGGACCTCCTCACCTCCGAAGGGCTTTAGGTTTCCAACAGATGAATCCTGGAGGGGACACACACATTCACCTGTGGCATGTGGGTTCAGGTTTCCGCTCTGCCCCTGGCTGCTGGTGTGGACCCAAGTGTGCTCCTCCATAGGAGGTGATCGGGATTGGCGGTCTCTGGTCTTCTCAGCTCTAGAAATTCTGCTGGGCCTCCCACATCACCTCTGCAGGTTTCAGACTACATACATACCTAACAGATCTGCGGAGGTGCCATATTTGGGTTTGCGACCCTCAAAGAGCCAGAGCTCCAGCTGGGCTGCGAAGGTTAGAGAGCAGATGTGTCTGTGACGAGTGGGGGCAATGGCGCTGTGGGATATGGGTATAAGTCACAGCGGACAAGAGCATACGTATTTATGGGGTGCCTACCACGTGGTGGGGATAAGACCATTATAAAGGTTGTAGATTTCAAAAGGAGTCAGGTGCTAAGCCCAGTAAGTTCTGAGTGGCCAGGAAACGCCAGGAAAAGCGATGTGCTCTCTCTGAGGGGCCGTCTGAGCGCGCTGGGGTCAAGCCGCAGCAGCCCCGCGCAGACAGCGGGGTGAGGCCGGCCTAGAGCCGGTGGGCCTTCCACGACAGGTAGGAGTTCCAGATGACTGCGACACACTGGACAACGGCCAACCTACGGCACAGGGGGGCGGCAGCATGAGGACGATGGAGAACGAGGAGCACGCGTGGGGGCTGGGGAGCCGGACAAGTGCTGCGGGAAAGGACGGCTGCTCTCTGAGAACGTCCACACCGAGGTCTCCCTCCTTCGGCCCCGACAGAGGGACGTGTGGCTCGGCCCAGAGGACAAGCAGGCCAGGTTCCGGGGCTGTCCGAGCTCTGTGTCCAGGCCAGGAGCCTCAGAGTGGAACACCCTCATCCCGCCAAGTGTGGCTCTTACTCCTGTCCATGCTCCCTCTGAATACATGTCTGTCTTTACCAGCTGAAGAGATTTTACCTGCCGTGAAAAGTAGCACCTCGTTCTCTTTATTGTCAATTTACCTTTCTCTAGTTGGAAAGAGTATCGCGGGGACCCTAGTGTTGAGGATCTGGTCCATTAAGCTACACTATTCATGTAAATGTTGACTCCGTCCCCTCTGAAGAGTTCCATATTTTTCTGTTCCCAGTGCCCTTTCACCCCCAACGATTTTAGCTACTCGTCTTGAGTTCCACTACATTTTTTACTGTGGTTTCAGCAACCGCCCTTATTATTGCGGTAGACTAGTGCTCTGCAGGGACTCACGGGCCCACGTTCCTCCTCGGCTCTGCGGCCTGCCTTCCTGTCCAGCCTAGGCTGCCCCCCCCCGCCCCCTCCCCCGGGCACTGTCCCTGCAGCTCTGCCATCGCAGCTGGGAGCTCGGGCGGGGTGGAGACGGCGCTGTGAGCAGGAGCCTCTTCAGGAAGATGAAAGAGGGTCCGTGGGTAGGTTCTGGGACAGCTTCTCTAAAGGGTAGGAAGTTCTGACTAGAATGCCTGAGAGTCTGAGGAACGCTGATGGGGCAGCGTTCTGCGAGGGTGTGAAGTGACTCAAGGCCGAAAGGAGGATCACTGTGTGTCCAGCTGTTTGTGCTGCGCGCCGCCCCTGGAGGGTGGGGTGAGGACGTGTCTTACCTGTGATGAAGGGGGACCAGGTAGAAGTTGGCTAACTGCACAGCAGGCCAGAGCTACAAGAGAAAGAAGGTAAAGGTCGGGGGGCTGCCTCCCTCCCCCGACCCCCAGACTCACTGGCCTCACTCCAGCTTCTGCAGACAAGAACAAGGCGAACGACTGGGAGAGTGCTTCCCTGAGCACGGTGCCCACACGGGGGACGAGAGAGTCATCCCAACTGAGGGATTTCTATGGCAGGAGGACCCCTGTCCCCGGGCACTTCCGGACTCAAGAAAGCAGAAGAGGCAGCTGCGGAGTCAGCGCTTACGTAGTAGTTGGTGACCAGGGCGTCAGGATAGTCCTGAGGACACAAAAGGAACAAACTGACCCATGCACGCACTCCCACGCAGAGCCCCCCTCCCACCACAACCCCCAGCTCGTCCTCGTCCTCGCCCGAGCCTCGGACTCTGCCTGCACCCCGCCGGCTCCTCCCCACGAAGCCTGCCGCATTCCCCGGGGACCGCCAGGTGCCAGCCGGAGACCGTCGCCCACCTGCCCCGCTCACCCGCCGCAGCTTGGCCCAGTTGTCCTGGGCTGACAGTCCATTGAGTGCTCCTACCAGTGGGAGGAAACAGCCTAGAAAACATGGGGCGAAGCCCCCCTAGGGGAGGGAAATTAAAGTTCTGTGAGCACCTAAAGCCCCCGCCCTGCACAGCTCCTGCTTCCCAAGTCCCCTTTCCTTCTGCTCACCTGATCCAACAGCATCTTCTTTAGTGCCTCTACCTTGCTGGTGCCGGGGATGAGGCGGTCCAAAACCCTGTACCAGCCTCCTACGACAGGGCCCTAAAAGTAAAGCCCAGGGAGGACAGAGGGCGTGTGGCGAGGGGAGCGCGTGGCTTTTGCATCACAACGCTCCTCTCGCAACGATTAGAAACCAAATCCCAGTGGAAGCAGGCATTCGAGGTTGGCTTAGGTGGGAGCGAGGCCAAGGGAAACTAAAGAATGACACGGAACGAAGACCACTGGCCAGTCCCCCGCGGCTGTGGATGGAACTTACCACAAAGCCACAGCCCAGGGAGACCATGATCAGGGTCCGGCCAGCCTGGTGTCCGCGCAGACCTCGCTTCTCCACCAGCTGCTGTGAGATGATGTCACCCAGGCCCATCAGGGACCCTGCGTGGGGTACACGGGTGTTGTCAGGACAGCTCCTGGAGGTGGGCTGTCATTCCAGGGAGGGAAGGTAGTCCCTGAATGAGGCTCTGACATTCAGAGCCTAAAAGATCAATTCTGGGGCAAATGGCCAGTCCTTTACCGCCGCTTCGAAGTGTCCTGTTAGAAACTGGGATGAGCAGCCTTGGTCAGGCCCCGCAGACTCTGCGCGGAGTCCTAAGGGAAGTCACAGTCAGTGACTGCAGGTGAAGGAGAATCCAAGGCGCTTGGGGCTGAGAACCATGGACTATCAGAATTGGAAAACCCTTCCAGATAATTCCAACCCAACTCCTTATTTTCGAGGTATAGAAATGCAAGTCTGGGACCTCACATACCTAGTAAGTGGCAGAACCAAGGCAAGAACCAGGAGGCTTGACTTCCTCCACAGTGATTTTTCCGGGACTCGGATTGTGAACAGATCTTGTGTAGAATGGCAAGGGACCCTGGGGTTTCTCCCCCAGTCCCAGGCAAGACCCTGGAAAGTGTCCTTCACCTTGGTCTTGGGGTCTCTCTTTGTGAAGGACAGCAAGAATAATTCTTTTTCTAAAACACGAGTGCTTACATGGTCCCAGGCAGGAAGATGACTGGTTGAACTGGTAAGAGTCCCCACAAGGAGTCCCGGTCACCTCCGAGCACTATCAGGTAAACCCAGACGCCCCCCATTCACAACTTCAGACTGGGCGGACAATACATATTATAGCCACTCCCCCCGCCCCCAGGCCTTTGTACCCGCTTCCCCTTCCCTCACTCACACAGACACCCACACCCAGAAACCAAGATAGAAACCGTCACTATTTACAGAGCCCCCCGTCAGTTATGGTGGCGTGATGGTTTCCGGCAAACACACACAGGGTCACTTGGGAGTGACCAGATGATCTCCGGCTCGCCTGCCCGTCTCACTGAGTAATGAGAGCCCCCCTCCAGCCCCACAGCCACCACAGTCCCTGTGCCCTCAATTAGCACTGGGCAAACACATCCTTTAACCCTAGTCCTCGGTACGGAGCGGGCTCTGACGTCCACGCTGGCTGCACAGTCACTGCTCTTCCCCCGCAGCTGCTGCAAAGCCCCGCCCCGGAGGCAGCTGGGGAAGGCTGAGGGCTGCGGCTGCGACCCCCACGGCTGACCCAGGACCCCCACGGCTGAGCTAGGCGGCTGGCCTCAGCTGCTGGCACTCCTGGCCCCGGAGCAGCTCTGGGACCCCGGCGCACCCATCATGGCAATCCTGCCCGAAA
>CM052885.1:18294803-18321640 GCA_028534135.1 Potos flavus
AACAGCTTGATGTTCTACTTTGGCAAAATGTTTACAGTTGGGGCGCCTGGGTGGCTAAGTGGGTTAAAGCCTCTGCCTTCGGCTCAGGTCATGATCTCAGGGTCCTGGGATCGAGCCCCGCATCGGGCTCTCTGCACAGCGGGGAGCCTGCTTCCCCCCTCTCTCTGCCTGCCTCGCTGCCTACTTGTGATCTCTCCCTCTCTGTCAAATAAATAAATAAAATCTTTAAAAAAAAATGTTTACAGTTTACAAACGGCTCTCGCACATTTACTCTTCATGAAAGGTCTGGGAGGTAGGGTCACACCTCCATTTAACGTCTTTAAGAGATGAGGTTATTTGGTAAGGCGTAGAGTTGGGGCTGAACCCATGCCCTCTCTCAAGGAACCGGAGGCTAGGGAATCACAGCAGGGGCAGAGACTTGGGCTCATGGGTCAGTGGCGCCAAGAGGCGTCTGTGCCTTCTACTCCCAGGAGATTCCTGCCCAAGCAAGGGCCCAAAGGCCACACATCAAAGACACTTTTTGGACTAATGCACTTCCTGTCTTTTACTCCCCAGGAGGTGACCCTCTCTGTTCCTTGTCACCTTGGAGGGACGGCAACAGTCACCCGACTTGCCAACAGTCACCCAACAAGCTAAAGGCAGAACAGGAATGAAAACCACAGTTGGGGGAGCAAGCAGCCTTGGAAAAAGACGGATCCCAGACCATGCTCATCAGGTGGAAGGGCAGCAGCGAGAGGGAGTGGGCTTGTAGCCCTGTAGCCCCGGCCAGCACTATCCATTTCAGACAAAACCGCGCCCAGCAGTTCCTCCTCCGTCCACAGATCATCAGGGTGCTGGGCCTGCAGCAACCCCGGGGCGGTCGAAGGCTTTGGTCTGAGCACAGTGCAGGCCTGCATCTCTGGCCCAAGCGAGTTTGGGCAAGAAGAACTGACATTCAGATTCCTCCTCCCACCTTCCCCAATGCCGGAGCCCAAACAGGCCCCGACTGGGTGCTGGGAGTCCTCCTGCCATATTTGGTGGGTCCAGATCTTTCAGTGCTCTGGCTCCCCTTGCCTCGGACTTGTTTCCAGGGGGTTGGAGCCGGAGACCTGCAGAGACGTACTGCCCGAGCCCTGATGGGGCAGGGTGAGGGGCTGCAGGCAGTGATGCCCGATGCCAGGCCGGGCGTGGAGCCCAGCAGGCAGACGCTGGCGCAGGTGTGACATCATGCCCTTGGGTGGGTGCCAATTCTCATGCTGTCACTCGCCACCGGATTCAGCAGAGCGGGGGGTGGGGGGCAGGCTGCCTCTGGCCCTCGATCTATTTGGGACCACCCCCTGCCCGCTAGTGGAAAAGCCCCAACTTCCACACCATCTTCCTAGTTCCCTACTTCCCCTATTTTGTTCCTCTCCTGGCTTTTGGGTATGGGGTCTTAGTTGCAAGAAAATAAAGTGCTAATGGAAGATGAGAAGGTTGAGGGGAGAAAGGTGGGATGGGGAGCAGGAAGCCTGCCCTCGAGGATCAGAGGCCTGGGGCGACAGGTAGAGCCACTGGCATGGGGCCAGCGGTGCTGCCGACTCACTCCTCCCCAGAAGTCTCCACAATTAAAGGGTTGCCTGGGCTAGGGGCCGGCTCTGATAGACCCCAGAGGCAATGGAAGCCTAGCAGAGAGAGAGGGGAGAGTGCATCCTCCGGGACTGGTCTGAATGCTCTCCCCATTCCTGGCCCGAAGCTGTCCTACTGCTAGAAAAAGACAAAATGGAGGGCTCCGCAGCTTGTCAGATACGTAAGCAGACCAGTGGGGGCTACGCTCAGCTTTCCGAGGCCCCGTGGTCTTGAGTGCACGGCAGAGCACTGGGAAGTGCGCTCCGTTCTAAGGCCAGCTCCGCCACTGACCGTGGGGACCCCAGTGCACGTCACCCCCGCCCCCGCTGCAGCCTCCTGTTCTACGCATCCTGGCAGGACGGAACGCTCCCGTGCCTGCTGAGTGCGCACTCCTGGTGGAATTCAGACTCCAGGGAAACCAGAGTCCGCAGCAGCTCGGCTGCCCCATAGCAGGACTAGAGTGGCCAAAAATGGATGGAGCTGGGCCCGGGGCCCACTGGAGACCAGAAGGGCCCTCCAGAAAGGACGGGAAGAGGCTGACTCAGGCTCCGCAGAACACACAGTGGACCTTTTCCCAGGCTGCGCTGTTCCTGACTTTAGCTCAGTCAACACTACGGGTTGCCAGACACTTCTTTTGAACCATTTTGGATCCTGAGTCACTTATCCCTTACTCCGGCCACTACCGCAGCTCAACCTGACGGATCCTGCCTCGGGCCTGCGTCATACCCAGGGCTGCGCCGTGGATGCCTCACCCGGGGACTGCACACGGGTGTGGACATCCCATGTATTTGACCAATCGGGGATGAGAGCTGGTGGGTAAAGGTTTCTTTTCTCCAGAAAAGGCTATTCTCCCCTATAGTCCTCAGGGGCATTTCAAAGAGCTTCTCTGTCAGTTTTAAGGGATGGAGCAGCCATGGGCCCTAAGCAGTATGCAATCTGATCTTCCTTATACTGGCTCGCCCTCCTCCCCCACGGGACGACTTCCTACTCCCTTACAAAGTACCTGCACCAAAGCCCCGGGCCCTGCTGCTTAGAGAACCAAGGCTGAGATAGTCACCCATGTTCGAATTTAAGCAAATGGAACAAATGCAGCCAAAACACCACTAGAAAAAGAACCGCTTGGGGCACCTGGGGGGCTCAGCTGGTTAAGCATCAGAGTCTTGGTTTCGGCTCAGGTCATGATCTCAGGGTCATGAGATCAAGCTCTGCATCGGACTCCGCGCTGAGCATGCAGTCTGCTCGAGATTCTCTCTCCTTCTCCCTCTGCCCCTCCTGCTTGTGCATGCTCTCTCTCATAAATAAGTCTAAAAAAAAAAAAAAAGAACAGCTTGTCGTGTGTGGGTTGACAACACTCATGGAAAGGGCCAAGCCCAGGGGCCTTTGCGTCTATTGAGCATTTCTTTATTTCTAAAGCCTTTTCACAGAGATAACCCTGACACTGACCCTGTGAGGTCAGCTAACTAAACTCAGCTTCTGAACGAGGAAGCTGAGGCTCTGAGAGGTTTACTCACTTACTTGTCTCCGTTCGGGCAGCTACTGAGGGCTCCGACTCTGAAGTTCAAATTCTGCTCTTCTAACTCGAAGTCTGAAATCTCTACTCTGTCTTCCAGTGTGAGGAGCTATCCCAGGAGGCCTTAGGAAGCACTGTGCTAGGATCTAAAAACAGCCTGGGGAGCTAAACCCACCTCCTCCCTCTATTTGTAGTTTGATCCAAATACACTAGCAGCAGGGAAGAAGTCTGAGAAAAGTGCTACCTAGAAAGTGCTTCAGGGCTGCCCGGAGCGGATGCGGGCTCTGGCACCGACAGACCGGCACCCCAGCATGGCCACGTGTCTGTGCGAGGGCCCCTCTGAAGGCCAGCTCCTCCCCTTGTCCGCTGCACACCCCTGGGTAGGGAAACACAAGGACTAGCCCTCCCTCTCTATTCTTGATGGCCACAAGGGGGAACCTTCCGTCCAGCAGTGAAAGGCCCCGAGGGAGTCTGAGGCTGGCAAAGGGCCCAGCGTGTCGGTCCCCATCGCAGCCACACAGTCCAGCATGAGTCACCACACACGCAACCAGGTGAGTCATGCAGGCTGACGGACACTCTGAGGACAGGACGTCGGGTGGTTGGGCACGGAGGTTGGAAGGGGCCCAGGGAGGGGCAAAATTGTCCATCCCTTGGCCAGTCACCCAGTGAAGTTTCTAGTGCTGAGGTGGGGCTGTTCCAGTAAGGGGCTTGCTGTTCCTCCCCAGCTTCCACAGCCTGCCACGCCTCTCGACAGCCTTCCTCTAAGCCCACGGTCCTCCCTAGAATCCTCTTCCCTTCCTCTAAACATAGGCAAGATCCCATCTTAACCCGATCACTCTTGCACTGCCCCAACAGTCTCAGACCTTCTAGTCCTCCCCTCTGTAAAACTTACGCATCTCTGTGCCATCCCCCAGCTAGTGCGCAATGTAAAGATGGTAACAAATGCAGGTAGGTCACTGGGTTACCTTTGAGAGGTTGCTACCCAATCACTGGATTTGGAGTAAACATAAATCCTTGATTAGTATATTGTTTGGGGATACATACATGGGTAGTAAAACTATAAGAAAAGCAAGAGTGGTATAAACAAAACTCAGGAAAGTAGTTATCTCTTGGCTTGTATGAGTTAGGGATAGGTGCTCAAGGGTTCTCAAGCTGGGTACTGATACAAGAGTAACCAGTTTTAATACTATTTAAACTGTATATATGTGTCTTAACCATTCTTTTGTATGTTAAGATATTATTTCATAAAAACAAACAAACTAAGAAAAATAAACTGGGGTAAGAGTCCTGATCCCAGCACGTATAAGATATGTAATCTAATGTGGACTCAAGGCATCCTAGCTCACAGATCTTTGTGCAGACCCTACAAGATAATGTGCTGAAAGTGTTTCGCACACTGTTCAGATGTTAGAGGAGCGTTTGCTATTGTTAGCTGTCTAAGTTAAGGTCTCCTGGGGCAATGCCTTTAACTCGAACGGATGACCCCTCAGCTTTCTGAGGACTTTCAGATCCTACTTTACAGCAGGGTATACCCCTTCCTTAGGAACAGCTTTGGGGACCCACTCACCAAAAGACAGGGGACAACTTCAGATGAGAGATGGCCAACCTTTCAAGGGGGGGGTCAATAGAAGCAAAAAATGAGGGAGGTGTGGTGGGGTGAGCTTCTGCCTCCCAAATCAGGCTGCTATGGTCCCACTCAGGTCTATTCACTCACCAGCTGTCAGGACCTGTACTTTCCACGGGTGAACGGCCAGGGCTCGCTGGTATGCCCGCCAGAGTACCATGATTCCTGTCAAGCCAAGAGGAGAGGGGGTCACCCCACTGCCCCTCCCCACAATTAAAGAGACGCTTGACTTTCCCTTGTGCCCACTCCCTCTCCCCATCCCGCTTCCAATATGTCCTAGAGGGGCAGAGGCCTTAGGAGGGATGCTTCCTGGACAGCTTCCTGTCACAGAGATCGTCTTAGACAATCAGGTCGTAGAGGAAGGCTGTAGGCGGCTGCGGAATCTCGGTGGCAGCCACCTGCCACCCCATCTCTGAGGCAGAGCCATCCGGGAGGACTCTTACTTCCGTACCGAGACACTCATAAGGGTAGGTTTGCTCTGGCTTTCACCCAGAGCCTGGTCGGTCCCCATATTCACTCTTAGTTGGAACCAGCCCGCAACCTTCTTGAGTCCAACTCTACAACGGAAATAGAGCCTGTCATTCCCTAGGCCTGGACAGGTCACATGCGCTTTCGGCGCTCCAGGCACGCGACGATTTGAGCCCGGAAGGGAGAACCGCCCAGCACTCACCTGCGCTCGCCTCCAGCCCCTCCCACGTGACCCGACCGGAATAGAACTTCCGCTACAAGCCCCACCCCTTCCGTCCAGCTTCCCCCGAAGCCCCACCCCAACCGCGGCCGAGGCTGGAGTGGGAGTGGAGAAGCGCTCAGCTGTCCGTTTGTGAGCAATCCCTTTTCGAAGTGGACCGCGCCGGTTTCGGTGAGGGTCCCACCTTCCGTAGTTCCCACCTGGGTCCGACCTCTGCCTCCTCATGCCCCTTCTCCCCCCGGAAGCCTGGGCTTCTTAACCTGGATAGACCCTCACTGCTCCCGCGCCCCGGAACTAGCCAAGGTGCTGATGCCCTTCTCAGTCTTGGAAATCAATTTGGAAACCAAAAGCCATAGTTAAGTGTTATTTTTTCAGTGTCCCTGGGTTCTTCACTAGCCTTGGCTGTGAGCTCCTGAACGGGTGAAATTTGTCATCCTCTTAGCACCTAGGTCAGTCTTCGTCCACAGTGGCCTTTAGAAATGCTGCATAAAGAGGACCCCTCCGTGGAAAGCACGGGATTCCAGAAGCTCGGAGTCCTGGTACTGGCTTTGTAACTAGTGGGCTCTGCAGCCTTGGTCATCATTAGACTTGAACTTGAGGCTCCTCATCTGTTGGACTATGTTCATCAAACCGGGGTCCTCAGTGTTAGGGGTTTACAAGATGTTTTGGGGAGGTATTACTCACTAGAGGTTCTTCTTTACGTCAGTTTAAAATATGTATTTCTAGAAAGAGCCACTTTTAAACAAAGGGGTCCACAACTAAAAGTGCTTGGAAATCTCTAGATTACGTGATTTATTAATCTTCCTTTTCAGCTTTAACATTCTAAAATTTTGCGAATACAGTGCAACATCCTTTCAAGGATGGCGGAAACTACTGTAAGATCCCTGGCAGATTTGTCAGGCTGGCAGCCTTTGCCTAACTATATCCAGGGCACCCACACTTCAGGAAGCAGCCATACCTCTTTCAGGTTCGCACCTGGCTAGCTGTAGCTCCCATTTACTCAATTCCTGTATGATTAAGACAGGGAGAATCCTGTCACGGGTACTGGGGAAACACAATGAGGAAGCAAGATAATTTGATGTGACAAATACTTAACTCAAGGCTCCTATATGCAAAACACTGTGCCAGGAGTGAATTTACACTAGTAAATGTAGTAGACCAAATGTGGTAGGTTGGGAAGTTGTTCTCTGAAGTCAGACTGTCTACGTTCAAATCCCAGCACCACCACATAGTAAAGTGACCTTATTCAGACTGCTCAAACTCTCAGAATCTTATCTTTACAGGTAAAATGGGGCAATATCTACCTCATATGATTCAGTAACATACGCAAAATACCTGAAATAGAGCAAATGTTTAAATAAACACTGGATTTATCCTCTTTTTTCCTTCCCTCTTGAGAATACACGGGGAGAGAGAATTTTTACTAGAGAAATCTGGGAAGCTCCTTGGTAAAAGGTGAGATCTGAGCTGGGATCTTGAAGAATGAATGGGGCTTATGTGGAGATAATGGAGGGAACAGTGTGAGCAAGGGCACAGGAAGAAAAGCACAGGAATCCATAGATAGTATAAAGTGGCTATATTGGGAGGGAAGGTTGAAGTAGAATGGCCTTCAGAAGAGTTTATGGTAGAGAAAGAGAGCAAGGGCTGAAAGCATCCTCCTGATTTTCTTTTGGAGGTAGAGACCAAGGCTAAGAGTCGGCAGCAGGAGCAGGGCTGCCAGCACAAACCTACAGCCTCAACAGCATGGGTACCCAGGTCCCATCTTTTCTGCCACTGAAAGTGGAATTCCATAACGCAATGTCAAGGGGCTGCTGTGGAGAAGGAGCAAAGCTTCTCTGCTATGGAAGGCACTTCCCTATCAGTTCAAAAACAAAACTGGCTTGATCTGAGAATGATCACAATAGGATGGTACAATACTTGCCTCCTTTGCACTGACAGGGGTTGTGATCTCTCTGCTGCTAATAGTCTGGTTGCCTCCAGGTTGTTTCCTCTTCTGTACAGGAAGGAAATTGAACTGCTTGATACCTTTCTTCTTGACATACGATAAATTCCCTATACCCAAGAGGCAGAAAGCCGTTCCCAGGTATCCGGCCAACCAGTCCACAGTGCCAGTGGGTTTCGTTCCAGGTAGGCACTAAATTAGTCTCCACTCCCTTCAGGTGGAGCTGGCTGCATTATTTTTCTCGCTTTCCTGAGGTCATCTGACTACTTCCCCCAAACTTGATTGTACTCCCATACATTCCAAGACTATGGTTTGCCTATTTCTCATTGCTGGGGTCTGTCTTTGGTTCGGAGGCAGTACTGCAGTCCTTATGAGTCTGCAGCATCCCACAAGAGGACTGTAACAAGAGGAGATATAACAATACATTACTGTTCTTGGGTTTTAAACACTTGCTATATAGAGATTTGAAATAAAGTAGCTAGACGTGTTTAATAAGTCAACAATGTGACGGTATCATGAAGGACCAAAAATCATGACTTGTAAAGAATGGTTAAAGTAACTGAAGATATTTAATCTAGAGAAGAAAAGACTTGGGAAACACATGATAGCTATTTTTAAATAGACTTAAAAGGGCAATCACAGGGGAAAATGACTAGATTTCCTAATACCCATGGTGAAATTATATAGAAGTATACTCTTTGACTTGATATAAAGGAAGATTTTTTAAAACATGACTGCCTAGGAGTGTTCAAGTAGACGGCCAGTGATCGGGATTATTTCATAAGCAGGAGCAAGTAAGATCTGAGCCACTGTTCTACTGGTAGGGTGTTTGTGTTCCTCAATTAAAGAAGTACTATAAGCAGCTGCAGTCCAATAAATTACTGTCACCCCTCCTGGGCCTGTGCACTGGTTACTCTAAAGAGGAAGCTGAGAAGGCAGTAATACTGGATCCTGGAATACAGTCACACAGGAGCCTTCATGCGGATACCCTTTGCAGTTCTCCAAACACCCACTCACGTGTGGTCTCCAAAACACCCAGTACCTTTACTTAGCTTTACCCACTTCACAATATGCTCAATATGAGCAATTTGACTTCCAAGCCTAGGTCAGGCCTGAGTGTTACTCATGAGCCATAGTTTTAGGCTGAGGAGGCTTGAGAGTTTGTGGAGGGATAGCCCCCCCGCCCGCAGGGGGCTGTGATGACAGAAGTCTGTGGAAGGAGAGGTATCTAAGGAGTCCTGGCAAGGCAGGTCTAAAGGTCCAGGTCTGGCAGCATCACTATCCAGGAAGGCCCCAGTTCCTATGGCTCTGTGCATGGGGGGGGCCACTTGTTCCTGGCAGACTTCATTCCAAACGCCCTGTGTGGACCACGACTAGGGACCGGGCAGAAGGCGATGGCTGGTTGGAGGGAAGCCAGGCCCTTTAATTGGGGAGGACGGCTGGAACATAGCACTGAAATGGGCTCGACTTTCAAGCTGCATACGGTGGCCTAGTGGTGAGGTGAGTCCACGGACAAAATGGATCCGAACCAGCCCGGACTGTCCCCCAGACACCAGCCATCCGTAGGAGTCCAGGTTTGGGCTGAAGCGGACCTGGGAAGAGAATAGAAAACAAGAGAGATGTTCACAGCTGGTGCTCTAGGGTGAGTCCTAGCTGTAAGGGGTGGGGGGAGAGGGATGGGGCGACAATCTGAAAGGATGGGACCATGATGCAAGGAGAGAGGTAGGAACGAGTTGGTCCATCACGCTCCGGGGGATGAGGCTGCCAAGAGCTGTCTTCCTTCTTTCCTTCTGCTACCTTTTCATTCCCCATGTCATTGATCTTAGGTCCAGAGTTGGGAGGAAATGAGTGTGAAGATGGGCGAAGATGAGAGACAAGGTTTTTACCTTGTGAATTGCCTCCAGCTGCAGCCTGTCCAGGCAGAGCTGCGAATGCCCCTCTCCTTCCTGCATGCGCAGCATCGGCTCCCTGTGCAGCAGATCGTGGAAGGAACCCTGGGGAGGAGAGAGAAAACCAGCAGCTTCTTAGTTTTGCATCTTTGTGCTGCAGCTCCTTACAATGCCCTACTGTACCAGGACTAAAGTCTACTTTTTAAAAAAATACCACACCCATTCTCCTGGCCTCAATTTACCAAATCTGTGTCTTGAAAGAGCAAGTAGTGATGGTTGACAGTTTCGGCGTAAGTTCGAGCTTTGGGAGGGTTGGGGGCCTCAGATGAAGCAGAATGGTCTCGACCTTCACGGCTGTCCTGATATGGCATCAGATCTGCTTTATATATAGGCTAGAAAGGAGACCATGAGATTAGGTCCTATAATACTGGAGACAGAATAAAAGAGAAAATTGACGGGGCGCCTGGGTGGCTCAGTCGGTTAAGCGTCCGACTCTTGATCTCAGCTCAGGTCTTGATCTCAGGGTCGTGAGTTCAAGCCCTGCGTTGGGCTCCACGCTGGGCGTGGAGCCTACTTAAAAACAAAGAGAGAGAGAGAGAGAGAGAAAATTGGTTTTGGGCAGGAAAGACTTAAAGATGGAAGAAGGTAGTACATTTAAACACATGCACAGATGCACTAGGGTAGGGAAAATTATGTACAACTTTGTGCTAAGACTTCCAGGGACAGTATAGGTCTGGGAGACCTCTTCCATATTTATACCCTACTACTTTATAGTTCTAATTTAGGAGGTCATGTGGATTAGGACCCAACAGATGGTGCTACCATTAAATAGTCATATACGTACGAATCTTCGCTCTACAGGTCGCTTGACATTTATTGGGTTCAGCGCCATATCAGGCAATATGGCTGCAATGAGCTCCCCGGATATATCTCCCGCGGCTATTGTCCCAAGCCAGTCGGATCCTGAAAGACTCTAGTAAGAGACAGGTTTCTTTCATTCAGTCAGTCACTCATATTGTTTCAGTTCTGTGAACTGGAAACAACTGCACAGTCTGAAGACACACACACAGAAACAAAAATGAGTTTATCGGGTGGGGGGGCTGGGGTAACTGGGTGAAGGACATTGAGGAGGGCACATAATGTAATGAGCACTGGGTGTTATGTAAGACTGATGAATCACTGAACCCTACCCCTGAAACTAATAATATACTGTATGTTAATTAACTGAATTTAAACTAAAAAAAAAGTTTATCATAACCTTTATCCCTGATGATACGGTTACCATACATCTGTCTTCTTCTATCCAAAACTACTGCCTCTTCCTGACCACCAGGCGGTGAGTAAAGGAATCGTTTTCCTGTGTAATGAAGAGAGGGGCTCACCCAGACAGTGCCTTTTCGAGGAGCAGTGAAATAGGCCTTGAAACCAAGGTAACCAGCATCAATATAATGAATCCCACAGAGTCCATAACTGTAAGAGGAAGACAAAATAAAACTTTCCTTTTTCCAAGATTGCATTCATTTCCCTTCCCCAAGTCCTTCCAGAATTCAAATTACCTCAATGAAACAACTCTCAACCCTCCTCTCCCCACACCAATCTGGCACACTCTGCACCCCAACCCTTAGGGCCTGTCCCTAGAGCTCCGCCTATCTGCGTCCTGCCGTACGAGGCGTAGCAGTTGTCCTGAGCCACAGTGACACCATTGTAGGGGAGCAGCCAGGCCAGCTCGGTACTCAAGAAGCGCTTGATAGAGTTTATGGGTTCATAAGGTCGTCGAAGGTCCCAGAATTTGATTTTGCGGTCACTCCCCGCAGAGACGAGGAAATGACTGCGGAAAGAGGGGAGAAGAGAGAGAAGGTCAAATCTGAGCAAGTCTGGGACCACCAGCCTCCCCGGGCTTCCCCTCCCACCCCACAGCTCTCCTGTCCTGTACCTGTTAGCTTTGCACCACTGAAGGGTACGCACAGCCTGGTCATGGGCGAGGAAACACTGGAAGGGGTAGAGCTTCAAGGAGCCATCAGAGAGCCGTATCCGCTGCAGGGGTGAGTTGGTGGGAAGGTTCCAGAAAACCACCATGCCTGAGATAGGGACAGAATGTGTAGGTATGAAAGGCAAGTTCTCTCTTCTTTTGCTCTAATGTCTTTCTCTTTTACCCTCAGGTGTGACACCCTTATGAAGGGATATAGGGATTGTGATTAGCCAACCAACATTCCCTCTGTGATATTTTAGCTCCAACTCTCCATCTACAAAAAATAGCTCAGTCTAGGACCTGTGGTTGAAAGACAAAGTATGGGGCTCCTGGGTGGCTCAGTGGGTTAAAGCCTCTGCCTTCAGCTCAGGTCATGATCTCAGGGTCCTGGGATCGAGCCCCGCATCGGGCTCTCTGCTTGGCAGGGAGCCTGCTTCCCCCTCTCTCTATGCCTGCCTCTCTGCCTACTGGTGATCTCTCTCTGTCAAATAAATAAATAAAACCTTTAAAAAAAAGAAAGAAAGACAAAGTATACCCAACAGCCTCTATTCTCTACTAAATAGAAACAAAGGGATTTTTAAAAAAGCATTAACCCTCTAGGACAAGGGTTGACGAGCTACAGCCCTTGGGCCAAATACAGCCTGCTGCCTGATTTGGTAAGTAAAATCTGACTGGGAATAGTCACACCCATTCGTTTACCTAACGTATGGCTGCCTTCATTTCTCAATGGCAGAGCTGAGTAGTTCCAACAATGGTCAAATGGCCCACAAGGCATAAAATATTCACTATCTGGACCTTTAGAGAAACGTCTGCCAATTGTGCTCTAAGACAAAGAGAACAGGCAAGGAGCCAAAAGCAACAGGATGTAGAGAAACAAAACAAATGAACAAATAGAAACTAACTCTGCTGACCCAAAACAAGCTGCCCCCTGACCAGGCTGGCAGAAGAGGAGGGAATCGAAAGCAAAACTCTGATAAAAATAAAAGACAAATTAAAGAGCAGTAAGAATTTTTTTTTTTTTTTAAGATTTATTTATTTGAGGGACAGAGAGAGCACGAGTTGAGGTGAGAGGGAGAAGCAGATCCCAGGACCCTGAGATCATGACCTGAGCTAAAGGCAGATGCTTAACCAACTGAGCCACCCAGGTGCCCCAACAGTAAGAATTTAATAAACAATAGCTGGGGAAACTACTTGTAGCTAAAAACTCAGGAAATGTAGCACCTATGAACCTTTCTTGGAAAAGCTTATTGGCAGCAAACTCCAGCTGAGCCGTATCGGTCATGTAGCAACAAGGGCAGACTGAGAGGGACGGACTGGTGGACATGCGTGATCATTTCAATGCAGAATTGTAACTCGGGGAATTAAGACAGCAAAACAGCATCAAGAATGATGTATCCTGATGATGTAAGAATCACCGCACCAAAAGAAACACACTTAAAAGACAGAGAGACAGGAAGAAGCATGAGAGTGCTAATTCCTGACCTCCTGGGGCGAGAGTACTGATGAGGTCTAACCATGAAATTGTCACCTGCGGAGTCCAACTACTGGAATGTTCTTTATCTATGATCCTTTTCTCTCCTCTTTTAAACCTTAAGAGTATCTTTAGGGAACTGACGTCTCTGTGGTGAAGGAACATTTATGGGGAGCGTACCCCATCTCTCAGTTTCAGTTCAGTCTTTTTCTTTTAAAAAATTAAAGTGTAATTAAATTTCATATATTTTCATTTAAAATAGCTTATGTAGGGGCACCTGGCTGGCTTAGTCGATGGAGCATATGACTCTTGACCGGGGGGGTGGGGGGGGGTGGGGGTGGTTGTGAGTTCAAGCCCCACGTTGGCTGTGATTACTTAAAAATAAAATCTTTAAAATAGCTTATATAGTATGATCCCATCACTACAGAATTCTCTCTCTTGCCACCTGATCTTTTTATCTTATATATGCACAGAGAACTCCATGAAATGATGTTCATCTATCCTTTTTTTTTTAAAGACTTTATTCGAGAAAGAGCACAAGCAAGTAAGAAGAGCATTCTGGGGGAGGGGCAGAGGAAAAGGGAGAAGCAGACTCCCCACTGAGTAGGGAGCCAGATGCGGGGCTTGATCCCAGGACCTCGAGATCATGACTGAGCCAAAGGCAGACGCTTAACCAACTGAGCCACCCAGGCGCCCCTGTTCATTTGTTCTTAAATATATTTTTCTGAGTAGAAAAATTCTAGTGACTTTTTCCTTTCTTCTTTGTATTTTTTTACATTGCTTAAACATAATGTCCAGCATTGAAACAAAAAGGAAACCACCACCAAAAACCAAGCATATATAAAGTTTAAAGAGCAACAGCCCCTTCTGCTCTGTTTTGTTTTTTTACCATTATAGTAGCCAGCAGCCAGGTGGTGGTGGGGCCGGGTGGGCATCCAGGCCAGGCTAAGGCACTGACCGCACTCAGAGGGGTCCGAAGCTTGCATAGACCCCACCTGGAGGGTTGCCACACATTGTACCTGCAGGGACAGAAGAGCCAGGACCAGACTTAGGGATATTTACCCTTTGCAACAAAGGCTCAAATCAGTGTTTAATCCCGTAAGGGGCAGAGGCAGAAGGAGACTCACTGTGGAATCAGAAAGGGAGGCTCGAGAAGATGGAGCCTTGGCTAAGGTAGCAGGTTCCCACTCACCTTATAGATGGCGGGCTTCATTGCATCTGTGAGGGAAGAAGAGCGGTAACTGATGCTCTGGGAACGGAGGACTGACATCCCGCCCTGCCTTGCTCTGAGATCAGCACCCCTGATCGGAGATCAGCACCCGTGATTGGAGAATGACCTTCCCTGACAGCCATCTCTCCAGGACACTGATCAGTCTACCTCTACCTGCCCCCATCTTCTTTTTCCCCGTTGTACATGAGTGTGTCCTTCCCCCTATCAGAATGGCTAACTGCTCCACTCTGCTTTGTCCCCACCCTCTCTCACCTTTTCCAGAACTTTGCTCATTTGGTTATCCTTCCTTCCTCCCATTCTGAATGATCCACTTTCTCTCTCCCTACTGAGTCATTCTCATATTCAGACGTAAACATGCACTATAGTCTTCTAACTAAATGAAACAAACACACAGACCAAACGCCTCCTTTACCCCTTATTCACCTCAAGCACCGCCCTCATCTATGTGTTCCTCTTCACAGCCAACCTACTTGAAAGAATTGTCCGTGCATCTGTCTTCACTTCTGCACTGCCTATTCGCTCCTCAGCCCATTCCTCCACCAGACCACCAAATATGGGATTTCTCGGGGCTCAAGCCTGGGTGCCCTCTTCTCTAAACACTCAGTACAGTTGAAAAACAAATTTGACAAATAGGAGACGCTTTTTGCTAACCCCCTCCTCTTCTTGCTCATCTTCGGCTCTACATTCTCTCCCTCTCTTCCCAACAGAGACTGGTGTTTATGTGTATGTGGCAGTGAGGACAGGAGAGGTCAAGTACAGGACTGGGGGACGAAGAAGAGTGTGGCAGGGGAGATCACCCTTAGCAGCTCTTTACACAGCCAGTCGGCTGTGGCAGCAGGAGGGGAGAGCCTGAGAGCACAGAGCAGGGAAACGAGGGAAAGGGGAATGGGCTGAAAGAGCCCAGTGATTAGACTGCAGGAGAGAGTACCCCTTGCAGGCTGCTAGAGAGGTCGAGGACAAGAGGTGTGATGTCAGAGTGGGTGGGGTGCTGGGTGAGGCTTTGTCCTAGAGGCTGGGCCAGGAAGACTTTCAGGACAGACGGACAGGCCTGCTACAGCACCATGCCCCCTGCCTGCTGTGCTACTCACCTGGTGGCTGCTGAGCCAGCAGGGCCTCGGGATGGGGCAGACTGAACAGCAGCACCTTCCCGTCGGAGCAGGCAAGAGCCAAGAGGCCCAGCCTGGGCAGAAGAGGAGCCTAGAGGGGGAGACCAGATCTGTGCTGAGGCTTGCCGCCTGCAGGGCCTCTTAGAAAACTTTGGAGGTTTTGGTCCCTGCAAATAACATGGATTTTCTGGGAAAACTCCATCCTCCGCTGTCAACTTTGGGAACTCATAGGGCCTCTCTGTTCTGCCTGTGAGTCCTAGGGCACCCCACAACCAACAGGGAAGTACCTTCCGAGGGGTGCCTGGAAGTTCCCATGCTCCACTGGGGCAGAACTTGAGGTCCCAGATGCAGCCGTGGTCACAAGCAATCCCATAGACAAAGTGAGCCCTGTTGCCAGGACTGAGGAGAGAAAGCATATGGGAGAATGGGCAGGGAGAAGGGGCATAGGGCCGCCAGAGGCTGTGCTCCACCCCATCTCAACCCAATCCAGGCCCCCCGGCTCCCATGCCCAGCCCCAATCCAAGCCTCTCAACTCCCCCCCAGCTCCCCTGGCCAGGTTCTCTCCTCCTCAACCACCCTCCACGGCAGCGTCCTAGCCCCACCTCACCAGCTTTCTTGCTGCAAGGTCCCAAGGCCCCAGACTTGGAGCAGCCCAGGACCTGAATGAAGCTGGCTCAGTGGGTGTGTCTCATTCATGTCAGGGCTGGAGAAAAGGGCCACATACTGCGAAGCTGCCGCTCCCTCTGGCACTGGACACCAGTCCAGAGCCCAGAGGGGTCCCCCTGTGAAGAAGGACACATCCCAGCGCTCTGGGTGTGCTGTGATCGAGCTAAATCTAGAGAAAAGTCAAAGATGGAATGAAGAAAGGAATGAACAAAAGGTAATAAGGACTTCAGTAGGTGAATGGGTAAATTAACATCCAAACAATGGAATATTATTTGGTATTAAAAAGAAACGAGCTATCAAACCACGGAAAGGCATGGAGAAACCTCAAATGCATATCACTAGGTGAAAGCAGCCTACCCGAGGAGGCTACACACTGTATGATCCCGGCTATGGGACATTTTGGAAAAGGCAAAACTCTAAACACATCAAAAGATCCATGATAGCAACAGGTCAGAGAGAAGGGCAGGAGGAGTGGTTAGAGCACAGAGGATTTTTAGGGCAGTGAAATTACTCCGTATGACACCATAATGACGGGGACAGGTCATTACACATCTGTCCAAATCCACAGAACGTATAGCACCAACAGTGACCCCTAATGTAACCCATGGACTCCAAGCGGTGATGGGTCAGTGCAGGCTCATCAGCTGTAACACAACTGCCCTCTGGTGGGGGAGGCTGGTAAGGGGGGGGAGCAGTGCATGGGGAGGGGGGACTGAGGGAGACAGAGGGACATGCGTGGGAGGGCTCTGCACCATCCTCTCAGTTTTGCTGTGAACATAAAACTGCTCCGAAAAAATTGAGTCTTTAAAAAAAAGAAAAAGTAATGAGGACAGAATGGGAGCTCCAGCTGGCGTGGGGATGAGCGGGCTTCGGCAGGGGCCAGAGTCTCAAGAACGGTCTACAGGTGAGAACGGTCCTTGGACACCATCTGTATCTTCCTCCTTTCCTTCCAAAGCCTGTCTGGCCCTAGTTCTCCTTCCAAGATGATAGGCTGTGCGTTCTACCAGTGTTCTCTCCAGGGCCGGTCTGTCCAGGTCTCTCTGAGTAGATGCGACCTGGTAAACTGGCCCTCCATCCCCCTCGCTCCCCTCATTCTGGCCAGCAGCAACGAGCACCGCAAATTAGGGCGGGCTGACCAGATCCAGCCACGACTCCTACCTTGGAAGCCTGGAATAGCATCGGGGAAAACAGGGCCAATCTGTCATCCCTCTCAATATTCACTTTTCCTATTTCTATCTCCTAGAATCAGAAACAGATACACAATCTTCACCTGTTTATTCGGTAAAGCGTGCCGTCCTCAGGAAGTCCTTCGCGTTGGACAGAAAACAGTGGAGACTTCTCCTCCTGGGGCAGGTAGGGAGCCGCCTCACTGGGGGCCGGAGAGGGAACAGCGTGAGTTTGCAAGTTTCACCCATCCCAGGATTCCCTGTCACCCTCCTGTCTCCAGTGGTGTCACCCCCTCCCAGCTTCAGAATGTCTCTTTAACTTACAGTTCAGATAACAAGTGCCACTTCCAGGCCAGCGGAATCCATTCTGCAAACTCCCAGTATGAATGCTTCTGTTCTCGGCTGGAGGAACAGAAGAAGCATTAATGAAGGAGGAGAGAAATTCTAGAGCAGCGCTGTCCAGTAAACTTTCCTACGATGATGGACGTTATCTATCATCTGTGCTGACAGATACACTAGCCACTAGCTGCAAGCAGCTACTGGACGTTTGATATGTACTAGTGCAACTGAGAAAGTGGACCTTTAATTTTAATTAATTTTAAGTTACATTTAAATGGTCATACACAGCTAGTGGCTACTATGCTGGACAGCACAGCTCTGGAGCTCTTGCCTTTTAGTTATGAATGTCTTCAGTGTCTTGCCCTGTGAGTGCCATCCCCCTTTCTCTTGGCCCCACTTCTAGATGGTCCTTTGCACGCCTCCACCACCCTCTCATCCCCAGCCCCCATCAAGTCTCACAGGTCCTTGGTGAGATGGAGGCACTTCCAAACAGGAGCCATGATGTGATTTGGTAAGCCATTGGGAGCCATTCCCCGGCAGTGTGGCTTCTGCTTCTGAGGAGCAAATGGAAAAAAAGGGAGAGAATTTTATAGATTAGAGAAAGTCCCCAGAAGGTAGCTTTCCCGCTTTTACCTTTCTTGGCATTGCTTCCTCTCTAGCCTGACTTATCAGCATCTTAAAAGACTGATGTTTCCGCCATTACAATGACTTCTCCACCGTCTGCTCCCACTCCTCCAGCAAAACTGCAAAGCCTGTTACGTATTTTCTGTTCACCCTCCTCGGTGTCTCTATGGCATGTGGTTCAGAGGACTCCTGTTTGCTTCCTGAAACTCCTGCCCCATGGAATAGCATCTCCTTATTCTTCCTGCCTCTCTGATACTCCCCCATAGGCGCTCCCTCCTCCGACAGGTTTGGCTGATGAAGGTACTTCCCAGAGTCTCTCTGTCTTCTTCTCAGCCCTCTATACGTGTACTCTGGGGACTCTCATCCTATGTCCATGGCTTTGGCTACCATCATTATGCCTGACATCTTAGTAAATGTAAACTTTACCCAGTTTCAGCTTTTCCACAAATTCTAGGCTTTTACAGTGTGGCGCCAACCCATATTATAGAGCCTAAGGCAAAAGGAAAATCAGTAATACAGTTCCTGTCTTTATTTAAAACTTTGATATTTTGTTCATCATCAATTTGTTGCATGATTTTTTAAAAGATTTTTATATAAATATACGATAAAAATAAAGTGCATGAGACAGAGAGCATGAGTGGAGGGGCAGAGGGAGAGGGAGAAGCAGATTCCCCACTGAGCAGGGAGACCACACAAGGGCTCGATTCCAGGACCCTGGGATCATGACCTGAGCCTCAGGCAGACGCTTAACCGACTGAGCCACCCAGGCATCCTGCATTACTTTTATTTGTTAGAATGTTGCATCAAAATATTTATCTTGATTTCTGAGGGGTTGTTGGGTACTCCCTTAAATGCTGCACTTGAAACAAGGAAGGCACTGGTCCCGTGCACATGACTGGCAACCAGACATCTCCAGTAGGACGGCTCATGGCACACAGGCACCTCCAGCTCGGCATGTCAGAAAATGAGCCCATCACCTCCCCTGCTCCCCGTCACTCCTCCCCTGCTCCCACCGTTCCTCTGTCCTGAAGTCCAGCACCTAAGAGCACCATCTAGGCTAGAAACTCCTCCTTCCTTTCCAGCAACTGCTGAGTACTGCTAATTCTCTGAAATGTCTCTTGCACCTGCCCACCTCTGCTTGCTTCGCAGCCGGACGCACGCCCTATCACTATGGGGATAACCGAAGCTGTCTTCTGACTGTCCACTGCAGACTGACCTATCATCCTAACTGATCATGTTATTTTTCTTTTCTTAAATTTCTTTTTCTTTTTTTTATTTTTTTTTTTAATTTTATTTATTTATTTGACAGACAGAGAGATATACAGCGAGAGAAGGAACGCAAGCAGGGAGAGTAGGAGAGGGAGAAGCAGTCTCCCCACAGAGCAGGGAGCCTGATGCGGGGCTCGATCCCAGGACCCGTCTCGTGACCTGAGACGAAGGCAGACACTTAATGACTGAGCCACCCAGATGCCCCTGATCACGTTATTTTTCTATTTAAAAACTTTTGATGCTCAGAGTTTCTGTGATGATGAAAACGTTTTGGAAAGGGGTAACAGTGATGGCTGCACAACACTAGGAATGGACTAACACCACTCAGTTGTACTTTTTTTTTTGAGGGGGGGAGCAGAGGGAGAGGGGAGAGAAAATCTCAAGCAGGCTCCACGCCCAGCACGGAGCCTGACGCGGGGCTCCATCTCACGACCCTGAGATCATGTCCTGAGCCCAAATCAGGAGTTGGATGCTTAACCAACTGAGCCACCCAGGTGCCCCCAAAACGATTTACATTTTCAAATGGCAAATTTTATGTTATGTATATTTTACCCCCAACTCAACATACAAACACCTGTGTTGGCTCCTACCAGCCTTTGTCCTTCCATCCTCTCAAGTTCGATCCTCTCACTGCCCCCCACCGTCCCCCCACCCCCGGCCTCCTGCTGGTCCTGCAGGGCACTTCTATACCTTTGGGAACTTGCTGAGAGCTCTCAACAGCTCTGGCTGCTCTGGTGCCCTGTCCTGGGAATTCCTGGGAAAACCAATCTCTCCGGCAAACTCCTGTTCACCTTTCGAGACCTAGCCCACCCATCCTCACTTCTCTGCGAAGCCCCAGCAGTTCACTGCCTCCTCGACACGCCGGAAGCCTTGGGTTCCCTCCCGGTGAAGCCCTCATCACGCGGCCGACTCCGCGAGGCAGGAGACAGGAGGCAGGAGGCTGTCTTAGTCACGTGTGTTTCCTAGTGCCGACCAGATGCTTCGGTATCTGAAGGAGTAACCTCACGCACTTACCCCCAACCCCTGCCCGCTCAACTGTTTTCTCATTTCTTCGTTTACTTATTTTGGCCATCAGTTTCTAGGCCAAAGCTTTCCACTGGGGCACCCTGCAGACCTTCCTAACAATCCCCCCAACTCTCCATTCATTTTCTTGTTCATTCAGATTACCCCTGAAGTGGATCCTCGTGGGGTGCTTTGAGGCACCACGGGCTCGGGGTCAGAGGAGCTCTCGCTTGGGGCCTCGCTTTCCTCTCCATCTTCAGCCTCGACCTGGAGAACAAAGTCTTCGTCCCGCGCAGTGTCATCCTCTTGTTCTCCGCCTTGACAGGCCGCCTGCTGCCGGTTTTTCTTCGGTTTGGCGGGGCTGCTCACCTTGGGGCTCTCGGGACAGGACACCGGCGCAGGCAGGGCCGTTGAGAGCTCTTCGGCCAGTTCCTGAAGGTACAGGAGCGCCCTGCGGGACAGGGCAGAGTCAGAGCCATACTCACAAACACTTGGTTAACTGAGAGCCCACTTTTCCAGCCACTTGGCCAATTATCTCACTGGACCTGCCCAGTGACCCTGTGAAGCAGCTACTCATTTCCCCTCCCCCTCTGATAAAGAACCAGAAATCTAGGGAAGTTAAGGGACTTGGCCAAGAGAGGGCTCAGATCACTGATGTGGAATCTGAACCCAGGTCTGGCAACTCCAAGTCCAAGGCACTTGCACTCTACCGCAGTCAGAGATCAGTGAGAGCCCAGAGAAGAATGAAAGGGCACACAGAGACTGACAGATACTGGGCGGGGAAAATTACAACGAAGACCTGGAGGAAACGGAAAAATTGGACAGGATACAAGGCCCAGAAAGCAATCTCCTAGACAAACTCAGCAACAGAGCAAAAAAAGTTGCTGTGGTAGGAGCTAGAAGACGGCGCAAGTCCCCAGAACCCAGATGCTACCCCCACTTACCTGACAACTCGTCGCAGCCTCTCAGCTCTCCAACACCTGCCCCCACCAACCCTGCACCCCGACCGCCCTCCACCCAAGCTGCGCCCCACAATCCTTACACTTGGGCAGCCCTTCGGCGGGGTCGTTCCCCAGGAGGGGTCTCAAAGTCCTCAGGGGGCCTCTTTGGAGGTGGAGACTCTGGCTGATCTAGGTCTTTGGACAACTTCAGCAGTAGCAGCTCTGCCTTGGACCTTCGACCTCGTTTCTTAGGCATGGGGGTGGATAGAGGGTTGGATTGATCTAAGAGACCAGGAACCAGAGGGGCTGCTGGAGGATTAGGCTGTTGGGGCCTTTTGGGGCCTTTCCGTGTGCTACCACCTCTCTTCCGGCCAGGCTTTGAGGCCCTAGGCTTTGAGACCTTTGACATCTCTGAAGAAAGATCTGTAGAGAAGAATATGGGTCTGTGAGACGGGACCAGAGCTCAAACCTCTTTGGAATAGATTATACCATACCCAGGTTGGTAAGATCCTGTGAGCTCACCCTGTTCTCTTTCATCTTAAGCTAAGCACGGGGAGATAAAGAGAGGAAAGGACAAGGTACATACCTTGCTGTTCGAGTCTGGAGAGGCTTTCTTGTTCTGCAGGGAGCCTCCTCTCATCAAGAGAGTCCTCGAATCCAGGCAAAGGTGCAGGTAAAGACATCTCCGTGGAAGCCTCGGCACTAGTTGTTTCTGAAGAGGCCTTGACATCAAGCTGATTTAGCACCTCTTGTCCAGGAGAGTCTACCACAGTCATGCTCCCCACGGGGCCGGCCTCCCCCAGGGCAACATAGCCGACCCCGCAGGTATCCATCAGCACCCCCTACAATGGCTGCCCCTGCAGAGACATACACACGAGTAGAAGGCAAAAGCTATTCGCACTGGCTCAGACTTTTCTCCTTTCCTATCTTTTCTCCTCCCATCCCACCCACTGCCCACCCCCCAGCCAGAAACCCAAGCTCCCTGATCACTCATTCATTTAACAATAGTTACTAAGCATCTTCTATCCATTCTAGGAACTGGTCGATATGACAATAAGCAAGACAGACAAGGTCCCTGCCCTCATGGAACTTACACACTACCAGAGATAGCACTAAATGGACAATAAGACAGCTACCATTTACTTATTAAATGTTTACTATGTGCCAAGTATTATATTTTTCAGCCAGTTTATTTATTTATTTTTTACAGATTTTATTTATTTATTTGACAGAGGGAGAGACAACGAGAGAGGGAACACAAGCAGGGGGAGAGGGAGAGGGAGAAGCAGGCTTCCCGATAAGCAGCGAACCCGATGCGGGGCTCGATCCCAGGACCCTGGGATCATGCATGACCTGACCCGAAGGCAGATGCTTAACGACTGAGCCACCCAGGTGCCCCTTTTTTCAGTCAGTTTAATTTAAAGCTCTCGAGTTTTTTCATAAGGATAATGCGGTGAATGAACAATTATTCAACGTCTTTCCCTAAAACCCAAAGAAATGAATCACCGCCTTCCCCTCAAAAAATAAAAACAAAAAAAGAGTGAAAAAACCTTCCTAAACTTCTAAACCTCCTAGGAACAGACTACAAAGAACAGCTGCCAAGGGGTGGCTGGCTGATGGGACACTGGGGAGGGTATGTCTTGTGGGGAGCGCTGTGTGTTGTGTAAGACTGTGAATCACAGACCTGTGCCCCTGAAACAAATCAGACATTATGCGGTAATAATAAATAAATAAATAAAAGAAGAGCTGCGGATACATAACATTTAGACCAAATTGAAGGAGGATGCCTAGAGCTAACATCCACCTTTGTGAATACTAGTCAAGAAATAGATTTATTTAATAATAAGTAAAAGTTCTTTAGTGGTCTGCCATTAATCTTTTACCTGAACAGGGGAGGCAGATGGCTATGAGATAATTAAGGAACATCCTATAAAAAGAGACAGAGACAGAGAGAGAGAGAGAGAGAGGACTCACACATGCACCAGAGCAGGGGAGGGACAGAAGGAGAGGGAGAGTTTCAAGCAGACTCCCGATGAGTGCAGAGCCCGATCCCAGGACCCTGAGATCATGACCTGAGCCAAAACCATGAGTTAGTCGCTTAACTGACTGAGTCACCCAAGCGCCCCTCTTCATTTTTTTTTTTTTTCCAAACTCAGAAAATCATTTGTGCAGTCATGGCAAAAGTAAACTGACAAAGATAAACAAAACACTGACCACCAAACCAAAAAGCTGAGCAACACAGAACTGCAAGGACCCAGTTTTTGGCCAGAATAACCTGCCTATGACAAAAGAGAAATAGGTCAAATCCCAGGAGGGAATCCCCCATAGGTCTGTATATGCCTTAAGGATGTTTAATAGAGGGGCGCCTGGGTGGCTCAGTCGCTAAACATCTGCCTTCGGCTCAGGTCATGATCCCAGGGTCCCTGGCTCAGCGGAGAGCCTGCTTCTCCCTCTCCCACTCCCCCTGCTGGTGTTGCCTCTCTCGCTGTGTCTCTGTCAAATAAATAAAAAAAATCTTAAAAAAAGGATGTTTAATAGAACCAAAAGCAGTATACTACATTGCTTCCAAAATGCCTAGCAGGCCACAGAACCACAAGGAATTGTTTTAAAGGCTACAGAATAAGAGACTGAAAATAAAAGAAACACAAAGAAAAAAACATACAAGATGACATAAGATATGACTATAACAATAACCACAGATCAATTCATCCCTTAAAAAAAGAATAAAGACTTGGATTGATTTAAAAGCCAAACTATATGCTTTGAAAGAGATGTCTAAAACAAAGGAACACAAAGAGCTAGAAGTCAAAAGATATAAAAATAAAGCGCAAATGTAGGCACAAAGAAAACAGGAGTTTTGTTGGTAATAGCAAAGTTGAATTCAGGGGAAAAAGTATTAAATGGGACAAAAAAGGATACTTTATAATAAATAAAACTTCAAATTCTATAAAAGATAAATGTCGTGAACTGTTAGACATCGAATGACGTATCATCAAAACAAAGCAAAATCTTCAGGAAATACAAGAACTACTTTTAACCACTGACAGATCAAGTAGATAAGGACAGAGAAGACATGAATAAAATGATTATTTGACCTCTATATTGGTCAAGGTTCAGCTACATAGAACAGAATCCTGTCTACCCAGTTCAGCTAAAAGGGATTTTTTTTTAAACATTATGTTGTTGTTGTTTTTTTAAGATTTTATTTATTTATCTGACAGAGAGAGACATAGAGAGAGAGAGGGAACACAAGCAGAGGGAGTGGGAGAGGGAGAAGCAGGCTTCCCGCTGAGCCGGGAGCCCGATGTGGGACTTGATCCCAGGACCCCGGGATCATGACCTGAGCCAAAGGCAGAGGCTTAACGACTGAGCCACCCAGGCGTCCCTAAAAGGGATTTATTATAGGGTATTACATGGTTCACATCAGTGGTTCCTAAAGCGTGGTCCTGGCAGCATCAGCATCACTATCCGAGACCTCTTGAATCAGAAACTCTGGGATGGGGCCAGCACTTTGTGTCTTCACAAAGCCCTTCAGATTACTTGGATGCACATGTAAGCTTGGAAACCACCTGCATGCAGGATCACTGGGAGGGTTGGGGCTGGGAGGGGGGGGGTGTACAGTTTAGGAACAAGTGCTTGTCAAAATGGAAAGTTGTCTGGCAGCTGCTGGTTCAAGAACCACAGGACCTCTCCGATGCCAAGATGAGGAGGCACCTGCCAATCAGGAAGCCCCAGCCACAGCTGACGGCTCCATGAACTGCCTCTGCACTGATCAGAAAGTGACCTGATTCCACAGCGAAAGCCCTTCTCTGGCTCCCAGGTCCAGAATCATTCCCTTGCCACAATCTGAACCAGCAAAATGTATGGTCTACTGGCCTGCCTCTCCCCTCTCTAAACTCGGGTCCAAATTTGAGTTCTTCAAGAGTGTATGTGATTGGCAAGAACTAAATCACATTCAGAATCTTGGATGGAAAAAAATTCCAGGAACTGAAATTTCTAGCTTTCCAGGCTCTCGAGTGGCGGTTTCTCCTCCTCCCACATCCCACTGACCCCACGGTAGAAAGTGGGATCAGTGTCTTGCCAGCTCCTCTCTGATGCCACTTGTAGACCTGCAGTCCTATCTTGTAAAAAACTGTTCCTTTGAAGCTCATAACATTCAGCTAAACCACTGCTACTCACTGGCTGTAATATACTGGACCTTGTCATCTCACAAAACCTCTTAACCTCCCAAATCACAAAGACATCCCACTATCTGATCACAACCTTCCATCATTATAGCTAGCTTGCTCAACTACTATCACTCTATCTATTCTTCAACCGTATCAAGCCACCGTCATTGATTTCTCCAATTTCTCCCTGTGTTGGCCACATCCTATCTAGCTTAGATTCCTTTATTTTAATCAGACTTTTGCTGATAGTATGAAGTTCCTTTCTTGTCTTTTTGTTCCACAGGACTGGCAAAATTTAAACTCTGGATGAACCAACCATCCTCTTTCTCTACATGTGCATCTAAGCTGCCAGAGTGCTAGCAATCACACTTTCGCTCTAGTCAGCCCCCACATTCCCTCTCCCCCAACATCTGATCCCCTGGTTCTAAGCAGATGATTTTGCCTCTGATTTCCAAAACAAAACCCAAAGCCATTATGTGGGACATACTTCAACGTCTGGTCAAGTAGTCTAACACTGCCTGCATCTGAAACCCTCACCTACCTTTTAAGCCCAACTTCCACTTGTGTTCTAGCTCTATTCCCCAACTCCCTAAGGATGCTGGAATTGTTTAGCCTTTTCTTTTACATTGGTTGTTTCCCAACCGCATTTAAATGTCTCTAATTCTCATCTTAACACACATACAACAATCCTTCAACCCATATTCCTTCCCCCTCTCACAGTCAAACTTTTAAAGAGTTGTCTGCCCTTGATGTTTTAATTACCTTGGTTCATTTTGACTAGGATTTTGCCCTCCAACTCATCACTGAGGCTAAAGTCATCAATAATTGCCATGTCAACGAACGCAATGGACACTTCTCAGTCTCATTTAACCTGAACTCTCAGCAGCACTGACCCTACTGACCGCACCTTTCTTGGAACATTCTCTTTTCTTGAGAGGCAGTTCAACTGCAATAAAGTTTCAGATTTTTACAAAATTTCCTCAATCTTTTACAGCTGTCTCACTCACACCTATTTGGAAGCCTCTTTGTTTCTTTGCAAATGTACCTCTTTTCTTTCCAAAGCATTTAACTTAGTTTGCTTTCTTTTCTTTTTTAGAATTTTTATAAAACTTTTAGTTGACACAAAATACTTGTAAATACATGCAGAATGTAAAGAATAACAACGAAGTACCAATTTATCTGCCACGTTTTAACTACTGTTTTGTTTTGTTTTTAAGATTTTATTTATTTATTTGACAGAGAGAGATCAGAAGTAGGCAGAGAGTCAGGCAGAGAGAGAGGGGGAAGTAGGCTCCCTGCTGAGCAGAGAGCCCGATGCGGGGCTCGATCCCAGGACCCTGAGATCATGACCTGAGCCGAAGGCAGAGGCTTTAACCCACTGAGCGACCCAGGTGCCCCTGGTTTTGTTTTTTTTTTTTTCCTTTAGATTTTATTTATTTATTTGACAGAGAAAGAGTGAGACAGGGAGAGAGGGAACACAATCAGGGGGAATGTGAGAGGGAGAAGCAAGCTACCGGCTGAGCAGGGAGCCTGATGTGGGGCTAGATCCCAGGAGTCTGGGATCATGACCTGAGCCGAAGGCAGACACCCAACGACTGAGCCACCCAGACGCCCCTCAACTTAGTTTTAATAGCAATAACTCTTTCA
>CM052885.1:18321740-18414101 GCA_028534135.1 Potos flavus
ATCACTTAAGAGAACTTCTAGATATGCCTTAAAGATTTTCCACATCTGTACACACACACACACACACACACACACACACATCATTCTTCTTGAGAACACTATCCAGTGTTCCATAGAATTATAGTTGTACCCATTTTACCACACCCTTGCCAATCTTTAATTTTTGCCAATCTGATGCATGAAAGATGAGTCCTATCTTTGTAAAAACAAAGATTCTTCCCTATTGTATTTATTTGCATTGTCCTGATAATGATTGAGGTGAGCAACTTCTTTTTATCTGTTGGATATACAGATATCCAGCCAAATATATATATATATATATATATATGTATTTTATTTTTAAAGATTTATTTGAGAGAGAGAGAGAGAGGGCGCACGCACAAGTGCGAGGGGGAGGGGGAGAGGGAGAGAGACTCTCAAGCAGACTCCTCCCTCAGTGCGGAGCCCCACACAGGGCTCTATCTCACAACACTCAGCTCAGGACCTGAGCTGAAACCAAAAGTCAGTCACTTAACTGACTGTGCCACCCAGGTGCCTGGAAAATGTCACAAATAAACAAAATATTTAAAAAGCTTTTATGAAAAAAAAGATTTTATTTCTTTGTGTGAGAGAGAGAGAGAGAGAGAGAGAGAGAGTGTGCGGGCACAAGTAGGAGGAGTGGCAGGCAGAGGGAGAAGCAGGCTCCCAGCTGAGCAAGGAGCCCAATGTGGGACTAGATCCCAGGACCCTGGGATCATGACCTGAGCCAAAGGCAGATGCTTAACCCACTGAGCCACCCAGGGACCCATATTTTTTTTTTGAAGATTTTATTTATTTCTTTGTCAGAGAGAGAGAGAGAGACAGGGAGAGAGGACATCTATATTTTTTTATGAATTGCCTATACATATAATTTGCCCATTCCTCTACAGGACAAATCAATCTTTTATTGATCTGTGGAGTTGTTTTTTATGTTGCAAATACTTTGTTTCTGCCTTTTAAAAGATTTATTTATTATTTTAGAGGGGTGAGGGCCAGAGAAAGAGGGGGAGATAGAGAATCTCAAGCTGACTCTTCACTGAGCTTGGAGTCATACCTGGGGCTCCATCCCATATCCTGAGACCATGACCTGAGCTGAAATCAAGAATCAGGCGGTTGGGGCACTTGGGTGGCTCAGTGAGTTAAGCCTCTGCCTTCGGCTCGGGTCATGATCTCAGGGTCCTGGGATCGAGCCCCGCATTGGGGGCTCTCTGCTCAGCGGGGAGCCTGCTTCCCCGCTCCCGCCCCCCCCCCATCTCTGCCTACTTGTGATCTCCCTCTTCTCTGTCAAATAAATAAAATCTTAAAAAAAAAAAAGTCAGATGCTTGACTGAGCGACCCAGGCGCCCCACTGTTTCTACTTTTTATAAAAAATTTCATTTATAATGTTTTTTGCTAAACTGAAGTTATATTTTTCTGAGTTAAATTCTCAGTCTTTTCCTTTATGAGTTGTTTTGTGTCTTAAAAAGGCCATTTCCTACCCTGCTAATATAAAGACATCCTATTTTGTTTTCTTCTAATACTTTTTCTAGTTTGAATCTTAAACGTAGCTTTTTTTTTTTTTTTTATTCATTAGAGAGCGAGAGCAAGCACAAGCAGGGGAAGCAGCAGGCAGAAGGAGAAACAGGCTCCCTGTTGAGCAAGGAGCCCAACATGGGACCTGATCCCAGGATCCTGGGATCATGACCTGAGCCAAAGGCAGATGCTTAACTGACTGAGCCACCCAGGTGCTCTTAAATGTAGCTCTTCAGTCCATGTGGAATTCTCTTATGATAAGAGAAATGGATATTTACTTATTTCGTATCTATTTCACTTGCAAGTTTCATAAGGATCTTGCCTGATTCACTACTGAATCCAGAACCTGGTAAGTGCAATAATTAAACTTTGTTGATTTAATGACTAACTCCTCAAGCTGCAAAAAATCCCTTTAAGGATTCACTCCTGTAGGAGGCAGCAGCAGGGTATGGTGATTAATTTCCATTTATGATCTCACAATACAAATTCTAGACACAAGGAAGGGATGTTTAATTGGTGCTAGAGTTTATAGAAGTTTACGTTTGCACCTCAACTTGTTTGGAATACTGCTTCAAGGCTGCCAGGATTTCCCTAGTCAAGGAAAATAACCAGTTAACACAGTTCCTGAACTATGGAATTACTTTAAACACACTTGTCTAATACACTGTTTCCCTAAGTGTTCCGATGGTGCAGCTGGTGGTATGCAAGATGATTTTAGTGATACAAAAATGTACGACTTTATTTAACTGTATTTATTTTAACTTGTATGAAAAACTAGCCCGTGGGGGCGCCTGGGTGGCTCAGCCTGTTAAGCCTCCGATTCTTGATTTCTGTTCAGGTCGTGATCTCGGGGTCGTGAGATCGAGCTCCGGAATCCGGCTCCCCGCTGGGCTTGCAGCCAGTTTAAGATTCCCTTCCCCTCTGCCCCTCCCCCCTTTGCCCCTCCGCTCGCGCGCGCTCTGTCAAAAAAACTAAAAAACTCTAGGCCATGAAACCTATGGTTTCTTCTGTCTTGCTCAGATTGAGACTAAAGCACTTAAACTTGAAAAACAAACCAATTTAAAGAAAACTATTGAGAAAATAAAAGTACATTAGATAAGAAGGGATGGCAAAAAGTAAAGGAAGAGGAATAGCTGAAGTTTGTTTAACAATACGCCGCTAGAGCGAAGAGACTTCGCCATACACACTATACCTCTCTAACAAAGTGAGTTACCACGGGTGGGGCTGAAGTCGCCTCCTCCGCCTTCCCCAGCAGACAGCGTACTTGCCGCGGGATAAAAGCACTAGAAGGGAAACATAACTGGCCCTTGGCTGCGCCAATGGGGTTGGAGCGCGCGGGGCACAACCCCGGGGTTAGAAGAGCCTCATGGAGAAAGAGGCTGGGACACAGAGTAAGACTAACCCGCTACCACTCTAGGAGTGATCGCCTGCCCTTTCTCAGTCATGGGTGTGGGGGCAGCTTCCACCACTAGCCTGTGCTGCGAGCGAGCCCTGAGTTTTCTGAGGCTCAGAACTACTACAGCTTCGCTGAGTCCGAGGGATGCAATGTAGGCAGCGCCGCGGCCGGGACACAGGATGCCGTGTTACTGCACAGCGTCGGGGAAGAAGGCAAGAGCCGTGATTAGCAGGGATGAGGGATGTCCGGTTGCAATACAGAAAAGGAGGTGGGGAGTGTGATAGTTTCTGTAGCAGCGCGGGGGCTGGAGGTCGCGATGCTATGCAGAGAAGGAACACTGGAGTCGGGAGTTGGTTCCCAATATCTTAGTGCTATGGGAAAAGGAGGAGGAGAAGTAATCGTGGGGCCCCCGCACACCCCGTTGCGGTACACTTACCCTCACCAAAGTCCTTCCGGAAGTCCAAGTTCGAAGATGGCGCCGCCTGTCTGGTCGCGGTTTTATGACGAAATCTGGTAGCTACTCTTTATTGACCCCTCCCCCCACCCCCGGGCCTCCAATGCACAAGGTAAACACGTGAGCTTGGTGGGGACTTTGTGCCCAAAGACGTTTTCTCAGACTATGTATTCCATAATGCAGTGCGGCGAGAGTCCCGCGCCCTTTCGGAGCCGGCGAGGCTCCCGGGCTTCAGCCGCGCCGGGGATGCTGCGTTGGCTTCTGGGAATTGCAGTGTCAAGAAAGAAAGATAGACGCCTGCGCGGTGAGGGTCGTCGCGCCCCCTCAGGTTCCCACGGGCCCTGTACGCGAGCCTAAAGTGTACTGCGCGCCCAGGCTCTTGAGCGCTGAGCCTGCCTAACGGTCGAGACTACCGACCAAGTGGCAGGCAGGGCCGGGCTGGAGTGACAGTAACTACCCTGGCGTCGTCCGAGCTGAGGACACAGAGACAGAGGGAGCCTTGCCGCCGGCTGCCGGAGGATGACTCGGGCCTCCACCCTGGGCAGCGGCTCCTGAAGCCAAGGATGGGCGCCATGAAAACACAAAGAGGGTTGTGAAAAGGACACGGAAGAGAAACCTGTAGAAAAACCTGGCATGGGGACGCTACCCTGTAATGAGCCTCAGGCTTGGCCCTTGGCCTTGGTTGGGCATAGGCCTTGCCCCATTCCCTCCCTGGGAGATGGGATGCGGGTGAACAAAGAAAGAACGTAACAAACTTATGCCCTTTCCGAGAGATTTAAAGCCATATAAACTTTACAGGTCCCCGCATATTAACTAGGAGAGTTCAGGATGTATAAATAGGGACAGGAAGGGGTGGAGTAAACCAGTCTTTTGTTCCGAAATTTTGTTCAGAATTTGTTCTCAAATTCTGAAGAATTTGAGAAAAACGTGGGAGGAGCTAGCCAAGACTTAAAAGCGGGAGTAAAGGGACTCCCACCCCAATTCTCTTCGCGGCCTAAAGGCAAAAGTAAGGCTGTGCCGTGACTTAGGACCAACTTTGTGAGAACTCAAAATTGGGTGCAGCTGAGGCTGCAGTTCCCCTAATACTTACTATCTTAAATGCTTGTCTGATGAACAGCTCTCAGCTTCAAACACTTCTGTAATGAGGAAATGTCTCTCCACTTATGTTGCCTCAGATTAGGCTATCTTTGACTTAACTGCAAAATCTTTTATATTAATTGTATTCATTTTTGGAATAAGATACTCACATGGCTCAAAATTCAAACAGAATATAAAGTGAAGACTCCCTTCCACCTGTCCCCACACCCACACAATCAGTGCCTTGTTACAGATCCAAGATATTTTATATATTTATACACACAAGCAAATGCATATATATCTTTCCCCTTTTAATTCAAACCGACTACACACACTGTCCTGCATCTGGCTTCTTTTAACTGAGTGTACCTTGGCGATTGTTCCATCTCGGTACAAAAAAACCTTCCTCATTCTTTATTATGATTGCTTAGTAATGATACAAATGTAGGATATAGTTGACTCTTGAACACAGGGTTAGAAGTGCCGACCCCTGTGCAGTGGAAAATCTGCATGTTAACTTTTTCTCTCCCCAAACTTAACTATGAAATAGCCTGCTGTTGACTAGAGTCCATAAACTGTCAACACATATTTTGTATGTCAATATGTATTATATACTGTATTTGTACAATAAAGTAAGCTAGAGAAAGGAAAATGTTAAGAAAATCATGAGAAAATACAGTACTGTAACAAAAAAAAATCCATATATAAGTGGACCCACACAGTTAAAACCCATGTTGTTCAAGGGTCAACTATAATCTGAATTAGTCCCTTGTTCTTAATGGCTATTCAGGTGGTTTCCAGTCTTTTGCAATGATAAACAATACTGCTATAAATAACCTTATTACCTCAAACATGTACAACTATATGGGTAGGTAGCATAAATTCCTAGAGGCAGAATTGCCGGACCAACATTTTGGTGCATTTGTAATTTTGATTGACAGACAGTCTTTCCACTGGTCTGTTTCCCTACCTCTATTACCTTTCTAAAATATAGAACTGACCCTGTGGATCCTCTGCTTAATTTTAATGATTGAGTAATATGCTCAATACATAAAAAAACCCATAAGCTGATAATACTTTTTTAAAAAAAGAGATAAAGCCTACTAATCCATAACTACTCATTGTATGCCACTGGAAGTAAGTAGTGATCAATTCCTGGAAACTAGCAAATAAAAGGAAAGAAACATTTATCCTGTCTTTCTAGTATGAATCCTAATTCAGAATAAACAGAAGGAATTCTTTTTAGAAAATTACCAGCTAGTAAATATGGAAAGAACATAGAATTAGGTGGAAAAATCATTTTGCATCCCCTAATGAAATAATTCAGGCAATAACCACCAGTGGTTATAAAACCACCAAATGAAAACTTGAGAAACTTCAAAATTTCAAACTTTAAAACTGGACCCACTCATCACCGAACATGGGACAACCAGCTATTATTTGCCTCCTGATGTGAGGCGATATGAAACGCAGCACCACTTACTAAGTATTCTTCCCAAAAAGTTGAATGGAAATAGAGGGGTTAGAGGAATGAGTTAAGCAATACCACATGGAAGCCAATAGTCAAATCCAGAGTGGGGAACATTTTATAAGATAATTTGATATCTGGAACAAGTCAGTGTCCTGAGAACAGAAGGGAGGTTGAGGAGACTGCTTCCGATAAATTGAAGATCTGCTAACCAAGTGTAATGTACAGATTTGTTTGGGTCCTGATTCAAACTAAGTGCAAAAAAGCCAGTTTTTGAGACAAGGAGATTTGATTATGGATTGGACAATACTAAGAATTTAACAGGTGTAACGATCAAATGGTAAACTTCTGTATTTTTTAGAGACACATACTGAGGTTTGTAGGAGTGAAATGATACAACATCTGCGATTTGCTCTAAAGTAACTTCAGCAAGGGGAAAAAAAGGAAATAAAAAGAAAGCAAATGTGGCCAATCTTGATAATTATTGCATCTGGGACGGGGATTCTTAGCATAGTTCACTCTACTTCTGTTTGAAATTTTTCTAAAACACACACACACACACGTACACACAAAACAGATGACTCTCCCATTTTTTAAGGCTAACCACAATGGTTAAGACTCACAATCTGGCCTCAGCCCAACCTACCTTTGCCTCTCTATCACTCACTCTCCACATGTCTCGGGTCTAGCCTCACCACACCACTTGACACTTTGGATTGGCCACTCCATTTTCGCATTCAAGCTATTCCCACTGCTGATCTGACTTCCCATTCTTTTCCAACTGGGAAACTCCCTACCCTCATAGGTCACACGTTCCCTGTGAAGTCTTCTCTGACCTTTTAGGTTTCCTGGTATCATCTGTGGTTGCCTCCTAGGCATATGACTAGTGGAACTTCTCTCATATGCAGATACTGTCTACTTCCACCATGATGGGTGTTCCTCAATGGCAGGTGGCATAAAAGTTAGGGGCACAGTCTCTCAATCCAGAATGCATGAGACCACAAGCTGCTTTTGTTTCTGTATTGCCCTGGACAAGTAACTCAGTCTCTCTGTGCCTTAGCCATGTTGCCTTGGCAAGTAACTTAACCTCCGTATCTCAGTTTTCTTATTTGTAAAATTTCCTTTTATAGAGCTATCTTAACCTTCTTAAACAGATCAGAAAGGGATTACAGCGGTTTTGAACACATAATAAGTACTCAACACTAAAAATACTACTTATTAATATGAAATAACTTAATATATCAACATAAATATTAGATTAACGATCCTAAAATACTAAAGATCTCTCTCGGATTTGTCCCTATATTCCTCCTCATATCTAGCTCAGTGTCTGTAACCTAAGCAATGGCGATACTAAAAGACATACAAAAGCAGCGGAGTTGCTGAATGCAGGGAGTATGTCATTTATTGACCCGGTGTTCCCCCACTCACTGGTCGCTACTCTTGACTCGTAGAACAACAGGTACAGAACTGCAAGGAATCATCCCTAGCTCCGTGATCACCAGATCCACCAGTTCCGGGGGGGTCACGTCATAGACTAGATTCAACAACCGTAGGGACGGATGGTTCTGCCAGTTAGCCAGGGCCACATGTTCTCCTCGCTCACACAGCAGATCATCAGGGTCACCTGCAATGGGAGACGTACCCATTTATGTCCTTTGAGAAAACAAGTTGTAATTCAACCTTCCCTCTCCCTCCCAAATCTCAGATCTTTGGAACCCTCTCTTCTGCCCTCCCGGGCTCCTCACCTAGCTCATTAGAGACAAAGGCATCAGTCTGCACACGCTCACAAAACTTGTATGTTTCACAGCAGACCAGCACTGGCACATTATGCGCTCGTGCCACCAGGGCCAGCTGCGCTGTCCCTACCCGTGACATCACGGACCCGTTGGCCAGGAGTGCATGAGCTCCCAACAGCACCTTAGAAACCTATTGTTTTGAACATTGGAGAGGGGGAGAAAATGTGGCATGCGATTATTGCACAAAAAGGTTCCCCACTCCTGCCCAGGATAGCAGTATTAAGACAATAACAGAACTTAATGATGGTTCTTCTTGGAAAACACCTGACCATTGACCCACTGCATCTCCCATAAGAAAATGAAACTCCAAAGTTACTTTTGTCCTATTTTCTCTCGATAGTTGCTCGTTTACTGTCCTTACAATAATGACACTGCTAGAACATGCTGTAGTTGCTTTTCCTATTAAATATAAACAAGGCTATAAAATTCTAGTATTTTTAAATGATCATAACCTTGGGAAGATGGGATTATGTCTATACAACTACACCCTTTTACCTCTATCTTTAGCGTCCCTTTCCTCTGCCCTCACCTCTGGGAGCACATAGGAGGCTGCAGGAATCAGCAGGTAGGAGGCAGGGACCCCAGCACGGACCAGAGAACGTAGTGTGTGCCTTCCCTCCAGCCGTGGCCGGCTGTCCACCACTACCACCCGAAACCGTCGGTCCTTAGCCCAAGCCTCCTGAAGAATTCGTGATACCAGAGATGAGCTGGAGTGAATGGAGAGGAGGATTCAGTTATAGATGTCACAGACCGACAGCCAGCCAGCTCATTACTAAGGGGCAAAGGGGCAGTCCCTTCTTCAGATTGTTTCATCCTCAGTCATAGGGTCTGGACCGTACCATCCGTATACCAGGATCACATCTCCATTATTGATCTTCTTACAAGCAAAGCTGGAAATTGCCTGAGCTGCGAGCACAATCTTCTCCTGCACATACCGATCAATGGCTGCTCGAAGTTCTGACTTGGCCTAAATGGATTAAAATGCTTAGGGAACAAGAAATGGACACACTTCTTCCTGTGATTATCATGCTAGATGCTGGAGTATGTGCACAATGATGGGCTCAAAGGGGGCCTAATGGGAGCCCAAGGGTGGCACAAGTCAGATAGCCCAACCACTTCCTTAACCCTGGGCCAGGGCAGAATGGCCTCATTGTCCCTTCTGGGAGTCTGAAAGTGTTTCTCAGCTGTACCCTCAGGTGCATGCCTCGCTCATTCCTCATACTCATCACCTCTTCTTCTCGCTTGGAGCTGCTCACACCCGTGATCTCCTTGTTAAGGAACTTGATGGCGTTGTACATGCTGGCTGACAGAGGACGGCACTGAGCCAGGAAGCTACAAAGACAATATCTCGTGTTTGTGCAACTCTACAATTTATGTTTGTGCTTAAAAATGTTTTCTTTAAAAAGAAGACAGAAAACAGAAAAATGAAACAAGAGGTAAAAGAGCAAGAGAAAGGGTACGAGAAGAGGGCGAGGGGAGGTGGGAGCGGACTCGCAGTGGATGTCCTTACCTGAAGTAGGGCTTTAGTTTATTCACTAGGTCCCTTGAGAGTTCTTCACTGGGAGGTGTTGTGTAATCCTGAATCACCTACAGGGTACACACGGTGATCAGCAAAACCAATCAAGGTCTCTGGGGGGGGGGGTAGGGTAAGTTTCACTGAGCTAAGTGTTCTGAGGGTAGAGTCATTCCCTCTGTCCCCAGAGATTAGTTTGGGTGAGAGGAAGCTGGGGTAGTGTTGGGGAAGGTGGGATTGGGTCACAGAGGGAACAGGACGGGGCATACCTGCTGCAAGGCACGAAGCAGGGCAATACACCGGGCATTGGAGCCACTGACCAGGCCCTGGGAGTACTGCAGGCCGAGTCGCACCATGGCTGGGTGGATCACAGAGGATGGGATGCTGATGGGATGGCGGTGTCACACACTTTGCAAGGGAGCTGGAGCACCTACCGCCCACCTGCCCCTGATGAAAAGGAACTTCCTTCACTAGCATAGACACCCCCATATCCTCTAGAGTTTTGCCTTGTGTGCAGGCTTCTTCCCTCAGACCCCATCTCAAATTTCCAGTCACTTTCAATATTGAGTCACCAAAACTCCTAGAACTTAAAAGTTATGACAGTTTCATGGGATCCTACCTCATATACTGAGTCAGAGAGTTTTGTCTGCTGTACTGGGGTAGGTGGGAGAAAAGACTGACTTTGGATCCATAATCGTTTCGTGTAGGAACCTTGACAAAACAGGGGAACAGGAGCAGTGAAAAGCAAGTAAACAGTGAAGCTACTTTGCCCCAAATACCCATTCTTCTCCAGAGTCTTACTTTGCCTCGATCGCCTCCCCATCCCATCCCATTTCCCTTAGGCAATTTCTTTCTTTCTTTCTTTTTTTTTTAAGATTTTTATTTATTTATTTGACAGAGAGAGAGATCACAAGCAGGCAAAGACGCAGGCAGAGAGAGAGGGGGAAGCAGGCTCCCTGCTGAGCAGAGAGCCCGATGCGGGGCTAGATCCCAGGATCTTGAGATCATGACCCAAGCTGAAGGCAGAGGCTTTAACCCACTCAGCCACCCAGGCGCCCCAGCAATTTCTGACCACACACCAAAACCACTTCCTACCTGTTGTTGCTCTGGTTTCTTAGCAAGCCTTCTCAGAAGTGTGAGGTCATCAACCTGAGCGTGCTCAGGGAGACGCTTCACTCCTAAAACATAATGACCATGTTTTCAAGACGCTGTAGGTAATAATGAGAAATCTGCTTTTAAGGCATAAGCGACATCAAGAGAAACTGAATAGGGAGAGGGGAAAAGCAGGGGAGAAAAGAGGAGAAGAAATAGAGACAGGATGAAGTTGAAAGGAGAATTTTGAGCTCTTGGTCCCAAAGCAAAGAATGGGAAGGGAGAGCTCTTTTACCATGGGGAAGCCTGGGCTAACACAAGAATTAAAATCAAAACAGGTCTTGAAATGAAGGGAAGGTACCTGAGGGGGTTTCTCCAGCTGTGCTGGGGCAGGCCCGAGGAGGTGGCACTCCTTGCTCCCCTTTCCTTGCCTGTTTCAGGGCCCGCTCGGCCTCCTGCTTAGCTCGCCGTTCAGCACGAAGTTCAGCTTTACTTCGACCAGTTGGAACTTTCTCCCCAGCAGTAGCCAGCTGACTGCCTGGTCCTGGCAGTTCTTTGGTTGGGCCTACTAAAGACAGAAGAAAGAGGTGCCCAAGCCCCAGGCAGGTAATATCTACCTGTGCCCCAGCCAAAGCTTATCTAACTGCTTATCTAAACTTCCTCGCCGGACGCCTGGGTGGCTCAGTCCCTTAAGCCCCTGCCTTCGGCTCAGGTCATGATCCTAGGGTCCTGGGATGGAGTCCTGCATCTGGCTCCTTGCTCAGCAGGGAGCCCGCTTCTCCCTCTGCCTGCAGCTCTCCCTGCTTGTTCGTGCTCTCTCTCTGACAAACAAATAAGTAAAATCTTAAAATAAATAAACTTTTTTGCTTTCCAATTGCTCAAACCAACTTTGTTTGTCCTGTCTCCTCCTCTTCCACACATCTACCAGTTCCACAGCCCGGCCCTTTAAAAAAGACCCCGCACCTTGACACTGGGCCACAGGTACAGCAGAGCCAGTTTCTGGTTCCGCTCCCTTTTCCTCCTTCCGTTTCTTCTTCTGCTGTTTCTTTTCCTTCCGAAGCTGCAGCTTCTCTTCTTGGGTCATCTCCCTCCCTGCTGCCTGAAACACAGACATAGAATACTGCTCTTCCCCAACAATTCCAAAGACGAAAAACACTATTGGTGCCTTCCAAGATTCCTATAAGGTAAAACCCCCAATCCTAACTCTAACCAGCTAGCTGTTACAAGCTATATATATATATACAGCTTCGATCTGTATGTTACATCCCATACAGATCGAAGGTTCTCCAGGATCAGAGTCCTACACTGTCAGGGCTGAAAAAATTCTATAAAATCCGGCTTTCCTGAGAAATAAAGTGAAACGGGGATGGAGGCTGGGGCGGAACGAAGCTGACACAGCCTCCTGCGTAGAGCCTGACAGGCGTTTTGGGAGGGCACCCACACTTACCCCAGGCCGAGTAGAAAGCTCCGCCTTCATCCCAGACCCCGAGTCTGCATCAGAAAACAGGTCACAAAGTGAGCCAGAGAGGCCCCGGGAGGTTTTGGAGGGGCTCGTACCCCGCGCGGCTGGTTGCTGGGTCGGCATGACCACAGCTCCGCCGCCAGGCGGGAGGCAAGCCAAGGATCCGCGTGGGGACGCAGTGCGCGGCAGGATCAAAAGGAAAGCGGAGGAGGCAGGGAGGAGGGGCCCCCACCCTTCTCGCCGGAGCCAGCCGGTAAGCGGCGCCGAAGCTGCGCCCCTGGCAGTGCACTCCACAGTCCGGAGAGGCGCCGGAACGGAACGACAGAACCCAGAGGGACTCAGGGCTCGGCCGCAGCCGTGTGGCGCCCGGCGGCTAGCGTACCTGTTAGCGCGCCCCCGCCCTTCACTCACCCTCACGAACAGCCACAGCCACGGCAGCCATCACCCTCGGTCCTAGGCTCCGCCCGCCGCAGTCCCTGGGCCTACAGCGCCACTTGGGCAGACACGGGCGGCGCGCAGTCCTCTGCGGACTACAATCCCCGACGCGCACTGGAGCTCCGCCCCGGGCTACGGGCACCGAGGAGGGCCCTGTCAGCTTTGAGCTCCCAGGCGTGGCAGTAGATTCTTGCCCTTTAGACTACAGTTCCCAGCATGCCGGGGGGCTGCGCCCAGAGCGGACGTCCCACCACCCTTCCCACCTCCGATCCCAGCGCCCCCCGCCCCCCAAAATGGCGAGTGAGGCTGCGGGGACGCCCTGAGCGGCGGAGGCGAGCGTGTAAAGCCGCTGCGGCCCTGTCAGTCCGGAGCCCAGCTGGGCCCTGCCGCAGGGAACATGCACTTTTCCATTCCTGAAACCGAGTCCCGCAGCGGGGACAGCGGCGGCTCCGCCTACGTGGTGAGGAGCGGCCGGAGCCGGGCCGGGCAGGGGCGGGGATAACGGGCCGGAGCCCTCTCCGAGCGGCCTCCGAGGCCTGGCCGCCACCCTTGGGCCCTGGTCCCAGGCCAACGACTCCCTGGGCTCCCTGGGACCTTATATCCCGCCTCAGATTCGTCCA
The DNA here is from genome assembly GCA_028534135.1 of Potos flavus. NCBI lineage: Eukaryota > Metazoa > Chordata > Mammalia > Carnivora > Procyonidae > Potos > Potos flavus. The sequence goes on from CM052885.1 coordinate 18,334,587, forward strand.
AAGGTCGCCCACGCTCCTTCAGGTCCTTTGTTCGCCCACGTCTTCTCCCTGTGGCTGGGCCGCGGCCGCTCTGGTGGGCGTCACTGGCCTCTTGGGGAGGGAGACTGCGGCACGAGCGCCCGAGTTGCCCCCCGGCTGGTCCTTCTGCTTTAGGACCTAGCCCTGGGGAAAACAGACTAATAAACCCCCGGACGATCTCGGTGCGTTACCTAGACGGAGCTTGTGCCAGACGACTTCTGGCCAGGGTTTTCAAGGGGGTCGCCCAGACCGCGACCCTATAATGTTTGCCTGCTTTTGTGTCTTCAGGCCTATAACATTCACGTGAATGGAGTCCTGCATTGCCGGGTGCGCTACAGCCAGCTCCTGGGGCTGCACGAGCAGGTGGGACCAGCACCCCTGCCTTGAGGCAGCTTTCAAGCCCTTTCCTACACCTGGGCATCGGTGTCTTCATTTTCACCCTCTTGGTTTCCTCGTAGACTGTGTAGTTTCCCTTTAATCACTGCCACTGGGAAGGGTCTGGTGCTTTATCTTACCGATTGACATTTCCGGGGAACTCCCTAAGAAGCTTGCTGTCTGCTGCTTTAACTGCTCCTCTTTATACTCACATCCGCCTTTCTGCTTCCCTATCCTCGGTCTTACTTCGCCCTTTGCCTGTGCATGGAAAAACCGACCCCCCCTCCCCCCGCTGCCAAAGCACATTTCTTCTGTCATCTGAGCTACAACTTGAAATTATTTTCCCTTCTCATACAAATCATTCACCAATCCTTCTGTGTTCTTCAGCTCATTTCAGTGGGCCTACCTGTTCAGTTATCCTTATGTATCTCTGATGCAATATTTCTATGTTCTCCTCAGCAGATTGCAAGCTCTATTCAACTCAGTACAGAGTCCTGGTTCTACTGATAACTAGCTGTTAATTAGCATTTACCTAATTTCTTTGGGCCCTAGTTTCTAAGACCAAAAAATGTATTTATTGATCTGCAAAGTCCCTTTAAGTCTTAACACATTTTGTGAATGTATTAGCTGTACTTAACTGGGAACATAAATTTTCCTTATAAAGTTCTTTGCTTCTGGTGAGGATTCAATGAACACAGTCTTGCTAAATAAAGGGTTCCCTAGGCCCTGGCCCTATACAAACCCTACCCACACCGCGAAGGGGCTGATTTGTACATAGTAAGATAGGAAAGAACTTATATTTAGGACAGAAGAACAGCTCCACTGGGATGCTACCTCTGCAAGAGGAATGATTTTCTGGATAACCAGGGTAGATGGGGGACGGTGGGAGGAGGGGGGGCTGAGGGAAGGGAAGGGGAACCCAAAGGAACATTGTGAGTGTGGATCGCCTCTTCTCATTTGCTACGTTTTATGTGAAGGGTTGTATCTTTCTCCAAATAGCTTCGGAAAGAGTATGGGGCCAATGTTCTTCCTGCATTTCCCCCAAAGAAGCTTTTCTCTCTGACACCTGCTGAGGTCGAACAGAGGAGAGAACAGTTAGAGAAGTACATGCAAGCTGGTGAGTGGTTGGAGGGAACTTAAGACTAACTGTTTAGAGAGCTGTGGGAAAAGACTCAAAAGAGCTCGTTCTGTAGACTGGCCTGAATTAATTTCTACAGCTGGGGAGCCTCTTGTTTGATCTGTTAATTAGGAAAAGTAAATAACACACAAGGATGGTCTAGGTATCAGCAAACCAATTCGATCAATATACTAATACAGTTTGGAAATACCAGTGTAACACTACGTAGTCTTAAAGCACTTTAGATTGGTGGGGAGAACTTAATTTGTATCTGACATGCTTTAGATAACAATAACAATGTTTAAATAACATCATTGTTATTTCCCTAGTTCTATAGACTGGACTCAACTAGATGGCAGCCAAGGGTGGGGCTGGTGAAGAATATATGCAGTGAGTGAGGTGAGGCCAGCTGGGGGATATGATAGGCCATCATCAGCCCAGGAAATGGGGTATGGGGGAACCTACCAAGAAAAGAACTGGGGGGGGGAAGTCAAGAGGGAGTCCTAAGTTACTGGAATAGTTATTGGACTCTTGTCCCCACAGTTCGGCAAGACCCGCTGCTTGGGAGCAGTGAGACCTTCAATAGCTTCCTGCGTCGGGCACAACAGGTAAGGCTCTGGGTGGGAATGAGATTTAAGGGAAGGACTTTCCTGTAGGGCCATGTCATTTTAAGGCGGTGGCTACAGAAAGAGTCGATCCTGGTACCTTTTTTTATGGGAGGGGGCTTATGCTGTTCCAGTGAAATCAAGGAAGCCCAGCCTGTAATTAAGCAACTAAGAATAAAGACACTAGAAGGACCTAGAAATAAGAGAGTCGAGGATGGGTTAGAGCTGGACGCTAGGCAGATGTTAACAAGGCAGTGCCTCCATTCTCATGTATGTTCACTCCAGGAGACACAGCAGGTCCCCACCGAGGAGGTTTCCTTGGAAGTGCTACTCAGCAACGGGCAGAAAGTTCTGGTCAATGTGCTAACTTCGGATCAGACTGAAGATGTCTTAGAGGTGAGGCACTTGTATTGCACTGCCCCACCTCCCCTGCACCCCAGGGTCCCAGGTTTGGGGGTGATTGGAACCAGCCAGTATGATGAGCTGTGCTTGCTTCCCTATCCCCAGGCTGTGGCTGCAAAGCTGGATCTTCCAGATGACTTGATTGGATACTTTAGTCTCTTTCTAGTTCGAGAGAAAGAGGACGGAACCTTTTCTTGTGAGTTTCTGTGGACATGACTTTCCTGTGCTTCTAGTAGTGCATTTGCCCCGCCGATTCCTCCCCAAATCTGACATTTCCTCAGGGCTCTTCTCTTGATTTTTCTCCTCTTGAGTCTTAACACATTTGCTTCTTTTTTTCTTCTTTAACCCATAGTCATACGGAAGTTGCAAGAGTTTGAGCTGCCTTATGTGTCTGTTACCAGTCTTCGGAGTCAAGAGTATAAGATTGTGCTAAGGAAGAGGTCAGGGCTGGGCTTGGAGGAGGGGGAGAGTACTGGTGATTACTGGGCCATGTACTGAGACAGAATAACCTGGACAAGCGGGTAGTGCTGGGTGTTTCTACCAGGCCTCCCAAGCTTCCTCCCACTGTACCACCATATTTGCCCGATAGTTCTAGATTGCTCCTATTTTCTATTCCACCTCTCTTGCCTTACACCAGCTTAGCCCCGTTACCCCTTTCCACCCCTTGGCCTCACAGTTATTGGGACTCTGCCTATGACGACGATGTCATGGAGAACCGGGTTGGCCTGAACCTGCTTTATGCTCAGGTGAGCTTGGAGCTGCCTCAGAACCCTCTCCCTGAAATAGATACTGGTGTCCCACTCTGCCAAGGAAACTCTTCATGTCTTTACACCCAGTTCACGGGAAAGTTCCTAGAATACTGTCAGGGCACCTGGCACTCTCCCTACTTTGTAAGCTGATATAGTCAAGGATTCACTGCAAAGAGGTTGCTCAAGCGTGGGGCTAAGGGTCAGGCTGGACAGAGGTAACTGGACACTTTCCTTGGACCTCTGATTGGAAGCCCCAAACCCCCCCACCCCTTGTCTCTACTGTAGACAGTATCAGACATTGAGCGCGGGTGGATTCTGGTCACCAAGGAGCAGCACCGGCAGCTCAAATCTCTGCAAGAGAAGGTCTCCAAGAAGGAGGTGAGCCTGCTTTTCCGTCTCCTTCCAAGGGTTGTTTTCTGAGTCACCCCACTTCCCCTCCTGACTCACCCCACATGGTGACTGGGTTTCAGTTCCTGCGGCTGGCGCAGACACTGCGGCACTATGGCTACTTGCGCTTTGATGCCTGCGTGGCTGACTTCCCAGAGAAGGACTGTCCCGTGGTGGTGAGCGCAGGCAACAGTGAGCTCAGCCTCCAGCTCCGCCTGCCTGGCCAGCAACTCCGCGAAGGCTCCTTCCGGGTCACCCGCATGCGGTGCTGGCGGGTCACCTCCTCTGTGAGTTGGGGTAGGCCTTTGGGATGGTGGTCTGGCAAGCCTTGAGCTTCGGGAATGGGCTGCAGTTGATCAAGGAGGGAGGCAGATTGGCCGGAACGATCTCAGCCTAACTCTCCTTTCTTCCCCAGGTGCCACTGCCCAGTGGAGGCACAAGTAGCCCAGGCCGGGGCCGGGGTGAGGTGCGCCTGGAACTGGCTTTTGAGTACCTCATGAGCAAGGACCGGCTACAGTGGGTCACCATCACCAGCCCCCAGGTGTGAGCCCACCCTCAGGCCTCCTCTGGAGCCCATTGCACCGTCTCTTAGATACCCAAGTCTAGGGCTTCCAGGACTCCATGTGAGTGGGAGCCCTTGTCTTAGGGGTGCTGGGCTCAGGATGACCACTCTAGTCAGGCTGAGCTCTCTTCTTGCCCTCAGGCTATCATGATGAGCATCTGCTTGCAGTCCATGGTAGATGAACTGATGGTGAAGAAATCTGGTGGCAGCATCAGGAAGGTAAGCAACAGGTTTGGACCGCTTGCAGCTGAGTTTTTGTGCTCTCCCTGCCTCTTGTCCTAGGTGTGAGGCTTCTCTCAAGAGGGAGAAGTGATGGGGAGTCCACAGGGATCCTACCCTTATCAGCACTTCATGTCTCCATCCCTAGATGCTGCGCCGGCGAGTGGGGGGCAGCCTGAGACGCTCAGACAGCCAGCAAGCAGTGAAGTCCCCACCCCTGCTTGTAAGTATCACTTTCTCATCAGTACCCCATCCGCCAGCCTTGCCTTGTCTCCCCAAGTGAGGGCTCTGACACCTCTGCCTCCTCTTCCCCAGGAGTCACCCGATGCCAGCCGGGAGTCCATGGTCAAACTCTCAGTGAGTTTCCCATGTGGGTTGGTGAGGTTGGTGTTGGTAGGGGATCTCAGGGAGGCTCAAGCCCTCTGACCCCAACCCTGCCTTTGTTACAGAGCAAGCTGAGTGCCGTGAGCTTGCGGGGGATTGGCAGTCCCAGCACAGATGCCAGTGCCAGTGATGTCCACGGCAATTTTGCCTTCGAGGGCATTGGAGATGAGGATCTGTGATCTCCAGTGCTCAGATGTCTGCCCTCTACCCCGGAGGAATGTTCAGAAACTTGCCCTGTGCCTGTATCCCCCAAGCCAGGGGGGTCTTTTCCTTCCTTCCTTCCCCTTTCTTCTCTTGGCCAGGGGCTTCCTAACCCACCTTCCCTTCCACCCCCTGGGCTGGCTGCACAAAGGATTGTTCTCTTTTCAGAGCTGGCCCTCAATGCCAAATTAGCATTTAGTATTTTGCACAAAGTCCAAGGGACCATGGCTACCTGCCTTGGGGAGGAACCACAGCTTCCCCTGAGGCTGCTTCTGGCTTCTTGGGGCCATGGGCCAAGGGGATGGGCAGAGGTCTATGTATGGTCTGGCCCAAGTCCCCGTCATTAAACTCAGCCTGATTGCTGCCTACTTCTGGTTCCCTTTCACTGCCCCTGCTCCCCCCATCACCGCACAGACTGCTGCGCTAAGGGTAAGGTGGAGCTGTGCTTGCCACTGCCAACTCAGCATAGACATGGCTTTGTTAGTGTTTCCTTTATTATAAAGCACTGAAATAAGTTAAATAAACAGGTGGGAGGCTGGGCAGTCCCCCAGCCAGTTCCTCTCCTGCCCCTGGGAGCAGTGGAGGTGAATACAGGGCCCTTCCCACTGAGCTCATGAAGTGCATCAGTCAAGGCAAGGCCCCCTGGTCCATATGGGCCCCTCGCCCATGGGGTTTGGGCTGGTCCATATAGTGCCTAGGTTAGTCTGTGGAGCCCCTGGCCAGCGGGGGAGGAAGTAGAAGGTGGCTTCTGGTCCATTTGTATAAAACGTACAGGAGAGGCAGGGCTAATCCATAGGGCCCTGAGGGAAAAGGACCTAATTCAGGGCGAGTCTGTATGGAGAGCCCGGCTACCAGCGGCACTCAAAGCTGTCGGACCCCGAGAGCTCAGCACAGAGGAGGGGCTGTGAGGTGGGGCCCAGCCCTCAGGGGCAGAGAGGCCAGGCCCTCCTGCCCCACCATGGCCATGCACCTTCTGGTGGCGTTTGTAGTTGTCCCAGTGGCCTGTGGTGTAGGCGCAGGTGGCACAGCGGAAGGGCTTCTCGCCTGTGTGCCGCAGCATGTGGCGTTTGAGGTTCATGCTCTGATTGCAGCTGTAGTTGCAAAGGCTACACCGAAAAGGTTTGTCCCCAGAGTGGATGCGACCGTGACGCTTGAGGTTGGCCAGGTTGCCACAGGCATAGGGGCAGAGGGGGCACTTGTAGGGCTTCTCTCCCGTGTGGACACGCTGGTGCCGTTTCAGGTTATCCAGATGAGCAGAGGCATAGGGACAGCGGGCACAGCGAAAGGGCTTCTCACCACTGTGCGTCTTCATATGCCGGGCCAGGTGGTTGGGATAGTGAGTGGCAAAGGGGCAGAGACTACAGGCAAAGCCTTTGTCATTGGGGCCCTGGGGCCCCCCACTGGCACCCCCCCCAGCCTCTCCTCGCATGCAGCGCCCACACAGGGCAGCTCCCAGCCGACCACCCTCCCCCTCCTCCAGCTCTTGTCCACAGTTCCGGCAGGTCCAAGGGAACAGCAGTTCTGGCAGTGGTTCTGATCCAGTCCCACAGAGGCCCTCCCCTTCACCCCGCAGCTGCCCACAGTCCGGCAGGAAACTGGCACCACCTGGTGGCACATGGAGGCTCAAATCTGGAAGCAGCAGAGCATCTGTGGGGACAATGAGACCTGAGCTATGAATCCCAGTATCCCTAAGGCCACCCACCCATGTCCCAGGTTCTTTTGGTTTCTGGCTTTTTACCTTCAGGCCGCCGGGGCACTGCCCCCTCCTGCTCTGTGGGACTGGGAGGCCGGGTGGGACGTGGAGCACAGCAGCGGAAGCCACAGGTCGGGCAGGGAGGAGTGGGGGGCCCTGCGTGGGTGCGCTGATGCCGCCTCAGGTTGCCCAGGCTGCTGCAGGCAAAGGGGCAGTGGGGACAGCGGTAGGGCTTCTCGCCAGTGTGGGTGCGGGTATGTCGCGTCAGGTTGACGAGCTGGGCTGAAGCGTAGGGGCAGCGGCCACAGCGGAACGGCTTCTCCCCGCTGTGTGTCTGCATGTGCCGCTTCAGGTGGCTCGAGTAGTGGGACACGAAGGCGCACAGGCGGCATGAGTATAGTAGCCGTGGGGGCAGCGGGGGCCCCCCACCCGGCCCTCCTGCCCCACAACACGGCCCCTCACCTGTCGGCCCCCCACACAGCTGGCAGGCTGGGCCTGGCCTCTCACCCCTGGCCTCCCCTGGACCCCTGGCTGGTTCCTCAACTTCACTCTCAGCACTTAGTGGCCGGCCGCCCCCAGACTCGTCATCACTCAGCCCGTAGGGAAGCCCAGGCCTGGCCCCCAGAGAGTCTCCTGGTAAGACAGACATGAGAAGAGACATCAACATGGGGTAGAACCAGGCTCCAAATTCGCTTTCTCAGTGGTGTCTCCCCGCCCCCGGCCCTTGGTTGGCCCCACCCTTCACTTCAGTGATCCTGAAAACTCAATATGAATTAGCTGCTTCTGAGCCTGTACTAACCTAGTGATAACAGCTGTACCTAATTCCACTGCACAGAGAAAGATCAAAGGCTCACAGTGGACCATAGGCTGAAATGAATAATGTAATTGGCTGATTTTGGGGATGAGAAAGTAAAGTGAAAATACACAAGGCAGAGACCTGAGACCTTATTTTAAGCTCTGTATTAGGAAGGTCCTTTTTAGTATAAAGCTGATTATAAAATAAAAACTATGTCAAGAGTGAGGCAAAATCTAGAGTGAAGTGGAAACAAAGTAATGTGCCTAAAAGACAGATTTTCTTTTACATGGATTCCCTCAATGATTTTCAAAAACATCCTTTGTATAGGTGGCATAAGTGGTTAGATGGCACAGCAAATTAGGATGCAGTGATGTTAAGATTGACAGGGAAAAGGAATGTACGAGAATATTTGGGGGTAGGGACCAAAACCTCAATAGGAAAGGGTTTATACTGCAAGTGAAAGGCAGTTAGATTAAGCATAATTTAGTTTGAATAAGAAGTTGTTTCCCTGAACCTCTTAAACTTCATATAAAGAACGTGCTAGGCAGGAGGACAAGGTTATTAAAAGGGCATTAACTTTTAACCAGTTGCTCCATGTGATTCATTCACTGTCCTATTCATACCACCTTTGGGCCAGGCCCCAGAACTTCACCTCAACAAAGTGATGGAGCTCACTGGACCATCAGGCAAGTGAAAAAATCTAGCTCAAATCTAAATTAAATCATCCCTAGGTTGTGGCACTGTTTTGTGGTTTCCTCAATGGCACTAAATCCTAACCCGCCTCGACGGGCTGAGGTTCCAGCGGCCACTAATCTTTGATCAAGTCCCTCAAACCCACCTTCAGAGTCTCTCTCGAAGCCCATGAGCTGGTCGCTGTTGCCGTCACCTTCCTCCTCTTCCTCTTCCTCCTCAAACTCCAGATCCTGGCCTAGTAGCAAATCACTCTCCAATACCAGGGCCCCGGGTCCTTCGTCGAGGGAGTCTTCGGTATCCACTGAAGAAGGGAGGGGGCTTGTAGATTCTCCCTCAGGAACCGTGCCCATCATCCGCACCCCGGGAGCTAGCCCTTGCAGCCCGTACTTCCCGAACTCGCAGACCCTCTCGGGTTCCCTTAGTACCTCGGTAGGAAGCTAGGAGTCCAGATCGCCCACCCCATCCCTCAGGAGTCCCCCTACACCCCGACCTGAACCCACTCCAGTGACCCCACCCCCGCTCCTCCCCCCCCTCGCGGCCCCTGACCCCTGACCTTTGACCCCCTCGCATTTCACGGGCTGCGGGTGGCTCTGCTTCCTTCGGGGCATCGTGACCGGCTCCAGCCCGACGCGCCTCCGGCCTGCGGCCGCCCGGCCCCGCCCCTCCCAATCCCGCCTGCCCGCCCGCCCTTCCTCTCAGGGCCCGCGGGCCGCCTCCATGCATCGGCGCGGGCCCCGGGCAGCCCCCGGCCCTGGCCCCGGCGCCCAGCTCAGGCCGCTCCCGCCGCCGCCGCCGCGTCCATTCATGGAGCCCCCTACTCCCCCCCTACGGAGACCAGCTGGTACCTCCGTCCTCGCTTCCGCTTCCGCTGCCGCAGAGCTACACGGGACGCGTAGTCCGTGGGAAGCAGAAGCGGCGAAAACGTCCACAGCGTGACCAGGAAGTGATTGTGACGAAAGGAAGCGGGCCAGCCAATCAGAGATCAGATAAAAACCAGCCGGGTGAGGAAGGCCGGAGAAGCCTTCGCCCTGCTTTCAGTCTTCGGAGACGCCCAGCAGGTCCTTCACCCTACCTGGAGGAACTAGTAAACTATTCCTCATTCCGGAAGAGGGTGAGGATGAGCCGTGACGCTAGGCCAGCCTGCCCAGCAGCTCGGGGAACTGCAATACCTGGGCCCCCTCTGCCCCACACATGCCTGGCGAGCTGCGCGCGCGCACACACACACGCACACACACGCACACAAGTGCGCTGAGGGGCTTGGTAGATGCTACCAAGGAGGTCGAGTCTGGCGCCGGAGAGTTCTGGGTGGGCCGGACAGGGCAGCATTATTGAAAAAAGGACACCACTGGCACAATTAGGTTTTGGCCTTTAGTCTGAAAAAGTGTTGATTGAAAGTGTACAACAGAGAGCGGGTGCAAGCGGCTGGGGCCATGGAGCCGCCAATAAAAAAGAATGTCCTTAAATAAAGTTCACAGAGTAAAAACCAGAACCGCCAGTCTTCCCTCCAACACAACAGAGCACAGGCACAGAACCGGTGATGAGCCCCAAGGAGCAAGGAGGAGGCTGGGGAAGACAGCAGAGGCTCCCAGGCTGCTGTGTGGAGGGAGAGCCCTCTTTGGAATGGGCCGAGTAAAGCCACCCAGCTCCCCTGCACACCTCATAACCACTGCTAAGGCTAAAGGAAAAAGACAAAACTCAGTCTCAGGTCCAGAGGGCTCAGAAAACAGTCTAGGTGGGCAGGGGTCTGGACAACCATTAGTCCCGCTTGGCCTTCTTATTGTCACTGTTGCCATTTTCTTCAGCCCCCTCAGAAGAGAGCACCTCCTCCAGTTTCCGCTTCCCACTCTCTGGCTGAAGCTCTGCTGTGTTTCGGGGCTTGAAGCAAATGATGATGCAGGTCATGTTGTCGCACCCTGTACCGTCCCCAGAAGTGTCTGGTGCCAGGCACTGATCCAGCAGCTACAAAAGGGACAAGATAGACAGCTCAGCTTCAGGATTTGAACACCTCCCTAGGAACTTAAACTCCCAGAAGAGGGCTGACCCTGCTGAGACGGTGGCAGGAGGAGGGGAACAGGCAACAGACGTCACAAAACAGGCCACCTGCTAGTGCCTAAGGCATGAGGATAAGTCAGGGAAATGAAGGAAAATGGAACTTTCTAGTCAGGTTTGGCATGTGTCAGTAATTAATGACACTTCCCAGCTCTAGTCTTAGCTCAGGTCAAAAGACAAAACCTTGGCTATGCAAACCAGATGCCCTCTCTCCTCTGCCCAGGCACTCACCTCTTCCACGATGGATGACAATAACCGAAGCTCCCCATTTTCATCACGCTGGCTGATTTTTGATTGAATAAAGTCTATAACTTCCTGGCTGCTCATCACATTCCTGGAGTGAAAAACAATATACTCTTCTTTAGTCCCACCAAGGCAAAACAGAGGAATGCAGAGAGAGGTGATAGCCCCCAGGACCTACGTAAACACCTACGGAGATTGTCCTTCGCTCTGCCTTACGCTTGGGAGTTTTTTTTTTGTTTTTTTTTTTAAGTTTATTTATTTATTTATTTACTTGACAGAGAGAGAGATCACAAGCAGGCAGAGAGGCAGGTAGAGAGAGAGGGGGAAGCAGGCTCCCCGCCGAGCAGAGAGCCTGACGCGGGGCTTGATCCCAGGACCCTGAGATCACGACCCGAGCCGAAGGCAGAGGCTTTAACCCACTGAGCCACCCAGGCGCCCCACGCTTGGGAGTTTTGACACCAAGATGGCTGCCTAGGCTCTAATGCTAGAGCAGTTTGAGAAAAGTGCTGAATGCAGCCCTTAGAGGGATGAGTAACCCAAACCAGCTCAGAGCCCTACAAGAAAAGTAATGCTGCATGAAAAAGGGAATTTTAGGTTATTCCACTGGTGCTCACCATATGCCATCACAGGCAATGACCATGAATTCGTGGTCGTCAGTGAGAGTCAGCACCTTGATGTCAGGAAGGGCTGATATCATCTGTTCCTCAGGTGGCAAGTTCTTATTTCTCTTGTAGAAGTGGTCTCCTGGAGTAGAGGAATGGTTGGTTGATGAGCAGTTTAAGCACTCCCCCAAAGACTTGTGCTGGAGGCTGGTTAAGCCTTGCCATTCATTTCCCTTCTTTACAAAGTTCCATAATCTAAGTAAATGGAAAACTGAGTTCTAGTTTTTTCTAGTTTCAGCCCTGTCTTCAGTTTGCTAAACTTTAGGTAGGTACTAACCTGTCTTTTTTAATCATCCAAAAATGACAGCTATCGTACCTATCTTATGGAGACATTTTACAGACAAAGATCACAGATACCAAAGGACTTGGAAAAAGGTAAGGGCCTGTTAAGATTAAAGTTTGCTACCAGGTAGTCTGAAAAGAGAATAAGACCTCAGAAGTCTTCCCCACATTTTCCTGGCCCTTACCAATGGCTCTGGAGAGGTTGAGGCCCCCGTTGACTCGCCCATCCATGGTGACCTTGCCACCAGCATTCTTGATGCGTGCTAGCTCCACTTCATCCTCCGGTTTGTGGTCATAGGACATGTCCAAAGCTTTGCCAGCCTCGGACACCACACAACGAGAGTCTCCCGCATTGGCTACAATCAACTGCTTCCCTCGTATCAGAGCCACCACCGCTGTGGTACCGCTGTCAGAGCCAGGCTTAAGAGGAAGAAAGGGAGCATCAGGGGAGCTTCTGGACACAAGCTCCTCATTGGTGCTCCCCTGACCATTTGCTTATGCTTTCTCCTCTCACTGGGACCACCAAGAGAGCTTTAACAGGAGAGGCACGGATTTAATCTTTCCAAAGACTAGAGCATTGCTCTTTCTATTCTGAGCTAACTGTACCCTAAAGACCTAGTTCTCCTTGTAGCATAAATGCCCCCATAACCAAGACTTCAGTACTAAGTCAGCAAGGAGATTCCCTGTCCCCAAATCACAATCGGGGAATCACATGTGCTTCTTGGCTTTTCCAGACTTGGTGCTCCCCTTCCCTACACACCTCCTCCTTGCCTTCCATGCCCGGCACCATCATCTCCTCTTCTTCCTCGTCCTCTTCAGCCTCCTCAGTGTCATCCTCATCTTCCTCATTCTCTGCCTCTTCGCTGCTGTAGCCATCCTCTTCCTCACTGCATTCCTGCCAGAGGGATGATCTCAGGCTGCTGAGACTGGGATGACCCCCTGCCCCCCTCCCCCCAACTCATACTCAGAACCAAGAGGCCCTGACTGAACAAAGATACTGAAAGATACAACTATATGATCATGATAGAAAAATTTAGGGGAGGGGAGAAGGCCTGACGGGTAGAACTAATATCCTGAGCTGGGTTCAGCAGTCCTGAGTAGGAAGTCCTACAAAAGGCCAGGGCTCTCAGCCAGAAGCACCATCCAGGCAACACAGCCAGAAAATAAGTGGCCCAGAGAAGGAAATACCCAGATATCCAAAGTTAACCACCACCTTCTTGTTCTCTCTGAGAGATAGACTCTGAAAGGCTAGAACTAGATCTATTTGTTATAGTACCAACAAAGGAAGAGGTTTGAAGGCTAATGGTTCCTATGTTGGTGGAAATAATGAATTCAAGAAAACCTTGGAATACAGTAGGTCTTGGGTGATCTAAAAATAGGAGAAGGTGGGGTATCTGGCTGGCGTAGTCAGGACCACATGCAACTCTTGATCTCGGAGTTGTGAGTTCAAGCCCCATGTTGGGTGTAGAAATTACTTAAAAAATAAAAAATAAATAGGAGGAGGAAAAGAGCCAACAGGTATGCATGGTGACCAAACAGGCCCGCTCTGCAGATTCAGCATCTGTCTGCTCCCACAGGCCCTTACCTCACTGTCTTCCTCTTCCTCCTCTGCCTCATCTGACTCATCCTCACTGTCCTCAAAGAACTTGGACTTAGCAACTCGAGGCAGCTTGTCAGAGGCTGAAGAGCAGGAAGGCCCAGCCTCACCAGTGGGAGTGCCAGGCTCGCCACCTTGGCCTGCCTCAGTCCCACGTTCTGAGTTGGAGGAAAGGCCGGTGTGCGCCTTGGCTGTGGGGCCATTTTCCTCTGAAGAAGTTTCCCTAGATGGGTCCTCAGGTCCTGCCTCCCCATTGAGGCCCTGGGAGCCTGGTTCCTCGCCTGTCCCAGCTCCAGATTTGCTGTGAGGAGCACCCTTGTGACAGTTCTGCCCGTAGCGTGTCAGCAGCTCTTCAATAGTCATGGTGGCCTCTTCATGCAGCAGCGCAGCCTCCTCATTGTCCACTGCGGGGAAGAAGCTGAATCAGCACCCCCACCCCAGACTCTTCATGGGATAAGCCCCCTTCCCACTTCCACAACCCTTGCAGGCTGAGTTTCAACTTCCCCCCCACCGCCCACTCAAGGATCCTATCAAGTTTCCTATTGAGTCTCAGAACATCCCTTTGCTTCCTTCTCAAGTAATTATCTGCCTGCATAGACTTCCTTTGGTCTTTGTCTTTCACCCTATTCTTAGTCAAAGGAGTACTAGTTACTGTAGTTCTTTTATCACCTCTCATTTTTGATTGGTAAGTTGGAAACCTCATTATGGCTGAGGACCCAGGCAGCCCACAATGCTAGTTTTAGGCCTACAGCCCAGGCTTAATGACTGGCTGCTGAGGCTAATGACAGTTCCAAATCTTAAAAAAAAGGTCACATAAATATTAACAGGAACCAGAGAGACCCCATCACAATGACAAAAGATAATGTATATAAAAATGCTTACAATTATGGACACTAGGTACAAAGGTTAATTCTTTCTCCTTTCATAACCTCGTGTAGTGTAGAACATAGGGTTCTTTAATGTGAGGACTCCCCAAGTCCCTAAGAAGTCATCCTCTCTTAGAATTGACACATAAATAATACATATTAAAGAAGAGTGCTTTAAAATGCTGATTTCCTCTCAAACAAGGGATGCCACACTCACCATCATCTTCATCAGCTACTTTTTCTTTTTCATCCTCATCCTCAGTGGGTCGCCCTGCAATCTGTGCCAGCTCCTTAATGACTTCCTCAGTGGTCAGTTTGGCATCGATAGCCAAGAAGGCATCTTCTAATGCCTGTATATAAGTCAAATAGTATGAGGCAAGTGTAGGAAAAAGTACAGCGGGTACAACATGAATTGCCTATATACAACCTGGGTACAAAGATGGCATGCCAATTACAGTGTGATCCACCATACAAGGAGACACTGACATATAAATAAAAAACAGTTCAGAGACCTGAGAATAATGAAGCAGCTCTAAAAAGGTCCAGTGGGAATAGAATTTTTTAAAAAATGCAGTAAGAAGCAGCTTACTGGTAAAGGAAAAGAAAAAGGAAAAGCCAAGGACTGGAAACCAAGGGAAAGCCTAGAGGAGTAGAGAAGGAGCACTACAAAAAGACAGACCTTTTGTAGCTTGCCTTCTTTGTAGGCCTTCTGATCTTTGATGATATCAGGAAGATATTTGGCACAGTACAAGGCAACTTCCTCCCCTAGAAGAAAGGTAAGGTCACCCAGAGCACTGCTTCCCACATATAAAGTGATATAATATTTACATGCCATACTGGAGTGAATCCCAAGGGTTGAAGAAATGACTATCTTATACAACTGAAACCTATCTGAAACGTATTTATTTAGGAAGTTCTGATCCAGAAAATGGATTTCACCATCAACTCTTCAGGGCTATATTAATATATCTTTTATCTTTTCTAATCTATATACTTAGTTCTCAGTGGGAAAAAAATAAATTCTAATACAGGAAGAGGTTTTTTGGATTAAAGCAAGGCCTGGTGAGATTATAAACTAATACAATATCCTGTTAGGAAGACAGAATGGCAGAATAGAGAAAAACAGCACTGGGAAAGAAACAATATCTTAGGACCAGAACCTTGGAAAGGAAAACAACAAAGGACCTGTTCTTGCCCCCAAAAGTCTGGAACCTGAGTTCAAAAATGTCACCAATATGATCTGCTAAAGTTACCTCCATGTCCATCATAGACAGAAAACATGGCTGTCTCACTGTCCAACTCAGGAATACAGTTGTGAGCATCCTAGGAAAAAGAGAGCATAATTAGCATTTCTCAAGGTCAAAGGATGTTCTTCCTTGTGAACCTCAGGTTGTGAGGATCGCCTTCACGCCTTAATCTCACTAACCCTTCCCTGGCTGACCTACATGGCCTAGAAATAAGAAAGGAAAATTGGATGATAAAATAAGAAAAGAAGTACAGGGGAAGGAGAAAGGAAAAGGGCCAAGGGAGGGAAGTAGGGGAGGAAAGGAAGGGGGGATGGTGGAAGGGAGAGAGATGAATCGGGTCACTACCTCTGCAGTCTAGCAGCCTCAGCCTAGGAGATCTCAGTCCAGATGGTAGAATGTTTGGTTGTTGGAACTCTAGACCTGACCTTTTGGATTTGTGGCAACTATGGGAAGAACCAGAATAAAGGATCTTTAAAGTCACTTCCAGACCCATTCCATGAATCAGTGAACTTCAAGGAAGAAAATGTTAGGGAAGATAGCAAAAAGAGACCTGAGGACATTACCAACCTGACAAGTTTCTAGGAGAATTCTAAAATGCCTAAGTGAAAGCACTAAACTTTGTAGAACTATATACACAAACACTTATACTGCCACTTCCCCAAAGCACCATCTAAACAAATTATTCTCCTCTTCTCTCAAAGTTTAACTCAGTAAGTTACCCTCAGACTAGGCAGAGGATATATTTACAAAAGAATCCTCCCAACAAATAATGTTATTAAGCTACACTGTGTCTAGTATTTAATTGGGATTTACAATGCCTCATGTAATCAGCCTTCCCACCTCCTACCCCCAGCTGGAAATAATATATCATTCATCGCTGATGGCATTAGCACACCTGAAGAGAAGTCTGCAATGGTCCTGCTGCAGCAACATTGTGCTTAGAAGGCTGGGCTTGATCAAATTCTTCTAATAATAAAACTCTGCCACCCCAAGCAAATATTCCAGGCTATGCCATAATTCAAGCCAAGATGTTGAACCTAGGTGAGAGTGTGCTGCAGCTTACCCTGCCCCATCTTGGAACACAACCCCACCTCCCTTTCAGGTACTTTCTACAAACAAAAATAATATAATCAGCTATTTACTTTGATTGATTATCGTTGTGTAAGTTAATGGTTCTCCTTCCTCTTTCAGGCACTGAAACTTTTCTAGCTGTATCAAAACTTAAGAAATCAGTGCAGTGGTTCTTCTGTTGTCCCTGTAGTAAGACTAAGCTTACGTTATACAAATCTAGAATATTAAAAGCTATTTTAAGGTAGTAAATGAGGGGGCACCTAGGTAGCTCAGTGGGTTAAAGCCTCTGCCTTTGGCTCAGGTCATGGTCTCAGGGTCCTAGGATAGAGCCCCGCATCGGGCTCTCTGCTCAATGGAGAGCCTGCTTCTCCCTCTCTCTCTGCCTGCCTCTCTGCCTACTTGTGATCTCTCTCTCTCTCTCAAATTAAAAAAAATAAAATAAGGTAGTAAATGAGAAAATGCAAAAATAACTATTTTGTATTTCCCTCTGATTGATTCTAGGAGAAAGTGTCCCAGAATCTAATGGGCTTGCCATGGAGGACCCTCAATGGCCTATCTAATAAAGTTGTCAACAACCGCCTCTGAGCCTCATCCCCGGGACCCAGAGAGCACCACAGACCAAAGGTCTTCTCCCTCTTCCAATCACTCCACCACCAGCCACACTGGCCTCCCTTCCCTCTGAGCCAGGGTTAGTTAGACCTTATTGGACCTACCTCTCCTCTCTCTGCACCTTTTGCCCTGCCTTTATGACCATCTATTGCCTCAGCATCCTCTACCAGTGGTTCTCAGACTTTAATGTGCCTAAGAATTCATTTGTTATTCCTTCACCAAATATATGAGTATCCATTATGTTCCAGGATCAGTCTGAGTGTTTGGGATATATCAGTGAAAAATATGAAGACCTGCGCTTCATTAAAAAACTTATATTCTCACGAGGATATACACAATAAATAGTTAAATCATAGAGCATGATGCTATAACTCCTATAGAAACATGATAGTGCTATGGAATAAAGGGAAGGTAGAACAGAGGACTGAGTTGGGATTACAGAAAAGTGGCAGGAGAACTGAATCGGCATGGGACACAGTGTGGTACATGCTTGCTGAAGCCATAAGCAACCGTACCTCAGCAGTCACTACCTAAGTCATGCTGTATCTAAACAGTATCAGCAAAACAGTTGTGTCATATTAATGTTGACTTTAATTCTGGTGATTTTGTAGTGTGGTTTGTTGGCATGGAATTTATGCCCAGTTCTATGTTTGTAGTCATTTAAGTAACATTAAATTAAAATTGTTTTAGTGAATTCTGGAGTTCCACAAGTATTGCTTTCCAAAAAAAAAAAAAAAAAAAAAATCCATGGAAGAGCTCCAAGATATTTTGTTAAATAAGGAAAGCAAAGTGCAGAAGGAAAGCAAAGTACAGAATGGCATATTTAGTAAGCTGCTTTTGTGTAAGAAGAGGGAGCATAGGAATAGATATTTGTCTTTTCATACTGGAATACTACATGGATACACAGAAAACTAAAGAAAACAGTTAACTGTGGTGGGAGCAAGAGGGTGCAGACGGATAGGCGCGAGATGAGCCATGGGAATGTTTAGTTTTTTCAAAAGTAAATTAAATATTTTTAAAAGACTCAATGTATCACTAAAATTTGAGAAATTGGTCCAACTAATTCCACTTTTTGTAGGGGAGGGAAGAGCAGTCCACTTGACCACTCCTTCCAAGTGGAACAGGACAATCATTCTCTGTCCTGCAATGCCACTCTAAATCAGAACTGTACCATCTCTTTTGAACCCACACCTCTATTCAAATCATCTTTTTTGACTTCCCCATCTGTTTCTCACAAAAGCATGTGATGTGAAGCAGATCTAGCTTCATATGAACATATGAAAAAACAGCAAAGAAATGGATATTAAAAACAAGGAAATATCCTTTTGTGCAAATTAGAATAATAAAAAAGATTAATAATAACCAGTGGTAGTAAGAGTGAAGTAAAAACACATTCTCATATCCTGACCAACAAGAATATAAGTTAGTATAGCCTTCCTGGAACACAATTTGGTAATATGTATCAAAATATCAAATGTACATGCCCTTTGATCTAGTAATTGTGGACTTCCAAAAGTTTATTTTATGGAAGTAATAAGACAAGGGTACAAGAATACATATAAGAATGATCACCATAGGGGCGCCTGGGTGGCTCAGCCAATTAGGTGTCTGCCTTCAGCTCAGGCCATGATCCCAGGGTCCTGGGATCAAGCCCCACATCGGGCTCCCTGCTCGGCAGGAAGCCTGCTTCTTCCTCTCCCACTCCCCCTGCTTGTGTTCCCTCTCTCGCTGTCTCTCTCTATCAAATAAATAAAATCTTTAAAAAATATATTTAAAAAAAAGAACGATCATTATAGCATTATTTATAATAAAAAACAATTATGAACATCCTATTTCCATGAAGAAATTAGATTACAAGTGGTACATCCCTCCAATAGAATCCAGCTATTAGAAATGAGTATGTGGGGGGCGCCTGGGTGGCTCAGTTGATTAAGCAAGTCTGCCTTCAGCTCAGGTCATGATCTCAGGGTCCTGGGATTGAAGGTCCCTGCTCAGTGGGAAATCTGTTTCTCCCTCTTCCTCTGCCCCTCCACCTGCTCGTCCTCCCCTCACCCGCCCCGCTTCTCTCAAATAAATAAAATCTTTAAAAAAATAAAAATTAAAAAAAAAAAAAGAAATGAATGTGTTCACTTGGAAATGTGTTCACAATATATTAAGTGATAAAAGGAGGGAAAAAAAAAACACCTGTATATATACGCTAGAAGTCTGGATGGAGAGTAAGAGTTGGGTAATAATTATTTTCAATTTTTTTACTTTAAAATTTTTTGTACAATATGCCATATTGTTCCGATTTGAATGATAATGATGACAAAATGAACCTATGAACTGTCCTCAAGTGGCCATGCTATGATATACTGCAGGATTTCTGGCCAGATATCTCTTGGTGTGCCTCCATTTTCTCTCCTATAATATGGAATAAGAGTAGCTACCTTACTTACCCTTATCATCACAGAAGTATTGTGATGCAATAGTTGCAAAATATGTAAAACTCCTTTTAAGCTGGAATTTAATAAATACATATTCTATTCTGAAATTCAGCACCTACCTCACATTTTTCTTCCCTATTCTTATTCTCAAAGAGGAATGCCTACCATAAAGATTCATCTTATACCTTGAGGTCTCAGTTCCCAGAATACTCCACATTACCTTCTCTTCCACTTCCTAGTAAGGCTCTGGATCTATTTTATCACTTACAACTGTTCTACCTTCTCTAAGCACTTTAGTTTCCCCCTCTGCATCTCTGTTCAGAGCCTACCTACCTTTACCCTTGCTTTTCTTTCTCTCTGACCTTTCTGAGCCAGAGCCAAGTATTTCAACACTGTCTCTTAGCAATCTAGAAAAACTCATCCAACCTTGTATAACCCGACCGACTGCTTTCTTTGCCCCGGAATCAGAGCCACTAAGTACTGCTAGTCATAAAATGTCATGAAATCATGTTGATTGTGCACCCTAATTCCATTCAGCATTTTTTCCACACGTTCTGCATTGGCACTTAAATATATTCACCACAGTCAGTCACAAACCTTTCCCACACTGTTCAAGCTCTCAATCCTCTTCTTTCACTCTTAGCAGATGAGCTAACTTCTTGCTTTACTTAGATCAAGGTCATATTTCAAGAACTACCTCATCATCTCTATTCTACCTCAAAATTTCTCTACCACTTTACCTAACCTCTCCTTCACTTCTGCCTCCAAACCATTGTTTCTTCTCTTCTGTTACTTCAACAAAGCCTATACTAAACCATTTATTGGAAACTGGTTAAAATTATCTCTCTTTTTAGATTTATTTTCCTCTTAAACTTCTAATCTCAAAACCTTTGCCTTCAAGATTTTACTTCACAGAGCAGGCAATAACCATAATAGCAACCCAAATAGCCATTTTGCAGGCTTCATTTTTTCCCAAATACTGTACATAATTAAATAGTGAAAACCATGTCAGCTTTCTTGAAAGTTCGCTTGGGTTCTGTGAAGTTCCAATTGCCTGTTTCTATAGGATGTCCCTTCACTTCAAACTGAACATATGTAAACAGAAACTCAGCAGTCTTCAAAAAATCAGAACTTCCCCTGTAGGTCTTATTTCTGTTCAAGGAATCTTAACTTTCCTAGGCAACACTTAATACCAGTTCACCTTGACTTCCTGGCTCTCTTCTATGATCCAATTACCAAGTCCTACTAAGTTTTCCTTTATAACTTTGTTCCTGGATTACTTTACTCTTACTAGCATTTTATCTCCTTCCTGCTTCTACTCTCTGCCCCTGTAATCCAGCCAGATTATCCTTCCCAATATAACACTTTATTGCTAAAAGCTTCAATGGATTCTACTGGATATAAGATTAATTCCACACAACTTACAGGCAATTTAAGGCACTCAATCATCATTCCTACCCATCTCTATAACCTAATCTCTTAATTTTCATACCATACCCAAAAGAAACGACTCTACTCTTGATACTGACCACCCCACTCCTGTAAAGTAGAAAGCAAGCCTCAGAGTCTTTCCTCCTATCCCTCCTCCCTCCAATATCCTTCTCCTTCTCATTCTTCTCCCTCCACTTTCCTCCTCTCCTTTTGTCCCCATTTATACTCTCTCCTTAAGGTCCAGTTAGTCTCACCACCTCCAAGAGATCTTTCTCAATCACACCAATACTCTATGATCATTCCTCTCTCCAAACTCTTAATATTTACTGTCTCTACTAATAATATGGTTACTCAGCATATACCATCTTGTATTGTTATCCAGCATTCCATGGGGGAAAAAAAAGTCTTAGGTCCAAAACTATATTGTAAACCAGCCTGAAAGCAAAGACTGTCTTAAATTTCTTTACAGCTTTGGGGCCTAAAACTATGTTCTGCAACATAGTAGGACTCCATGTTTGTTTATGATGGTGAGTTCCCAGCTGCCTCAGGACAAATACCTTATGGATGGATGCCTCCTCCCTCATTTCCTATCCTAAACCTAGAGATGTATCATAACACACTAACAGCTGATAGTCCGAAGGAGATGACTCAGAATACACAGGTCACCTGAGTCAGGGCCCTTAGGCCTTGCCTTACTTAAAATCACGTATCATAACCTTCTGATCTTCTAGGCAACCAATGGATCTGCATTAATGAAATCCTGGTTATCCTGCCTGATGTCAATCTCCTAAGGTTATAAATACATCCACAAATGTTCCTGTGTTACTGATCAACCATTTACATTTATATACATAAATTTCTCTAAATCTTTACAAACCAAGACAAAAAGTTTGAAGGTGGTTGGGATGGGAACTACATTTTTGATTTTAAAAAGTCATGTATTACTATATTTTAAAATTATATGCATATATTACCTCAGTGCTATAGAATATTTTGTGTCTCCCAAAATTCATATGTTGAAATGTAATCTCCAACATACTATTTGGAGGTGGGTGTTTGGGAAGTAATTAAGTCATGAATGAGATTATGCCCTTATAAAACAGACTCCAAAGAGCTCCCTTGTTTTGAAAATAGAGCTAGAAGGCAGACATCTATGAACCAGAAAGTGGGCCCTCAGCAGACACCTTAGTCTCGGACTTAGCAGCAGGGTCTTGAAGATATATTTTTATACCCATGTTCACAGCAACTTTATCCACAATACACAAAAGGAAGAAACAACCTAAGTGTCCATCAACAGATGAATGGGTAAACAAAATGTGGTATATCCATACAGTGGATACTATTCAGCCTTAAAAAGGAAGGAAATTCTGACACATGCTATAACATGGATAAACCTTGAGGATATTATGCTAAGTGAAAGAAGCCAGTCACAAAATGACAAATTTGTCTTTCTAGGAGGTACCTAGAGTAGTCGAATTCATAGGAAGTAGAATGGTTGCCAGGGGGTAGGGGCAGAGGACAGGCAGAATGGGGACCTGTTTAACTGGTACAGAGTTTCAATTTTGCAAGATGAAAATAGTTCTGTCAATTGGTCATCCAACAGTGTGAATGTACTTAACAGTACTGAACTGTACATTTCAAAATGGTGAAGATGGAAGATTTTATGTTATGTGTATTTTACCACAACTTAACATAAAATAATTAAAACATACACACACCCCCTCCCATAAAGAAAAGACCAGTCTCAGAGGCTTCACTGGTAAATTTTACCAAATATTTTTAAGAGAATAATACCAATTCTTCACAAACTCTCCCAATGTATAGAAGGGGAAGCAACACTTCCCAACTGATTCTAAGGCCAATATTATTCTGATACCAAAACCACAGACATCACAAGAAAACTACAGACTTAATATTGTTAAAGATAGCAACACTCGCCTGATGATTCACGGACATGTACCCTGGGGCAATAAAACATTATATGTTAATAAAAAATAATAATTTCCAACTGCAAAAAAACCAAAAAATAATAATAAAAAAAAGATAGCAACACTCAACTGGATCTACAGATTCAACACAATCCCTACCAAAATTCCAAGTGCCTTTCGCACAGAAATTGACAAGCTGATCTTAAATTCATATGGAAATGCAAGGGACCCAGAAAAGAAGAAATAAGAAAAAGAACGAAGTTGGAAAATTCATACTTCCTAACTTCAAAACTTACCACAAAGCTAATGGTAACCAAGACAGTGTGGTACTGGCATTGCCATAAGTACACAGATCAATGGGAATGGAATGAGTCCAGAAATAAACCCTCATTATTTATAGTCAAATGATCTTAACAATGATGCCAAGATAATTCAGTGAAGGAAAAGAATAGGCTTTTTAACAAATGGTGCTGGGACAAGTAGATATCCACGCGCAAAAGAATGAAATTGGATCTCTTCCTTACACCATTCACAAAAATTAACCCACAATGGCTATTAAGAGCCAAAGCTATAAAACTCTTAATAGAAAAACTAGACTTCATTAAAATTAAAAAATTTTGTGCTTCAAAGGACACTAACAAGAAAGCAAAAAGGCATCCACAGAATAGGTGAAAATATTTGCAAATCATATCTGATAAAGGACTTTTATCCAAAATATATAAAGAACTCTTACATCTCAATAAAAAATAAAAGACAACCTAGTACAAACAGACAAAAGATCTAAACAGACATTTCTTCAAAGATCTGTAAGTGGCAGTTAACAAAAGAAAAGATGGTCAAACATAAGCTACCAGAGAAATATAATCAAAACCACAATGAGATACCATTTCACACCCACTAAAATGGCTATAATAAAAAGGGGAGGCTGTAAAGAAACTGACACCCTCACATATTGCTGTTAAGAATGTAAAATGGTGTGACCACTTTGGAAAACAGTTAAATAGCTCCTCAAAATGTTAAACATGGAGTTACTATATGTCCCAGCAATTCCACTCCTACAACATATTCAAGAGAAGTAACACTTATTTCCACATAAAAATTTATAATGTATGTTCTTAGCATCATTATTATTCATGACCAAAATGTGGAAATCTAAATATCCATTAACTGATGAATGGATAAACAATATCCGTAAAATGGAATACTATTCAGCCATCAAAAGAATTCATGATACAACATGAATGACTCTTAGAAATATTGTTTAGAGGGGCGCCTGGGTGGCTCAGTTAGTTAAGCCTCTGCCTTCAGCACAGGTCATGATCTCAGGGTCCTCGGATAGAAACCCATGTTGGGGGGTCCCTGCTCATCAGGGTATCTGCTTCTCCTTCCCCCTCTACCCTCCTTCCCTGTCATGCTCTTTCTCTAATAAATAAATAAAATCTTGAAAAAAAAATATTGTCTAGTAAAAGAAGGCAGACATAAAAGGTGACATTTTTATAATTCTGTTTTTATGAAATGTTAAAAATAAGTAAATCCATACAGATATAATATAAATTGGTGGTCGCAAGGGGGTTAGAGGAGGGGAGATAGAGAGTGACTGGTAATGGTTACAAGTTTTCTTCTTGAGTGATAAAACTGTTCTAAAATTGATAGTGGTGATAGTTGTACAACTCTGTGAATATATTAACCACTGAAATGTATAAATGGATACAGTATATGAACTATATATCTCAAAATTGTTTAATAAGAAATCTGTATATGCATTTTTAGGTACTACATATGATTAAAAGTTGATAGACTCCATCTTTGGACAGGATCTAAAGGGAAACAGAAAACGACTCCTCTGAAATCAGTACTCAGTTTAAAGCATGTCATTATATATCAGCGATGCTTTGAGATCAGTTCTAAAGATTTATGCTTTCAGACAGCATAATTTAAAAACAGCCTACAATGGCAAGAACTACTGATCAGATCTGTTAAACTTCTATACTCATATTCAAAGTACAGTTCCTTATCTTACCTCTCAAAGTACAATTCCAAGATGATAACCCAATAGAGGGTCGGGGTGGAGAAGCAGTAGTAACATCTGCTATAGGATTGGGCAATAGAAATAATTTATGTAAAATATTCTTGAAATCTTAAGGAATAAATTTTGATTTTAACTTCCAGTTGTGTAAGAACTTATAAAGGAATAGTGCAATAGAAAACAATTTCTCCATATTCATGGATATACATTTGATATCATTTCATACTCTCTCTGAATTGTGAATAGATACTGCATGCTAATCAAATGAAAAGAATGCTCTTTTATAGAAGTTGCTTAACTGCATCCTAGACAAAGGAATTCTGATCTGGTTTAGTAAGTAAAAGTGCTTTAAGATATAGAGATTAATCTGAGGATCGGACAATAAATGCTCTTCAGCCTTAGATACCCTTTCTTAAGTGGAACCCCACACAATGCTTGTAGTATCCTACTTTATATTTTGCTCCATTAACATAATGATTGAAACTGTTGTGCAGGTATCTTAAGAATGTTCTGTTTAACATTATCTACATTCAATTCTAGATGACCCTCTATGACCACTAAATAAGCCAGCTTCTATATGGCAGTAAACAGCTAGCCTACTCAAAAGTATACTCTTGGTATTGATACTGCCTTTTAAAGAAGGCAAATATAATTCATAGAATTAAAAAAAAAAATCCTAACTCCCCAAAGAAAGCAGTTTTATCACTCCCAGAGAACCTCATAACCCAAAACTAAAAGTACCCATGTCCCTTTAAGGCTACATCAACTAAAACCATTTTCAGGTTGGACTTCTTATTAGCCACCAAAAACTCAGAGCCTTTCCATATATATTTCTCAGGCACCCTTCCACAACCTACCTGTTAACCCACAAAATACATACCTCAACCAGCTTGAGGGTCCCTCCAAACCATGGAGAAGGAAGAAGGGAAGGGAACATCAACTGTGGTATTTTGTTTACCCCTCCTCAAAACACCCTGGTTCCACAGCAAGAGGGGCTGGAGAGAGGCAGAAAGTATAAAATGCCAGCTATTGATAGTTGCCATCCTTGCCTCAAGAGAACGGATAAAATAGTACTAAGGCTGAATCTATGCATCAATTAGGATTTTAGCAACCTCTGTAATGTGTATTGGCACAAACTTACCTCAAAGAATCATTAGGACCAAGCAAGTAAGGTCAACAGACTTCATTAATAAGTGGGATTAAGCCCTAAAGGTTAAGAGGAACAGGTGTATACACTTTCTGAAAAGGTAAGATTCACTGAAGAGCCTACAAGTCATAGTTATTTTCTTGCCATAGCAAAGAAACTATGTAATACTTTGTAGAGAAAGGAAACAAAGCCAGAAGGAAAAGTACGATGCAGCAGAAAAGGATCCCAAGCAGGACTTGAAGAGGATTTGATTAAAGATAACCATTCAAACAAAGGTAAATTGAGAAACAGCATAATAGGAAGATTTTAAAACCCAAACTGGTTACCTCTCAGGAGGAAGATTAGGATCTAAGAAATAGTCTAACAAGATTTCTACAAATCAAACAGCTGCTGATGAAAAAAAAGTCATTTTCTAACTACCAAAGGAGAAACCAAAAATAAAGGGAAATACCCTGCAGAGAAGCAAACAGAACAGAATCACCAGGCAAACAACTTGGAAAATTAAATACCCAAACAACTCAGAAAAGAAAACTAGAAAGAAGAGTACAAAACAAAACAAAACAAAAAACCAACAGAGCAAAACAAAAGAAAACAAAAATCCCAGAAAAACCACAGCAGAGAAGAATCTAGAAAATAAGGAATGAGAAACCTGAAGGAAAAGCCTTACTGTGAGATGAGTCACCTCAAATCTTACAATATTAACAGAAATGCCATAGAAATGGAATCTCCAAACTAGCAACTAACCCAAACCCCAGCCTTACATTAAGGTTTTTCTTTTGAAGCTCAATCCAGGTATTTCTAACACTCAGACAATTACATTTACCAAGTACCCAGTAAGCTCAATAGTGAGCACCCCACTGAAATATGAATGCTATACTTCAGGTTGACAAACTATGATAATAGTGTTCAGTAATTGTCTTGAACAACTTCATCCCACAGATTCTTTCCACCAAGGCACAAGTGTCCTAACGTTTCTGGGCCTCAATTACCCAGCTATAAAATGAGGGAGCCAAACTAGATGAGATGAACCATAGGATTCCCCTCATTCTTGAAATGTTATACCTAATGACAGAACTGTTTAAAGTCAGTTGTGGGTATAAAATTTGAGTCTGAGAACAAACTATTTAAGTTTATACTGTCATTCCAGAGCTAACCACAGGGAGGAGCGAGGGATTTGAAGAAATTCCCCAGGGAGACAGTAGTATTAGGCTTGTTACCTGAAGCCCACCTAGTAAGTAGATCAACCCTTAATCTCAGAAATAATTAGAGCATTTCCCTGGCCCTTCTGCCTAGATCTCACAACACTCTTCACAAAGACGTGTCTTACACATGTCCTTCTCCCTTTCCTTCCTGTATGGTTTCCCCTATTCTCCCTTGTAATTTCACACCCAATTCTACTTTTTATCCAGAAATTTTCCCTTTTCCTTTTATCCAGAAGAAATTTTCTAGAAAAGAAAAATCAGTTCTTTGTAGGTTATGATGGAACGATTACAAATCAAGGATACTATAAACCCCAACAAGCACAGGCAAATGACAATTGCGAATTAAGTTTTAGAAAAATCCCGAGAAAAAAATACCAAGCATAATAAAAAAGGAATGATACCGATCGACACAACTGAAGTTTTCCAAAGGTCGTAAAAGGCCCTGATGAGAATACAAATGACTGACAATTCCTGGAGGTCAGGTCAAGCCTCTGAAATTAACATTTGGTGCCCAGAGCCAAGCAACTAGGTGTGTAAGAATTTGAAACAGACTGCTCGCCCAGGCTTCCTTTCACTGTCAAACTCCGCGTCTAAAAAGGCCTCTCACAGCACACATTTAAGAAAAAGAAAAAAAAAAGTAGTCATGCCCGTCTATTCTCCTCGTCCTCGCAAAAGTAAATGAATAAACAGTCCCTCTTTTCATCTTCACTCCCACACTACACCTCACACCGTTTATGAGCCTGGAGGGCTGGGTTGGCAGGAGAGGATGGCGCGAAGGCACGGGGAGAGGGCGGTCAGTGGGCGGAAGGTGCCTCTCCCCACATGGCCGAGCTCTCGCCGCCAAACTGGCCACCGGCACACGGTCCCCAAGCACCGGCAGTTCCTTCTCGGCCCCGGGCCCACTCTCGCTGCCGCCCGTCAAACTGCCGCCGCAGCTGCAGCTGCAGGCTACTGATACGGACCCTTCCCCGGGGATAACCCCATCCCCCCGCTCCCTTTCTCCGTCAGGTTCCCGCCCTGCAGCAGCCCGGCTCTGGGCCTCTCCCGCCTCACCTCCATGGAGACGCGCCAGCCTTGCATGGCGGAGAACCCGTAGGGCAGCGGCAGGCGCGAGGCGCCGACCCCGTCCCCGGAGCACTTCACCGTGTTGGGCTGGGAGAGGTAGGCACCCATGGCGGCGGCTGGCCGGCGGCCTCAGGGGCAGGCGAGCGGGGCGCGACCCGTGCCGGAGCCGGAGCCCCGGGGGCGCGCGCGTGGCAGGAGCGGGCCCGGCTGCACGGCCGACACAAGGTGCCGGTGAAAGGCGCGAGGCCGGCCAGGAGGCGGTAACGGGACGGGAGCAGAGAGGGAGCGGAAGCGGAAACGGCGCCGCTCCAGACCCCGCCCGGCCGGCGCGGCGCGGCACGGCGCGGCGCTGCGGGCAGTCATTTCCTTAGCAACTCGCCCCGCCCGCGGGGACAACGGCCCGCCCAACGGCCGCTCCCGCGAGACTGGCGTGGTCACGCCCACCAACGGCCGCAGCTTGCCTCCCGCGGCGCCGCAAGCGGCTCGCCACCCGTAGCTGTCCTTCGGCTGTCCCTCGCCACCCCGCTCTGCATTCGCTCCCGTGCCCCGGCCTCTCGCGTGTTTGTCGAAGCTCTTTTGTGTGGGACCCGGCTCTCCCGATCCATCCTGCAGTGTATCAGTCTCCTCTCCCCACCGCGCGCTCAGGCTCCGCAAACCCGCCCATTTCGGCTCTATTAAAGTTAACTAGTATTTGTTCTGAGCGCATGAAGTGCCTGGCCCCGCCTTAGGAGAGAGTCTTTTCTAACTAAAGAAAATGAAAACCTCAATCTGTAACATCATTCGAGTTAATACAATGCAGAAATATTTGGCACGGTCTCAGCTGGGTGAGAAGAAATCAAAGGAGAGGAGGACGAGCTGTTGCTGGACGTCCTCTGGATGCCCCAGAAGTGCATTATGCCTAGGAGAAGAGAATAATGTACAAGCTTGCAGGGGTGAGAAGAGAATGTCAACTGCATTTAGCAGGATTTTTGAGGAAGCTGGCTGGCCTCGTTGGAAAGCGATTTTAAGTAGTATTATTAGATAGGGTAGAGATGGTCATAAGCGCCAAGATGGGTGACTTGGACTTCACTGTTATACTGGCGTAGCATTTTAGGACTGTTGGTCTAGTCTTTGTGTGCAGTGTAGATTGGAGGAACAAAGTGGAGACTAACTAGTTAAAGGGCTCTTAATCTAAGCATGAGATGAGAAGGGCTGGAACTGAGGTGGTGGCAGTGGGAATAGAGATGAACAAATGAGACAATAAGAAACCAACCAAATGTAACAGATTGGATTCAGGGAATGGAAGAGAAAGGAGAAATCCTCCAAACTATGAGCAGATTGACTCTCTTAAAATTCAAAACTAATTATACTTCCTCCTGCTATTCAGATAGTCCAAATTCCTTAACATAGTTTACCAGACCCTTCATGCTTGAACTAATTGTAACATCTCTCTCCCACTTTCCATTTCCACTACAAATCAGTGCTTCAGCAGTACATCTTTGGATTCCTCCAAAGCCATGTTTCTCCTTCTGTGCCTTTGCCTATGAAACACACCTCCACACCCACCCACCTTTGTCATCCTCCAAGAAGTCTTCTCTAATATCCATAATCTAGTTTGGGTAGGTTCCCCATTTGTTAGTCTTTCCCGAAGTCTATACGAAAGCAAAAACTCTATCAAACTTAACTATTGTATACCCCAGCATCCCTAGCACAATCCTTGTATGTGCTCAATATCTTCATTGAATGAATAAATAACACCAAGGTTTTGACCGTGAATGACAAAAATTCGTGGAGCCATTAACAGAAAACGGTGTGGCGTGGGTGGGTGTGTATTTGCTAGTTTGGGGAGAAAATGGTGGGTTCCGTTTAAGGTGACAACTAGATATCTAAACATTGAAAACATTGGATTGAAGTTAGGCCGAGGGTAGAAGATGTTATTTAGGCCTATAGGTCCTAATGAACATAGAGGAGATCTCTGTACAGGGCAGTGTAACAAGCATGAAATGACTCTGACTCTTTTTTTCCCCCTAACTATGGAATGTGACATTGTGAAAAAACACACGAGTTTTGGCATATATTAACCTATGTGGTCTTTCACAAGTTGTTATTCTGTCTCAGGCTCAGTTCCTCGTGGAAAATAGACATACAATATTTACTTTTTCCAATTGCTTTAAGGATAAGAGGAGCTGAATAGAAAGTGCTGAGTTTGCATAAATGCTGTATCCAAGGACATACTACCATTTAAGTATCCATGTACACATGATTGATATGGGATGCAAATAACATTAAATTATTTGAAATTATTTTTACAAAATATAGATGATCTGAAACAAAATGAATAACAGACAAGGAAAAAAGTAGAAAAAATATGACTCAAGAAAAAGCAAGGTTGGGGCACCTGGGTAGCTCAGTCGGTTAAGCATCTATCTAGCTCCCTGCTCAGTGGGGATCCTGCCTTGTTCCTCTGCCGCTCCCCCTGTGTGTGCTCTCTCAAGTGTGCTCTCTCTCTGTTAAATAAAATCTTAAAAAAAAAAAAAAAAAAAGGCAAGGTACTGGGAAGGTGGCAGTGTCTTAGAGGGGAAATGGAGGTTGTAAAGGGCCTCAGAGAAAGACATGGGAAAAGAGACAAAGAATATTAGGATTATCCTCTCCTTATCCATCCTCATTCTCCCCAAAAGCACTAAAATATGCTTCCAAGGGCACAAAGATTTTATGCTTTGATAGGGAGCAAAAAAAAATTTTTTTTAACTAAAAAAACCCCAAAACATTATATTAGTAGATGGTTTTTCCTGAGTCTCTAAGCTATGAGCTTCAAAAATGTGACTAATCAAACATAGTCACAGAAGAAGCTCCTGAACATGTACTTTAGGGACTAGCTCAACGATAGAAAGGTCTCTAAAATATATAGCAAGCTGGAGTACCTGGGTGGCTCAGTCGGTTAAGTGGTTAAGCGTCTGACTGTTGACTTTGGCTCAGGGCATGATCTCAGGTCATGATTTCGGGGTTGTGAGATCTAGCCTGGAGTGGGGCTCCTTGCTCATCTGGGAGTTCATTTGAGATTCTCTCTC
The DNA here is from genome assembly GCA_028534135.1 of Potos flavus. Classification (NCBI taxonomy): domain Eukaryota; kingdom Metazoa; phylum Chordata; class Mammalia; order Carnivora; family Procyonidae; genus Potos; species Potos flavus. Next base: position 18,365,686 of record CM052885.1, read on the forward strand.
TCCCTCAGCCCCTCTCCCCTGTTCATGCAGGCTTGCCCACCCCCAGAAATCTCTAAATAAATAAATAAAATCTTAAAATATATACCAAATTTATTCAACAACAAGAGATAAAGGCATGGGATTGGTTAGTTGTACATAAAAAATAAATCAAAGCATTTGGCAATTCCTACACATACAATTCTAAATCCCAGTATCACCTTTGCTTTAGTTAAAAAAATCGTGAGATTGCTTGTATTTTCTTAGCTCCCGAACTGGTCAAGCATCGAAGATAAACTAACAAATACTAGTCATTTTTTAAAAAGATTTTATTTATTTGACAGAAAGAGAGAGAGGGAGAGCGCAAGCAAGGAAAGTGGCAGGCGGAGGGAGAAGGAGAAGCAGGCTCCCTGCAGGGAGTCCAGCACAGGGCTCCATCCCAGGACCCTGGGATCATGACCTGAGCCAAAGGCAGACACTTAATCGACCGAGCCACCTAGGTGCCCCCAAATACTAGTCATTTTTAAAACAGTTTTGTTTCTCTTAGCCTCTCATGAGCCTCTTTCAAGTTACCTCTCATGAGAGAAAGGAGAAAACAGGAGAAGGTAGTTCAAGCCAATGTTTTCCAAACATGAGAAACTGTGAACCACTGAGACATACTTCTGCAGGTCCCAAGGGATTCAAGGGACACACCTCCCCACCCCGCACCCGCCCCCCGCCAAGGCCAGGCAACATTGCCTTGAAGTTAAAAGGTTAACTTCAGGGGCACCCGAGTGGCTCAGTGGGTTAAAGCCTCTGCCTTTGGCTCAGGTCATGATCTCAGGGTCCTGGGATCGAGCCCTGCATCGGGCTCTCTGCTCAGCGAGGAGCCTGCTTCCCCCTCTCTCTCTGCTTGCCCCTCTGCCTACTTGTGATCTCTCTCTCTCTCTGTCAAATAAATAAATAAAATCTTTAAAAAAAAAAAAAAAGAAAATTCATAGTGGCTTGGCAATACAAGACCCCGAGAGGGTGGCCGACCACAGATTGAGAAACTCAACCTACATATAGAAGATGTTAAGAGGGGAGAGAATGAGAGGAGGGTGAGAAGTTGGGAAGCCAGTCCTCCCAGGCTTCCCTGCCCTCCCCAGGCTTTTCCCAGAGCTCCTAACTCTGTTTTTGACTCTTTATGTACTCCTTCACATTGTTTCTGATGATCTTATACTAGTCATAAGATATTGTCTTTGGAAGCTCAGCAGTTGTGTATGTGTGTTTTTAAGATTTTAGTTTTAAGCAGTTTCTATACCCAACATGAGGCTTGAAACCCCAAGATCAGGAGTTGTATGCTATACCGACTGAGCCAGCCAGGCAACCCAGAAGCTCAGTAGTTGCTGATGCTATATTCTTTTCTGTGTGTGATTAAAGGTGAAAGATTGATCCAGGGAAGGGGAAAAAAGTGTGGGGCAGGATTTAGAGCTAGGAAAGAAGGAATGCAGATATTTTGACGTTACTAGGAAAAAGAGGGGTAAGAGTCCATTTCTGAGGTTCTGGGCCAATCCATACTCCTCTTTGTACTCCTAAGTTTTAAAAGGTGCCCAATAAATGCAATTTTTTTTTAAATGTCAAAGAAGTGTTATATTTTAAAGTTGCAGTCTTCTGGGGCACCTGGGTTTCTGAGTTGTGTCTGACTCTTGTTTTTGGCTCAGGTGATGATCTCAGGGTTGGGGAAATGAGCCCCTGGTTAGCTCCATGCTCAGTGGGGAGTTGGCTTGAGGATTATGTCCCTTCTGCCCCTCCCCCTGCTCTCTGTCTCTAAAATAAATAAATCTTTGAAAAAAAATTAAAGTTAGAGTCTTCTATTTCTAGAATAGATATAATTTCTATTCTATATTCTATAATATTCTATGCTATTTCTAGAATAGAATAGATATAAATTCATCTTGCAGCCATCCACCTTTACTTCTGGAAATCACCAGAATGGGCCCTCTACACATACATAAAGGAAATATCCCACCTTTATCCTAAAGAAAATCTTGAAATGACATTAACCAAAATTCAGAGGTTTCAGACTGAGATACAGGAGGTGTTTTGTTTTTGTTTTTGTTTTTAAGATTTTATGTATTTATTTGAGAGAGAGAGGGAGACAGAGAGAGCAAGCAGGCATGAAGGGGAGAGCCAGAGGGAGAAGCAGACTTGCCTGCTCAGCAGGGAGCCCAACAAGGGGCTTGATCCTAGAACCCTGGGATCATGACCTGAGCCGGCTGAGTCACCCAGGTGCCCCTGGAGTTAATTAATTAATTAATTTATTAGTAACATAAAATATTTTGCAGGACTGTGCCCTTCAAGAGGAAAAAGAGATTGTTTCCTCCCCTAAACAAGAATATAGACTGGAATGTCTCTTAAAAAAAATCCTTACTTGTTCTTAGGAGACCTATGTATGTTTTTATTCAAGAGTTTGCTCACAGGTGATCACAAAACTGGCGCCCCCCGAGGAGTGTGTGAATCTTAACCTGCGCACCTCATGTAAGAGAACAGACTGGCCTGACAACTGGTATACCACGAAATGGTGTTATGTACAGCCAAATTATCTGAGGTCTGGAAAGTGTCCTTGACTCCTGGGATTGTGTTAATAAGCAGGCCAACATGGAGGTGAGTTTTTCCCCCTAAGGAAAAAGATAGTTCCTCAGTCAAATATTCTGGCGTGGGAATAAGCAGGCCTTGAATTGGAAAAGGAAGATTCTCTCTGGACCCATGCCTAATGCTGGCATTAGGATTCCAAGAAGTGGCCCAGCCCGGAGCTCCTGCAGGGAGAAGTGGGCCTGCTGAGACGGCTCTGCCTTATCAGGGATCTGAAGAACAGCCACTTCTAGTGGCAGCTGTGGGCTCCTCTTTGTTTTTAACGTCTGTGCCTCTGTGTCTTGTTAAATAGTGAAAGCTTTGGGGAGTGTAGTAAAGAGATCTAGATCCAGCGGGTGGGACCATGTGGAGAGCCCTAAGGAGGTGATGGCAAAGGTCAAGAGCAGCAGTGTTTGGGAGCAGGGACAGCTGGCAAAAGCGACAGTGATTTCCAGGGAGAATCTGTGGCATACTTACCCATTCCTTAGGGATTCCTCAAAATCCTTTAGTAAGAGAACTCCTTTGCTCTATTGGCTGTTGAGGATTGAGGACACACAAGTTGAGTCTGACAGATTGGCCCATGAAAAACCACAGTGTTACTTAGAAAAACCCTGCTGCTTCTTGTAGTCATCACGAGGACACACATTCAAAGAAATGAATGACTGAGGCACTCGGGTGGCTCAGTCAGTCAAGAGTCTGCCTTTGGCTCAGGTCATGATCCCAGAGTCCTAGTATCAAGCCCCATGTAGGGCTCCCTGCAGGGAGCCTGCTTCTCCTTCTCCCTCTGCCTGCTGCTCCCCCACCTCGTACTCTCTCTTTCTCTCTGTCAAAATAAAAATTTTTTTTAAATCTTAAAAAAAGAAAAACAAAATAATGAATGACCTGACATTTGTAATCCCTTCGCTCTGCAGTTTGCTAGGGATAAACAGCAGTAATAGGAACCCGGCCAGCTGGAATCCCGCCATCCACCAAAATGGCTTTCTTTCCACTGTTCTGTCTACTCCTCTCAAATGGTTCTTTCCTCAACCTTGATAGTTTCCCTGTGTGTATGTTTAGCTCAGTTCACAAACAAAATCTTGAGAGGATCCTTCTACAAAGTGTCATAGTTATTTCTCTGTGTAATTCCGTCTTTTCTGGCTCTCTGCCCTGGAAATGTTAGCCACTTTGGTCTCCCTGAATCTCAACTCTGTCTTCTCTCTTTGGGTTTTGTCAGGCTCTGTTTGTCAGGCTCTGAGTGGCCTGGAAACCTAGGCAGTAAGCTGGGGGTACTCACAGGATTTACCTCATTTGTTTCTCTTCTCTCAGGGGCCACTCTCCCATGTGTGCTGCCTGCTACAACCAATATCTGAAAACTCTTCCTTGTGTATTTTAACCAGAGTTCTCCATGGCGAAGGCAGGAGGGTAAATTTGGGTCCTGTTACACCATCATGGCCAGAAGCGGACGTTTTTCCCAAGCAGTTTTATCAATTCTTGTTTATAAATAGGTCTTTCAGTGAGATTGGGTAGGTGTGTTTTTTTTTTAATCCCTTCATTGTTTCTGGCATATCAAAATGTATTTTGCTTTCACTCTTTAATGACAATTTGGCTAGAAATAAAATTCTAGGTTTACAGGGAAGTGTTTTATCAGTCTTATTTTCATTCCATAGGTAATCAGTTTCTTTCTCACATCGCTGGTAGCTTTTACAATTTTCTCTTTATTCTTGGTATTTTGTAAATATCCCTATGATATGCCTCAGCATGTGTTTATTTTATTAGTACTAAGAGCTTGTTTTTAAAATTTGAAGCCTAATGTCTTTTATCAACACTTTAAAATTCTTAATGTTTTCACTGTTTCACCATCATTGTCTTTATATTTTTCTAGAATTCTCATTATACATGTTAGGGATTTCAATACAGGCTCCCTCTCTCGACTATATATATATGTGTGTGTGTGTGTCTCTGTATGGCATTCTGAGTGAATTAACTTATTCTGTCCTCAATTATACCTGGTTTAGAGCTCTTACTTTTTATTTTCACTATTTTATATCTTAGTCCCCCAAAACAAGGAGTTCCTTTACTTGCTTTTGGAGAAGGCTTTGTCACCCTCTGTTCCAAGCTTGAGCCAATAATAAGTGTCCTTATCAGATTCTCTAGTTTTCTCATTTACTTTAAGAATGTTCTCCCTGGAGAGTTTTTTTCTTCTTTCCCAGATGTAAGAAACACTGTAAAAACAAAGGTTAAATTTCAATGTGAAAAGCCAGAGGTGAGGTAAAGGGGAAAAAAAAATAACACCTATGTTGGAAATCTTCAACTCTTACTGCTAAAAAGAGAGGCATATGTCACAAAAGTTGGATTGGACAATCATAGGTTTTATGGTCTAAAAAAAACTTTTTTTTAAAATTTTATTTATTTATTTGACAGAGAGAGAGAGAGAGAGATCAGAAGTAGGTAGAGAGGCAGGCAGAGAGGGGGAAGCAGGCCCCGCGCTGAGCAGAGGGCCCGATGTGGGGCTCAATCCCAGGACCCCGAGATCATAACCTGAGCTGAAGGCAGAGGCTTTAACCCACTGAGCCACCCAGGCGCCCAGGTTTTATGGTCTAATTCCTTCTTCTGAGTCTGGAGAGTCAGAGAAAAGGAGAGTTCAGTCTTTTCTGGACTGTTCTTCCCTCCTTTAACTGCCAGTGGAACTCTTATTCATTCTTTAAAACCCAGGCCAGACAGGTATCAGTCTTGTTCTCTGGGAAAACTCATGTATTAGTTTCCTATGTTTGTAGGAAATTGCAAATTTGTAACAAATTGCCACAAACTTGGTGACTTAAAACACCACAAATTAATTTTCTTACAGTTCTGGAGACCAGACGTCTGAAAGCAATTTCACTGATTTAAAGTTAAGGCATCAGCAATACCTTCTGAAGACTCTAGGAAAGAATCCATTTCCTTGCCTTTTCTACCTTCGGGAGGCTATCTGCATTCCTTGGGATCACTCCAACCTCTTGCTTCTCTGGTTACATTTCTTTCAGTTCTGTAGTCAAATCTCCCTGTGCCTCCCTCTTTTATGAGCACTTGAGATAGTGCCTATCCTGATAATCCAGGAAAATTTCCCCATCTCAAAATCCATAATCATATCTGCAAAGTCCCTTTTGCTCTATGAAGTAACATTCATAAATTCCAAGGATTAGGATGTGGGTACCTTTGGGGGCCATTATTCAACCTGCCACATCTTCCCAGTATCTTTCTTCCATGAAGTCAGTCATGTCCTTCTCTATGCAGCCTATGGAACTATATACATACTTCTGTTGTTGCTCTTGTTAAGTGTTGTAACTTTTTTTTTTAAACATTTATCTATGGGGCTGCTGGGTGGCTCAGTTGGTTAAGCGTCTGCCTTCAGCTCAGGTCATGATCCCAGGGTCCTGAGATGGAGCCCCACATCGGGCTCTCTGCTCAGCAGGAAGCCTGCTTCCCCCTCTCTCGCTCCCCCTGCTTATGCACGTTCTCTCTCTGTCAAATAAATAAAATTTTTATTTTAAAAATTTTTTAATTTTTAATTTTTTAAAAAGATTTTATTTATTTATTTGACAGAGACATAGCATGAGAGGGAACACACCCAGGTGCCCCAATATTCTAATAGATAAGTTTTTTTTTAAATTTTATTTATCTGGGCACCTGGGTGGCTCAGTCCTTAAGCATCTGCCTTCTGCACAGGTCATGATCCCAGGACCTTGGGATCAAGCCCCACATCGGGGCTCCCTGCTCAGCGGGTAGCATGCTTTTCCCTCTCCCACTCCCCCTGCTTGTGTCCCCTCTCTTGCCGTCTCTCTCTCTCTGTCAAAAAAATAAAATCTTAAAAAATAAATAAATAAAATCTTAAAAAAAATTTACCTATTAGAAAGAGAGAGTGCACAAGCAGGGAGAGGGGCAGAGGGAGAGAGAGAGTCCTCAAGCAGACTCCCCTGAGTGTTGATCCCAGGACCCCAAGATCATGACCTGAGCTGAAATAGAGTCAGACGCCTAACCAACTGAGTCACTGAGGGGCCCCAAGTGTTGTAACTTTTTTGTTTACACAGCTATCTTCTTAAGTAAATAGGAGCTCTTTGAAGACAGGAACTTTGTCTTATTCATTTGTTACTCTACTGCCTAGTGCGGTGCCTGGCACATAGTCACCACTAAATAAATATTTGGTTCAATTGAATTTTGCTCTCTGATTCAAGCCTGGAAGTACATCTGTAAGCTGTAAAATAATGGAGTCTTAGACCGCCCGTGCTAAAGGGGTCTCCAATGGGTCTTTCCTTATAGTCTGAATCTATGTTTCCTCAGGACATAATTTTAGATTTAGGAAAGTTGTCTTTATTACTACAGCAAAGGTAAAAACAAACAGAAAAGGTTTACATTAGGGTTTTGGCCCAGAAAAAGCTGTGGAATGACCTTGTAATTATTTTAAACTCACAACATTCCTGGGAGATAAAACAGATAGTAGCTTTATGCCACTAAAACATAGAGCAAAATAAATTATAGATGAATTTGACTTAAGCATAATTGAATACGATTGTGGAAATCAAATTATCTCAGGTGAATTATTAATTTACATGGGGTGTCTGGTTTTTTCATTCCCCAGTGCCTCTATTTATTTATCCATTATGTTTATCTTAGAAGTTGATTCAATTTCTTATGACATGACATAGAGGTATAGAGTTAAATGTTCTTATTTAATTAAACAGTAAAGCTCAGAGGCCTAAGTTATGAGGCAATGATCTCCTAGACAGGGATAAAGTGTGTGCTAGGGTGATAGTTTGTATCCTTCAGCCTAATAACAGGCCAGGCTACTTGCATCAGAATCACCTGGAAAGATTATTAGACATACAGATACCCAAGTCCTCTTTCTCCCCCCAGATTTGGATCCAGTTGATCCCAGGAAGGTCCTGGAAATGTGTATGTTTTAAAGTGCCTTAGGTAATTCACAATCATCAAGAAGTCTAGGCTTCTCTTAATTTGAGGTCCTAGAGGAACATAAATGCCAAGCTTGAGGCAAAGGAGCATTTTGTTCTTTTGATTGTCTTCAGTTTGAAAGAGGCTCTTTTGGAAAAAGGGATCCACATCATGTGCCTAGAGGAACGATCAGATTGGAGGCAAGACTAATGAGTCTCACACTGAAGAAGAAAAGCTTGGAACAGAAATCCAATAGATTTTTCCAATTGCCCTGATCAATGGAAACCAAGATCTTGAAAGAGTCTGGACAGTTTTATTGAGATATGATTTTCATACCATAAGATTTGCTCACTGTGAATTCAAAGATTTTTAGTAAATCTATAGAGCCGTGCAACCAGCATGTCAAAAGGCAAGCTAGAGTCCACTTGGAAGATGAGGTCAACAGATCACTTGGCAAGTTTAGAATTAGACAAATAGATGTGGATAGGCTCAAAGCATTGCCTTTCTTTATTTGTTTTTCTAAATTTATTTTTATTTTTAGATAGAGAGCACACACGAGAGGGGGAAAGGCAGAGGGAGAGGAGAGAGAGAATCTCAAGCAGGCTTCATGCCCAATGCAGAGCCCAATGCAGGACTAGATCCCATGACCCTGAGATCATGACTGCAGTTGAAATCGAGAGTCAGACGCTCAGCAGACTGAGCCACCCAGGAGCCTGTGCCTTTCTTTATTCTGTGATTATTTAATAAATTGTTTCTTTGTTAAATATTATTTCTTTTTTGAAGAAAAAGTATGTGCTACCTATGTAAGGCACAAAGTTCAAAAGGCATAAATGAGTACTTAAGAAGTTTCCCTCCCACCCTGTCACCCAGTCATCTGGTTTCTATTCCCAATAAATTGATTCTTGAGGTGGATTACTGACCTTCAGTGGGAATATTTAGGTAAATTAAGTTCTAAGTAACAGTAGAGTCCCCAATACTGTCTTGGAGTTTGGCAAGAAAGAGTGCTAGAGATAAATATAAATATTATTCAGGTGATATACTCAATGGATATATTTTCTAAAGCATGGTATAGAGAGAACGAAGAACATAACTTTGAGCACATTAACAAGCACCTTAATAGTTAGGAGGGAAGGATAGAAAACAAAAGAAAAATTAGGATAAGAAGTCGAAAGAGAAATGAAATAAATCAGTGTTATGAAAAGCAGGAGAGCTGTTCAGTGATCTCCAATGCTAAAGAGGTCATGCGGAATGAAGAATGAGAAAGTTTATAATAAAAGTTTATAGTGGAAGTGGAAGTTTATAATAAACTGAGAAAAAAGCTTTAGCAGAGGAAGAGGATGGGATTCACATTGCAAGAGATTAGGAAAATGGGATTTTTCTAATATGTAAAGAGTTCTTACAAGCCAATAAGAAAAAGATGACCAACCCAGTAAAAAAATTCACAAAGAACATGAGCAGGCAAAAAATTGAGGAGGAAATGCAATTGGGCAATAAACATATGAAAACAATGGTGCCGGAACAACTGGACATCTACATCCAAAAAAAAATCTAGACACAGCCCTTACACACCTCAAAAATTAGCCCAATATGGATCTTAGACCCAAATAGGAAACGCGAACCTCTGCTACTCCTAGAAGAGAATATAGGAGAAAACCTAGATGACCTTGGGTATGCTGATGCTTTTTAGATAAAACACTAGAGACACAATCCATGAAAGAAATAATTGATAAGCTGGACTTCAATAAAATTAAAAACTTCTCCTCTAAAGACAATGTCAAATGAATTAGAAGACAAGTTTGTGAACTGGGAGAAAATATTTGCAAAAGACACATGATAAAAGACTGTTATCCAAAATATACAAAAAACACTTAAAACTCAGCAAGAAGAAAACAATCCTATTTTAATTAATCCATTTTTTAAAATGGGCCAAAGACCCTAACAAGCACCTCACCAAAAAACATACACAGGTGGCAAATAAACACATAAAAAGGTGCTCCACATCATTTGTCATCATGGAAATGAAAACTTCAAAAATGAGATACCAGGGCACCTGGGTGGCTCAGTCAGTTAAACATCTGCCTTCAGCTCAGGTCATGATCCCAGGGTCCTGGGATGGAGCCCCACTGTGGGTTCTCTGCTCGGTAGGAAACCTGCTTCTCCCTCCACCCCTGTCCTTGCTTGTGTGCTCTCTCTCTCTCAAAATCTTTTTTAAAAAGTGAGCTACCATAACACATCTTTGAGAATGGCCAAACTCCAGAACACTAACACCAAATACTGGTGAGGATGTGGAGCAACACGAACTCTTATTCATTGCTGGTGGGAATGCAAAATGGTGAAACCAATTTTGAAGACAGCCAAGTAGTTTGTTTTTTTAATATTTTATTATATATATATATGTAGATATATACACACACATATATACACATATACATAAATATATATGTTTAGGATTTTAAATATATATATGTTTAATGTATATGCTGAGATGTGGTATATATATACAATGGAATATTACTCAACTTTCAAAAAAAAAAATCTTTCCATGGTTGAAACTAGAAGGTATTATGCTAAACAAAATAACTCAATCAGAGAAAGACAATTATATGATTTCACTCATATGTAGGATCTAAGAAACAAAACAGAGGAGCATAGGGGAAGAGAGGGAAAAATAAGATGAAATCAGAGAGGGAGACAAACCATAAGAAACTCTTTTTTTGTTTTTTAAAGATTTTTATTTATTTATTTGACAGAGAGAGATCACAAGTAGGCATAGAGGCAGGCAGAGAGAGAAGGGGAAGGAAGCAGGCTCCCCGCTGAGCAGAGAGCCCGATGCAGATGCAGGGCTCTATTCCAGGACCCTGAGATCATGACCTGAGCCAGAGGCAGAGGCTTTAACCCACTGAGCCACCCAGGGGCCCCTAGAAACTCTTTTTTTTTTTTTTTTTGAAACTCTTAATCATAAGAAACAAACTGAGGGGGTGCCTGGGTGGCTGAGTCGTTAAGCGCCTGCCTTTGGCTCAGGTCATGATCCCAGCGTCCTGAGATCCAGCGAGCCCCGCATTGGGTTCTCTGCTCAGCGGGAAGCCTACTTCTCCCTCTCCCGCTCCCCCTACTTCTGTTCCCTCTCTTGCTGTGTCTCTCTCTGTCAAATAAATAAATTAAAGAAAAAAAAAAAGAAAAGAAACAAACAGGGTTGCTGGAGGGGAACGGGGATGGGTTAACTAGGTGATGGACACTAAGGAGGGCACATGACGTAATGAGCACTGGGTATTATATACGATTGATGAATCACTGAACTCTACCACTGAAACTAATAATACACTATATGTTAATTAATTGAATTTCAATAAAAATAAACTTCATAAATTACCCATTAGAAGAAAAAGAAATCTCACTCCTTGGTATTTACCCAAAGGAGTTGAAAACTTATGTTCACACAAAAATCTGCACACATATCTATGGGAGCTTTATTCATAATTACCAAAAGTTAGAAGCAATCAAGATGTCCTTTAGTAGGTGAATGGATAAAATAAACTGTGGTACACTTAGATCATCGCATATTATTCTATTCAGTGCTAACAAGAAACGAGCTATCAAGCCATGAAAACACATGAAGGATCCTTAAATGCATATCATTAAGCAAAAGAAGCCAATCTGAAAATGCTGCATACTATAGGATTCCAACTACATGATGTTCCGGAAAAGGCAAAACTATGGAGATATTAGTATTAGTGGTTGCTGGGGATGGGAAGGCAGAGCACAGAGGATTTTTAGGGCTCTGTATGATAAATGATGGATATATGTCATTATATGTTTGTCCAAACCTATAGAATGTACAATACCACGAGTGAACCCTAAAGTAAACTATGGATTTGGGGTGATTATGATAGGTTAATGTAGGTTCATTTCCAGTAAAATGTATACCATTCGGGTGAGTGATGTCGATACTGGGGGAGAGGCTGTGCATATGGGCTACAGTAAACATATGGGAAATCTCTGAATCATCTCAATTTTGATGTAAACCTAAAACTACTTTTTTTTCAATGATTTTATTTTTTTGAAAGAGAGCACATGCATAGGCAGTGGTGGGGGCAGAGCAGAGGGAGAGGGAAAGAGACTCTCAAGCATACACTGTCCTCAGCAAGGAGACTGACACTGGGCTCAATCCCAGGACCCTGAGATCATGACCTGAGCCAAAATCAAGAGTTGGATGCTTAACCCACTAAGCCACCCAGGGGACCCTAAACCCTAGCATATTCTTGATATTATTTGATATCTTTTTGAAGAGTAACTTGGCAATATCTATTCAAGTTAAAATGTTCTTAGCTCTTAACTTAGCAATTCCATTTTTAAGAATGCATAAAAATAATTTTCACAAGCAAAGGTGTGCAGCAGGACTTTATTACAGCTTTATAATAAATAATATAAAAATAAATAAATAAATAAATAAATAAATAAATAAATGTTGGAAATAATCCTGACGCCCCCTGTTAGTTATTAATTAAATGTTGGACAATGGAATACTCTACAGTGGTTAAAAATTAAAGTAATTCTATATGAGCTGCCATGGAAAAAAGCAACAGAGTAAACTGAAAAAGATTATGTAGTATCAGCTTGATTTCATTTTAAATTATATACACATATATTAACATACGCGCAGGAAAAAAATGGAGATACATACATCAAAGTCTTAATTATTTTGGTGAAGTAGGATTACAAGAGATTTTCACATTCTATAGCAATTGTTAATTCACAATATTCCATAGGATTCTTGTGAGGATTAAATGAGTTAATATGTCATAAGGCAATTAAAACAGTGGACCATAGCACATAGAAGCTATTAAATATTGTTACACTATGTTACATATTTTTGAAATACTTCGATATTTTAAAGATATTATTTTTTAAAGCAGAAAAAAAATAATGAGGTGCCGAAAATGCAGTGTTTGAGATTTTTAAACATGAAAACTTAAAAATAAAATGAGAGCTGGAGGATGCTAATGCATCCTCTATGCATATTTGAAAGAAGCTAGTTGAAAAGGAAAGGTTGATATTAAGGACCAGAGAGAAGAGAATGAGATATAATAATAATATCAACTGATATTTAATGAATGTTTATAGTGGACCAGGTGCTCCAATTGCTTTGGAGCCCACAAGGAAAAAAAGTTAACCTGGAGAGGAGGAGGAACAACCTTCCTTTGAAGATTAGAACAAAGATTTTTAACCTCAACTTTTCTGAAATTATATGCTAGATTTGATAGACAAATGCATTTTTTAAATATCCAAAACGAGATCCGCAACTTCCAGATTTCTAAAAGAGTGTGTGAGTCCTCTCTATCAAAGGTAGAAGAATCAAAGGATGAAAGATTGGTTGCAAAAATAACTATTTTGAGGTGAAGAGATGAGAAAATAGAGGGCTTTTGCCAGATACGGTATCCTTCTTTATATTAGCTAAGAAGGATTAGAGAGTCCCTTTAAGGACAGTGAAATTTAGTGATTATGACATTCCCAAGTTGTGATAGTTGATTCATCTTCCTCCCTCCACAATATACGTCTAATGGCAGAGCGAATTTATACCTCTCAGGCTGAGCGTTTAGTTTTCGCAAATCGATTGGCTCACCCAGAATCTTTTCTTTCCACTTACTTGAAGTCAATCCAAATTCTTTCCAAACATCTTTTCAAGGAAGCCTTTGATAAATCTTACTGTTTGGATGCTAGATCTGGCTCCTATCAACTTTTGGTGAATGGCTTAATGTCTCTGATTCAGTTTTTGGCATTTGTCAATTAGCACTGAGTGATCATTTCGGTTTCTTATGAGGGTCAAACGAGTTATCTGTGAAAATCTCTTGCAAAGTTTTGGCAAATATCCGTGCTATGCAATTTTCAGCATATATTCAGGAAAATTTTTAAGCTTTCTGAAGAATTGGTGTCCTGCGCAGTCTCGCCCCCCCAAATAATGAAAGTGGGTGGGTGGGTGCTCCTCCCGGATTGAGGCTACGTCTTTCGCTCCTTTTGTCTTTCAGTCGTACCAGAACTGTCATGGCGCCTTCAAGAAGAGACGGAAGGCCTTCCTTTCGCCCAGCAGAATCATCGGGGGCACCTGGACTGGACGGAGGGGTGGACAGACAGATCGGCCCCAGCTGATACGAACACACCGTAGCCTCCGAGAGGTCTCGGCCGGACAGGCTCAAGGGGAGGAGACGGGTTGAAGACTATGCCAGCGAGCGACCGACTTCCCGGGGCACCGCCCATCTTGACCGCCTTATCCAATGGAAACCCAACGGCAGTGCGGCACCGCCCATCTGTTGGTCGGGCCGCCGCGAGGGCGGGGCCCGCAGTTCGGTTGCGCTGCGGAGCGCAGCTGTGAGGGAGTCTCTCTGGTCCGCGGCCCCGAACCCGAGCTGGAGCTGAAGCGCAGGCTGCGGGGAGCGGAGTCGGGAGGTGAGCACCGAGGGGACTGAGCGGGAGGAAGGGGTTCGGCGAAAGGACGGAAGGGTCGGTCTCCGCGGCCCGGGGCGCTGGGACCCGGGCAGGCGGGTGTCTGGTGGCGGCTCTGCTCGCTCGGCGGCTCAGGCCCGGCCCGCCGGAGCCGAGGGGCCGCCGCGGCCCCACGGTCTCTGCCGGGCCCGCCCGGCCTGCCCTGAGTGGCGGCGACCCGGAATTCTGCGGGCGCGGGGCGCGAGGCCCTGGCGTTCGTGTCGAACTGGGACTGACGAGAGGCGGGGCCGACGACGGGGGCGGTGGTGGCGGGCCCCGCGGCCTGCGGAAGCGCAGCGTCGGGGCCGCGCCTGCTGGCGGAGGCCGGCGCGCTGACTGCGCGGGGGCGTGGCCTGCGCCCCTGACGGCGCCGCGGGGCCGGCCTTTGATGAGGTGGCGGCCGCTGGCTCCCGGGCCTGCGGGGCTGCGGGCGCTCCCTTGCAGACTGCGGGCAGGGCGACCTGTTGGAGCGTGAAGCCGTCCCCTGCGCTTGCTTGACGTCTGAGCCGACGGTCCTGTGGGTCCCGGAGGCCCTTTGGTCTGCTCGGGGTGAGGGTGGCTCTGAGGCCCGTGGCCTGCGAGCTGTTGCTGAGGAGTCAAAATGCAGAGGGGCTGCAGTCCAATAAATAAAAGTCTCCGAGAAAAACTTTGCGCAACGATCTACTTACACTGCTCAGAAGTGAACACACTATTCTCGGGGTTGCTGGAGGCGGCGAGGAGAGTCCCTTGTAGGGGCGTAAATGACCTCTTCCGTATGTGATCTCTTACACCTCTGAACGACCCTGAGATGAAAATCCCAGCGTTAACAAAGATTTTTTCATCAGGAGGGGAAGTGCTGGGGGATCTTGGGCAGTGCCTTCATTTTGCCTGCTGGGGAAAGATTGGGGAGGGAGAAGACAAGCACATTCCAAGGACATGTCTGTGACTGGTAAAGGTTTGGCTTCTTTTGTGGTGTTCTGTGGATTAATTGTCTGTGCCCTGAGTTCAGAGGTTTCCTTAGAGCCCATTGGTAACAGGCTTCCTGAATTAGAACGCCGTTGGTATTTCCTATTGTAATCTATCTGGAAATTTTACTTAGCTGTTCAGATTCAAGATGCATTCTATAAATATAGCTGCTCTAGGAAGTAATCCATATGAACTTTCTTACCATTTTCTTAGTTATTTTGCAGAGGAAGAAAAAGGAAAATGATTTCTAAGTCGGTTTTGGGTAGATTACTAAGACGTAGATAGTAGCTTTTTTTTTTGGCTGGTTGAATAAACTCTGATAGGCAGGGCCTAGAAAATAACAGGAAAGAATATCTTGCCAGATTTTGTCTGTAGTGCATTGTGGTTCTCTGGTATTTACTAGAATGTCATCTAATAAGAATCTCCTGATTTGGGTTAAACATAGCGTAGGCTGGGGGTGGAGATTGGCAGAAACGGGTATCCAAGAGTTCTAAAATGAGGGCTTTTCAAAAGATTGGTTTTGATCAGAGGGTTCTGTATTCTGAACTGATTTCGAGGAGGAAGTCTACTTTCCAGAATGTCATTTTCATACTGGAGCACTCCTTTGAGCCCAGGACACACAGGTTTCAACTCCTTCACAGCCTTTGTTCTTAGAGATTTGGAATAACATTCATTGGTTGTCCTGCGACTGTCTGGACAAGCTAGTGACATTTAGCTTTTGAGAATTATTTTTCTTCCCAGTAGCCATGTGCCTTGAAAAAAAATATTATATGGTATTTTTCCTGTAACTACTATTTCTGTATTCTTTTTTTTTTTTTTCAGTTTTTTTCTTTTTAAGATTTTATCCATTTATTTGATAGAGGTAGAGCGCATGTGCGTGTCATGCACGCCTGGCGGGGAGGGGAAGAGGGAGAAGCAGATTCCCGGCTGAGCAAGGAGCCAGATGCAGGGTTCGATCTCAGGACCCCAGGATCATGACCTGAGCCAAGACACTTAATCGACTGAGCTACCCAGGTGCCCCTTGAGTTATTTGTTCTTGAGGGAATATCTCTGTCAGATCTAGTATCCCAGAGGGTGGAGCATTGAGCCATGTGAAAGAAATGAAAGCTGGAAGCTGAAAGTCCTAGATCTGTTTAAATTTGTGGCTCCATGAATGTGGTCATCTCATTTATTTTATTCACTGTTGTATCTCAAGTACCTAGCCCAGTGCTTGACCTACAGTAAGTGCTTGATAAACATTTGTTGAATGAGTGAATGAAAAAAAATGTTGCTAACCAGTACCCATTTGCACACTCACATCACAGGGAAGGTGAGGTCATCAGGGGTGAAGTCACTAACCACTGCCAGTCACCTGGCCCAGGGGTAGCCTCAGCATGGACTGGCAGACTTGATCTGTGTATAGGAGGGATGGATAGCGAATGCCAGAATTCTAGTGGAATAAATTAGCTGAGGATTTCAGCTGGATTAATTCGCTGAGAGTGCTACAGGTCCAGCCTTAGGGCTGAATCGGTGGAAATTTTGTGGTCTGGAGTCATCTGTTCTGAACAAGACCCATGTAGCTTAGTTCTTGAGCACAGTGCAAATAGAGGCAGGTGAGGATTCAAAGGGAAGGCTGTTGGGTGAGTATTGCTGAGAAGGAGTGGTTGTCTGTCCCTGATTTGGCTGTTCATTTGGACCTTACTAATGGGGGTTATATTGTCATAAATCTTAGGTTTGCCACGCCTGGTGGGTCATCTTCAACCAAGATAAGTTCCCTTCTCTAGACTAAGAGAGTAGTTAATGTTTCAGTGTTCAGACAGGATTAATTTGATTTTGGATTTAAAGGAAGTAAGGGAGGTATATGTTTTGTTTTCTTTTTTTTTTAATATATTTTTTTAAAGATTTATTTATTTATTTGACAGAGAGATCACAAGTAGGCAGAGAGGCAGGCAGAGAGAGAGGGGGAAGCAGGGTCCCCGCCTAGCAGAGAGCCCGACGCAGGGCTCGATCCCAGGACCCTGAGATCACGACCCGAGCCGAAGGCAGAGGCTTTAACCCACTGAGCCACCCAGGCACCCTGTTTTGTTTTCTTTTTAACCCCAGATGAAGTTATTAGGATTAAGTGTGAAGCCCAATGTGGAACTCGAACTCACAACCCTGAGATCAAGACTTGAGCTGAGATCACGAGTTGGATGTTTAACTGACTGAGCCACCCAGGTGCCCCAGAATTAAATCTTTATAGATCTCTCCTGACCCTTTCTGCCTTCTCTTTCCATCCTTGCCCCAACCAATGCAGGCCTGAGTGTTCGTTCCAGCATGTCGGAGGGGGAGTCCCAGACAGTAGTCAGCAGCGGCTCAGATCCAAAGGTAGAATCCTCATCCTCAGCTCCTGGCCTCACATCAGTGTCACCTCCTGTGACCTCCACGACCTCAGCTGCTTCCCCAGAGGAAGAAGAAGAAAGTGAAGATGAGTCTGAGATCTTGGAAGAGTCACCATGTGGGCGGTGGCAGAAGAGGCGAGAAGAGGTAAGGTGATGGTAGTGTCACTCTTGGGGGAGTGAATTCTAAGTGCGAAGGGGAAGGGGAAAGTCTCAGAGGGGCAGACCAAACTTTTAACAGACCAGAGCCTAGGAGAGGATGATCACGTGGAGTATTAAAGTGGAGGGTTTATAAGGTAACGTTAGTAATTCCTTTCCATTTGAATTTCTTCTCAGGTAAATCAACGGAACGTACCAGGTATTGACAGTGCATACCTAGCCATGGATACAGAGGAGGGTGTAGAGGTTGTGTGGAATGAGGTCCAGTTCTCTGAACGCAAGAACTACAAGCTGCAGGAGGTAGGTAATGGTGAAAGGATGTAGCCGATGGGGTGTTAGAATGCAGGTGTTATGAAACAAGACGAAACCAGAGAGGGAGACAAGCCATAAGAGACTCTTAGTCTTATGAAACAAACTGAGGGTTGCTGGAGGGGAGGTGGGTAGGGAGATGGGGTGGCTGGGTGATGGACATTGGGGAGGGTATGAGTTGTGGTGAGTGCTGGGTGTTATGTAAGACTGATGAATCACAGATCTGTACCTCTTAAATAATACATTACATGTTAATTAATTGAATTTAGAAAAAAGAATGCAGGTGTTAAAGAGGAATCGGTGTTGAGAAGCTGATTAGGAGGAGAGTATGTTGGGGTTAGATAATTTCTGGGGAGGGATTAGGAATGGCTTTTCAGAATCAGTGATCTGAACCCTGTTAATCCCACTCTCTCCCCTGCTCTCAGGAAAAAGTCCGTGCTGTGTTTGATAATCTGATTCAGTTGGAACATCTCAACATTGTTAAGTTTCACAAGTATTGGGCTGACATTAAAGAGAACAAGGCCAGGGTAAGAACTTTTTCTTGAGCTTACTGCAAAGAGACAAACTACATTTATTGTTCTTTTTACATTCAGAGATGAAAATAAGGTAGTTTTGGAACAAAACTGGAATCAGCTGTTGTGGAGATGAGAGCAGGGCTTTGCTTATGTCCTGTGCCTTTTGTCTGGTGATGGATGGGGCAGAAATGAGCAAACTCGTTTCCTTCCCAAAACTCTTCGCTTTTTTCTTTCTTTCTTTCTTTTTTTAAGATTTTATTTGTTTGTCAGAGAGAGCACACAAGCCGGGGAGCGGTAGGCAGAGGGAGAAGCAGGCTCCCCGCTGAGCAAGGAGCCAGATGTGGGACTTGATCCCAGGATCCTGGGATCATGACCTTAGCCAAAGGCAGACACTTCACAAACTAAGCCACCCAGGCATCTTTACTTCCCATAGCTCTTATAGTTGAGTAGTTTTTTTCATCCTGTTAAATCTAAGGATGTAGTGCTAACAACAAAAGGAGGGAAACTTCACCACCACCACCAGGCTTCCAAATCTAATATATATCTGGTATACATGCATCAGGTAGAGGATAATTTCTACTCTACGGCCTTACTTGAGTGCTTTGCCTCTCCAGGTCATTTTTATCACAGAATACATGTCTTCTGGGAGTCTTAAGCAATTTCTGAAGAAGACCAAAAAGAACCACAAGACTATGAATGAAAAGGTATGGAGGGAGAGCAGACAAAGCTTTAGGCTGGTTTGGGGGTTTTAAAAAGATTACAGTAATCATGAAGCTAATCAGGAAGGGATGGAGGGGAACTAGTTGGAGAGTTAAGAGAGGGGATTACTGCTGACCCTTTGATCAAACTGTTCCAGGCTTGGAAGCGCTGGTGCACGCAAATCCTCTCTGCCCTTAGGTAAGTAGGATCTGGTTAGTGTTTTTCCCCTATTTCCTGGTTACTTCCTCCAAACAGATTTTAGGGCACTACTCTGCTGTTTTTTTTCTGCCTCTGCCCACTTTTTTTGAGTCCTATACTGTCAAGATTAGACCCTATGGTCTTTTAAAGGGTCCGTTCTAATGCCCTAACCACGATACTATCTTCCACCTCTTTCTCCTAGTGCTTATCCAGCTCTTTAACTCATCAGGCATAATGGAGATTCAGAGTGTGGGGATTATCTTTGTGGTGACCAGCAGGAGACCAGGCCCTTCCTCCTCTTAACCCTTGGGTTCCCCCTGCCCTTAATTTCCCAGTGGCCCCTCTAACAGCCCAGTGCCCCCACAGCTACCTGCACTCCTGTGACCCCCCCATCATCCATGGGAACCTGACCTGTGACACCATCTTCATCCAGCACAACGGACTCATCAAGATTGGCTCTGGTGAGGGGAGGGAGAGGTTCTGGGCAGGGGAGCCTCGGGAATTTGGGAACCATGGGGGTAAGATGAAAGGAGTGGGGAGAGTAGAGCAAAATTCTGAGGTGTGGGCTGGTGGTAAGAGATAGGACTTTGCTAGGCCAGTCACTTAGGGGGTATGGTCTAACCTTTTTTGGAAGGAAGCGGGTTAATTCAGAGATCTTGATAGGAGGTTGGGAAAGGGCAAGAGATGGGTCTAAGGTCAGATTTGAGTCCCTGGGGCCAGACCCTACCAAAGGAGGTTCCAGGCTGTGCCTGCTGTGAGTGCTTTCATTTGCCGTGTATCTGTGTGCTGTGTATAACATTTCTGTGTGCCGTGTCTGTGTGTGGTTTGTGTGTCCATTTGTCTGGGGCTTGGCTGCTCCATCGCTCACAACTTTTCTCTGTTTTCCTCCCTCCCGCTTACGGGCTGCTCTGTTCCCAACAGTCTTTCATAGGATTTTTGCTAATGGTGAGAGCTCCCTGTTGCCCCATGTGGGGCTCTGTTTGTGCTCCCTCTGCTCCCCTTTGCGGCTGCCCAGTGCATGCAGTCGTGGGAGCAAGCCCTGTGCCCCTACCTCCCCTGCCTAGTTATGCCTGCTTGGCTTCTCCTTACCAGCCCTCCACCTGCTTGCCCTTCCATAACTTGCTTGTTTCCTGTGGATTCTGCCTGGCTGGCCATTTATGTCCTGGATTCTTATTTCCCTTCATCATCAGGATGGTTCCCTAAATCATACTGTGCTCCCAGACTCTCTGTGACTTGTAGTCATTGTTTATGATCTGAGTGAGTCCAAATTGGGCCCGGCGCTGGTTCCTCGTTCAGGCCTATGGCAGCAATGTTGAGCAATAGGGAGTAGAGCAGGAGTCTAAAATTTTGGTGGATTAAACGTGAGACTGATTCAAGGGTATTGGTTCAACTTTGAGCTGTTTTTGAGTTTCAGTCAGTAAAGGTGGGTAAGACGGAGGCTATCTAGTTGGTTGTATTGTTATTTCTTCTTATCTTTTTTTTTTTATCATTCAAGTTTCTGGGATCTTTAATTGTCCCAGATTAGAAAGGGCTGCCTATGTGTTTATGCTGTTTGAGGGTGGCTGAAAGAACTAGATCACACATTTTCATGTGACAGGGATTAGATATTCTTGAGCTTTGGGGAAGGTGAGCAGATCACAAGCAAAAGTTTTTCCTTAGCCTCCATTGCTTCTGGGCCAGCCCAAGGCCCCTATATGCCTATTAGTTTAGTGTGGAGTGTTTGTTGCTACTGAATTAAGGGACCTTAAATGAGAAGCAGTAGCCCAAGAAAGGGGAAGTAGGTGGTGTTCATGTTTAGTCTGTGGTTCAAGATGGGAAAAGGACAGGTTTGCACCTCGAGGATTAGAGTCTTCAGGAGAGAATTTGGCTTTTGGGGACCTCTCTCTGGAGTGAGACTATGCTTTGTTGATGGTGGTCAGATTGTGGGTATCTCCCCTACTCCCAGTGGCTCCTGACACTATCAACAATCATGTGAAGACTTGTCGGGAAGAGCAGAAGAATCTACACTTCTTTGCACCAGAGTATGGAGGTGAGGCACCAGTTTCTCTACCCTCTCCCTGTTCCCCAGGTTTCCACCTTATAACCTGAGGCCCAGAGGTAATAGAACTGAAACTCGTAGTTCTCTGCTGGCTTACAAAAAGTTTTTAAAAGGCATTCTGCCACCCCTTGCCCCCATCCTCTGATTAACCAAAGGCTTCTCTGTTTTCCCTAGAAGTCACTAATGTGACAACAGCGGTGGACATCTACTCCTTTGGCATGTGTGCACTGGAGGTGAGGAAATCACAAGCAGTGGTGACGGAAAGGAGTCAAGTTAGAAGATGGAAGGGGAAATGGAGGGAGGACAAGTAAGGTCTTGAGGGGGTGATTCTGGAGCACTGAAGTTCTGAAATTTCTACTGGGCTTTTCTGTTCCCCCTCCCTGCAGATGGCAGTGCTGGAGATTCAGGGCAATGGAGAGTCCTCATATGTGCCACAGGAAGCTATCAGCAGTGCCATCCAACTTCTAGAAGACCCGTTACAGAGAGTAAGAATCTTCTGGATCACTCCCTCAACAGTCTATGAAATGTCTTTAGGTTTTTCTTCCCTTTTACTTATAGGGAATATACTCTCTTCTAAGAGCAAGAAAACGGAAAGCAGAAAGGACAGGCAAAAGCAATGACTATTTGAATATTTCCCTAGGTGGTACCTACCTTGTTTTTTGTATACACACACACTGGTTAAGGGTTTAAGATGGGTAGTATTGGGGATAAAGGTTGTGTGTTAATTTAGGCATGTCTACCTGGAGGTAAACTAATGGTTACCTCAGGTAATTGGTATATGCTCTCAGACAACCATCTTGATATTTTGAAACAAATTGATCAGTTTGAATTAAATCTGTCATTTGGGGTTTTATATTTATATAGTTTTAGATAGGGAAAGTGCTCTGAAATAACGAGCTAAGATTTAAAGGGTATAAAGTTGTGAATCAGTAGATAGACGATAGTAAGTAGAGGCTGGACAGGAAGGTCCAAACAAGGATAGTTTATAAGTCATTAGGTAGTGTGACAGGGAGACTAGTGGGAAGTCCTGAGGCTAGTGTGGAGTACATTTCTAGTTCAGCATTAGGTTGGGGTGTTCAAGTGACAGATTATGTATATGACCTTCTTGGCCTTTAAGTTTATAAGGGGGAAAAGAAAAGTAGGTTAATCATCATGGGACCTACGGGAGGTGGGAAGAGGGGGTGTGTGCATTTATTTTTTTTTAAATTTTATTTATTTATTTGATAGAGATCACAAGTAGGCAGAGAGGCAGGCAGAGAGTCGGGGGAAACGGGCTCCCTGCTCAGCTGAGCAGGGAGCCCGATGCTGGGCTTGATCCCAGGACCCTGAGATCATGACCTGAGCTGAAGGCAGAGGCTTTAACCCACTGAGCCACCCAGCCGCCCCGGTGTGTACATTTAGAGGAAACTTGGGGAAAATCAGTGAACTTAATAAATGTAAGAGACAAAGGAAATTGTGGTAGTTGGCTTGGGAAAGGAAAAGATGGTGAATACTATTGACCACAACGGATAGGTTTGGGAACAGAGAAGGTAACTTTGGTGAGAGTCGGAGAGGAAGGGAAGCAGTGAGTAGGCTGTTAAAGCATAGAAGTAGAAAATCAGGAAAAAATTTGGAAGTTAGAATAGTAAAAAAAAGAGAAAGCTGGTGGTTGGAGAGTAGAAAAACAATTAAAACCAGAAAAACCATGAACAATACCTTTCGTGTTAATACCTTAGAATCTTCAAAGCTTTTTCACATACTTGTAACAGTTACTCCCTCAACCAGTGCTGACTTCGTATGTATGAAACCTGTGCTGAGTATGATGAGTGATGAAGTATCATGATGAACACAGTGGCCTGGTTGCCAGGTGCCTGCTCTACTTCCTCTTTCCCTTTTCTAGGAGTTCATTCAAAAGTGCCTGCATTCTGAGCCTGCTCGCAGACCAACAGCCAGAGAACTTCTGTTCCACCCAGCACTGTTTGAAGTGCCCTCGCTCAAACTCCTTGCTGCCCACTGCATTGTGGGACACCAACGTGAGTCCCCTTGGCCCTGCTAAGAATTTTCTTCCCATCTGGAGCATTAATAACTATCACTGTCAATGCTCTCTTTCCTTTTCCACTTCCAAAAGAATTCTTTACTCCCTAGGACCCCTGGGCCTTCCATGACATTAATCTATCCTTTCCATTTCATCATGTCCTCCAGACATGATCCCAGAGAATGCTCTGGAGGAGATCACCAAAAACATGGATACCAGTGCTGTACTGGCTGAAATCCCTGCAGGACCAGGAAGAGAACCAGTTCAGACTTTGTGAGTAACTAACTCTCACAGAGGGTCTGAAAGGGACATATTTATCACTATCACCAAGAGTTCTGTCAACTGTCCATTCTTCGGGAACTGTTGAGTCTGCTGTTTTGCTTATTTCCTTCCTTTCACGTGCTTCCTCTCTTTTCTCCTGCAGGTACTCTCAGTCACCAGCTCTGGAATTGGATAAATTCCTTGAAGATGTCAGGTAAGAGAAGGGTGAGAGGAAAGCCTTGCTTGAGGAAGCAGGGTGGGTGTCCTGAGGCATTCACGGAGCCCATGGGACCTGTTTGATCTTGCTCTAGGAATGGGATCTACCCCCTGACAGCCTTTGGGCTACCTCGGCCCCAGCAGCCACAGCAGGAGGAGGTGACATCGCCTGTTGTGCCCCCCTCTGTCAAGACTCCAACACCGGAACCAGCTGAGGTGGAGACCCGCAAGGTGGGCTCTGTGGCTGTGGAGGTCTCTGTGGTCATGGTGGAAGGGAGAAGAGGACACGTCAAATAAGGCTTTGTGTTATAGAGAAAAGAATGTGTTTTTGCTTTCTAGCAAGCTTATCCTGTGGGCTGGAAAGTCTTCTAGCTGCCGGGGGCTTTTTATTGCTTGGTGACACTACTGTGGTGACCCCGTGCGTGTCCTCTCTAGGTGGTGCTGATGCAGTGCAACATCGAGTCAGTGGAGGAGGGAGTCAAACACCATGTAAGGCTCGGGGCCAGGACCGCAGAGGGCTGGGCGGCCAGGGGGTGGGGAAGAGGAACCTCATTTTCTGACTGTCCTCTTCTCCAGCTGACGCTTCTTCTGAAGCTGGAGGACAAACTCAACCGGCACCTGAGCTGTGACCTAATGCCAAGTGAGTCTCTCCTTCCCCTCGGAGGATGAGAGTCTCTAAGTCTTATCTGTGAGGGACATTCTTAGGGGCGGGGAAGAAGGTTATGAGGCAGCAGCACCTTGACGCACACAGAACGAATATCTTAGTTCCTAAAACCAGAGGGTGGACGGCACAGTTCGGCTTGTATGGTTCTTTCCCAGACGGGCTGACCCGACTGGGGCTGGGGGCCCCTTCCTCCCACATTGTGCTCACCCTCTCCCTTTCTTGTCAGATGAGAACATCCCCGAGTTGGCAGCTGAGCTGGTGCAGCTGGGCTTCATTAGCGAGGTGAGCCTTCCGCCTTCAGCCGCCCTGGCAACTCCGTTCTCCTCCGCCCTGTCTCACCCAGCTCTTCTCCCCCAGGCTGACCAGAGCCGACTGACTTCTCTGCTAGAGGAGACCCTGAACAAGTTCAATTTTGCCAGGAACAGCACCCTCAACTCAGCCGCTGTCACCGTCTCCTCTTAGAGCTCCCCCGGGCCAGGCCCCTAATCAGAGCTGTGGCCGGCACTAGCCCGCAGCAGCCTTCCTGCCCCCTCCCCCCAGTCAGTATTACCCTGTGAAGCCCCTTCTCTCCTTTATTATTCAGGAGGGCTTTGGGGCTCCCTGGTTCTGAGCATCACCCTCCCCATTCCCCTTCTCTTCCTCCCCTCTGCACTTTGTTTACTTGTTTTGCACAGACGTGGGCCTGGGCCTTCTCAGCAGCCGCCTTCTAGTTGGGGGCTCGTAGCTGATCTGCCGGCTCCCGCCCAGCCTGTGTGGAAAGGAGGCCCACGGGCACTGGGGGAGCTGAACTCTACAATCCCGCTGGGGCGGACGGGGCGGGAGAGAAGGGTGGTGCTGCAGTGGTGGCCCTGGGGGGCCATTCGATTCGCCTCAGTTGCTGCTGTAATAAAAGTCTACTTTTTGCTAAGAGCGTGGTGTGTGTGTGCGCCTGCACCGCTAGGGGGAGCGGGCTTCGAGGCCCGGCCGCGGCGCGCGCGGGGGGGAGGGGCCTTCAGGTGGTGAGGGGGCGGGGCGGCCGGGAGGGCGGGGGCGGAGCCGGGGCCAGGTAGAGCTGCCCTGCGGCGGGGCGCGGACGGCCGCGATGAAGTGCTGCCGCCGCTACGAATTCGGTAATTTCCGGCCCCGGGCTCGGACCCCTGCGTCCGCCGGCGACCGGCCCCACGGCCCCTGGTTCGCCAGGGGCGGCCCACGGGGGTCCTCCGGTTCCTTTCCCGGCTCAGGCCTGCCCCTCCCCCCGTGCTTTGCAGACGCGGCCCGCGGCCCCCGGAGGCTTATGCGCGTGGGCCTCGCGCTGATCCTGGTGGGCCACGTGAACCTGCTCCTGGGGGCCGTGCTGCACGGCACAGTCCTGCGACACGTGGCCAATCCCCGCGGCGGCGTCACCCCGGAGTACACCACGGCCAATGTCATCTCCGTGGGCTCGGGGCTGCTGGTGAGCGCGTTGCGGGGCGGGGCAGCGGCCGAGGGGGAGGGGAGGCGGGGCGTAGAGCAGCGCGGGCTTCAAACTTTGTGTCTTCCAGAGTGTTTCCGTGGGACTTGTGGCCCTCTTGGCATCCAGGAACCTTCTGCGCCCACCACTGGTGAGAGGGGATTTCTGGAGCTTTAATGAGGCTTGGAGTCAGGGAAATGAGGACCTGACTCGGCTTCATCTTTAAGTGGGAGGAGAAGCCTCAAATAGAGACACCAGGTGTCTTATCAGTGGGAGTGTCAGCCGGGCGCGCAGCTGCTCACCCTGATCTTCTGCCCCTGCCAGCACTGGGCCCTGCTGGCAGTAGCTCTGGTGAACCTGCTCTTGTCCGCGGCCTGCTCCCTGGGCCTCCTCCTTGCTGTGTCACTCACTGTGGCCAACGGGGGCCGCCGTCTGATTGCTGACTGCCATCCAGGACTGCTGGATCCTTTGTTACCGCTGGACCAGGGGCCTGGACGGGCTGACTGCCCGTTTGACCCCACAAGAATCTATGTGAGTGCACGCTCTTAGCCTTTTTGCAGTCTACCGGGCCTTGGCCCTGCCCTTTCAACCACCCCTACTTGCCACTCCTGTCCTGCTCCCTCTCAGTCCCCCACCTTCCCTCGTCCCCTTTTAGGATACAGCCTTGGCTCTCTGGATCCCTTCTTTGCTCATGTCTGCAGCGGAGGCTGCTCTGTCTGGTTACTGCTGTGTGGCTGCGCTCACCCTACGTGGGATTGGGCCCTGCAGGAAGGAAGGGCTTCAGGAGCAGGTAAGGAAGATAAAGAAGGGCTCATTCCACACGGACTCGCTGTGTCAGAAGGTGCTGAACTATAGTATAATTCAGGGCAGGAGTACTAACTCCATCCTCCCCTACAGCTAGAGGAACTGACAGAGCTTGAACTTCCTAAGTGTCAAAGACGGGAAAATGAGCAGCTACTGGATCAAAATCAAGAAATGCAGGCATCACAGAAAAGCTGGGCTGAGGACAGGTAATCCTTGAGAATTGGGGCCTGGGAAAGGGGGAAGGCAGGGAACCACTCTTAAAACTGGGTCAAGTCCTTTGCTGTGCTGCTTGCCCTCTGACTCAGGTTCTCCCTTCTGTGGAGCAGGTGCTGATCCAGAGGCTCAGTTCACAATGGTGACATAAACCCCAAGATGACGTAAACAGTTGTAATAAAAGAACTCTTTCCTCTACTTGATGATGATTTCCTTTGGGGGGGGAAGGGCACTAGGCTGATGTTGGGGATGACTTTGATCAAAGAACAGAGTGGTCTCCATTACCTACAAGACTTTAATGAAGGAGAGAATCTAATAACTCTTCCCTGAGGCCTACTAGTTACTGAAAGGAAAAGCTGGTGCTGGGTAGCCCTCCACACCACTGACTAATGAATTTCAGCACATCCTGGCACACTGGACTGTGGGAAGTCTGTGGACAAACAGTAGAACAAGAGAGGAACTCATTAGTGCTAAAGAAAAGCATTCCTTCTCTAAAGAAAATCGACCCCATCTTAGTAGGGAGAGCAGAGTCCAGGGCCTGCACTTGCCTTCTTGACATTCCCACCCACCCTTCTAGTGGTTTCTTACTTTTCAGTGCTGCTCTCCCTGCCCCCACCCTCCAAGTCTCCCTCTCTAACCTTGATAGCCATAAGGAACTTATTCCAGTTGTCCTTGTTAGCTGCCTTCCCTGGCCGCTTAAATTCAATTTTGTTTCTCAGAATGGGGTATCCTGTGGGAGAAGGAAAAAAAGATGAACTGGTATTTGAGGGGAAAAACCAAGAGCAATTTTGGAGTAAAGTACTCTCTTGAGCCTGCTGCTTTCCCTTCCTTTCGCCCACCATGGAACGTGGGGTCCTGTAGGGTTGTGTACCTGTAATGAGGCAGGGTAGTGCCCGAACCCCAGTGCTCGCTGCCACCAAGGAAGCTTCGTACGCACCACGCTCATCCCGAGGCAGAACCTGCTCCAGCCGCTGGTCCATTGAGACTGTGA
Source organism: Potos flavus (assembly GCA_028534135.1). Taxonomy (NCBI): domain Eukaryota; kingdom Metazoa; phylum Chordata; class Mammalia; order Carnivora; family Procyonidae; genus Potos; species Potos flavus. Next base: position 18,393,445 of record CM052885.1, read on the forward strand.
GTACCCAGTCTCGAACCTCTTCCCTCTGAGCCTCCTGGGAAGGACAGAAGGAGCAGCAGCTTCACGCAGGGCAGGGCAAGTGGAAGGTGGTGAGTTGGGAGTCTTACTAAACTGTTGTCCTGTGCATCATCTTTTCCCCATACATGATCCTCCTTGGATGGGGTTCCTTGTCACCACCTTAGTTTTCTTTTTTCTCCGCTTCTACTTTCACTGAAGGAATAGTGAGGGGTGAGGCCCTTCCAAAGACGTTGCCAGCTGATGCCCATTACAAAGGTTAGGAGGACCAACATAAAGTGATCAAGTGTCCTCCCTCCCTTCACAACACCCTCACACTGGTGAGGCCGTCCCCGTTCTCCGATCTCGTGCTCTTACCGGTACGTGCTGCTTGGCTGGGAGTGGCACCTCAAAGGGAATGTCTGTATCCTGAAAGTCAGAGTGGTCAAGGGCATCCAGAGTCCCTTCTTCAATTGCCTGCGGCAGAGTGGGCAGCCATGAGATAGACACATTTCCATGACAGGCGAAACTTCCCATCCTCTGGGCACAACTTCTTTACTCACATCGGTCAGATCCAAAAAGCGGTTGAGGAAGATGAATGCCATGTTCTCCCAGCCAACTGCCTGCAACAGAGAAAAGTTGCAAGTGGGAGTGAGCAGCTGGGCTTGGATGCTGCTTTTCCAGGGAGGGGGAGGAATCCAGGAAGACACAGGAATACAGTATCCTCCATAACTTCAGCCCCGCACTCTGCTTTGCTCTACCTGAGTAGACAGGGTATTCCACCTTCCAGCTTTTGATTTCCCTATCTCCTCCGCCACACCCTTCCTTGTCCCAGCTCACCTTGGCAGCAATGCCTGCTTCATAGAAGGCCTTGTCTGCAGGTAGGAGCTGGGTGTGGCGTAAGAGTGAAACAGAAAGCCTGGCAGCCACAGTTTCCTACAGATTAAAGTCAAAGCATTATGATCCTGGCACTGTAGCGACTGAGCTACCAGCCCAGGGACCTTATGACTAAGGCAGCCACAGAACCAGAAAACCAGTAATACATATTAAATTGCTCTGGATCTCAAGCAGTTCTGGGTCTTTTTCATCTGCACAAGAGAACTAGGCCTAGATTATTCCTGTCATTCAAGTACACACAGTAAATTTACAATACCAAATAAGCCAAAGGGAGGTGTATATTGTAAGAGATCAATACAGAAATTGTGGGATTTGAATGTTTAAGTATAATGAGGCTGGAGCAGAGTCCTAAGAAGGTCAATGGAGGAGTCCAGGAAGAAAACCACCTCAGTGAGGGTTAAAGATTTGTCTAAACAGAAGAGAAGCTACGAGAGAAGTAGACCAAGTTTGAGAACCCAGAACTTGAATTTATTCAACTTCATACATTGGAAGATGTGTCTTTTAAGACTGAGTGCTCCTCCCCCCCCCACCCCCACCATCTCACCAGCTGTTTGACACTCTGGGCGGCCGAGCGAGTGGCATAGTAATGAGCAATCAGCAGCATCGTCTCAAACTCCTCGTGGGCTGGAGAGTTTGCCTCACTAGACTTCACCAGGTTTTCACACTAGAGCAGGAAGAGAGCACAGCCTGGGTCAGGGGTTGGAGGAGGACCGGAGAGCTCATGGCCATGTGGACAAAAGTGAAGCCCATCTGAAGGTAAATGTTCATGTGCCTCAGAGAGGAGAGGAGGACAGGGACAGTGGGGTAGCCTTGTCACTCTGTCGCAGAGCCGACTTCCTCACCAAGTTAAAGAGCACATCCCGAAGATCAGCCCAGTTGTGATAGGCCTCAGCACTGTTGGTCCCAGGTGAGCTCACCATGTCCGTGAAGATCCTTTTGTAGATGTTGAAGTTCTAGCGGTGGTGGGGAAAGGAGAGCTGAGTGAGAAGGGGTAAGTAGAAGAGGAAGTGCACGCGGGGCCAAAGAGGAAACAGGCTGTCCGTGTGCATGTGGAGGAGCTAGGGGACAATGATGGAGAAAGTATTGATCATTTTCTGGAAGGCAAAGAAGAGTAAGAAAATAACTTTCTTACAATTGGTGGTCTGTGTGTGGACAGATGTGTGAATGCGAACGCAGTCCCAGTGTCAATGGGCTGATATTCCAGGGAGCTGGGGTGCTCAGATAGGAGAGCGGTGTTTGGTCTCCGAAGGAGGTTAGTAAGGCCCTAGAGGGGTGTGCAGGTCTCCTCTCTGAAAGACTGTTCCCGTATTAGCTAAGAGCACGGGGAGGTTGCTGAATGTTTCCTGAAATGGTAAGTCTTGAGAGGCTGTACATTTCAGAAGAGGCTGGTGGGGGTGTCTGGGCAGGATGCTCTCTAAAAGAATCCTTTGAGAAGACAGTTCCTGAGGGGATGGGTGGGTTTTGAGGAGAAGTAAGAATTTCCTTGGGGAGACCTTCACCCCGAGGAGCAGGCTGGTACCTGTGGGTTAGCAGGGGCTCCGTGCTGCACATACAGGGCCAGTGCCTGGCCATAGCCACCCTCTCGGATCAGGTGAGTCGCATACAAAGCCACATACTTGTGCAGAATCTTGTAGTTCTGTCCCAGAGATGGAGGAAAAGCATGGGGGAGGTTGGGATCAGTAAGGCCAGGCAGTGAGGGTGGGTAACTTGGCCTGGGTAACTTGAGGCCAAGACCAGGCAGTGAGGGTGGGTAACTTGGGCTGGGTAACTTGAGGCCATGGATTTGTTTAGGAGGCAAAGGCCTATGCAAGTCAGACCCAGCTAGGCTTCTGACTCCAGTTTCAAAAGGGTGGAAGACTGACTCTCTGATGCTGGTTAGGGATCTCTGGGGTCAGGCATTGGAGGAAGTAAGGGAGCTACAGCTCTGGGCCAAGGGGAGCCAAGGGAAAATGTCCAGAAGAGCTAGGGATGGGAGGAAGAGAGCTGTACCTGCTTGGTAGCCGTTTCAATGCACTTGTCCCACTGGCCCTGCTCCACATACAGGTCCAAAGCAGCCACCACATCCACACCCACCAGCTATGGATCAGTGGAAAAGACAGAGTTCAGAGGACAGAGAGGACATGAGCGGGGAGAGGAGGGAGAAAATCCCTTGAGCCTTCATGAGTTCGGCCTCTTGCTAATTCCCTGCAAGTCTCACCGAGTCCACTTTGCCCTGGTTCTTGAGGAACTCCTTATAATGCTGATCCACGTAGTCTTCATACCTGTGAAGATGTGCGGAGCTCTAGCACTACACGGTCCCGGGACGCACACCCTTCCCATGAGAATTTCCTCCTTCTCTTTACACAAGGAAGTAAGAGAATTTCCTGGATAGAAGGGGTCAGCAGCTTACCGGGGATCTAACTCCTTGGCCACACGCTTAGCCTTGTTCCACTCCTCACCCTCAATGAAAGCATCGATAGCTTCCTTGACTAGGTCCAGGTTCAGATAGAGCTCTGCAGCCTGCAGAGTGGGAAATCAGAGCCTGGAGAAGCTCTCCTCTGTTTCCACAAGTCACACCAGCCAGGAGGCCCACCTCACATGCCTTTCTTGTGGATGGCGCCATTCCACCCCTCTCCGTGGAATCCATTTCTTTTCAGTCCCAGCACTCTACTTACTGCACTGTGCTTTCCAATTCCAATCAGCTGGGGTCCCACAACCCGAACTACTTCCAGACTGCGCTGCGGAGGCAGAAATTTGATGGCGAGTTCAGCTGCCTGAGTGGTGGAACAGAAGATGACAATGGGGAAGAGAGACAAATGCCACTGCGCATCCTCAGTCTGGTCTATTTTTTCCCTTCAGTTGCCAACTTCCTCTCTTGCACTCTCCTTCACCTTCTCCCCTCCTGGGCAAGGCCTGCCTCATGGTCCCTCAGAGCCTTGAAATGACCACCAGTGGACTATCTGTTTCTCTCAGCTCTTCTGTCAGACACTCTCTGCTGTCTGAGGTCACTGCGTTCGGGCCTCCCCCCTCGGACAAACTGGTTTCTCAAGTTCTTTGTCACAAAGAGAATCTTGGTAGTGTGGTAGAGAGAAAGAAGGCGTTCTGCAGCTATTTGTGTTGGGCTTTTCTGTGCCTCAGTTTCGTCACCTGTAAGAGTGACGGTTGGTCTGGATTTGTACCATGCAGCACAGAAGCCACTAGTCACATGCAGCTGGTCCCAACGGACATGCGCTATCAGCTTAAACACTGGGTTTTTAAAAAAGAAAAAGCTGGTTTCACAGCTTTTGGACAAAAGAAGGAATGCAAAATATCTCAGTAAATTGAGAAATAAGTAGTATCAATAATATAATCAACCAATAAGGGGCGCCTAGATGGCGTAGTCGGCTAAGTGTCTGCCTCTGGCTCAGGTCCTGTCCTGGGATCCTGGGATCCAGCCGAGTCTGCTCAGTGGGGAGTCTGCTTCTCCCACTCCCTCTGTGCTTCCCCTCCCTCCTCTGCTTGTGAGCGCATGCACACATGCTCTCACTCAAATAAATAAAATCTTTTTAAAAAAAATTAACCAATAAAATATTGATTACATGTTGAAATGAGTTTAGCTATATTTGATTAGGTAAAATATAATTATTTTCTTGTGTTTCTTTTTACTTATTTGAATGCAGCGATACTAGGAAATTTTAAACTTACAAGTATGACTTACCTTTGTGACTTGCATTCTATTTCTATTGGACAGTGCTGCTCTAGATGACCTTGGAGACCCCTTCCAACCCTAAAACTTATTAATTCTACAAACCTGAGCATTCTCTAAGTTTACTCTTTCCAGTGTGATGCTGACATCCTCATTGGATTTTAATTTCCACATACATGGTCTGTTTTAGCTACAGTCTGTGCTAAATCCTCCTAGTCTCTCCCCCACCTTTTTTTTTTTTTTTTTTTTTTAAGATTTTATTTATTTGAGAGAGAGAGAGACAGTGAGAGAGGGAACACAAGCAGGGGGAGTGGGAGAGGGAGAAGCAGACTCCCCACTGAGCAAGGAGCCCAATTCGGGGCTCAATCCCAAGACCCTGGGATCACGACCTGAGCCTGAAGGCAGCCGCTTAACGACTGAGCCATCCAGGCACCCCTCCCCCACATCGTTTGCCTTGCTTTCTTTACCTGCCAAACCCTTCAAAGCTTAAAGTGCGCCATCCAGGAAGTTGACTAATCTGAAGAAGGTATAGTCCTGTACAGATGCCAAAAAACAATGCTCCAGAGTAAAACACAGCAGATGCTTCATAAACACTTGCGGATTAAATTTGCTAAATTTACATAACCATCAGTCCTTCCTCCTACTTCCTTTCCCCCCAGCTACTAAGGGCTATTCAATTACAAGCCCTCTGAAACCCGAGGGGAATTCTGCAGGGGCATCACTGAACCAACATTTTATTTAGGGAGCTGATCAATCTCACCCCCCTCAAACTCCTAATACTGTATTTCTCTGAATCAAAGACGCCTCATTTACTTATTTTTTGTTTTATACGAGCACGAGTGGGGAGGGGCAGAGGAAGAAGGAGAGAGAATCTAAGGCAAATTCCACGCCTGGTACTGAGCTCAATGCAGAACTTGATCTCACAACCCTGAGATCATGACCTGAGCCGGAAGTCAAGAGTCAGATGCTTAACCGACTGAGTCACCCAGGTGCCCCAGATACATTATTTAAAACTTCACATGCCACCCAATTTCTAAGATACTAAAAGGTGATTATATATGTGTTTAGAAATTGATGAAACCTACTGACTTGGCCTAATCTGCTAGATGCTTCTTTTTAGAAGCTTCTATGAAGAGGAGGAGCCTCTGCTTTCTTCCTGGCTTCCATCTGGTCCCAGCTCTGGCTCTGGATTTGCCCTTCCAGCTCCGGTGCCAGGTCTACCTCTTCCCTCACAAAGCCTCCCTGACCCCTCCAGCCCACAGAGATCTCACCCTTCTCTGAACTCCACTTCAAATCCCATCCTTTAGTTTTCACCGAGATACACAATTAGTTGAGCCAAACTGGTCCACCTTCCCCCAATTTCTGGCTGTTAGGGGTTCTGCCTTAGATCCCCTTCTATAGTTTTCATAGGTTCTGGCTCTAGCATCTAGCAAGCACTCAGCAGATACCTGCTGCCTGAGTGAAAAGGAGAGGCACAGGAGGAAAAAGGAATGTCTGAGGAGGAATGCTGGCTGTGAGGGTGGTCCAGGAAGCGGAGGGCCAGGAAGGGTGTCGCAGGCCTCACCTTCATCCAGCACTTTTCCACCAGGCTGCTGCCGCCTGAGTCCCGCACCTTGAGGTAGCAGTCGACAGCACGGCTATACTCTCCAGCCTGCTCCCACTGTCGAGCTTGGTCCACTAGCCCTTCCATGCCCCTGAGATGAGAGTACACGTGACCAGACAGCATGGACAGCGTGGCCCATGCTGTGCCTACTTTGTGAGCCACCCTCCAGCCCTGCCGACACCTGCTGCCTCCCGGCATCGTACCTGGCCCCCTTCTTGGTAGCCTCCCGCTCATACTCTTCCTGCAGGGCCTCCAGCTGGCCCGGCACATAGTCCTTGCAGATCCTCAGGGCATCGCTCCATAATCCAGCCTCCTGCTCAGATTTCCGGGTATCAGGAAGGCAGAGGGCGACATGACACCTTCCCACTGCCACACAGGTGCTATATACTATGGGCCACGGATCCCTAGGTCCTTGGACCTCTCTTCTCCTTCTTGTCGCCTTCCCCCTCCCAATGCTAACTCCCTGGATCTTTCCCAGTAGTAGGGGTTAGTGTAGTGCTCTGTGGGTTCTCATACCCTCTCACCCTCCCCTCATGGCACTGAATCCGGTGCCCTACCTTATAATAATTGAGGGCCAGGCCCGGTCTCTGGGCTCGGAGCAGCAGCCCTTCTGCTTTCTGGAAGTCCTTCTCCTCCAAGGCCCCCCGGGCCTGCCCCACAAGCACCTCAGCGACGCTGTCGGGATCATGGGCCTCAGCCACACGCTGAGCTGCCTCCCAATCCTGGTTATGGACAAACCTGCTCCCAGATGAGAACACAGGAGAGGCTAAGTACAGGACTGAGGCCTCAAGAGTGGGAGGCAAACAGTCATGTCAGAGGGGGTAGGAGATTTAATGGTACTAGGTTCATGTGAAGATGACAAGGCCAGGTCCTGGGGCTGCACTTGGGAGGACAGGAGTAAGGAATTTATGGTTAACTCACATGAGGACTGCTTCCTTGGGTTTACCAGCCCTGATGAATTCAGCTTCAGCTTCTTCAAATTTACCCTGTAGGGATGGAAGGGCAGCCACACATGATATAAAAAGCAGACTGCCATCATGGCAGCCATGAGACAGGAGGAGGTCAAGGTCAAAAGCAATGGAGAAGGAGCCATCCATACCTCATCCTCCAGGTACATGGCGTATCGGAGATGAATTTCAGGGGTTTTATGCTTGAGGGCCAGCCGAGAGAGTTCAAAAGCAAATTCAAATGAGCTGAAATGGAAGGTGTAGGTAAGGTCTGCCTACTCAGTACTTTCATTTTATAAGAGGAGAAACACGGCAAGAGAAAACAGAAAGGGCAAAGACGGGGCGGGGGGAGGAAAAAGGACAGATTAAGAAGACAATCCATATGAAGTGACACAGAAGCACACAGACACGTACAGGAAGACGTGGATCAGGGCACACTTGGAAAAGCCTGTGCTTCCTGCGACCCAGTGGATGTGAAGGAGTGGGATGGGCACGAGGCAGGGGACCACAGTGAGCCTCACAGCACTACTCTGCCTGGGAAGCAAGGGCTCCTGGTCTCCACCACTTCCTCCTGAGCCACATCTACACTAGCAGAAAAATGGTCTCTCAGAAACAGTAAGACTATCCCCCAGCAATCTGACTTGACGCAGGATTATTACTGGTCTTTGTAACATTTGCTTAAGAAAAGCTCTTTTTGCATTTAACGGAAGCACACTTCCATTACTCAGAAGTGAATTACTGACTTAGTGCCCCTTAGCTTTAAAAGCTGTTCTCTCTGGGGCACCCGGCTGGCTCAGTCAGTAAAATGAGTGACCCTTGATCTTGGGGCTGTGAGTTCAAGCCCCATACTGGGTGTAGTGATTACTTAAAAAGAAGGTCTTTTTGAAAAAGAAGAAAAAAAAAGCTGATCGCTCTCCATCTTCTTAGAACAGCTAACTATTAAACAGTGTTCTGAGCCCCCAGGGAATAGGGGCAGAGCTACTGATTCCCTCTTGCCTCTCCGTCACGTTCTTCCAAGGATTTCTTCACTCTTGCCTCAGTTTTTAGAAACACTTCTCAGCTATACAGCAATTTTCCTTGTCTACACAGAGGCTCTGTCTCAAAAGGGGCCAGTGGAGAGAAGCCTTAGGGCCTTACCAGTTGTCAGCGGCGTGGTCAATGGCAGCTTCCAGGAGTCCCAGCTTATTGAGCAGTCTAACTGCAGACTCTCCTCCCAGGCTCTTTGCCCACAGATAGGCCACGTGTTTGTGGGCATTAGCTCCTCCGTGAGCCTTGGCCACCTGTGAAGCAAAGCCATCTGGCAATCCTCCCACGCAGGGCCACATGGCTGCTCCCTTCTCCCCTCTGACCTGACTTCAGCTTTGACAAGGGTCGGGTCTTTCTACTAGAACAGGGAGAGGGCTAAGTTTTGGGGTCTATTAAGCTGCTTAGGGTCCAAGGATGGACTTCAGGCAGTCCACAGACCCTTCATACCGTATGTGAAATTTTGCCTGCCCGGTGTGGACATTTTTCAAAGATAGCCATGACCAGTTCAGAATGAGTCACTTGAGAGTGGGGGAGAGGGACCTGGCCTCCTTACCCGGTAGGCCTCCTCCCAAAGCCCATTGGATCGGTACATGTTCACTGTTGCCTTCCACTCCTGAGCCTCGAGGTAGTGATACTCGGCCTCCTGCAGTCGGCCTTCAGCCTCCAGCTCCTGGGGAAAGGCGGGTCAGGATGGAGCGAGGGGGACGCGGAGCCTGTTTGGGGAAGAGATGGCCGAGACAGGAGAAGGGCTCACCTTGCCCAGGTGTAGGTGTGTGTCACTGAGGAGATCTGGGTGGTGCTTCCCTACCAGGCGGATCATGTCATCATACAACTTGTGCTTTTTGAACATGGTAATGGCAAGATCAGGCTCTTCCACTGTCACGTAGAGCCTGGGGAGGGGAGAGACACCCAGGGCCTCCTAGACCCAGATTCCTGCATCACTGTCTTCTAGGCAGACGGCACACATCCTCAGACCCATCCCTCCCCGCAGCCCTGCCGCCTCATCTCCCTCCACGTCTCCTCTGGGGCCGCGGCTCACCTTTCCGCCTCACGGTACTTGCCCTGCTTCTCCATCTCCTGAGCCTGGGTGATGTACAGCACTGACACATCTTCCGGTCGCATGCACTTCATTGCCAGCTGTGCACAGACACAGAGCCCCAGAGTAGCCTCCAGCGCCAGTTTCCAAGGGAAGCAGGGGGACTGCGGAGTGGCCGGGGAAGCAGGAGTCGGGGGCGACCTGTTTTCTCAGCAACTCTGAACTTTCCCAACAACCACAGGGGGTTGCATACTGCTGCTTTCCTGGTCAGTCCAGGGAATTCCAAGTCCATAAGGAGCAAAGTCAGAACTATATTCTGCTCAGGCAGAAAGGCTGGAGATACCCCGTGCTGGGGCACCCGTTCCCACTCCCATGCTTCCGCCGTACCCACCATGTTCTGGGCGCAGGCAGGGAACAAAGTTGCCACTGTGACTACAGCTTAGGGAGGGGTATTTGGGGCTCCCCAGCTCCCAAACCCTTCTGCTCCCTTTAGAATTACAGGTTTGGAACAAGGGCCTCTTCATCCTTGCCTTTCCCTGTGGCTAGGGATCAAAGCTCTCCAGACTTTTTTACTTTGGTACTCTTTCTCAGCTTTCAAGGAACCTGGTGAAGGGGGGAGATCAGAGCCCAAGGAAAGTGGCAACACCCCCAGAGAGGTGGAATCCTCTGGGGAACTCCACCCTGCTCCCTACCTTGTGGGCTTGCTCCCAGCGGCCAGCCTGAGTGTACATGTCTATTGCATCTTTTGTTCGGTCTCCCTTAATGTAGAGCTCCTCAGCAATCTGTGGTTGAGACGGGTGGATACAAAAGGCCGAGAGCAAGAGAGTTAGAGTGGCCTGCGGGGGTGGGGAGAGCAAACCTCAGCTGGGATGGAGGAGAGCCGGGAGACCGTCAGTCTACAACACAGAAGAAAAGAGGGCTAAGGTGTCTCACACTCTCCACTGTTTTGAAAACAAAAACAGCTGACCTGAAAAAACAAACAAACAAAATAAAACAAAAAAACAGAAACAAAAACCCAGCCAAAACCAGAAAGGCGACAATACAACGGCAGTTTAAAAGGACCTCGTATTTCTGCAACACAAGGCAATTTCATATTGGAACTCTGATGGAGGTACATAGGAAGAGAGCTGGAGACTCACTTTACAGATCTGGGAGAGGGGTCTGTGTCATGTTGGAATGAAATAAGGAAAGTAAACTGCTTCCTTCTCACTCAGGGTGTCTGGTGCTGCTGGGACCCAGAAAGAAGGATCTGGTGAGGGTGGCCCCCACTTCCTGTTCTGGGTTCTATTCTTGCTCTCCTGTACTGCATTGCCTCCTGCTCCAGAAAGGGACTTTCCTCACCTCATACTCCTGCAGAGATGCATAGTGTTGGGCCACGCGGGGATAGTATTTGGACGTAGTGTTCCGGTCCTGTAGATCTAATATATAAATTGCCTTCTTCCACTGGCGGGCGCCCAGGGCAGCTTCAATTGCCTTAATGGAGCACCTGGCAGAGTTGGGAACGGCGTCCGTACGTATGAGGCAAGAGGAAGACAGAGGGAGGTGGGGAGACATCTCGAGCCTACTCCAACCTACATTTTGCCATCTCTCTTGGAGGCCTTGGTGCCCTTACTTGCCCCATCACCTTGGACCTCACGCCCAGTCTCCTCTGCACCCCTCTACCTGGCTTCGATGTAGTGATTAATGGCTGCATCGAGCTGCTTCTGCTGCACCAAATGATCCCCCCAGGCCTCTTCCAGTCTCACCACTTCCACTGGGAATGCCAGTCGAGCCAGCTCCACCGCTGCCCGAGACAGAGAGGGCGCTCAGCTAAGACGTCCAGGGACGGGACGCAGGGAAATGGGGTGTGGAAAACGGTGAGAAGTGGAGGAATGGAGAACTGAGCCGGTCAACCCGAGCAGATGCACAGGAGAGGTGGGGGGTGGGGGGGACTGTTCGGGCAACACTAACAGGGAAGGCTGGGCGGTCCGTGGCAGTACCTTTCATGAAAGCGCTGCCTTTACAGTAGCACTCCAGGGCCCGCTGAGGGTTTCGAATCCTCTCGAAGAGATCACCTGCCTGCGGACACATACCACATGGCTACAACCAGAGCCCTACTACACAAAGAATCAAGTATCGGTCCCCAAAGGAGGAGACTCAGCCACCACTCCCGGGGGGCCATGCACTCCAGGACGCCTCCGGGTAGGAGGGGGCACCGAGTCCCGGAGAGGAGGGAGCGGAATGGGAAGCCAGCCATACCCTTTCGTATAGCTCCCCCTTGATAAGGGCCGCAGTGATGTGCTCTACCAGCTCGGTGTTGGCCAGGAGTTCCTCCCGGGCCAGCACCAGTCGAGCAGCTTTGGCAGGGAGCCCGGCTTTGAGGTAGAGGCTGATGGCTGCTAGTCCATCCCCCTGGCTCTCCTGCAGTTCCCCGGCTCGCTCCTCTTGCTGTGTGTCCATCAGCCACTGGTAGTAACCTCGGCGCAGCTTCTCCAGGGCTGGGTGCCCCTGGACGCGCAGGAGAGGCAAGGCAAGTCACACCCCTCCTTCCCGAGCTGCTTCCCCAGCTTCTCCAATCCCACTGTAACAACGGAAAGCCTCCCGGTCACCAGCGTCCCAACTCCCAGCCCAACCCCGTTCCAGTTCCTCTAGCCTCCTTGGTAGGCGGAGGCTTCTGATACTGGCGGAACTGAGCTGCGAGCACCGTGGAGAAGACAGAACCGGTAGTACCTTGGCCTGAGCCACGGCGATACACTCATCCCAACGGTGCAGCTCCTGGTACATGTCCATGGCCTCCTCGACGGCATTCTGGGGGAACCCGGGGGGAGGAAAGAGGGACACCAAGAACATAGAGGAGGATCAGGGGTCAGCAGGCTGTCCTCAGCCTGGCTACGATGCCAGCCCACGTGGACTGAAAGCCTCAGCCTTGACTTAGGCCCGAGCAGTGGCGGATTTATTATGAAAGCAGAAGCAGCTTAAGCCGCAGGGCACCTTCTTTGCATAGGCCCCTTCCAAGGGATTTTTTTCTTAAAGAGGACTCCTCAAATTGTATCAGCTTCAGGCCGCACAAACCTGGGTCTGTCTGTGTGCGCAAGCATGGCCAGGGCAGGCTCTGAAGGGGAGGCGGCGGACAGCTTATGAAAGAAAGACGTAACCGTAAGGACTAAGGCAAAAAGGAAAGGAAGGAGTGACCAGAGTGGGGAAGGAAGGAGGGACGTTTCAGCTGCATAAACCTTTCTAAAAGTTCTCCCCCAGGGCTCTTTCCTCCCCTCAGGTTGTCTCACTCCCGGTCCCGCCCGGCCCCCCTCTTCAATCTGGTCCCTCTGCTCCCATCACCTGTTCCAAGAAGATCATTTCGGCCAGCTTGTAGTTCTTCTCCAGCATGGCTAGGCGTGCTCGGACCTGGTAAAAGTCCGTTCCCTCTCCACCCTGTGGAGAGGAAGAAGGTTCTGGTCATTCTGTCAGCGCTGCAGGAGCCATTCTGTCTGTGTGAGCTTAGACAGGAAGGCCACAGAGATGAGGAAGCTAAAAGACCGGAAAGCTGAAAACCTTCATGGGGCTTAGAGGATGAGGTCTGGCAAGCAATTCCAGAGCGGTCTGACTTGAAGGTGGACGTGGGGTGGGCAGAACAGAGCACGCGAGCCATGGCGGGAAAGCCAGGGATCATGGGGCTGCGCGTGAAGAGAAATCTCAGCTTGAGAGACTGAATAATTCAGGAGGATAATACTTGCATATTCCCGAGACACTTGATCTGCAATCTCATTGGTCTCATGCAGGAATCGAGCTTTTGCTACATGGCCCAAAGCAGAAAAGCACCTGCGGTATGGAAGCAATCACAGGAGCAGCAGTTATTACTAGAGGATCACCACGAATTCACTGGCTCAGCACACATAGACTGAGCATCGATTATGTACCAGGCGCTGTTTCTGCCACTAAGGACACAAGGGGAGAAGACAGATGAGGGCCTTGCTCTCAGGGAACTTACTTTCTAGTGGAAACAAATAATTAGTAAGCGAACAAAGAGATTCCACAGAAAGAAAAGTAAAAATGAAATAGTGTGACGGTACATATAAACCGTAACGGAGGGAATTAGTTAAGCTGGTAGTCAGAGAAGGCCTATCTGAGGAGCTGCCATTTGTGCCAAGACCTAAATACAAGAAAAACTCAGTCGCACAAGATGGGAGAAAATTATTCCAGGCAGAGGGAATAGCGCGTGTAAGGTGCCATGGCAGGAGTGCATTTGAGATGCTCACAGGGCCCAAAGGATGCCAGTGTGGCTGGAGACTAATGGGAAGGTAGGTACCTGATACATGAAGGGGGCAGAGGCCAAATATTGTACGGCCTTAGGATACGGCAAGGACTATGGAGCTTATTCTAAGTAGAACAGTAAGCTACTGGAAGGTTCTGAGCAAAAAAAAAAAGACATAATCTGATTTATGGTTTAAAAAATGATCTCAGGTATTATGGGATGAATGGATGGTAGGTGTGTAGAATAGGATCAGTGAGACTGAGAGGCTTTTGTGACACTGCAGATAGAAGCGTGGTCTGTTCTAGGCTGGACAGTAAGAGCTTCGGGACGTGTTTTGAAGACGCTGGCCCCTAGGACGAGCTGGTCGTCTGGCTGTGGGGGCATGGGAAAGGAGGGATCCAATAGGACTCCTGGCAAAACAGGGCAGTTGACATTTACTGAGCACTCAGAATTCTCCCACTTTCTTCACTGCCCCCATGATTCTTCTTTACCACCCTAAGAGGTAAATTCTATTATTACTCCCATTTTACAGAGAGGAAATCGAGAAACCAAGGTTTGAGAAGGTTCACTTAACCTAAGGTTATACAAGCTGGTAAATGGAGCCAGATAACTCAAAAGAGTCTGAAATCCCAACTTTGTCCTACTAACCACACTTCTGTATCACATTCGGAAATACACATCAACACATAGACTGGAGGGTATGGGTGTTAAAACTCTGAAGGGGCACCTACTTACAAGAAGGGGAAGCAAAAGCAAGACAACTCTTATAACCTGGGATGGAAGAATGTTTGGAATAACTACCTGGAAGGGTTCTAAGACTTCACTTGTGATGGCAGGAGAGTGGTGCCTTAGCACTGGGAGGACTCCCCCTACCCCCGAAAATGCCCCCTGGCCATCCTTCCCAGCCACCGGGCACCTAGGTTCTGGCCCACCTCACCTCTCCGCGATGTGGAGCTGCCTTGCCTCGAGAGCCAGTTTGCTCAAGGTTTTCCACATCGCCTCTGTTTCTGGAGTCATTTCCAGAGTCTCCAAGAAGGCTGTGGCCCTGAGGGGAGAAGGAACAAAAGCAACAGTCCAGGGCCAGCAGGATGAGGAGAAATACTGGTCATGGCGGGGGGGGCCGGCGGGGCCAGTTGTCCGGCCCATCCCAGGTCCTCCAGCCTCGGGGAACCAGACTCTCCCACCACCTCATGGGGTTGTCAGCCCAGCCCCTCACCGGGTGTAGTTGCCGTCATCAATGGCTGTTCCAAACTCGATCAGGCCCTCGTCCAGCGTGTAGGCAACTGTAGTCACACCTTCGGTCACCATCACCTCGGTCTTCCCCCCGCCCCGCTCCAGACCTACCACATCACCCTGTAAAATTTCAATCCCCCCACCCCACCCGAATTCCAGGTTAGTGTTTCCACGGACTCCGCTGCAGAACAGACCCACCCTTAGCCAACCCTAGAGCCTGCACACTGAGGCAATTACAGCGGCCCTTGGTGGCCTAACATTTGGTTTCCTTCAAGCAGGTAAGAATTCCTTATCTATGCTAGTGCCCTCGGGTTAAAGTACACTCAGAGCTGTGTCCGCACTAATGCCAGGAGGTAAACTGACAAAATGTACAACCACTTCTGCTTCCAGCTTGAGTCCTGTTAAAATACAACTTCAACCTGGGACGTACTTTTTAATGCATTCGTTGCTGAGGTCATCTGAAGAAATCACTAGGCATGCTTCCTAGTCTCCCACAAGAAGGAAGGAAGGAAGGAAGGAAGGAAGGAAGGAAGGAAGGAAGGAAGGAAGGAAGGAAGGAAAGGCGGTAAGGAGGGAAGGAAGGGAAGAAAAGGAAGGGAAGAAAAGAAAGAAAAGGAGAAAAGAAAAAGAAAAAGAAAAGAAAGAAAAGAAAACAAAGCCAGTAAGCTAAAACCTGAGCAGGAAAAAACAGGGGAGCAAGTGGAAAGGGCACAGTTGCCCTGATGGCAAACACAGTAGCAGGCGAATAAACCAGAGGTCCTCCAGCAGGATGAGGGGGCGATTCTGAGAATCCATCAGTCATGAAATCTGGGATCCTCTCTTCAGGAAAGGGAACAAAAGTCATTAATATTCCTGATTCCTGCAGAAGCGAACACTAATCATCTCTGGAGGAAAAGATGCCCATGTTAGGCCCTTGAGATTCTAAAAATTTATATTCAATGTAACATGAGCCCCCAATAAAAAGGCACCAAAATATAAGTTAACTACCATAAAGGAGTAAACAATAACCACAGCACTTTTGGACCTCCAAGGATTTCCAATATTAAAAATAATAGTTATGGAAAAAACAGTTATGGAATATAAAAGAAGTATAAAATGTTTAAAGATCTAAAAGATGGAATGAAAAATTAAGCAAGAGGCAAGAGACTATCAAAAATGGCCAGGTTGTGTTCGCTTCGGCAGCTAATATACTAGAAAAAATGACCAGGCAGACTGGAGAAAGAACCAAATAAAACTGTATGAAAAATTCAATATTTGAAGTAAAAAAACTCAGTAGGTGGTTTCAGTAGTAGATGAGACAATGGTGAGAGCGAACCCCTGACTTGCAAGATGTTTTTTTAAAATAATTTTAAAAAATTTTTTATTTATTTATTTGACAGAGAGAGAGGGAAACAGGCAAGGGGAGGGGGAAAGGGAGAAGCAGGCTTCCCGCTGAGCAGGGAGCCCAATGCAGGGCTCCATCCCAGGACCCTGGGATCATGACCTGAGCCAAAGGCAGACGCTTAACGGGGGAGCCACCCAGGCGCCCCCTGCAAGATGTTTCTTAAGGAATTACCCAGAATGTAGCATGGAGGGAGAAGGAGAAAGGAAGAATAAGGTTACAGAAGCACAAAGACAGGACAAGAAACGGAACGCATGCCTAATTAGAGTTCTGAGGGTGAGGTTAGAGAGTTTGAGAGAAGCAACAACCTTTAAAGAGCTCATGGCTAGGGGCGCCTGGGTGGCTCGGTCGGTTAATGCCTCTGCCTTTGGCTCAGGTCATGATCTCAGGGTCCTGGGATCAAGCCCCGCATCGGGCTCTCTGCTCAGCAGGGAGCCTGCTTCCCCCTCTCTCTCTGCCTACTTGTGATCTCTTTCTCTCTGTCAAATAAATAAAATCTTTTAAAAAAAAAAAGAGCTCATGGCTGAGGAACAACGTGTCCTCGCAGATGTGTGCCCCCCCTCACGCATATACATCAAGCACGATAAGTAAAAGAACAATTATATGCAGACATATTGTAATGAAGCTTCAGAATGCTGAAGAAAAAGAAGACTTTAAAAGCAGGCACCTGGGAGGCTGGGGGGGGGGCGGTAAGCATCTGTCTTAGGCTTAGGTCAGGATCCCATCCCAGAGTTATGGGATTCAGCCCCCCTCCCCCATCCCTCCCTGCTCAGTGGGGAGTCTGCTTCTCCCTCTGCCCCTCCCCCTGTCCTCTCAAATAAATAAATAAAATCTTTAAAAAAAAGCGACAACAGAAGGGGCTGTTAATAAACTTCTCAGAACTAAGGAAGTCAGCCAATGGGACAACAGTATTTGCAAAAGACTATGAAAAACTGTCAAACTAGCACTGGGTACGGAGTCCGAGTATCTTTTAAGAACAGGCCAAATAAAAACATTTTCAGATAATTCCATTTCAGTGATTTTCAGAAACCGAACACTTATCTTCAGAACACTTTCTCTGAAGGAGAAGAAAAATAACTCCAGAGGGAAGATCAGCAATGCGAAAAGAAAAAGTGAGCAGGGAAGCTGGCACCATGATGGTAAATGTAACCAAATTCTGGCTGTGTAAAAGAATAACGTCTCACTTTGGGGCTAACAAAATACTGGACAATAATGGCAAAGGGGAGGTAATCAAAGTTCAGGTCCTTGTATCATTTGCCAGGGGTCAGGTGCTAAATAAGTGGAGACTATTCGACTTAAGGATATGGTAAACTTCTAAGGGTAACCACTATAGGAATCAAATGTATAACCTCCAAAGCAAACATGTGAAAAATGGTGTTTAAAAGGGATAAAACAACCCCCAACCCCCAAACTTAGTCTAAAAGGAGGCAAAAAGGAGGAAAAGAAGAGATATAGAAAAAAGACAAAAAGAAACTATCACATGCTCTCTCTGTACCCACACCAGTCATCCTAGCCTCGAACCGGGGCCTCTCTTGTTTTCACAGGTTCCTTCCAGATTTTGGAAGGTCACTGGAATGTACGTGATGCTGGCGGGATAAGAGAGCACCCAGGAACTGACACAGAACTGCCCCCGCTGTGGGGGCTCTTCCAGCTTGAGAGAACTCATTACGACTTGGTGGATTCCCAGGGCCACTGTTAATAGGGAGGACCTAATACAGTGTCAGGAGTCTGAACAAGGATGGTTCTGGGGCCTCGCCCACTGCGGGGAGGGATCTAAGCTTTCCTTGCCGACTCTATCACAGAGATGGGTGGTGGGCCAGAGAGAACCAAATAACCCTTGGAGCTTCCTCAGGGCCCTAACCAATGAGTCTGACACTGTGTCGGAGGTACCGTGGCGCTGACATACCCTAATAGAGGATGTGGTGACTCTCTCGGGTGCCTCAATGTTGTACCAGACACACAAGCTGTTTCGGTTCTGAGCTACCAGCACATCACTTCCTGGGACCCACTGCACGTAGGAGCAGAAGTTGAGGATCATTGTCTTAGAGCAGCTTTCAATATCGTATAGATGTAACTGAAGAAGGAAGAGGTAGACGGCACAGTTAGAAGGGGCTCTGGGTGGCTTCCGGCATTGACCATTTCTCTAACGGTGAAAGGTGGCAAACTGACCCACCAGGCAGCCAGATGCTGAATTTCAAAGCCTACTAACCTGCAACGCTTGAGGTTTATGTTGACTTGGTACATCCTGCCTCTGGCCAATAAGAGATGACCAAGTGAGCAAAGAGCTACGCCCAGAAATTTAAGTTAGGTGAAGGTCAGACTTTCGTTCTTCGAGTAACTCTGGGTCAGAGCTGCCAGACTGGATTACGAAACTAAGGCCACCACGCACATTAAATGGTCTGGAAATTTGTGATGTGGCTTTCACATCACAATGAACATGAATCGAAAAATCACCAGATAGTCTCTTTGCCCTTGAGGCTGAGCTCTGTGGTGATACCATATTGAGATCAGAGTCAATAAGGGGTTCGGGGGAGACTGTCCTCGAGCCAGCTTTAACACTGTCAGGTAAGTGTAGCTGAGGAATGCTGCAACAGGCGTGCGGAAAGGTCAGCCACGCATGCGGGGGCGAGGCAGTTTCATGAGGGCACAGACTTGTGAATAGTAAAAGAGAAACCAGCTCCCAAATTCCCCTCTTGACTTTGGTGCCATCATGATACCATCTCCTTAAGAGTAATACGGGATGGGCTATGATAACAGACACAATGTTGATTCTTTTGCTATTGTGCCTTTTGCTATTTTAATGGCACAGTGCGCCAAGAAATTATGTCCCATCCTGCCCCCCCCCCCCCCGCAATCCCTGACAGCAGGGAGTACCATATCCTCTATGGACTACTCAGTGGCTAAGGCCTTAGTAACCCTCCTTACACGAAGTTTCCGGTCCCTGAAGAGAAGCTTGTGCCCCGTTTCATTAAGTTCCAGCCAATCCACACGGCTCTCGTGGCTGATGGTGCCAATATTGTAGCCACCAGTCAGATCCACTACAAAGTAAAGGAGACAGGGTTAAGGATAGATTCCACGTAATCATATACAGGGCACAAGGCAGCCTGCAAAAGTCTTGCCTTCAATCATATGTTGGGCTTTAAGAATGTTGCACTGGTCTAGAGTATGAGGAATACGACATAATTTTGCTGAGATGCTTACAGTACTAGATTTCTACTAAAATTGTAGAGGTTTTGTTTAACTCTGTAGCTACCTCAAAAGGTCTAGATCCATCAAGAAATGAGATTCCTCCCTGGGATTCCTGGAGTTGTCTCATAGATCAGATCAGAGCAACTGGCTTCCGTTACTCATGAAATCCTCTGGAAGGCAGCACTGAGCACGTCAAGGAAGAGCCCCAATTCCAGCACACCCGTGAGAGAAAGCTGATGGATGAAATGACCTTGATGAACATATCTGCTGCAAGGAGTTACTGCACTTTGAGTGACTATGACGTAAGAGCCCCGAGGGGCAAACAGTGGAGAAGGCACACAGACAAAACAGGAGGAACCTCTGATTAAATTAGGCTGAGCATGCTGAGGGTGAGCATTTTAGTTTGGTGTGAATTTTGTAGACAACGTAAGATATGATCACACTTAGAACAGACCACTCAGGACTGGCTAGGATGCTTTCAGGGAGTCTCCTGAACACAGCGCATTCACAACTCTCATTTGCATACCTTACCAAGGCGCAATGTCCTACCTTTGTTATACGTGCTGAAGCTAAAGGACAAATGCCAGCTAATGTCTACGACATTATTTTGAAATTTCCTTTAATTAACAAGCAACATGATAAAGACATGTTTCAATGTCTCAATTTATAAGTAGACTCATAGAATACTAGAGCTGGGGGGACCCTATTTCTGTGAACACCCTGAAATTATATACAAAATTATATGTTTATGTATATTCTTCTGGGAAAGGATCTATGATTTTAATTAGATATTCAAAGGGGTTGGTAACGAAAAAAGGTTAAGAGAAGAACCCTGTCATTTTATATACTATTGAATATGAGCCCTGTGGAGTGGGATGACTTGTCCAAGGTCTCACAGCTCATTATTGCCCCTGGAACATGGGCTGCCACACTGTATTATTTCCATTACAGCTCAACGATCTGATGTGAAACATAAAACTCATGAACTGTAAAAGTATCTTAAGAGCAGACCCATATGTATTTGGAAACTTGATTTATAAGAGGTGCCATTACAAATTAGTGAGTACAGAATGGATTTTCAATAAATGGTTAAATATGGAAAAAATAAAATATGAGCCACACCCACATTATGCACAAAAATTAATTCCAGGTGACAAGCAAAATTTAAAAATATTAAAATACAGGAGGGAGTAGGAAACTTTTTCTTTTTTAAAATTTTATTTATTGGGGCGACTGGGTGGCTCAGTGAGTTAAGCGACTGCCTTCGGCTCAGGTCATGATCTCAGGGTCCTGGGATCAAGCCCTACATCGGGCTCCCTGCTCAGTGGGGAGCCTGCTTCCCCCGCTCTCTCTGCCTGCTACTCTGCCTACTTGTGATCTCTCTGTCAAATAAATAAATAAAATCTTTAAAAAAAAAAAAAAGAAGGGGCGTCTGGGTGGCTCAGTGGGTTAAGCCTCT